>CM024566.1:22889276-23543464 GCA_014182515.1 Eucalyptus microcorys
TTTTTATGATCATCGGGGTAAATTTGTCACGAAGTACTAGTTTGGGGCTTTTCATGGTAAAAAAAAAATAGTTTGGGGTAAATTTGTCACAAGTGTAGGTTGGGGTTTTTCTGATTTTAACCCTAAGAATTTTTTTTTTTTTATGACCCGGGAACCTCATACTGTTGCACCCGGCTGCCAGGTAAACCGGGGACACTAGCGGAGGACCCACCACCCCGACATCCCGCTAAGACACCAAATGCCTCCATGGGTTCGAACCCTTCACCTTTAAGGAAGGATCGATGGAATGGTAGAAAGGATCCTAAGGTGATCTCAATTGTTTTAGGACAACAGGTTTTAAAAAACCTTTTTACTTAGAAATTCTTTTTATTCAATAACCCTTTCTAGTCTCCTTCAAATTACAGCACATGTTTAATGTTTCATGTCAAACACATGAAATTTTAAGCAATTTTACTTATACAACACTAAAATTTTCATATCACATGGAAAATAAAATGATCCAATAATTAATACGAAAAGGAATGATTCAAAATATGCATCGCAATTTCAAAAGATAATGATAACCTTCTAAATTACCTACAAAAATTAATAGAAAACTTTGTCATTCAAATTTAAATAATTACAACCCGATATCATCACCATTTTATTTTATAATGCAATGTAAGGTTACTCTCTCTCATCGAGCATCAATCAACTTTTTTGGTCTCACGATTCCACCAAACTTAAAGTTAAATCTTCAACATTTCGAAAAAAATAAATTAAAATCAGTCTATTGAAAAATAAATTAAATCATTTATTGATTTTTTATTTTTTGTTTTGCACCTGTTGTACTAATGTGCTATAGTGCTCTCCTTCATGCTGCCGGCCAAAGGCAAAACCCCCATCTCTCTCTTTCTGTCTCCTCCTCGCTCTCGCCACTCGCCAGCAAAACTTCACTTCGAGCGTCGAAGCTGCGGCGGCTGCGGCGGCAACGGCCGACCTCCGGTCACCGGCGACTCCGAAGCCCTCCGGTCGGACGACCCTTGACGGCCATATCGTCGGCGGTTGAGGTTTGATTCGAACCCACCGATGTCCATGCCCTCAACCTGTCGCGTTTCTTCTCTTTTCTCCGCTCCTCTTCACTAAATTTACCGTCTTTTCAATCATTTTGACCTAATTATTCCCGTAGTCCCCTATTGATGTTAGCTGCAACGTTACGTTGGGATTTGATGCTTCGGTTACCTTATTGTGACAGTGCGAGTTTGTGTTTGAGTCTATGATGGGTCTTGGGTAGTAATGAGCTTCTTGGAGATCAGGGTTCGTGGCTATGTTCTTCGACATTTGAGCTTAACCATCTGCCAATTCATCTCCCTTAATTGTAGATGCTGCGAAAATGGGGAAATTGCGGTTAATTTTCTCGGGTGAATGATGAAGCATATAGTAATGCAGCATTAGGTGGGTCGTGGTGTTTCATCATGACTTTGATTGGATCCATGTGATTTGATGTTATGGGAATACTAGTATTATAGGCTTTGGCCGCATTAACTGCTTTTTTCAATTAAGCAGCCAAATGCCCCGCCGGCAAAGGCTGAGAAGATACTATACAACCCACTATTGCTCCAAATCGCCATTGCTGCAGAACTCCAACGGCTAGAATTTTCTCTTAAACATAGGCGTAGCTGGACATTCTGAACCAACCTTGACCAAATAAGGTTGCACAATTCCCAATTATAAGCCTTTCTTCACCTGTTTTGGGTTTTTCATTTGTGGTGATGTAGTGTAGCTATGGCTCTTACTTCAACTTAAGTAAATATCAGTATGGAATCAGGGAACGCTTTATTTCTGTCTTAGAAGGGTGAGGCACCCTTTAAGATTTTTAGCTGCTTCTAGGTAGATGAATTGATTTTTGACTGTATAAGTCGGTTCTCACAGATCCTGCATTCATGCTGCAAAAATACGAATGCAAATGTCGAGCATGCTTGCATGGGCTTTCTAGACTTTTGTGCTTATATGTTAATCTAATGACTCTGTGATAAGCTTATGTACTTATCCCTGTATGCACCCTATTAATTATAATTCTACTTTGCTAGTGCCTGCCAGTCTGCTTACAGTAGTTCTCTACATATGTCAGACCGCTATAGATGCATGTGAGTATAATTTACTTGAAGTTTCAAACCTTCTCTCACTGTTTCTTTTTCAGGATGGAGCCAACCTTTATGGTTGTTTAGTACATATTTTTAAAGCAACTTTTGGTTGGAATTGGTAGCCTGCTCTTATAAATTCCTCTGCTGAAAGAAATCGAAATCGAATTCACCCTTTCAACTCAGTCATGCAATCATCTTTTCAGCTTCAGTCACCCTTGTTTTTTTGTGACGGTAACAGGTATACATCTCATCTAGCATTTGAATTTGCTTTTTATGTTTTGTGCCTGATATTTACTACTTTGAGCATATTGCAGTAGTCGAAGTATACAATTGCATGGATGGATGCAAACAAAAATACCGAGTTCAGTTCAGCTTGTCAAGAAACTTAAAATCAGAAAGGGGATCCAGCATTATAAATTCATCTTGCCCAGTAAAGAGACTAAATTGGCAGCTGTTCCCAATACAGATGATGGCCACCTTTCTGTTTCTACATTGGAAGAAGAAGCCAATAAAAATAATGAATTCTTTGTCAAAGTAGACACCTGGTTTAACAAATGGTCGCCCTCCCAGGTACCTGTGGAGGGGACTATCAGTTCTTATCCTGGCAGGACAGGTTATTATCAGGACACTGAAGGGGAAACTCCACTGGAGGAACACTCTGCAACAGTTGGAGAGAGTTGGCCCGAAATCAGTTGGAGTTTGCCTCTTGACTTCTGCTTTTGTAGGCATGGCTTTCACCATTCAGTTTGTCAGAGAATTTACAAGGTTGGGATTGAATAGGGCAGTTGGCGGGGTATTGGCCTTAGCTTTCTCCAGGGAGCTGAGTCCTGTTGTAACATCTATTGTGGTTGCCGGACGTGTTGGAAGTGCATTTGCTGCAGAGTTGGGGACTATGCAGGTATCTGAGCAAACTGACACCTTGAGAGTTCTCGGCACGAATCCTGTGGATTACTTAGTCACGCCAAGGGTGATTGCTTCTTGTGTTGCATTACCATTTCTGACATTAATGTGTTTCACGGTGGGGATGGCGTCGAGTGCCCTCCTGGCTGATAGCGTTTATGGTGTTAGCATTAACATTATCTTGGACTCGGCGCAAAGAGCTCTCAGATCATGGGATATTATAAGTGCAATGATCAAGTCCCAGGTTTTTGGAGCAATTATATCTATCGTTAGCTGTGCTTGGGGAGTCACAACCATGGGAGGGGCCAAGGGTGTGGGGCGAGTCGACAACTTCTGCTGTGGTCATCTCACTTGTCGGTATATTTGTTGCAGATTTTGCACTCTCTTACTGTTTCTTTCAGGGAGCAGGGGATTCATTGAAGAAGTTGTGAGGTGGCATACCTTGTACTTGGACGTGTACTAGTCTTAACCTTTATAGTTCCGTGTCATTTCTGTTTAGTTTGTTTACTTACATCTACATTTAGGAATTTTTGAGTGTTTTGGTTGCTGTTTCCTATTTATCGAAAATTCGTTAGGCCTTTGATCATCTCATAGACCTACAAGCTTTAGGGTAAGGGGGTGCCGGGTAAAATACAAGATTTGGATTCTTTTTTCAGGTGTGTGTGTATATATATTTTTTGGGATCTTATCTAAAGTGGGTGTCCTTTTCTCTTTCTTTGTTTTTGCCAAAATGAGGAAGGCACTTTAGGTAGGTTAATGCTTGCATTTAAGAAGAATGCTCTGTTAACTCCATGGGTTAGATTGTTAGATTCTTTATTTACTGCTGTTACACTTTTACTTTAGGTAGGCTTGCAATTTCAACTGCGTGCTTCATTTAGTTCTTAGCTAAAGTTTTACTTAGAGCATTACCTAGCCTAATTAATTGAACTGTGGAGTTACAAGTGCTTTTGTACTTGTTATTTTGGTATGAATATACAAGATTTATAGTTTCTTGTGGATCATTGTGCTGCGTTCATATGACGGGACATTTAGCAATTTAAAAGAATCTGAACAATTCATCCTCTTTATTAGCAATTTAAAAGTTTTGTTTTCCATTCTAAAGCCCGTTTCATTAAAGAAAGCAAGAAGACGACCACCACTTGATTGGGCAGTTACTTTCGACCCTAATATATAGAGAGGGTTTAAGCACTAAGGCTCTGCTCCGCTCTGCAGAAAATAAATGATTTTAAAAATATTTTTGTAAAATTGATTGCATTTATCGCTTATAAATGAATGAATGAGAAATGTTTTCATCGCCTATGAAAATATTTAAATATAAAATGTTATTAATAATGAAAATATTTTTTATTAGCTAATAATTTCTAGCTACACAAGTAGTCATTGTTAGAAATATTTTTCAAATTATTCTTTTTTCGCAATATAATCGTAGCCTAAAATGGAAAGAGACAGTTTGTTAAAAAATATTTTCAAATCATTTATTTTTGCGAAATAAACAAAACCTAAATAGAAAGAAGCAAGGCAAACATGCATGCTTTTCTACATTTCATGTAAAGATAAATCTTCATGGGTAGATGGAAACTGAATGATCTTCTATGGTCTCATTGAATAATTTACTCTTTCATTTTAGCCTAGATATATGGAAATGTGACGGAAATTTTACTTTGGATAGATTGATTTTTCTTTAAAACCCTTTCACGTTACCAAAACCAGGAATCATTGTCCAAAAAGTTATAAACCTATTGTATGGCAGTTAATACAATCTTAGACATTTCAATTGTATCAATTTAATAGTAAACTTTTAACGATTTGTCAAGTTAGTCCTAAACCTATTAATTGTGTCAATTTAATTCTAGACATTTCGGAGATTTGCCAATTTAGTCCTAAATCAATTATTTAGATATTTGAGCAGAACAACTATATTGGCAAATTATCACAAGACTTAAGACCAAATTGACAAATCGTCAAAAGATTTAGGACTAAATTGGCACACTTGAAAGGTTTGAGATTTTTAGACAATTTTCCCGTTAAATCATTATTGATCGTTTGTAACCGAGCGAGATAAATGCTGAAACCTCAACCTTTCACGAAGTTCTTAACTCATTGTTGACGTTAATGAGGAGATAGTAATCACTATCGAAAATGAAACTAATCGTTTTGGTAAATTGCAGTCGATAAAAGCGTCAGTTATCAAGGCGCTCCAAAGTACGTAATATGGCTTCATTTATAGCGTCTCTTCTGCTCCTCCTCCTCTTCCTCTTTGTCCTAAAACAATCGGTGGCAGCTTCCGACATACCTAGTTCCAATCCGTCTCCGGTTGACTCACTTCCGCCGCTCAAAACCACGCTTTTTGCCGCCACTGACCTCTTGACCCTCCTCGAATCCGCGAACCAGGCCGACATTGTTGAGGAAAAAAGAGGGACTCTCGAGACCTGCGAGGAACTCCTCCGGATATCAATCTCGAACCTTAAAGAATCACTTTCAGAGGTTGCCGACCTGTCCAAGGTGAGGGGCCTCCTGAGCTCAGTTCTCACGCATCACTGGACATGCATGGAGGGACTCCGGTCGACGTCGGGACGGCTAAAAGATGTCCTGGAAAGTTCCTTTCGCCATTCTTACGAGCAGATCAACACATCACTCTCGGTCATTTACAAGGCGTTGCTGCTGCAAGAACCGAGACATCACCGGAGGCTGATTAGCTCCGCAGAGTGGCTCTCTTTGAATGACCGCTCGGTCCTGGAGGGCCCCCGTTACAAGCCTTCATCCTGGGGACGTGATCACTGTGGCTGCAGATGGAAGCGGGAATTTCAGCACCATATCCGACGCGATTAGGTTGGCTGTCCCAGATAACAGTGATCGCAGGACAGTAGTTCATATCAAGAAGGGAGTTTACCGTGAACTTTTGCAAATTCCGGCCAATAAGACCAACGTCTTCTTGGTAGGAGAAGGAGACGGCCAAACCGTCATCACCGGGAACCGAAATTCTGTAGACGGATGGCAGACTTACCAAACCGCAACCGTTGGTAATATATCTTTGGCGACGGGGAAAGATCATCCCTTTTTTTCAATAAGAATTCCGAATCTCAACACACACTTTGGCTTCGTTTTTTCCGACAGGCGTTTCAGCTCGAGGATTCATGGCGAGGGACATCACGTTTGAGAACACAGCAGGACCAGCCAAGCACCAAGCCGTTGCCCTCCGAGTGAATGCAAATTTCGCCGCGTTCTACCATTGCGGCATCCATGGCTTCCAGGACACACTGTACGCGCACTCGGGCAAGCAGTTTTACCGCGAATGCAAGATCTCGGGAACAATTGACTTCATATGCGGTGATGCTTCGGCTGTCTTCCAATCTTGCCAGGTGATATCGAAAAAGCCATTGCCCTGGCAATTCACCACCGTCACTGCCCAATCGAGAAAAGTGCCGGCCCAAGACAGCGGTTTCTCCTTCGACAGGTGCTCAATACTGGCCTCCTCTGACTTGGCCTCCTCTCTTGGGAAGAATTACCTGGGGAGGCCTTGGCAGGCATACTCGAGGACAGTGATCCTTGACTCCGACATCGGCGGACACATCGACCCGGCAGGTTGGTCTCCCTGGGTGGGTAAGGACTTTGCCGACACCGTGTACTATGGCGAGTACGGGAATCATGGCCCCGGTTCGAGCACTGCTGGTAGAGTCCGATGGAAAGGCTTTCATGCCATGAGTTACCAAGACACGTCACCTTTCATGGTCTCGCCATTCATTTGGGCAGATAAGTGGCTGCCATCCACTAATTTCCCCTACGACTCTTCAATATGAGCTTTGAGATTCAGGAGGTTTGAGACTTAGAGAGATGGTCCCGGGTTCTAATGACCTCTGGAAAAATAGGTTAGAATTTCACATGGTCGCTTTGTCCATAACTCGTCTCCTAGTTTTTTCAACAAGTCGGCATCAAGAAACAAGACAAGTGAACGCCACTGGGTCATATATCTAACAATGATCACGAACTCCCAATTTACGAGTTAACGCATGCACCCGAATATGTTCCAGAAAAAGATTTTTTGAATTTCCCGTTGTCCGTTTCTGTAATTTTGATAGTTTCTTTTTTTCCAATAAACAAGGAAAGAAAGAGTCGAATTTCTTTGCAAATTGGTCGGACAAAACATTATTTCATGATTTCATGACCCCATCCCCATAGGCAATGCACGGGCGACCGATGGCCTGTCTTGTCTATTAAAATATATCTTAAAAATATATCTCGAGTTTGAGTTCAATGTGATAGTCTGAATATTTCAAGTTGGATACTTTGCAGACGTCTGAAATCGAGAAAAGAAGATCCGAGGATCAACTCCTCAAAAGTCCGAATCTGCGTTGGAGAGTTTGGCTGCTGAAATAGGAAAGTCCAACATTGACTTGGACTTGAATTTGTTCAAAATATACGGAGATATATTTTGGTTAAAATCAACAAGATTTAAAAAAAAAAAAAAAAGTCTGAGAGTTGGACTCGTTGACCAGTTGATTGAATTCTACTGTGATTTGGTTTCTTAGTGCAGGACGTGTTCTGTCTTCGACCACACATATAAATATACGGCTCGTATGTTGTTTTCAGATAGCACTATTGTTGATACGAAGAAAAACCTTGAAGTGCTCAAAGAGTGCTTGAGAAGTATGGGCTATCTTCGTATTGTTTGCGCGGCGAAACTTGTTCGTGAATTACATCCAAGTAGTTTAGTGTTGAAGCTAATTAAATCTTGTATTAAAATTTGCATGTAATTCCTCTATGAGATTGAAAGATTATTTCATTATGAACTTTGGAGCTAGGTGTAGTTGGGGCTTGGGAAATACTAAAAATATTTGAGTGGCTCAAGCATATAATCTCCGTTGTATCACTTGATCTATAGTAAAATTCATTATTGCTCTTCCCCTAGATGTAGGTCTCTATGACCGAATCACGTAAATCCGGTATCCAATTTATTTTCTTGTTCTATTTATTTATTGTTTGATCAATTGCTTTTCGTAATAATTAGTATCAGAGTCAGACTTGGCTGAGTTAAAGCAAATTGATGGCAATAGAAGAAGGAAAAGTGAAGATCGACAAATTTTGATAGGAAAGATTTTGGTTTCTAAAAGATACAGATTGAAGATTATCTTTATCAGTTGAAACCGCACTTGCTCCTATCTAGGGAGAAGCCAAAGACAATGAAGCAAGCTTACTCGGATTTGCTAGATAAATAAGCTATGGGCGTTATTCCGCTAACGTTGGCTTATAATGTCGTGTTTAGCATCATGAAGAAGAAACCCACTACTGATTTGATAAAAGCCCCGTTAGATATGTACAAGAAGCCCTCTACGATCAATAAGGTATGTTTGATGCGATGCCTGTTTAATTTGAAGATGAGCAAGGGTGCATCAGTGGTAGATCATATCAATGAATTCATTGTGATCGTTAATCAATTGAGTTCAATTGAGATTGACTTTGAAGATGAGGTACGTGCTTTGATTCTGTTATCCTTATTGCTTAATAGTTTGAATACTATTGTTACTGATGTTAGTAATTCCTCTAAGTCAACTTGTTTGACATTTGATAGGGTTTGAGATTTAACTTTAAGTGAGGATATCCATAGAAGAGAATCTGACGAACCTGTATCTGCTGTTTTAGTTGGTGAAAATAGAGAAAGATCTTAAACACGTCTTAGCAAGAGTAGTACTAATATGAATAGGCGTAGTTAGTCTAGGACTGGTGATGTTATCTATTGGACTGTGGCAAGATGGGGCATCTTAGAATGAATTGGTTTAAGCTAAAGAATGAGAAGGGTAAGAGAATAATAGTTGATTTTGCAAATGATGTTGTAGCTATAGCTGATGGTGCGGATTATGTTTTGTCTGTCACTGATTATTCATCATTTGATGGATGGATTATGGAATTGTTTTTATTTTATTTTATGCTATACCAAATAGAAATTTGTTTGCTAATTATCAGTGCACGAATAATAGTAAAGTGCGGTTGAGAAACAACGGTGAATGTGATGTCGTCAATGTAGGCAATGTTAGAATCGGAATACATGATGGTATCGTGAGGACATTGAGTAGAGTGAAGCATGTTCCAGAGTTGAAGAAGAACTTAATTTCCTTAAATGCCCTAGATTCAGCTGGGTATCTATATATTTTAGAATATATAATTTTGAAAATTATTTGAGGTACTTTAGTAATAATGAAAGGAATCAAGCACAATGGTCTATATGAACTTCAAGGTGAGACAATGATAAATTTCGTTACGGAGACGTCGGATGCATAGTTTGAATTGTGGCATATGTGTTTAAGACACATTGGCCAGAGAAGCCTGAAGGTTTTAAGTGAAGAAAATCTGCTATGTGATTATGTCGCTAACGAATTGAATATATGCAGGTGTTGTGACTTAGATCAATGGCAAAAAGTGCAGTTCGGTATAACCATTAAAGAAACCATGGAAATAGCAAAGTTAATCCACTTGAATGTTCACAGGTTGTTGCATTTTTCTTCAAGGAAGAGTGCTAGTTATATATGCTAACAGTTGTTGACAACTACTCAATGAAGACGTGGGTGTTTGTGCTTAGGCACAAATTTGATGCTGTTGTTAGGATCAAATAGTTGATAGCTTTGATAAAAAAAAATGAGACTATAAGACAATCAAGTAAGTGCAGACTGATAATAGCATGGAGTTTTGTTCGAAGGTGTTAATGAATTTGCATAAAGGAAGGCATAGTAAAATACCGCACTTATGCTAATAAACCACATGTTGCGGAATTAATGAGCAAAACGTTACTAGAGATGGCCCATAAAATGCTCTTTAATGCTGGTATGGCTAGGAGATTCTTGATAAATGTGCTTAATATGGCGAGCTACTTGTTAAATAGATCCCCATCAACTACAATTGGATGTTGGACTCCCGAAGAAGTGTGGCTAGATAACGTTGCTAATTGTCCTATTCTTAGAATATTTGGTTGTCCATGTTATATTCAAGCAAGTAATGGTAAGCTCGATGGAAGGATAAGAAAATGCATGTTCCTAGGCTATACATAAGGTGAGTGGGGTTATTGATTGTAGTGTTCGGAATTAAATCCCCTATTATCAATAAAGAAGTTACTTTTGACGAGACTCCAATACTTCTCGCTTATGGCACTGTTCAAACAAATCTGAACCGTGTTAAGCTTGAGGTGGAGTTGCAATCAAAAACTCCTTAGGTAGCAGGTACAAGTATTAGCGGAGCAATCGACACGAATGATGTTTGTAGCTAAGCGGAGTTGATAAAGCCAATGGTTATTGTAACTGCCGAAATTAACAAGGTGCATATTCGATCTCTTAACATATATGAATGCAACAATGGTTTTGCTTTATCTACGATTAAGGAGGTTGCATCGGAAAATCCTTGTGAAGCAGTTAAATGTGCATGTAGAGTTGGTATTCTAATGAGGTCCTTGAAACTTGGACTTTGATAAAAATCTGTGGCAGTTGAGCCCATCGAGGGTTATGGGAGAGTAGCAACGAAGTTTGAATTTCAGTGAACTAATTATGACTTGGCTCAAATGTTGAGCCAAAATGAAGATTGTTAAAATATGTCTCGAGTTTGAGCCAAATGTGAAAGTCTAAATATTTTGAATTGGATATTTTGTGGATGTTCGAAATCGAGTAAAGAAGATCTCGAATATCAACTCTTCAAAAGTCCGAATCTACGTCGAAAAGTTTGGCTATTGAAATAGGAAAATCCAACATTGACTTGAACTTTGATTTTTTTAAATATACAGAGATATATTTTTGGTTCAAATCAACAAGATTTTAACCAAGAAGCTTTATAGCAAGAAACTCGGCACCAACAAAACGTGCACTCAGGAAGACAGACAAGTCAAATCGAGTGGAAGAGTGTCGAGCAAGAGGAAAAGAGGGGAAACCCAGACAATGGCAACCCTCAAACAAAAAACAAGGAAGACTTGACACCCAAAAGCAGTACATCTTCAACTAGGACGGGGAAGGCAGCAGCGGCAGCAACCAACCCGAAGTTACAGGGAAACATCCGACGTCCCAAGAGAGAAAATGGAAGAGTCCAAACCCCAGTTGCGTTGTATCCTCCTATTTCTTGAAGTGTTCGCAACATTACAAAAAGTCAAAGCTTTGTCCTTGACGACTTTGACGAGGTGGTTCTTCAAGGTCGGTAAAAACAGAACTTGTTCCCGAAAAAGAATGCTGTTCCACGTTTTCCAAATCACATGGCAAAGGGCTCCAAAGGAGAAATGAGCCATGCATTGATAGAATTCATTACCTGAGAGAAACTTCAAAGCCCACTGGAGGTTTTCTAGCCAAGACCTGTTCCGCCAAGGCAGGTTTGTGGCATCCCAAAATTCATGACGACCTTCGGTTACATTAAAGTCTATGAATAGGTGATGGAAGTACCATCAAGTTATTTTATAGCCATTTAATCCATAATTTGCAATAAGATTTATGGCCAAGCTTTTAATGGATAATTATGTGATAGGAAAGAAAATTCTATCATTCGCCATGTGTATTAAAAATTGGAATTTATGGATTTGTGACTACAAGTTTTATGGCCATTTTATTATGCAATTAGGTATTTATTTAAATGAGGATTAAGGTGTATTATTAAAAATAAACTTGGGCCATTTAAGTTTGGACTTTAGGCCTAAGTGAGATGGGCCTAAAGTGGGCCAAGAGGCTTGGCCCATGAATCCCATTGGGCTGTCGACGCATGGAGGGGGAAGGAGGAGCTGCATGGCCTCCTCCAAGTGTCTTCATCAAGGGAGACACTTGTCTCCTTCTTAGGGACAAGTGTCCCCCATGCAAAATAAGAGTGCATGCAAATATATATACAACCAAAAAGAAAGAGAGAGAGGGAGTGGTCGGTCTAGGTGCCGAGAGAAAGGAGAGAAAGAGAGAAAGAGAGGAAGAGAGGAAGAGAGAAAGGAAGGAGGAGGTTCGTCGCCGCCATGCCCCGCCGTCGAGCCCGCCTAGTCCCGCCGTTGTTCTTGCTGTGTTTTCCTTTGAATTAAGGCAAGTTGGGATCGATTTCCACTCTTGCATGTGTGTCTTGCATGTGTGATTTGTTGGTGGTAGATCTCGGATGTTAGGGTAGGCAAAACCGAAGCTAGAATGTGACTTGTTCTTGAATGTGCTTGCTGATTTCGTGTGAACCGCCCGACCCAGAATCTTGTGGAGGCTTGCATGCATGTGTCGAGTTGGATTTTGACTTTGATTCCTTCATGAAAGTTTTAGCCAACATCTTAAAATACAACATACTAAAATTTGGGACAAAATGGTTGAGATTTAAGGGGTCAAACCCTCATCCTACGAAGACACTAGATCTGGAACTGTTTTGCTGACCTTTTGGTAGTTTTGTGGGTTGCATGTCGATTTTTACCAAGAATCTCTCTTCGACTTCTCATAAAAATTTTATAGAACATCCTAAAGATTAACATACTCAAATTTGAAGTAAAATGAGCAAGTTTAGCCTAGTGAATCGACTTACTCTTGAAGACGGTAAATCTGGAGACACGGTACTGGACACCCGAGACTTCATGGACCCATATGGTGACTATTCTTTGGAAATTTGACTTAGATCCCTTAATGAAATTTTTAGGGGACCTCTTGAAGTAAAAACATATCCAAATTTCAGAGGAAACGAAGAAGAATAAGTGGGTGAAAACTCGAAATTTCGGAGATAGCTATACTGGACGTTTCGGTGCTAGAATCAGGAGCTTCGGACGTCTATAGAAAATTATCTAGAACGAATATGGCCTAGAAGTCTTCATAAAAAATATACTTTAATGTCTTAAATATAACCTGGTAAAATTTCATAATTTTTGGAGGTCATTCGGGTATTTTAATCGAATTATTTCAAAAACTGTGCAATCTGTTTCTATCCGAAATTGCATGCTGTAATTGTGTGGATTATATCTTTTTGTGTGAAACTCTTTTAGGCATGTGTTCTTCATGAAACTGTTATCTTCTTGTCTTGTCTATCATATGTCTTGATTTCATGATTTTTGAGAATCATATGGATATTTAATTTAAATTTTTTCAAAAAAGGTACAAGCTGGAATTTTGTAAACTTCAAAAAAGGCATGATAAATGGACTATTCTAAATTGTATGGACTCCATGAATTGTATTGTTATGAATGATTGTGTATTGCTGCATGTATGATGATGATTGGAGATGCATGTATGAATTCAAAGGATGAAAATGATCTTGATTGCCATCACATCACATGCCATGTTAAAATTGAATTATAATTGAAGATGTGAAATTGAAAATGAGATGTATGAGAATATGCACCGTGGTGATGAGAAGACCGTTGGAGGTGTGAGCCGACGATGCCCCAGAGTGTCGGGATGCCCGGTGGTATACGGTACGTAATTCCGGGGAGGCCCGGGTGGTATGTCGGTACGTAATTCCAGAGGAGGGTAGGGGAAACCATTTTCATGGCGAGCCCCGGAGATTTCCTCGGGAGTTTCGAGATGCCCGGTGGTATACGGTACGTAATTCCAGAGGAAGGGGGGATCCTGGTGGTATCTCGATACATAATTCCGGAAGCTCGGCAGGTATTGTGCCGAGGGATGCCTCGCGATGCTAGTTGGGGTGCGAGATGCCTGGCTAGGGAGTGTAAATGCCGAATGCCCGGTGGCCTTAAATGGCTGAATGCCGGAGGGTCCTCGTGATGCCAATTGGGGTACGAGATGCTCGGAGAGTGGGGGAGCCGGATGCCTGATTGTATCTTGGATACATGTGGGATGCAAACATTGGTCTCGGGAAAGAGAAATGTGGCGGTCCAAAATGAAATTGAAATTGAGATATGCATGATGATATATGCATGACATGATGATGATGGTATATGCATGACATGATGATGATATGTGCATGGATGCATGGTAATGATGATGGTACATGTGATATGATGATGAGATGTGCATGGATGCATGGTAACTATGCATGATGATATACATGATGATGGTAAGTGTATGTCATGATGGTGATGACTATATGATGATGTATGTACATGAGGTATGATGACATGTGCATGATACCAAGGTAAGTTGTGCATGGATGCTTTAATGACATGTGATGCTATGGTTGTGATGATTGTGTGTCATGATGCATTGAGTGGTTTATTGGTCCTTTACTTGCTGAGTGGTTGTACTCACCCCTTCGGGGACCAACATTTCAGACTAGATAAGGTACTCTCTGCGCCACCGCCACCGGTAGATGGATCGAGTGGTTGGATATGACCGCGAGGAGGAGAATAGCAAAGGAAGGAACTTTTGGACGCTGACACTGATCGATAGACTTAAGTATATGACTGTTGGAGGAGATGTCGGTCATCTTTTGAAGTGTAGCCGAGTATAGAAGGCTACGGCATTTTGATGTACCGATGAATGATGTCCATCCGGTTTAAGTAAATAAAAGTGTTTGGCCTTTACCTATAAATGTTTAGTAGGTGTGCATCATTTTCTGAATATAGGGAAGGGAGTTGTTGGATATGCTTTCATTATATAAATTGCGCAAGGGACCGATCTAAAAGATGTAAACCCCCAGGTTGTATGGACCCGCTGAAATTGAAATGGTATCAGAGTGACGTGTTATAAAGGTAAGCGAATGGAAAGCAAACTGTGGCGACCCTAACGGTTCGGGGGCCGTCGAGGGGTGCCACAAGGTTGCATCTAGTAGCCCAAAAAGACACAAGGCCGGAGGTAATGCGACATCCAAAAAATAAATGATCAATAGAATCCAGCCCAGAATTGCAAAAGGCACACGAGACGTCCTCAATCCTCCCATATGAAAGTAAAAGAACCTGGGTAGGGAACTGGTTCTTAACAATGAGCCACAGGTTGAATTGATACTGCGGCATGAGGGCGTTGCTCTAGATAAACAAGAACCAAGGTACTAAGGTTCTCTTCAATCGAATGGTTTCCCACGCAGATGCAACCGATAAGGTACCTGAGGTGCTCTCAGTCCAACGGAAACGATCCGGGATTTGCAAAAGGACGGGGAGGGGAAGCTCCCATGACTCAAAAATGGCTTTGAACTCTTGGCCCTCTGCAGAAAAAAGATCTGCAACCGAAGCCAGCTTGGGTAAACCCTACTAGTAGATGAACATGTCTGAGAACACCAGATTAAAGGAGCCTTTAGGATTCCAATGATCGAACCAAAGGGACACGGAGCAGCCCTCTCCGATACTCCATTGGAAGGACTGGCGGAAATCTCTCCTAAGCTGGAGTATCTTCTTCCAGGCCCAAGAACAGACGGTTGGCTTGTTTGCAACCCAGAAATTTTTCCTTTTTAAAAAATTTGAGTGAATCCACTTACACCACAAAGATTCATTGTCGGTGAAAAGGATCCAAATGTGTTTAAGCATGGCTGCCGAGTTACAATCCCTCAGCCTGTGTATGCCAAGTCCTCCCTCTTCTTTTGAAAGGCATACATCTTCCCAAGAGACTTTCGCACCTCCTCTTCCATGGCTCGAGCCTTTGTAGAGGAACTATCTTAGAATTTGCTCGATGCGATCCAAAACAACTCTAGGTAGCATAAAAACACTAGCCCAAAAGGCTTGTATTGCATGGAGGACAGACCTTATAAACTTTAAGCGGCCTACAAAGGAAAGAAAGCGCTGAGCCCACGATTGTACCTTTGTAGTTATACGGTTGACAAGAGTGTTACAATCAGCCTTGCCAAGCCTTGCTGAGATAATGGGGACCCCCAAGTAACAAACAGGTAGAAATCCTTCTTGGAACCCAAACGTCCAAAGTATTGGAGTCCGAATAAAAGCCGTCCCTCCAGCAAGGTAAACTTCACTTTTATATGTTGGGTGTCAACTCACTCCAAGAAGAGAAGGTTTCAAGGCCTTCCTTAAGGAGAGACACCGAGGCCATGTTCGCTTCACTGAAGAGGAAGACATCATCTACAAAGAATAAGTGAGATAGACAAGTCAATTTACACCTCTAGAAGAATTTGAAACTCGGTTGCTTGGAACGGAGGTAGAGGATCCCGGAAAAAATCTCCATAGCCAAAATAAATAAGTAGGGTGACAAGGGATCTCCTTGGCGAAGTCCACGACCACTTGAAAAGAAACCGTGCAACTCCCCATTTATAGAAATGGAAAATTTAGGTATGCGGAGACAAATCATGATAAGCTTGATCAAATGATTAGGAAACCCAAATGCACGGAGAGTAATCTCCAAGAAATCCCAATCAAGAGTATCATAGGCTTTTTGGAAATCCACTTTGACAGCACACTTTGGCAAATATGTGTCGAGGTGGAAACCCCTAAAGAGCTCTTGGACGAGGAGGATATTGTCCATGATCCGTCGGCCCTTGACGAAGGCATTTTGGGGGGGGTTGATTATATCTTGAAGTATAGCAGCAACGCAATTAGCCAAGAGCTTGGTCATGCATTTATAAATTGTATTACAGCAGGCAATGGATCTATAGTCAGAGACCGTAGAATCATTGGGAACTTTTGGTACCAAGACTAAAATGGTGTTGTTTATATCATGTAACAATCTCTCAGAGATAAAGAAATCCTTAACCGTTGCAAGAACCGATGGTCCTATAGCCTCCCAATTAAGTTTGAAAAATTCAACATTAAAACCATCTGGCTCGAGAGCCTTACCGTGAGTAAGGGAGAAGATGGTATCCCTAATCTCTAAATCAGAAATAAGACAAGATAGAGCTTTTACCTGTTCATCATTGAGGGTATGTTGAACAACCGCCCGAATGTCTTGCACAGCAGGCTGCTCTGGTAGTTCCCGCGGTGCCAGAAGATCCTAGAAGTGGTTAACAAAGAGTTGCCGCACCAAGCCTGGATCAGTGACTAGATTGCCAAAGGCGTCTAAGATCGAAAGAATTATATTCCCCAAATGCCTTTTGTTGATCGAATGATGGAAGAATTTGGTGTTCCGATCTCCTTCTTTAAGCCACCTAACCCTGGATTTCTGCCTGTAGAAGGATTCCTCCTAAATCCGAAGGTTCGAGAAATTCCGCAACTAGTTCTTTTCAAGCTCTGCAAGCAACATGCTAGTCGGGTCTAGTTGGAGGGCATCTTGGGTGACCCGCAAAGCGTTCCTTGCCTCTGCTGTCTTGGCCGAGATGTTAGAGAAAGATTCCCTATTGAGTTGCTTAAAGCGGCCTTTAAGGGTCTTTAGTTTGCAAACCAACTTGTACATGGGAACACCTTCACCCGGGTTCTCCTATACCTGAGTAATGATTGCATGAAAAGCTGGGTGCTTCATCCAAAAGTTGAAGATCTTAAAGGGTTTTCTCTAGAGAGAAGGGGCCAAGACTTTGACGACCATAGGAGTATGATCTGAGATGCCCGGGGCAAGGAGAAAAGCTTCCGAGAATGAGAAGTCTTAGCTCCATTTGGAATTGACAAGGACTCTATCAATTTTCCTTAACTTGCGGTTGGCACCCAAAGAAGAAGCTCAAGAAAAATGATAGCCAACGTATCTTAAATCTTCTAACTCTGTCTAGGCTAAGCATTGCCTAAACTCGTTAAAAGAGGGTATCCAGGTATCCGAGCCACCTACTCGGTTCGAAGGGTCCTTAATGGCATTGAAGTCCCCTGCCACTAACCACGCTGAATCCAGCATGCTAACACTTAATCTAATGAGCTCCTCCCAAAGCAATCGCCGAGAAATGAAGGTATGCTCCAGGTAAATAACCGAGATTGCACAATCCGAGCTAGAGTTCATATACTTAAGCCTGCCATGAATCGCCTGGGCGTTGGCCGAAGAGACTTCAAAATTAACAAGAGAATGATTCCATCCTATCCAAATTCTCCCTCTAGGGGAGTAATCGTAGTTGTTCCACTAGTTCTAACTTGTCGGAAGACTTGAAGAAATGGCTAGGAACAGCAACACCGGAACTTTGGTTTCCAACAACCCAACAAAACATAGATTACTTGTGGAGATAAAGTTCCAGACTTCAGCCTGTCTAAAGGGATCTACAAGCCCCTTAATATTCCATATACCCTTAATATTCCATATACATATGTACATATAAATAATAAATACAAGGCAGGTTGAGGGTTACCTCCGCTTGCCCGAGTGTTGCCGACTAGTCCCCGATTTGGGGTGAGTAGTAGGCGGTAGAGCTAGGGAAGGGTTCTGAGCCTTGTCTTTATGTGAAACTGGCTTCTTACCAGCAAGATTAGTTTTTGGAGACCGAAGGCAAGCAGGGACGGAGGGAGCAAGGGCATCACCAAATTTTGGCTGCACTTTCTGTCCCTTCTGGCCCATCCGAGCTGCAGTAGCAAGCTTCACTCCCGGAGTGGGATCACTCAACTTTAAGGTCTAGTTTGCCTCCCTAAGAGTCACAGCTTAAGGATTCAATGCCTCGTTCAACACAAAGGGTTGCTTTTTCTTTTTGCCCCCAACTTGTTTCCAACTTGTCTTAGGGGCCCCTGAGACTTTAGAGAGGTTTGGAGCAGGGGCGGGTGCCTGGTCAAGGGTAGAGGAGTAATTGCTAGCTGGGGGATGTTGAGCCTGTTCCCTACCATTCTCAGAGGCCAGAACCAAACTTGGGACATGGGTAGGACCAAGGTGTTGGATGGGAGCATCAGGGACCGACACAATCTAAGGGGCTTCGACTAGAGCAGGCGGATTCGCTTGTGTCGAGCATTTGTGGCCAAAGGTACCACAAGTTGGACAGAAGATTGGCTTCCATTTGTATTCAACATCCATCGAACAAGATTCCCTATTAAGGATAACATCCACCGAATCACACTGAGGGTGTTTGGCGAATATCTCCTCGCAAACTCTTGCAAAAGAGATCATTTTCATCTGTTCCGTTCTGAGATCAACATAGAGAGGCTTCCCGATGGCGCTTGCCACTACACTTATCCCAGGGGCTAACCACAAGGCAAAAGGGAAATTCTTCAGCCTAACCCAGATTGGGACAGAGGCTTGGCAATCCTTTAGCTCAAGCAATGGATGCCATTGTTGTAAGATTAACGGGACCTTGGCCACTGTCAATGGCCCATCATCTAGAATTTTCCTTCGAAAATTCGGGTCCATGACGTGGAAGAAATAAAATCCTTTGTTGTTTGCCAAGACTTCAACAAGATTAGCACCCCAAACATGTTTCAAGGTAGCTTTGGTAAGCTTAAAGGGGAGCTTTTTACCCACATAATACCTGACCAGGCATTCATGCCATTTCGGGTCCGTTGCATCTAAGATTTTCTCAAACAAAGTTACCACAACTTTGCTATTAACAATGGTAGGGGGTTATATAGGTGAGATTATACCCTTTCATGGCCGATTTGGCGACATTCGCCCAAGAGAAAATCGAGGGAGGGGGTTTTGAGGCCCTTACTTGTTGATCTTGGGTCTGGGGTCTGTTGGTGAGGAGCCTGGCCCGACTTCTCCCTCGTCGACCAACAACGTTTTGAGGGGCTTGGCTATGGCCCACCTGGTCTTCCTTCTCAATAGAGAAAGGGCCCCGAGGACGAGCGGGTGAATGCTTTCTCTAGCTTCGATCCCGTCTCTCTTCAATAGCTAGTTGAGCCTTGTCCTTTTGGCCTTCACTTATAGCAACCAAAGGGATCTGACTAGTAGTAGGTTGTTGGTCCTTAGTTGGGCCCGAGTGGCACTCAATTGTTGCGGGTGTAACCATGGTTCAAAACTGCTACAGTGTAGTCGAACTAGAGAAGAAGAAACCCACAAAACCCTAAATAGAGTCGAGCATAATTACCCGAGGAGGCCAATCCAAGGAAAACGCTACGGTGGAGATGAAGAGGGAGGAAGAACTAAGCTATCCTCCAAAAACCAGCTCCAACAACCTGCTGGAACGCCCGAGATCACGTGAAGACTGATCGGTGGCACAGTAACCCGATCGCCTAGCTGGAGAGGATGTGTGAACAGTACCCAAGAAAAGTCAATTTTGGGTGGATACAGAGCACTATTGTTGATATGAAGAAAAACCTTGAAGTGTTGAAAGAGTGCTTGAGGAGCGTGGGCTATCCTCGTATTGTCCATGTGACGAAACTTGTTCATGAATTACATCCAAAAAGTTTAGTGTAGAACCTAATTAAATCTTGTGGTAAGATTTACATGTAATTCCTTCGTGAGATTGTGATATTATTTTGTAAGGAATTTCGGAACTAAACATTGCATGCTTTTTAGGGTGTAATTGGGGCTTGGAGAATATCGAGAGTATTTGAATAACTCAAGTGTATAAACTCCATTGTATCGCTTGTCTATAGTAGAATTTGTTGCTAATCTTCCCATGGAGGTAGGTCTTTACGACCGAACCACGTAAATCTGATATCAAATTTATTTTCTTGATCTGTCTATTTATTATTAGATCACTCGCTTTTCACAACATTGTCCATCGAGTTGATTGCAACTTGGTTGGCTATTCATGATCGGCCACAGCTCACTTAAGTCCTCGTTAATTCATTTCAATAGAAAAACCGTTAAGCCTATCTAATCCCAGCTCATCTTAAGTAGCTCACCTTAGTCCTCTGAAAAGCCTTGATTAGGTTGCTACTATATAACGAACATTCTTGCATGCATGAAAAACACTAACCCTAAACCCTAACCCTAGTTTTCATCCTAGAATGCTCTCTATTTTTCGCTTGCATAGGGAAATGCACCACCTGCAATTTCCACATTTGACCTTTAAAGTCAATACGAAGCATCGGCATTCTCGTTCATCCTTCATTATCTTTTCTGCATTTTCAGCCCTGCCACAACTCGCTTGCGCTTTACCTGTTACGCCCACTCTTTTTACCTCCCGGCCACCACCAACCATGAACTGATCAAACACTTGTTCACCGCCATGCATGCACTCTTCACTGTCACTAGCAAACCACTGCAACTACGCCCATCTCAACTCTTCCACGGATTTGGGTTCCCATGCTTCATTCTTTGTTGTTCAGTGATAACTAGGGGTGAGCATCGGTCCAAGGTTGACCCTGGACCGACCCTGGATTGACCCAATTCTACCGATCCTGGTTCAATTCCTAGGGAGATTGGGTTGGTCTTTGGTCCTAAAATTCCTGGACCAGCACTGTGCGGGTTGGTCTTCGGTCCTGAGAGTTCCGAGTCGGTCCAACCCAGACCAACCCTAATTATATATATATATATATCTAATATATTACTTATAATTTTTTTTATATAGAGAAATCCTTAAAATAAACGGCGTCAATAATATTAAACAGCTCTTTAGTGAGGAGTTCAAGTAATTTTCCATTGTTTTTTAATAACTTAGATTTTTAATGTCTTTTACGGCGTCAATAGTCATAATTTACGAATGAGGAAAATGTTTTTGTGAGAAGTCCTCACGACGTCTAAAAAGGCATAAATAGCTCCTTATGGCATCATCCTCTAATATTCGTTTTCTTCTATCTTATTTGTCCTCTTAGTCTTCAATTTGCCAAAATCGAAATAAACAACTTCTCCGCTCACCACTTGACACTCGCCTCGCTCATTTTGGGTCACTCGCCTCACTCGTTTTGGGTCACTCGTGCCGCTCACCATTTAATGCTCGCTTGACTTGTTGCTTCCCGCTCGACATTCGATGCTCATTTTATTCGATACTCACCCTACTTGACCCTCATCACTTGCCTTTCTTAGCTGACATCGCTCATCATCGAACCCATTGGGTTGGTATAGTACTCAGTTGCCCTTTTAAGGAGTATAAATAAAAAATTATTGATTGGTCTTGGGTTGACCTTGAAACCAGACCGAACTCATTGGGTTAGTTCAGCCCTCAATCGCTTTTTTAAGGAGTACAAAAAATAAAATAAAAATTTATTGGTTGGTCTTAGGTTGACTTTGAAACCGAACCGAACCCATTGGGTCAAGTCGGTCCTTAATCGCTTTTTTAAGGAATACAAAAAATGAAATAAAAAATTATCGATTGGTCCCGAGTTGTATTGGGTCGGTTTGGTTCTCGGTCCCAAGCTCAATAGAGTCGGTCCTCAAACCCAAAAATTGAGGACTAGCACTGTGTGGGTTGGTCCTAGGGTTAGGGGCGAACCGGTCCAACCCGGACCATGCACACCCCTAGTGATAACCCCCTTAGCTTCAAATAATACTCAGCTTTGTTCCTCGTTCTTCATTTTCCATCATATCAATACTCGAGTTGTAGCACAATTCCTCCTTTTTGTCAAGCACCTAGTAGTTAAAGCATTAGGAATTGCTAGTGCAGCAACTAGAGTTGAAACTGCACTTGCCACTTGGTTGGCTCCCAACTTCCTTTTGAGCTCAAAGACATGGAAGGTACCTGGGATGTTGGAACATGTTTTAAGAATATAGCACCTCGAAATTTCCAAACTCAGGTGCTACCCTGTAAGGTCTCGTTTCCTTGGATCTTTTGAAATCCCGGGTTAGTCTACTTGAGTTAAATTTATGAATTCTTAGAAGCAGACTAGAGTCATCACTGTTCAATTTAAGATAAATCTAAGCCGATCGGATGTCTACCCCATTAGATATTAAAGGAAGTCAAATACTTACCTAAGTGCATTATAAAGTTACTAGCAATACGAAAATTTATTCTATTTAGTGGTCATGCATTTGTACTAATCTTATTAAGGATTTCTCTAAAAGTTATGCCTCAACTATAAACGTTGAGCCAACAGGCAAGACGATTTCACCTATCATCTAAGAATCTCTAGACCAGATTTTGCAGAGCTAAATTTTGGCTTATTCTGCTGCAAATTCCAAGAATCACTGAATGAATATGCAAAATTTATGAACATCCAAGGCATGCAAGCACCGTCCTCGAAGAGAATTTTCCGCCTTTCATAGTGCACAAGGTAAGGCATCGTTGTTTTCGAGGATTCAACAGGCCTTCAAAAGAATGTGCTCTTCACCGTCTAGGCAAAGTAGGAACAACAAGGTCACATGAAACCAGCAGAAAAGAGAACGAGGAGGAAGTATTTTGTGGACAAATTTTGTCTGCGTACTTGTATGAACGAGATGATCGCTATTTACAGGCAAGCAAGCAAATTAAATGTCACAACAATTAATTTGACCGGCCTAAGACAAATAAAAATTTGGTGGAAAAAATCCTAAATTGGGCCTCGTGTATATTTTGCACGCAAGGGAGCTTAATCTAGTTTTACACCTATTGTTACCAAGCTAGTATAGATTTTACATGAAAAAAAAAAAAAAAAAAAAGGAGCTTTTCGAATGATGTGGAACAAAAGAAAGCACGAGAAAGAAAGCTTCTTGAAATATATTTTTACAGCACGAAATTTGTCGCAACTTTGTCAAAGAATTGCGTAAGATGTACTATCCTCAGTTACAAGTGATACATCAGTTGACTCAAGCGTGCAAAGCTCCAATGCTAAGATCGTTCGTAAGAAAGCAAGAATGTAAACGGATCGCAAGAAAATTTTCTATTTATTAAAAAACGTACAAGCAGTGTATATCAAGGGGCTATCGGGATAGTGGAGTTCGAGTAGTTGGACTCTTCTAAAGGAGCTTTACAAGCATTACCTTTTCTAGAAGAAGAACAAGTAGATATTACAAATGTCTAAGATGTCACCATCTATAAATTACATAAAGTGAAAAAAAAATGTGAATAGTCTAAAATACTCCTATGCTACATACGGACGTGTACTTGACCCAAGCGGGCATAAATGTGACATGGTCCAAGCATGAGCATGATCAAATTTTTTCTAAATGATGGGGCTATGTCCCATACACGGGCCAGCCTACAAGCTACCCAAGAACGATCCACAAGTGGCCCATGATCAATGCAAGAACCAGCCCATGCGCAACATGGGAACAAGCCCGCAACCGTGTGGCTTCCTTGTGTCAGGCAACCCTTCGGTTCCCATGAACTAACCTTAAAAACCCATGTAGGCGTCCCTTGGGCTCCCCCACGTCCTAGGGCCTCTTGAGCTCCTGTAGCCTTATAATGATTGTACATATTCAAACATGACCATTGTATCGGAAAGGGATCAACGACTAAAATTAGAATTCATCATGTATAAATAAAGGACCCCCTTTCAATTGTATACATCAGTTCACGAGCTAATACAATCCGAGCTTCAGTCTTACACTTCGTTTCTATGAGTTGAGTGCATGTTAGGCTAACTTGGGATCAATTCCTAAGGCATGGGTGTGGAATCATTTGGCTGATCCATGACAAGTGGTATCAAAGCCTTTATTCCAAGCGCAATGATTGACCCACATTCTGATGTTGCGATCGCTCAAGGTGAAGACTGCAAGGATCATGGACGACCGGTCGAGAAAGCCACCCAATCGAAGAAAAATCATAGTGTCTTGAGCTCAAGGGACCTAAAGGGCAACTTGGAGAATCAAATAACGGTTCTAGAGAAGACTATCACATACATCTAGGGGATGGTGGAGGACCTAAACTAGACTGTCAAGAGAGCGGAAGTCGGAAGGGAGGAGTTCTTGGCTAAAGTGCAAGAACTCAAGATTAACATGGGAGAGCTCTGCGCCAAGGTGCTGGGGTCCCTCATCCAAGAGTTGCAATAGTGGGATGAGACTTAAAAGGCTGTGATGGCAACCATGCATGTGGAGATTGCTGAGCTCAAATGCAAGCTCGCAAAGGTTGAAGCGGCATGCATGAATAGGGGGTCACCATGCAAGCAAACCCACGTAGCAACGCACCCAAGCCAAAAAAGTTTAAGGGCCCAAAGATGGCCAAGGACGTGGACAACTTTTTGTGGCACATGGAACGATACTTCCATACTATGGGAATCAACGACAACACTTCTCGGGTAAACACTGCATCCATGTATTTAGTTGATAACGCATTGTTATGGTGGCATCGTCGGTCGGATGATAGGTGTGGTGACCCTATCACGACATAGGCTCAGTTTGTCAAAGAGTTTCGACTGAACTACCATCCCACATGTGCCGAAGAGAAAGTTCATGATAACTTAAGCACCTTGAGCGAAAGGGTGGAGTTTGCAACTGTGTGAAGCAATTATCGGAACTACTGCTCCAAATCCTATCCATGATCGAGACAGAGGCATACCATCAATTCATGAATGGACTCATGCCACGAGTCAAGCAAAAACTCAAGCGGTGCCATGCCGTGGATCTTGCGACGGCTACGTCCATGGCTGAATCCCTTGTCAAGTACAAGCTGCCTTCCGCAATGAAGTTCGATTCTTATTCGAAGGACAAGGCCAATGGTGGGGGAGATCAAGGAAGATTTAATCATCCGAATGGATGCAAACCACTGACGACAACATCTAGGACCCAACCGAAGTCGAGTGGATGGGGGAAAAAGAAGGTACGCACGTATAAGTGTTTCTTCTATGATGATCCTCACATGGCTCGTGATTGTCCCAAGGGGAGTAAACTAGCAACCCCATGCAAGGAGGACAAACCGTGAAAGGAGGCGCGGTTAGGTTCGCTACATATCATTATTTTGATCAAAACTAAGAAGGCAAAGAAACCTAAAGGCATAATGTTTGTGGATGTGAAGATTGGAGGTACCACAATGAGTGCACTCATGGATACCAGGGTGTCCGACCTCTTCATATCTCAAGAGGCCGCAAAGAAGTTGAACCTTTCAGTCTAGAAGGGAAGAGCCAATTGGCTCAAAACGGTGAACTCCAAGGAAGTCTCGACTAGTGGTGTGGCTAGGGAGCTCCACCTTAGCCCATGGACCAACAAGGAAAACATCGAGATAATCCCTATTGACGATTATAATTTTATGTTGGGTCTCAGATTCCTCGACAGGATCAACACGGGCATTAGGTCATTCGTAGATTGCATATGTATTTTCAACAAGCGGTGCCAATGCATGACCCCAATCCATCGTGAGTCGAGATGCAATAGGAGGATGTTATCGACCATGCAGGTGTGGAAGGGAGCAAAGAAGGACGATTGACCTTATTAGCAACATTAAAAGGTAAAGACATGAAGGAAGGTGATGCACCGAAGAAGGTGACCCAAGTTCTCGATCCATTCTAAGATGTGATGCTGCCCGATCTGCCCAAGTAGCTTCCCTCTCGAAGGGAAGTGGATCATTGAATTAAGCTTGTGCCCGATACTCAGCCGCCAGCCATGACACCCCATCGCATGGTCTCACCCGAGTTGGAAGAATTGCAAAAATAACTCAAGGAGTTGCTCGACACGGGACATATTTGGCCATCTAAGGCTCCATTTGAGGCCTCGATCCTGTTCCGAAAGAAGCATAATGGATCCCTTCGAAGGGATGGGTGGTTCACCCAAATCAATCTTCGATTGGGGTACTACCAAGTTTGGATTGCCGAAGAAGACGAGCTGAAGATCGCATGCATGATGTACTACGGGTTGTATGAGTTCCTCATCATGCCTTTCGGCTTGATTAACACGCCAACCACACTCTGCACTTTGATGAACAAGGTACTACACCCGTTCCTCAATCGGTTTGTCGTAGTCTACCTTGATAATATTATTGTGTATAGCCGAACGCTAGAGGAACACATCAAGCACTTGAGGAAAGTCTTCTAAGTCTTATGAGAGACCGATCTATACGTGAAGCATGGGAAGTGCACCTTCGCACAAAATGAAGTTCCTTTCCTTGGGCACATTGTTCGGAGTGGACGAGTGTAGATGGACACGGCCAAGATCCGCACCATCGTTGAATGGGAACCAACAACCAAGGTGACAGAGTTGAGATCATTCCTTGGTCTCATAAACTACTATCGACGCTTCATTTGGGGCTATTCAAACCTCATCGTGCCACTCACAGACATGTTGAAGAAAGAAAGATCGTGGGAGTGGATGGATCGGTGTCAAGAGGCATTTGATCTGTTGAAGCGGGCCATGACCGAGGAGCTAGTGCTCGTGCTACCTAACCATGTCAAGCCATATGAGATAGAACCGATGCCTCTGATTTTGCTATTGGCGGTGTCCTTATGCAAGAGAGGTACTCGGTTGCCTTTGAGTCTCGAAAGTTGAACGATACTAAGCGGCAATACACAGTCCAAGAGAAAGAGATGACTGTAGTGGTGCATTATCTTCGTACATGGAGGCACTACCTCTTGGGATCCTCGTCGTGAGGATGGAAAACATGACCACAAACTACTTCCAAACTGAAAGGAAGCTTAGCCCAAAGCAAACTCGGTGGCAAGACTTCTTGGGCGAGTTCGATTATGTACTAGAGTATAGCCGGGGAAGGCTAACTCCGTGGCAGATGCCTTGAATCGAAAGATGGAGCTAGCCATATAGTGAGCCGACCCAACTACTCGTGGATCGATCGTATCAAGGAAGGGCTCAAGCACGACCAAACGGCCCAAGCACTCTTTCGGTACGAGCAAGAGGGAAAAACGAGTCGATTCTGGTGTGAGGACAACCTCCTCTATACTAAAGGATAGCTACTCTATGTGCCGCTTCATAGGAAATTAAAGAAGGAAGTGCTGCACAAGTGCCATGGTTCCAAGTGGGTGGGTCGTCTAGGAATCTATTGCACCATGACACTCATCGAGGACTAATATTATTAGCCTCATATGCAAGATGGCATTGAGATATACGTGTGAACATGTCTAGTGTGCTAGTAAGATAAAATAGAACAACATCCATTGCTGAGGCTCCTTGAACCGTTGCCCATCCTGGGGCATCCATGAGATAGTTTCTCTATAGACTTCATCATGAATTTGCCAAAGTCTGAAGGATGTCCGACCCTCATGGTCATTGTGGATTACTTCTCGAAGTATGCGATATTCATGCTGACAACCAAGGATTGTCCGGCCAAGGAGGCAGCTAAGTTACTTCTCAAGCATGTTATCAACTACTAGGGAGTGCCTTGCACGATCGTGAGTGATCACGATTATGAAGACCTCTTCCCGAATTTTGCAGTGGTTTAGGAAGTTTGCTTACAAGCTGGACTTGCTAGTCAAACTCAAGATACATCCTATGTTCCACATAAATATGCTCAAACCTTTCTATGCATATGAGGAAGATCAGATGGACGCAATTCACAGAGGGCACCCCTTGGGGCAAAAACCTCTTACGATCGGGACGTTGAGTGCATCATGGCAGACTAAGTCAAATGAAAGAGGCATTGCGTGACGAAGAAAGAATACTTGGTCCAATGGAATAGCCTTCTGAAGAGTGAGGGAAGTTGGGAACCGTCCGAGACTTTGTGACAATTCAAGAAGCACATAGACACTTTTCATACCGAGGACGTGACGACAGTGTCACCCGAATAGGTGGGGGAGATTGATATAGCTCAAGGACAACTATGATCTAAGACCATCCAAATGGTGGGGCTGTGTCCCATGCAAGGGCCAGCTCAGAAGTTGCTCATGAGTGACCCACGAATGACCCATGATAAAGCAAGAACTGACCCATGCGCAACACAGGAACAATCCCACGACCGTTCAACTTCCTTGTGTCAAGTGACCCTTCAATTCTCATGGACTGACCTTATAAACCCATTGCAAGCGTCCCTTGGGCTCCCCGTATGCTAGGGCCTCTTGAGCTCCTGTAGTCTTGTAATATCTATACATATTCAAACGGGATTGTTGGATCAGAGAGGGATCAACGGCTAAAATTAGATTCGTCCATGTATAAATAAGGGATCCTCCCCCTTCAATTGTACACACTAGTTCAATGAGCTAATAATCGAGGTTCACTCTCATACTTCATTCTTATGAGTTAAGTGCATGTTAGACTGACTTATCAAATCCTAAGGTCGTAGAGGTGTGGCATCGTTTGCAATCGATTGACCCATGACACGTGCATGTATCTTGGACAAACCCAACTCAAGGTCCTCACAAAGACTCACCATACTAGTGCATAAAAATGTGTTTGGAAGATCTCTGCTTTAATTGGGATTACCCCGAATGGCATGGTTTGATAGCTTAGCTACCCCCTTGAGTAAAGGTAGCCTTTGGTCCTTATCGTCGACTTATACCCTAGCTCATATTTGCAGGAAGATTTTGAAGGTTGGTATAATATTGGAAAATTGTCCAAAAAGTGCTGAACTTATTGTACAACAATCAATTCAATCGTAAATCTTTTGATTTTGCTTATTCAGTTATAAACCTTTTTTCCAACTTGTCAATTTAGTCATAAACTTTTTAATTGTACTAATTTAGTAATAAACATTTTAATGATTTGCCAAACAAATCCTAAATCTTTTTAAAGAATTGTCAATTTAGTCTTTTTGGCTAATTTTGGCCGAATATTACTGATGTTATAATTTTTTAATTTAAAAAAAATTATGAATTTTTTTTTATTGATTTTGTCTTTCTTTTCTTTTCTTTCATTTTCCCCCTCTTTTTACAAAGGGCTGGTGAGGCCGTTGGCCATTAACTAAGAGCCGCCAACCTCCACCGGCCCTTAGGCAAGAGCCAGCAACCTTAACGAGCCATAGGTGAAGGCTGCAAAGCCCTCACTGGCTGCAAGCAAGGCTAGATTTGGTAAGGGCTCGCGAGCCCTCGCTATGGCCGATAAGGGTGTCATGAGCCCTTGTAGGCCATAGCAAGGGTGTTGCAGCCCTCACCTGCCTTCATTGTTGCAGCGACGGCCTCGGCGAGGACTCACAACACCCTTGTCAGGCAAGGGCTACCTATCGGGGGCCATGACACCCTCACTAGATCTAGGGAAGTGAGGGAATTACAACCCTAATTGCGAGCTTCATTGCCACAACTAGGGCGGGCGAGGGTCACAACGCCCTAGGCAAAGGTCACCAACCCTTTCTCGGGGGTTAGCCAAGTTGCTAGCCCTTACTCAATGGCCAGCGTAAGTTGTCAGCTCTTAGCCAATGGCTGGTAGCCTTGTCGGCCTGTTCGTAAAACTCTAAACACAAGTAAATGTGTCGAACAAATAATATAATGATAAGAAAAATATCGTCCCACAAAGATCGATGATTAATAAACTAATTAAATACTAAAATAGATTAATTCTAAAATTTATCTAACATATCAAAATATAATTGAGAATAAATTAAAAACAAAATTTGTAGACTAAATGCAGTAAATCGATCGATAAATATGTTAGAGCATCCAATTTCACCATAACCACTAGATATGAATTTCAGATTGTTGTGAGTACAAGAACGATATCAAACATGTGATAATGTAATTTCCTAATCTATTTACTATCCTATCTCTAGGTATATCATACCTACTCAGTTTATTAATCCATTATATCTCTATGTGAATTAAAATAAAAATAAGTACATTAAAAATTATGAATATTCTCGGCTTACAATGAGTCTTTTTGATCACCTTATCACCGAAAGCTACACAAATAACGCGGTATATCTCTATCAACGTTTAATTCATGGTTATATATTATAATGAACAATTGTATATTATCACTTCTCAATCTCTAACATGCACATCGATCATTCAAGTGATGGCCAGTCACTCAAAAGCATTATGTACACTAATATATAACTCACATGACTGAAATCAATTGTAAAACATAAAAATAATAAAATTCATATCATCATGGTTAAGCTACATCGTAACCCTAACAAAAGAAAATTAGAACATAATAGAAGAAAAAATAAAAATATATATTAAACTCAACATCTTGAATAAAAGAATAAGAATTCTGTTACCACTTTTGTATTCTCTTCAAAATACTTGAAAAACTCTCAGAATAATAAAAAACAATCTAACCAAAACCTCACTGCTCCCTATGTATTATCCTATTTATAGGATATATCCAAGATATCTATCTCCCAACGCTTGCAGATAATATTAGGGAACAAAATCAAGAATTTCCTGATTTGATATCCATCTTCCACTACTTTTTTTATTTGAATTCCTGATATTTGTCATTCTTTTCCTTATCTTCTCCATATCTCATTATTCTACATAAACAAAGAAAATTCAAATAATCAGAAGGAAATCCAAATATTTTCTCATAGATATTGTATTAATTGTTGTCTAAAATAGGTAAAATAACTCTATTTTTATAGAGTTATCACGGCCCTCTATAAAAAGAGGGAAAAAAATAAAAAAAAATTATAAAATTGTTCACGTTAATACCGGTTTGTGCCACATAAGATGGCAAGCACTAACTAGGGCCACAATGTCTTCCGGCCAAAATTAGCCAAAATGACTAAATTGGCAATTCATTAAAAGGTTTAGGACTTGTTTGGCAAATTTTTAAAAGGAATGGCTAAGTTGATACAATTAAAAGGTTTAGAATTGAATTAGCGAGAGGATTAGGACTGAAATAGTAAAATTGAAAGGCTTAAAACTAAATTAACCATCCTATAATAAATTTAGGATTTTTGGACAATTTTCCCGTATAGTATAATATCCTTGAATTAAACATTTAGTTAGCAATAAAATAGTCCACTTATCTTTGAACTGCCTCCTCGCTGCTTTGTCTATCCTTGCTAAAGTTGCTAAAATCATCTCGTACTTTAGTCGGCATTGCCCTGCAGCAAGATCTGTTTATTTAGTGGCAAGGCGATGATTTGAGTATCAGTGCATGATTTGAGCATCTGCTTTTCCCATCTCCGCTAAAGTCAACGAGATTATCTCGGATTTTAATTGGCCTCAGCCTACAACAAGAGCCGACGACTCGGGCAAGGTGAGGATTTAAGCATTGGTGCGATCATTTTCGCTCTTCGGATCTGCCCGTCAAAGTTCAGGTCGCTAAAAGAACTTGGCAAAGTGATGATTTGAGCATCACTTGTTGCCCTTGCTTACAAAAGGAAGTCAAGGTGCATGATCACCTCTCTTTTTTGAGTCAATCGTCGTGTTTGTGTCTGCTTTCCCCAATTTAACATGGCAGCGAGCATGCCATTCCGACGATGCTCCAAGGAAGCCTGCATCAAGGTGGTTAGGGCGGCACGGCCAGACTGCCCCAATCTTGAATGCACACAAGCTGTGTCTCAACAAATTGCCACTATACGGGCATTTTCTGTTTAAAAGATTCTTTTGTGAGGGCTCTTTGTTCTGCCTTGTTCTTGCACTGACAATAGGATGACTGCACGTCAAAACAATTCTCCCGTTGCAGCTTCAGACACGCTTTCGACAGAAGTCAGTAACGTGAAGTTATCGAATGCACGAGCTACATAGACCAACCAAGAGGGTGGCTTAATCTATGTAAATTAGATCCAAATTCTCATTTTTGTGCAAGAAATCTTCACAATCCTGTATGTACTTTACCCAGTGCTTCGCTCAGGGAATTCAACCATTATAACTCAGGCACCCAAGTAAAATAAGATCACTTGTAAATTGTAATTGTAGCCAAAATAATTCGGGAATATTAACAATACCATAAAAAATTACGGCGACCTTTCCACAAACTTAGAATCTCAAGCGTGTGCAAAGCGGACTGTCTGCTCTCTTTCTGCTCCAAATAAAAACAAGAACGGAAAGGGATTAAAAAGGAGCAACCTATGTTCTATCTCCTACGCAACTGCACAAGAGCAAACGCAAAATAAAAACATCACCAAAGGATGAAAAAGATAACAAGAAATGAGAAGAAGATGATGCTTCTGGCAATCCTGGAAACCTCAAGTTCCGAAGCACGGAAAAAGAAAACTAAAGCGATATGCACAAGTGACGACAATGCCTACAAAATACTCGGCAGCTGAGAATCTAATCTCTGCTGTAACTCCCTAATCTTCAGAGAAAGCTCTGCCTTCTGTTCCTTGTAGCTCTGCAGCAGAAACTCTTTCCCTTCTATGACCTCCTTCAACTCTCCCACTTCCTTCTTCAACATATCAATCTTGTCCATATCTCTTGCTTTCTCAAAAGAATCAAGATTGTTTTCACCATCAACATGCCCATTTGCATGGCCATTTCTCAATTCTGGTGGCCATAGTGGGGCTGTCGAATTCTTCTCTTGCACACCCACATGTCCAACGCAGTGATCTGCAATAGCTTTCCTCAGTCTTTGAATCTCTCTCTCAGAATCAAACAAGTCCCTATTTGCAGCGTCAAGTTGTGCTTGCAAATGAGTAGATTGCTCCAACTGAGCATTGAATGAATTCTGCAACTCGGTTATCTGATCCTGCATTTCCAGAATCATGTCATCTCTCCTCTTCAATTGCTGCCTCAGCTTATGAATCACTTCCCTTTTGCTGAAGATGTCAGAGCCAGATTCGGAGACACATGGTGACTCTGAGCAGTTAGAAGGGTGGAATGGCTTTGGAGGCAATTCAAAGCGATCAGGTGAAGATGCCCAGGTTACCCCATTTTCTCTGTTATATTCAGGGGCAGGAACAGTCACCAAGGGGAGAGCTGATTCTGGCTCTTCGAGCATCTGCTCAGTGGAAGGGTGCTTTGGATCTATCACTCCCTCATTTCCTGCTTTATTGCAATTAATAGACACTCCCATGAATTTTAAAGCCAAAAAGATATACCAGTGAATGGATCTTATCAACTTTAAAAGGGAAAAAAAGGATAACAGCCCAAAAAGTACGACGACAATAAACCATGTTGCTAAGGCGCTACCAAGTCACATGAAGGATTTCCTAACAAAGCTATAAACTCTTGCCACCAATATCACCAATCACAGAAAATTAAAAAGAAAAATTCAGCAGTGCAGTTCATGAATATCTTTGGAAGGAGTGGAGGTAGAAAAATAAGCAGGCTATACTAGCCTAGACAGATGGTTCATCTAATCTCATATTTGCTTGCAGCATAAACACGTAAACTGCATAGAAGCAATCATTTGATCACCACATGGATCATTTTTTCTCTCCCCAAGGTATCACTAATCTCATATCTCCCTTCGCAACTACTTACCATGAATAACTATCTTCCTATTCCATTCACCTGCACAAAAGTTGTCAAATCCTACTGAACAGCACACAGAGATATATAAAGTATGGATCTTAATTATTGATATCCAGGCTATCCATATAAAAGCCCAATTAAAAGATGCTATGTTAACACCTGATTACACATTGCTAGGAGGACAACTGTGGCACACACCAAGATTAAGCATCTACAACGATGTACTTCCCTATATTTTTTCCAAATTCATGGTGATACCAATATATCAACTGAAACTACAAACCGCATTTTTGATCTTCTTGTTTTGCCCCAGTTCAGACCGAAGTGGCGGCTTAACAAGTCTCGTGTTATTAAAGCATGGAAAAGTATGTTTACATTCATAGCTAGGTTATCAAAATCGCTTTTCCAAGAAAGATGCAGTAAGGGTCCATGAAATTGAATGTAAGATCAAATTGAAAAATTGCAAGATCTTACAAACTTCACGAAAACATGAATAATAGATCCTATATCTCAAATAAAATAAATGAATGTGTATCAACCAAGTGGAAAAAGAAAAAAGAAAATCATCTAGATTCTCTTTTAAAGATGATAACCATCATAAATTAATAATAGTTGTAGAATTATCTAGAGTTACAGAGTCAAGTGTTTGGACAAGCTTACAGCTATTAAAAGTTACTTTAATTTGAAATGACAACACAAGGTTATGAATTGTGCATCTGCGAGACTCAAATTTAAACCCAGGCCTATCAAGGCCAAAGCCACAGATTCACAACATCATCTGGAAGGGGAAAGGAGGAATTTTTTGGCGATAGCACCATGGTATGATTTTTCCCTTTTGTATTACCTCTTGCAAAAAAGAGAAGAATTACATTTTACCACAAAAAAAATCTCTACATGGGGAAGTTATCTTGTTGACAAGTAATTAGCATGTTGAGAGAGAGAGAGAGAGAGAGAGAGAGCTATGGCCATCATAGAGATTGATATTAGGATTGACAGAGTTGGAATCAACAAAGCTAAGTTTGTCTTGTGCTGGTTCAAGTTTTACAACTTTGATGAGCATTTTCTTCATGTGAGATAGGTTATCTGAGGTATTGTTAAACACGCTTGCCTATCCTGATTCCAGTGACAACAGGTGACTAACACACTCAACTCAATCCCAACCGAAAGCAATTTTGAGCACATGTCAAAATGTCCACACATCTTTGCATTGTGAGATTGCATCACATGATCTCTCAGGTGTTAGATCACAGTTTTCATAACAGTGACCATTTGGGATGTATAAAACATCTGTAAATCTAGTATACATGCACAGCGCAAATTGAACATCTGGCTTACGGCATCTCAATGCCACTACACGGACATGTTTTAGTCAAGCAAGAAGTGCCGGATGTGCAGCTGTAAGGTCCTAGACAGGGTGTAAGATTCTTCGGCTTCAAACAACGTAATCTGATAATTTAATCAAACATTTTGCAGGAAAGTCACAGCCTTTGCTCTAAAATGAAGGGTACACTTCTAGCAGTATTGATGCAAAAGACTGACTAAGCTCAATCCTCAAAGTGTAGGATAGAGTATTCTGCGTCACTCAGAGACTTATGCTAGGCCATAAAGGTGGCTCAATTTTAAAGTTACGTGAAGTGAGGCACCAACCACCTAAGAACATAGCCAGCCCCAACATTGATTGACCTGGTTCAACGAAAAGAGAAATGGAAAAGGGGGAAGAAAGAGCCCAATGCCAGAAATCTTTGAGATGTCATATGTATCTCTTGATCACTTCATGGGATTCTCTGCTTGAAAAGCTTAGGCATGAAATTGTTTTATGAAATAGCATCTACAGTCCTTTGTACTCTATAGAATGAATTCCCTAAATGGAAACTAAGATTGAGAAGAGGATGAATGCAAAAGGGCATCTGTTAGCTCCATGAATTGTTAGGAGAAAGTTCATTCTTAATCTTCAAAAGATCAATTTCTCCATCTGACAAATTGAACATTTTCCTTGTATAAATCTCTTGATAATTTCAGAATTGAAAGAATAAACAGACTTACCAGCTAATTCCTTCATCTCTTAAAGCTAAATCCCAGGATGCATGAGGATTTTACCAGGACAAACCCATATGAAGTTCCACTGGCCAAGATTTTCTTTGCTCAATCCATCATTTCAAGGTCAATTATAAGGTAAGATCGTTCAGATGTTGTCTTCATCATTGGAGATTTTAATTTTGATTTGAGCACCGTCAAAATTTAAGTTCTATCTGACAAGACCTAAAGATATAGATCCATAAAGGCAGTACCAACTAGAGAACAAACCTGTGGGACACAAGCTTGGTTCCTTAGGTAACATAGGAAGCCACAGAAACGTATGATCTTGAAGGGAACATCAGAAATCAAGGAAATAAAAATCTTCCTCAGAACCCAATGATAAGAGAGGAACTCTAATGAGGCAAGACAATACAAGCAAGGATTCTGACAACGTTTAGTTTACCTGTAAATCCATCAATTCTCTAGTCACCCAAAAACAAAGGAACAAAAAACTGTGCTGCTGCACTTTTTTCCCTATTTTTCGAGGAACGCATATTCCAGTTGCTACGCCTAAGGTAAGTACAAATTACTTGATAAACCTTCCCACTCTCTTGCCTCATTAGAGAGTAGAAGTACTATGGCAAATGATCATGCATCACTAGAGTTTCCAGAACAACATATTTTAACTGTATTAGAACTCATATAGAAAGAGAGTACATAAATCAGACCTGGGAAGCAATTAAAACAGCCATCATCGCCTTGCATATAGGAATACATGTTTGAATGCAGACGAGAAGCGGGTTGCTTTCTCCTGTCAGCGGATTTTCCATTTCCTGAACATAAGCATCCTTGCAAGTGAGAACGACATTTAGAATAAGACCACTACTAGAATAAACTTAAGAAAAAATGCCAGATTTTCACAAGAATTACCAGAGTCGTCAGCCTGCTTTGTGTCAGTTGCTTGTTTCAGCTTGTAACCAAGCCGAAATGACAATGTGCTTAACAAGGCACCACCAGCAATAAGGACCCAATTTGGACCTTCTCGCTGAATTCCATTTGATTTCTGAGTTCTAGACACAGCAGCAGTTCGTGGGTTCATTTTATCAGCCACTGAAGTGCCAGGACAAATTACTCAGACATCTGAATAAGGCCTGAAAGAGAGAATGAAAAACTGATTACTTGGCAAATACGACAATAAATTAGAGGATGAGACAAAATTTCTTCTCAGCAAGCATTATGTCCATTATATATCAAAACTGCATTCCATTTTTTGGATCTCTAAGACTTAAAATCATATCTCGACATTGCCCAAATAGCATGTGTAGCTCCCCATTGATCGAGAGAAATAACGACATGACATTCAAGACCTGATAGTGAAGTCTGACACAAAACTCGCACCCACGAAACAAATCATGCCCCAAAAATTATATCCGTGCCGAAGCAAATGATCGGAAAGACCCTTTTTAATAATTTAACAACTCCTATATCACATTCAATCAGATGCAACCTACGCCACTGTCAAGGGAACAGACCCGCCAGCTCATAACTGTTCCCGCAACTATAGAATAAATACCGAACTGTACCAACGGCAACTCTTAGCAAAAACCAAACCCATCGGAAAACACAAATTGTGTCAACATAGAACACAGCAAGCCAGAACAAAACTGAGAATCTCCAGTAAATAAGCCATAACCGGATCTCTCCGTCCAATGTTTCAGGAATAATTCGCAGGTCACGATGACCACAACACCGCTAGAGACGGACGGAAATCTCAAACCGCACAAACGAAGCGACATTCAAGAAGAAACCACGATCGGCGGGGGGCACAGCGGACTCACCGTCCTCAATTCCAATGGCGGCGCGCTCACTCCCGACGAGCCCGGCGCCGCTCCGGCGAGAGGGGACTTCCTAAATTAAGCGGCGAATCGACGGCCGCAGCGGACGGCCGGCGAAGACGAGCGGAGCGAATGGGACACGGGCGAGCGTCCACGGAGAAATGGAAGCGCCCAAGACCACATACAACGCCGGACAATCGCAGCGCCCGAAGGATAGAGAGAGAGAGCGCGAGAGAGAGAGCGAGAGAGAGATATTTGTATGGAAAGACAGAGGGAGAGGAGGAGGAGGAGGAGAGGAAGAGGAAAGCTGGAGAGGCGCCGCCGCCGTCGCCGCCGTCGTCGCCGTGGCAGGAGCGGCGCTGGTGGCGGAGAGGGAGAGAGGGAGGGAATGGGAGGGACGACAGGTGCGAACTGTTGGTCGTATAGTTTTGCCCTTTTCCTTTCTTTCCTTTTTCTTTTTTTTTTTTTTTCCCTCCTGTTCTCTCGCTTTTTTTTCCTTTTGCGGGAAGCCGCTTTCGAAACGCACCGGTTTTGCCGGCGCGGCACCGAGTGAGCGTTCGCCGTCGCCCTAGCGATTCTCAACGGGGACCCAAATTTAGGGCAAAAATACCCTCAAATTTTCAAACGACCGATCAAAAAAAAAAAAAAAGAGAGCACAAACAATTTGCTTGAAAGAAAAATATCCATGAAAAGCACTAAATTTGATAAATTAACCTCCCCTTTCAAATGACGGAGAAAAACTCAGAAATTTTACTCGAACGCTAAAATAATTATTTGTATCTTTTTCCTTGAAAAATACTTACATGGCATCTAGCGTGGCTCGCAAGCCCTTGAGCGATGGCGACAATGACCATTAAGGAGAGCCATAGGCCTTTCCTCGCCTCCCCAACAAGGGTCTTCAAGCCCTTAACCCTTGGGCTAGTAGGAAACAATATGTTTGTCATTGTTGCACTCTTTATCGACATTATAGCCACATAGGTGTTAAGAGATATTTTTCTAAGATAGTTTCCTCTATTAAAGATAACTAGAATATTTTTCTTGATTCTCCATATTTCTTAGGATTGCGCTTATGTCTCTCTTTGATTGTATAAAATCTTAATTGATATGTTACATTAGATAATCATATATAAAACCTTGCACGTTTGGTAACGATTCGATCGAAATGATTATTTTTATTACGTTCTCGGGGCGATTCGAATAAAAGAACGCGTTTCAGAATCGTACAAAATTTCGATTACGGAATAGAATTGCGTTTGGTATCGTATTCATTGATTCTTTCCAAATCAATTTATTTTAATTTTTAAATAATTTTTATAATTTTTCCTTTTTTTCCTTTTTTTCTTTTTTCTTTTTTTTTTTTTTCTTTTTCCTTTTTTTCCCTTTTTTCCCTTTTTTTTTTTTTTCTTTTTTTTTTTTTTTTTTTTTTTTTTTTTTTTCTTATTTTTTTTTCTTTTTTTTTCCTTTTTTTTTTTTTTTCCTTTTTTTCTTTTTTTCCGTCAACCGGCGGCGTCGAACGGCGGTGGATGGCGGTCGTGAGATGGCAATTGATGAAGAAGAAGAAAAGAGAAGAAGAAAAGTTTTGATTTTCAATTTTGTTCCCGGAACAAGAATCAACTTTTTTTTTTATTCTTGATTCTCGTCCTAAACTGATTTTGGGAACAAATTTGTTTCGGGAACAAAAATTTTACCAAACGCGATTCTCGTCCCGGCGAGTATGGGAGCAAAAAATCAAAATCCAAGGCTGTTGGGATGGTTACCAAAACGAGGCCCTAAATAGGTTTACATACCATTTTTTTATACAAAAATTCCATATTTCTCTCTTTGGCATATCTCTTATTTCTAGTAAAGGGAGAGTAATTAGAAAAAAATCTGTTAATATTATACGTCACTCAAATTTAATGGAGCTAACAAAGATATTTGATTACGTTGTTTTTATCACCTTTTAAGATTTGGATTGCGCTTATCTAAAAGAAAAGGGAAATGTTCCCCCAACATGCACCATGTTTGGAAATATTGTATTGAAGGGAATGGAAATGAAGGCCTAATATTCTTAAAAGCCTCTTTTAGGTACAGCCTCAATTCTATTCTATTTTTTTTTTTTGTCCTATAAAAGAACTCCAAATTTTAGATGTAATATTAATTCTATCCAAAACTTTTTTTGTCCCATATAAAAATGACAAACTTTAGGTCAAGTCATAATTATATCCTAAACTTTTTTTTTGTCTCGTAAAAACCACAAATTTTTACTTTAGTCCCAAAACTGCTCTTGTTGACCTTCCATTAAAAATTTCTCATCACAATCAAGAAAGGCTCTTGATTAAGATCTAGAAAATGTTGATCCCGTGGGGATATGCATAGTGTTTGTTGGGCGTCTCAAGACTTTACAAAATGGGTTCAAGAAATTGATATGACTTTATGTTATGACTTTATGTCTTGCTCAACTAAGGCTCTTGATTTTTAAACTAGAAATATTGTTGTGAAAAGGTATTTAGCACATTAAGATCCTTTATCGGATTGCTCGAGATCAAGGAAAAGCCTATCTTAAATTATTGCGATTTCTTTTTTGAAATGAAGCAAAGCTCATTCTGCCATAGATTGTATTTCTTTTTAGGTTGTAATTATTTTGTGGAAAACGAATAATTTAGAAAATATTTTTCTAAACATGATCGTCTATATTGTTTGAAATAATTAATCAATAAAAAATATTTTTAAAATTATTGATTTTCCGTAAAATAAATGGAGCTTTAATAGAACTATTTTTCCTAGCGCATTACTTGACTTCAGTAAATTATTACGACTTCCTTTTACAACATGTCATGCATTTCATCATAGATAAGGTCATCATCTTTAGGTTATTTGATGGCCATGGAGTGGAGCTCGGCTCTTCTGCGTCATCACCACTGACCCAAATTATGTATTGCTCTCGAGATGCGTGCGCTCGAGGCTTCCTTCATGCCTTTCTTCTTTTACAGTGAGGAAAATTGTCGGGTTTATGTGTATAGGCTTTTTACATTCATAGAACTTCATCAAACTTTCAGACTCTTTCATTAGTGAAGCCACATTTTGTGGTAATATTGCGCAGTGTGTCATGGATGATAAATAAAGATTGTTAATTACCTTTTGGATCTATAAGATACCTTCTCATTTTGTAAATTTTTGTTTTGTCGGATATATAGTTCTCATTTGATAGGATAAAGTTGATAAAATTATTCAATTTTTTTTTTATTTATTACATTTTTGCCAATTCAATTCTAAACTTTCTATTTTATCAATTGAGTTCGAAATTTTTTTATTTATTTTTATCAATTGAGTGTATTTAACTAATTTTAGCTAAAATTCGCTGACATGGATGCAAACTATTCTACATGGTACAACCAATGATGACGTAGATAATTTTTAATAATTTTTTTGTATCTTATCTTTTATTTTTTCTTTGGTTTTTCAATGCCGGCGAGGGTTGCGAGGGTCATCGAAAATAAGATTAAAAAAAAAAAAAAAGCAACCCTCGTCAACATAGAAAAAAGCCAAAAGAAAAAGATAAAAAATATTAATTTGAAAACATTAAAAATATTATTAAAATTATTCATATTAACGCCAATTATGCCACGGAGAACAATTGGCATACAAGTCAATGAATTCAAGGCAAAATTGATCGAATAAACTCAATTGGTAAAACGTGCAAATGTTTATAATTTAATTGGTAAAATTACAATTTATTTACTACTTTGTCGATAATTTTTCCAAATAAAGTTTGAGCGTACACAATTACAGCTTCAAAACAAAGACGAGCTCAAAGGGGTCTAGGGAATGTAAGGTCTAATTTGGAGGAAGGCTTTTCTTTCGTTGTACTTTGGCAACGTCGCTTTATTTGATTTTGGATTGCAACGGCCGCTTTAAAGTCTGAAAAGTTCTTTAGCTGGGCCTCAAGCTTCCTTGATAAGCGAACTTACCTCCCATGACGCTTTACACGCGCCATCAAAGCTTCTTATCAGATCAAACCGATCAATGGAAGTCTTCGACCTGGTTCTAAAGTATCATTAAGAGTTTTCGACAGTCCTGGAGCTTCCGTTTGGGTTGCAGAGACCACCATGACTGTTCGTGCAAAGCCATCCACGAGCAGACCCGAACCATCACAACCTGCGCACGCTATGGCTCCTTTTTATTTTTAATTTTTTTGTCGGTTCTACTCTATTTCTATTTTAACTTTGACTCTCACATCTTTACCATGTCTTCCTGTAGGACGTGGGAGTCGAAACCACTCCTGAAACTAAATTTTCCTATCTCATTCCCTGAGAATGTGGGAATTCGAACCCTCATCTCCCATTTCCATGTTGGAAGGGTGACTATTAGGGTAAACCCCAGTGGTTCACGCTATGGCTCCTCTACTTAGCTTCAATACGCCCTATTTGGTGGCTTCCAAGCTCGGTCTGGTTCGGATAGGAGCTCTTCCTTTTTTGGATTTTGCTGTCCAGTGAACAAATGCTTTCATCCATGGTCGAGGCTGATTCCAGTTGGCTTTCCAGGGTCACGGATTTGCGCTTTACACACAACTCGTTTTGTAAATTCACAATTTTCCATTTTTTTTGCATTAATATCCCTTATTTATACAGTAAATGATAATTAAAATTTGTAGGTACCTCTTGAATTCGTAAAATGCCAATCATTTTGTACATCACCTTTGGGTTCAAGAACTTTTCATAATTGCAAAAATTTCTTAAAATGTCACGAATTATCTTTCGGGATCATATATTTCATTTCAACTCTTCATATAAATAATTAATGAATACCGCACGGACTTTTAACTTATAAGATTTTGATCATTCTCTTTGTAAGGAAACCTTCCTTAGGCTCTCCACTCATCTTGCCTCTAATTAGTATTCCTTACATGCCTAGGTGCCTGCCCCAATTCAATACCACCGGTCTTATTGAGTTTTAATAATGCAGTACCAATGTAAATCTTCCTATTAAGTATTTCCTTTGACAATTCTTATTATTTTCTCTAAGCATTAGAATAGTATTATTGATTATTGTATGTAATCTCCTCTTCGTTATATAATAACCAAGATAATAAACTTTTATCCATTACCGGCTCTTTATATTTTAGATTAATATCATGAAAAGTCTCAAACTAATTTTCTAACCACCAAAGTTTGTAAACAAATTTATCTTTCACTAACTTCCGTTAATTTGGATTAATATAACGAAAAATCATAATTTAGTACCTTGTGATAAGTAAATTCTAGACTGATACCTCCGTCAACTATCACATACCATCCAATTTGATAATTTAACTATAAAATTTAACGGAAATTAACGAAGGAAAAATTTATTATATATATTAGTTTTGGATTTTTAGTGGTAAAAAAATAGTTTTATGAATTTGGAGTTATTCGTGGTATTAATATTATAAATGACGTTAAGTGCGACGTCGGGGTGGTGGGTCCTCCATTAACGTCACCCAGAGTTTCCGCCATGGCCGCACTGCATTATACGGGGTTCCCTAGGCATAAAAAAAAATTATAAATGACGTTACCCATCGATAGACAACGCGAGTTGGTTGAAATCTCTCTCTAAGCGAAGGAAGTCAAAAGTTCGAAACTTTGCATTGTTTATTTATTAAAGTGGAAATTTTTTTTGACGATGGGTTCTTTGAAATTTAGTTTTTCCAAAGTATGAGTTGCTGTTGGGCCTCCACCACGGAGGCCCGTGAGACCCCAAATCGGCATAAGCCGATAAGGGCAGGCTCTGACCGATCTTCGGTTACCAAAAAAAAAAAAAAAAAAAAAAAAGTTATAAATGACGTTGTTGACATATAGCATAGAATTAACAATTTCGCTTTTTTTTTTTTTTTTCCTTTAAAGGAAAACATTCAGTGAGAGCGAGGGCGCGCGCAAACTTAATCACAGGTCAAGCAAGCCAAGAGCGGCGAGGCGGCGGCGGCTGTGACGGCTACTCTGCTTCATCGTCCCCACTCTGTTATCAAGCTCCTATCACAGCGAGAGAGAGAGAGAGAGAGAGAGAGAGAGAGAGAGATTCCGATTTTGCAGAGTTCTCGGGCCGCCGCTGTTTAGGGTTTTGTGTATTAGGGGTTCGAGCTAATGGGGGAGGAGAGGCCAAGGAGCAGCGTGCCTGCTCTGCCATGGATGAGGAGCCCGGTCGACGTCAGCCTCTTCAACGAATGCTCGCTCGACCTCGTCCCTTGTCTTGACCCAAGGTGGTTTTACGCAACTTGTCGTGGAGCAGTTCTTCTCCATGTTTGTAATTATGGCTGAGTAATGAGGTTTTGTGTGTCTTCTTGATGTGCACTAGAGAATTTAGTAGTTGAAAAGCTTGAGTTTTGTAGGTGTTGTTAGAGCTGTTGTGATCGTAGTTAGTTTGAAAAGCTCTGTAGCTGGATGGGATTTGAGTTCGTGCCGGCACGATGATTTTGAATTCGTGAAAAAAGCTCACTGAAAGTTTTGGGACATTCCTTTTCCATTAGAGATCTTTAAGGTGGGAGGTGTTGAATTATGTTCTGTGTGCTTCTTCATTTGGATCGATGGTGCTGGAATAAAAGGATGCTGATATACAAGATGGTATGTATACGATCATATTTCTGAAGTGGGAAGAAAAAGTAGGCTTGGATGAACATGAGCAGTGTATCTCTATCTTCCTTTCAACAAGCAGTGGAATTGGATTCTGCCACGCCAGTGAGCTGCCAACCTCTTTGGAGAAGTCCTTGAAAATTATAAGGACTAAAAATGATTCGGGTTGCTGTTCTGATAAGAAAAAGCTCTGAGCCTTGACATATGCTAAATGGCTGAACTGCTGTAATGGCAATTTTGGTTGCTGTGATCAGACGTAACTTTGATTATAGAATTCTCTTCCTTCAAAGTTTAGTTTAAATATATCACTTTCTTCAGTTAATTTTTGTGTACACATTAGACAATTTGGCTAATTAGATTAATAGGCCTTTAATTTAATTAGTCCGCTTAGCTCTCTGTATATATCTTTGTATATATTGTTACACATTTAACGATTTTAAATAACATAAAAATTGAAGTACGATGGAAATGTACGAGGAAAGAAAGAAAGGAAAGCCAAAATGCGAACAGAAACATCACAAGACTATGTGGAGTCAGAACAAGATGTCCAGAGCCAAATTAAAGATAACAACATAGAAACAACTGAAGATTATAAACCCTTAAACAATCTTTTATCGGCATTCCTTCCAGATGCAAAACTTGAGATAAGGTGGTGCTGCACTCCTGACTCCTTAAAAGTTGAGCATCCTCTATAAGCATCTTCCAACAATTAAAAAGCTGGATGGCATAACTTGGCATAGCTCATGCCACCATAGATGAGCTAATAATCATATGATTTTAGAGGGACTGTACAGTCATTCCTCTAGCATTATGTTCTCTCATATTATTCTCTCTATCATTTTAATTGTTAATTTGTTTTCAAAATTAGGTTGAAGGGGGCATTGCAGAATATGGGCATTTCTTCATTATTCCCTATCCAAGTTGCTGTCTGGCAAGAGACAATAGGGCCTGGTGCTTTTGAGCGAGACCTTTGTGTCAATTCACCGACAGGAAGTGGGAAAACTTTGGCATATGCTTTGCCGATCGTGCAGGTTTTATCCACTCGTGCTGTGAGATGTCTACGTGCATTGGTGGTTTTACCTACTCGGGACTTAGCATTGCAGGTTAGAGACCTACTTTTAATTCTGTTGCCACTGCTTCTGTAGAGCTGGATTCTTAGGATATCTACTGTATAGTGTGGATCTGCAATTTCCAGAAACTTGAATGCCATGTCTGTATTGAGTTTCTCCATAGATTGGCGTCTCTCTATAGAAGCCTTTTAATAAGTTTTGTCACAAATTTCCAAAGTAGGCCGAATAGAAGGATCAAATTTGTCACTCCTGGATATATACCATTGTTTCTTCTTTTTCTTCAGGTTAAGGAAGTTTTTGATGCAATTGCACCTCCTGTTGGTTTATCTGTTGGTTTGGCAGTTGGTCAGTCTTCGATTGCTGATGAAATAGCTGACCTTATAAAGAGACCGAAGCTTCAGGCAGGCATCTGCTATGACCCTGAAGATCCTTCACCAGAGCTACAAAGCGCTGTGGATATACTGGTGGCAACCCCAGGAAGGCTTGTGGATCATATTAATTCCACTCCTGGATTTACTCTGGAGCATCTCTGCTATCTGGTATGCATTCATTTTAAATAAAATTGCAGATTTTTTATTGTGTAATGGAGTTCCTAATGCTGTCTTTGCTTACTGTCAGAAATTTTATAGGCCTGATTGAATCTGCGCTCTTTTATATCCTGAATTTGCAAGGGAGAGTGAATTCTGTCTCCTAGTGTCTGATAGAATTATTACTTTCAGCTTGTGTAATGTGGAGAGGCACATGTACCGAGTTTTGGGCATTCCTCATGGAGTGATGAAAAATGCAGTATGAGCTAGTGATTCATCCTCCAAGCTGTGGTTGTTACAATTTTGAGTTGTTGTGTTTTCTTGTATTAATTAATAAGTTAAAATCACTAGCTATGCTACCCTTGTCAAAAGTTGCCTGAGATTTATGTTATTATGTGAAATTGAAGAGTTTACTGGTCCAAATTGTCTAATGTGTACACAAACAATTGCCCTAGCCTCTTCACCATCAAGACCAATTGAGATTAAAAACCACAATGATGATGAAGTTCGTGATATGGTCAACTAGCAAGAAAATCAATGACCATTGCGATTTGAAAGAATTTTGGTGGTTTGATAGTATATAAAACTAGTTGTTTAAATCTTAATGAAGGTACATGTCAATAATCATGCTTTTGATGAGGATGGTGGAGATGAGAAGACCAGATGCACCATTAGTTGATCCATTTTTGTTTTATAATATCAAGCTTATTTGGAATTTGTTTTATCTATGGTGGCTTCCATTTCTCGTGCATCACTTTAAGCATAAGGAGTCTATGCCTAAAACTCTCTTTTAAGTGTTTGTAATTTTACAATTTCAATGGATGTTATGGTCCCTCCATTAATTTCTTTATGGAAAAGTGATATTGATGACCTTTAGCATCCATTTGGTCATGAGTTTCCAAATTTGGATATGTATTTTGGGAATAAATCAAAGAAAACCTAAAGAAGAACAGCTTAGTCTTCCTTTTATCTTTCCTTTTTCTTTTTTAGGTGGGTCTGGGCTGGGATTTGGAAGGAAAAAACATAGCTCGCATATAAAGGACCATTTGTTTCTTTTTTCATTGAGCATAAAAGATGGTTAATGACAATTTGACGTACTTTATCTTTGTTTTGCAGGGCCTAAACTCATTTAGTGTTCTTTTGAAATGTGTAAAGAATTCTGCTAACTTCATTGCTGTATCACTTGCACCTGTCTTCTCTTAAAGGCTTTTCAACTTTTGATGACAATAGTGTTGCTGCAATAATTTTTTCTTCTGCGTTGTCCGGTAATGACTCCGGATGTGACGTAAGAACTTGCTTTATAGTTTGCACTAAATTTAAGGAAAAGATCATGATCCTAATTGAATGTGATGTCAAGATTCTACTTGTTTGTACTTTGACTCCTGTTCGGAATTCAAATTGACTGCCTTAACCATAGGACCTTGGTACTTCACTTTTTTTTGCTGATATCTTACAACTAACTAGTCTAGATTCAAATAGTAGTCACAATTACATGCCAGATGGCATAAATGCCAGGGTCTACCTGTCTTCTTTACATGTGGGATTCTATTGTCCATATTTCCATCAAATTCTGTTGTTTGGAATATGAAGTCTAATATGCTGATATAACGAACTTCTCAGGTTGTTGATGAAACTGACAGATTACTCAGAGAGTCCTATCAATCGTGGCTGCCTACAGTGCTTCAAATGACTAATTCAAACAATGAAGGACTCTTGAATTCAAAATCTTCTCTTTATTCAGCGTTTGGTTCCATGAAAACCATAAGGAGATGGTATGTTGTATGAAACTTTCTTCTAGTGGCCATAGTCACATGAATAGCTTAGGTTTTGCTGAGATGCCATTGAACTTTCTTGTATTGGACAGTTTTTTGTTGAACAAAATTTGCATTGCTTGTGCATGGTCAAGATATGCATCACATATCCTTTTTACTTAGTCTGCATTGGACCAGCTGCTCTAAATTTTAGTTTAACTTAAAATCCTTTGTTTTTGTATTTTTTTTGTATTTTTGCTAGTGTTTTATTTAGATAATGGTAATTGAAGAAGATATGAGTTCTTGGAAAAGAGCTGCAAGATTGCACCCTTGTCACACTAGATTTAAAGGAAGTGGCAGAAGAGATCATACCCTTAGCCCAAAAAGAAAAGAGGGAAGAAACGGAGATAAGTTAAAAAGTTAAAGAGAGTGGCAAGAAGGTAAGTTGAGGTTGTTAAGAAGTAAGGAGTAAGGACCACTTTTCCCTTAGCTGTTCAATTTCTCAAAAACAGTTGCATGATTCTGTTGCGAGGAACCTGCAACTTGATTACTTCATTTAGCACAAGGCATTGGTACATTCATTCTCCTGGTAAGCCATCTTGGTGATTCAATCTAGGATGTCCAAGTATTTAACTTGTCAGCATGGCCTTTCCCGCCCAGGCAAACCATTTGCCTTTTTAACTGTGTCTTTATAAATGCTGCATATATTTTGCACCTTATCTGTGGAGATGAAGGCAAATTGAGTTGCTAGTGTTCCTGCTTTGGGTTAAAAATTGCTTTGTGGATGTTGAGACCGAAGTTAAGAGTTTTTTCTTGGTGTTAAGTTCATTTTTGGTCCCCACTTATGCTCTTTGTGCAATTTGGTCCTCTAACATTATCATTGTGCAATCAAATCTTCCAACTTATAAGAATTTTGCAACCAAGTCCTTCTGTCAATAACACAATTATATTGATGACCTTGCATGCTGATTGGCCACTTTTTACCATACAAAACAAAACTTCAAAGATAAATAATTTCAAATCTGGAATAAATTAACTTTTTGTTTAAAAGGAAAAAGAAGAAAGAACAAAAAAAAGAAGAGAGGGAAAATGAAGAGAGGGTGGTGATAGGCACCATTAGCAATCACCAGTGGTGGCTTAGGATTGCTCGAGGTTGTGACCTCAAGCAATTGTCGCCTAAGTCTATGTGGGTTCTGAGTCTTCTCTTTCTGTCCATCTTTCAACAACAAACAAGTGTGATTTGCAATTGGAAAAAGTGGAATTGCTTTTTTATTTCCTTTATCGTTGCATTTTGATAGTTGATTTGATTCTTCAAAAGTGAACCAAACTAGTACTAACTAGTGTTACTAGCAGTAGAAAATTTCTTGGAATTCCTTCAAAAAGATTAGTGACCCTATATCGAAGATTCAGTCATTCAAATCCATTATCCCCTGTTGGGATTCTTTTCAAAGACATGGATGAATACAGAGGGTTTCATTCAGGAGAAGGAGAATATGGTGATCTTCATGTGGGCTTCACCTGAGATTTGCCCCACTTGAGCCAGTAGGGGTGGTGGCAGTGGCTTGCCCACTGATCATCGTGATGGTGCCTGTCACCTGCGAGTTCTCTCTCTCTCTCTCTCACTCTCTCTTTCTCTCTCTCTCATGCGCGCGCACACACATCCATCTCATATATATATATATTTTTATTTTCTTGTTATTTCCTCTTTTCTTTCTATATTAAAGAATATATTGTCCTAGATTTGCAACTATTTTATCTTTGCAAATTTTTAGTTTTTAACATGAAAAGGTGCCCAGTCAGTGTGACACATTGACAATATTAATGGTGTTAATGAAGGGAATTGATCAAACGCTTATTGCCAGATAGAGGAGTTGATTGCGCAAAAACAAATTAGAAGACAAAATTGCACGGACAACATCAGTTAGGGGACCAAAAGTGGACTTGACCCTTCTTTTTTTTGTGTTTATACATTTTTCCTTAAAGTTTTATGTACCTCTTTGGATTGAATGGTTTTGTATTCATCAGACATATATACTTGCAAAAAATTCCACTCTTTGGCATTCATGTCTAATGGAGTTTCTGTGCTTCATACTGTTGCAGTGGAATTGAACGGGGCTTCAAGGGTAAGTCTTACCCTAGGTTGGTGAAGATGGTTCTGTCAGCTACGCTGACCCAGGATCCAAGCAAGCTGTCTCAACTTGATTTGCATCACCCTTTGTTCTTGTCGACTGGTCGAAGGCGTTACCGTTTTCCAGAAAAGTTGGAATCATATAAACTGGTATGTGTCCATTACGTGAACCTTTGCTATTGAGTCCTTGTGGGATGGTAAGGCTCTTACTTATTCCTTGATATATGAATTATATGTCAATGGGCAAGGCGCTGATCAATGGGAAGGTTCCTCAGGTGAATTCGACTGATTTGGACTTTGGAGGAGTAGAACTAGCTCAAAGAAACTTACAAGATGATTACCAAGTGCTAGGGGCTGTCATTAGCTTTTGTTAGGTTTCATGATTGCATTCTAGCTTTAATTTCTCATGGAAGCTGCAGCTGCAATGTTTTGAATATGAATTTAAAAAAAAAGATGGGCAAGGATTAGCAATTGTGTTCTCTGGGACTTTGTATGTGGTATGTATAGGTTAGTAATAGAACAAAATGATGTGAACACACTACAATGAAAATGATGATGAAACAAAGGTCTTTGGATGCATCTGGCGAGACGATGCAACTATAGTATCGTGATTGTTAGGAGGGGAAAGTCTAAGAGGGAATGGCAGAAGATGGTATGCAGTGATTTGGGTACTTAGATCTGAAAGAAGATACAGAATCAAGGGAAGTTGTTGCAAAAGGATTCATCTAGCTATCTCCTCTTAGCGAGATAAGGATTAGTTGTCTCTTTTCCGTGGTGCATATTACAACAATTTAATTGTAGAATTTTCTTTTGTTGAGCTCTGATTGGAGGTTACATCCACGGACATATCTTATTCATCTAAAAATAAAATTAATTGGGACTTCAATAAGTTACTTATATTGAGAGAAGGAATTATTAAGGAGAGAGACAAAGGAGTCAGGGAGCTTTCCTATTTCAGGATGAGCAAAGCAGGAGCTTCTCTAAGAGAGAAAATAAAGCATCACGTGAGATATTGCTTTTTTTTTTTTTTTTTTTTCCATTCATGGCCTTTTTTAGATCTGCAAAGAGAGAAGATAAAGCATAAGATGAAGAATTGCTTTTATTTATCATTTGTGCCCTTTTTAAGATCCTTTAACTTGTCGGTCTTTGGGATTACTTATGTCTTCTTGTCCTTCCTATGTGCACTTTTCTTTATTAAGGGAATTATCATCTCCGCCTATTTTAATGTTTGGTAGTTCAAAGATGCAGAATACTCCATGAATCATGATATATTACATTCTTTTGACATTACTGTATTTTTGTATATATTCTTTTCTAGTGGCTTCATTCTGTTCAATTTAAATGTTATGACTTGAACCCCGTGAGTTTGCTATCTGCTGTTATACTTTAGTGAACACAATCTTGTATTAGCATCAGAGTTGAGAAAGAAACTCTCCTGATACCCACACTGCTATGCTCAATTTTTCCCATATGGTATCATTTCATCTAGGTAGCCAGATGTCTATGATGCCTTTGCTTGAAAATTACTAGACTTCATGAGTCTGTCCATCATTTCTTGCCTCACACCTTTGATATTCATATCTTAAGAATGGCTGTTGAATATGTTTGCAATTGCACCCCTGTTCTGCATATGACTACTTTGTTTCTCATCTAATTCTTGGACATCCAGTTTAATTGTTTTCAGGATATTATCTTGTATACTTTGATTGGAATATAAATACTTTGCCTTTCATTGGCATTGATTGGTTCCTTGATTTCTGTATGTGGATTGCTGAGTGAGACTAGTTGAACCACTCATATTCTGCTTTATTTTGATTGATTCCTTACGTCAGTTGCATGTGTTCTTGTTCAGTTCTATTAATTGGAAATTACTATTACTGCTATTTCCCGTGAAGTCGATCTATCTTTTGACTGATGTGTTGGGGTTTATGCACGTGTAATTCATTGATCTATGTGCAGATATGTCAATCAAAGCTCAAACCCATCTACTTGGTTGCCCTTCTGCAAAATCTAGGAGGAGAGAAATGCATTGTGTTCACTTCATCTGTGGAGTCAACTCATCGTTTATGCACTTTACTAAATTTCTTTACTGATTTGCCACTAAAGATCAAAGAGTATTCTGGTCTTCAACGTCAGTCTGTGAGAAGGTAATGCCTGATCTTTTATGTTAGCAGCGTATACATAAGCGTTGCATGTGGGTTGTAGTTGCTAGTGATATTATTGAGTCACAGGAATTTTTTTGAAATATCATGTGCCTAAAGACAGTTTCTGTTAGCATGTGAAATTAAATTTACAATTTAGAAGAAGCTAAAGGCTCAACAGGCATCTGCGTTTGACTTGTGTAAATCTTAAAGAATATTCAGCGACATCTCTCATTTGATACTATACTTTGATTGGTTTTTCCCAATCGATTTCCTTTCATTATCACTGTATCTCTTGAATTAAGGACAAAAAGACTTTTAATGCATGACATATAGCTAAGGATAAAAAAGTAGCCATAACTCATAGACAATACTAAACTTTGATTGGTTTTTCCCAACAGATTTCCTTTCATTTTCACCCTATCTCTTGAATTAAGGACCGAAAGAGTTTTAATACATGACATATTCCTGTAAGGATAAGAATGTATCATAATTCATGGACAATTAATGTGCTCTTTATGAAACAAAGCAGTTGCTTGCTTGACATCACTTAGCTCATCCGTGCTATAAAATAAGAGTTTCTTACATAGAAGTTTGCCATGTGTATCCTAGTTAAGTTTGACAACTACAGAAAATTTAAATATGTACATACAGATCATGAAGCAATATGATAAGACGAAAAGCAAGTGAAGTCCTTGAAAGTGCAATATGAATCAGACTTTTGGACTAAAGCTAAAATATAGATAGAACTTTGGAGGTAGGATAGTACCTCAGTCAAGTACATATTTCTCTTATAGAGGGTATTGCAATGAACTTTGATGCATGATCACCCTGTTAAATGAAATGATTTATTCACTTGTAAATCGGAGTTCTTTTTCTGAAAGAAATGTTGAGTATCAAGTGGCTGGAGCCCTAGGCCCACATAGCAACAGGGATCAATGTAACAAAGTATGATGAATAGAAGGAAGCTAAAAGAATTTCCTCCCTGCATAACAGAAGAAGAAACACAACATCTTGGAACTTGTTGGACAAGCCATGAACTCTTGAGGAAGCTGCACAACACTAGCCATATCATGGTGTGAAAAAAATTTTTCATATGAAAAATGAACTTAAACTCTAAATGTCTACCAAATGTATTCATAATCACATAATTTCATTACCTGTATTACTGACTTGAAGGCTATGAAATGGTTGAAGATTGAACATAAGTGAGATATAAAGCAAAAATGCCAGTTGAAAGAAATGGAAAGGAAGCAGTGTGATGTAGGACAAAGAGTCCCAAGTGAAGAATAAATCTTAAGGCTGCAGAATGAAAGTTTCCTAAGTATCAAACCTATGGTTTCTTAAGCATCACACTTAAGAGAAGAATTGCATCTTAGAGTCCCAAAGCAAATACTTGCAAAATGCAATAATTTACCAAGAGAAGAATTGCATCTTAGAGTCCCAAAGCAAATACTTGCAAAATGCAATAATTTACCACCTCTATTCAAAAGAAAGAATTACAACGATATTTATAGATTTTCTAAAAGCTCCACTCCTTGAAATAGGAAAGCTCTAAATAAGAAAAATTAGTTGAAATAGGGAACGCAACATCCTACTACTCAAACTTAAAATCCTAAAAATACACAATCCTTGTAGATGAATTCACTAATTAAACTTGAAGAACTTCTAGGATTTTTATTTGAGTTGCAAAGTCTATCTTCATTATAACTTGTACAAACGTCAATTTTGGAACAAATATCATATTGCATGATTATGTTAGCTGCATAATGCTGCTTGTATTTGAAAATATGCGTCTTTGTCTTGCTCTTTTAAGTAAATGGACATATCTTTATTTTCTTTTGCATCAGCCTGCTTTTAGTAACATAAAGTCTGTGTTGCAGTAAAACCCTGAAAGCATTTCGAGAAGGAGATGTACAGGTTCTTGTTTCCTCTGATGCAATGACACGTGGAATGGATGTAGAAGGGGTGAGGAATGTCATCAATTATGAAATACCTCTGTATATAAAGACATACATACATCGGGCAGGCCGTACGGCTAGAGCTGGCCAGACTGGTCGATGCTTCACTTTGTTGCGTAAAGATGAGGTAGACTGTTTTCTTGTGTTTTCTTCTTGACTCATTTGATTCCTCGGAGAAAGAATTTGACCAGTCTGTATAAATCTGAGGATTTTAATCAGTTCTAATCTAGGAGGGAGGGAGGGAGGCAGGGAGGGGTAGAGGGAGAGGGAGAGGGAGAAGGAGAGGCATGTATGTTATTTGTTCACACACACAATTTGATTCAATGTCCTATCATTCTATAATTCTGGGACTCAGCGCAGGCATGTTCAACTGGCTTGGTTAAGCCCGACTTTGATACCCCTCTTGCAATGTTTATGAGAATCAGAGTGTCAAATAAAAACAGAACCTACAAAGTTCTCTATTATTGTTTTGCCACGCCAGAGAATTTACAAAAGCCGTTGTTGTGAATTTGCTTTACCATCATGTCCTTGCAGGTTCTGCTTTACTTAAATCCATTTCATCTTTTCATTCTGAAAAAAGAAGGTTTTCATGGACAAGCAACCAGATCTTGGATGTGAAAGTTTGGTCACATTTCCATGGGTGTGTTTGTTTACACTAGTTGCTTTACCATATTGTCTTTGTCGTATCTGTTGTGGGAAGGAACTTTCTGTGGACAAGCAAACACTATAAAACTCTGATTGTAAATGCACATATTCACATGCACATTCTTGCCTACTTATGATTGGGCGAGTTTTTACGAGTCTCTATATCGCAAGTCGCCTCTCAGTATTGAAGTTATGTAGACATGTGGATCAATCAACAGATGTTTTAATTTTCTAGGTCTTGCTACTGTGGAGATTTCAATCTTCTTAATGGTATTAATCTGATGGTGTTGATTTTGTTGGATCCATTTCCACCTATTAGGTCAAGCGTTTCAAGAAGATGTTACAGAAAGCCGACAACAACTCTTGCCCTGTTTACTCACTTCCTGCCAGCTCAGTTGAATCATTTCGCAGTTCATACACATCAGGTAATCTGCTGATTCCATCTGTCGCAAAACAGATGCTGCTTGACAACTTAAGATTTATTTTTCTGGCCATGACAAATTAACATTTGACCCACCTACTAATTTTTGTGTGCGATGAGCATTTTCGATTTTCCGTCTTTTCTAATGCACGGTGTGATAATAGGACAATAACAGCTGGAATTCAGCAGTTTCTTATGGTTTTTGTGCTATATGCTTATTTGATCTGATCATCAGTGTCTGGTTGATGGGCTACTGAGGGAATTTTTTTTTCATATGAGCTAAGTAAGGTTGTTTTATTTATTTATTTATTTTTTATGATAGCCCTCGAGAAATTGAAAGAGGCGGTTGAATCAGAAACCTCCAGAAAGCGCAAGCTAGGATCAAAGGCTCCATAAGCAAAGAAAAAAGCAAAGATCTTGATTGGAGATATTTGCTTCTGGAGGTTTTGTTAACAAGATAGTCCAGTTGTAATGAATTATTTGTCTTTACTGATACACATTGTAAAATTTTTGGCCTTGTTCATGATTTCCATTATCATGCAAGATCAAGGTTAATTGTTTTTGAACATTTTATTCAGATCTTCAATGATAAGAGAAACTTCATAAAAATGACCTACTTCTTTTACTTTATTATGGACCTCACTCTATGTGCCCTAAATGTACAACTGAGCAAAATTAGGCCTTCTTCCACGGCTGATAAAGAGCCGACCTTGGGATGATTTTGTTAACAGATTCGAAAACCACGAGACTCGCTGCTGCTGTTCATATTATGATGCACCTTTCCTCCGTTGATGTAAATGCAAATATAACATCGTCCATTCAAGATGTCATATATGGAAATTTCGGGTATAAGTTTATATAGTTACCAAAAAATTAAGATAAAATACACGATACCATATATTGAAAACTCTAGTTAACTTGATATCTTTATGAAAAAAATTATGGCAAGAGCTTCTCTGGCTTCTCATGACAGAGACGCTTTGAGATCTCTGCAACTTTGTTTACAGTCTCTTTAAAGTTAAATTTCAGCGTTCAAGAAGACCAATTTATGAGACGATGCCTTTTCTATGTATATCAACATATATTCTTTCTATAAAGGGACGATCATCATAAGCTTTTTCTGATGTCTTAGATGCTGTTGTTTTGGATAACTACATCTAGTTGCTGGAGTTTTCATACATGGGCAACAAACGCATGGGTAATTGCATCGACATAGCCCGTAATTTCCCAATATAGCGCCTGGATGGCGGAATTCGGATCATATGGTTTGACCTATGATGCATGATGAATTACATAAATGGCATAGCATAAGAATGCATATGACATGACAAACAGATGACATGATATAAGGATGCGCAGCTTGATAAAGAAAAGATAGCATGGTTAAGGGTGCACATGACATAAAACTGAACAAACAATGTAGCACGAGGATGTAGAAACGAACGCAATGAAATAGCATGAAAATGCCTATGACATTACAACGTAACGTAAGGGTACACTCTACAGAATACCAGATGACGATGCAAATACTCATCACATAATAGAGTTATGCATAACATAACACATTATCACATGACATGATGACTGAATAAATAACATGGTGTAAGGAGGCATGATAGATTTATGGCATGACAAATGAACGCATGACAGAACATAAGAATGCGTGACATAGTGGACGAATGCTAAGTGAAGTTAAAGCATGAACACTAGGCGCAAATTTCGGTCAGTACCATATTTTCTACTTTACCGTCAAAATGGAGGCCTCCATGTTTAGTATGGTAAGCGAAGTAGTACCAACGTCGTTTTGATTAACTCTGCTATCAACAGGCTTTAAGTGGGAAAAGTACAAAAAAAATCATAAATTTAATGTATTAATGTCAATTTAGTTATTAATTTTTTTAATTGGACTAATTTAGTCCTAAATCTTTTCATATTTTGCCAATTTAGTTTATCTAGTTAATTTTGGCCATAAATCGCTAATATGGACATTGACCCTCCTAAATGGCTTAGCTGCCAGTTGATGCTACCGTGAACATTTTTAATAATATTTTAATAATTATTTGAATTTTTAATAATTTTTTTGTTCTTTTCTCTTTTTATAATAATTATTATTTTTTCCTTTCATTTTGGTTGACCTTCACCCAAGCCCTTGTAGATTTAAGTGAGGTTGGTGAGGGCTGCCTCGCTTAGACCCGACGAGGCCATGAAGGCCTTGGGCAAGGCCATTGCGGTCTTACCGGCCATAGGTGAGGGCACGATGGCCCTCCTTGGGGCCTTTGTGACCTTGTAGGCCGCAAGAGAGGGCGCAAATGCCCTCGCGAGATTTGGGCAATTTGTGACCATCTGTTGGCCAAAATGGAAGAAACAAGAAAGAAAGAAAAATAATAAAGTCACCAAACAAACTTAGGGTGCGTTTGGTAATCATTTTATTTCAATAATAGTTTTTTGCATAGAAATGGTTTTTTTCTGATTATATTCCTTGGACGAGTTTGAACATTTGAAGGCATTTGGTAATTATCCAAAATTTATATTTTGAAATAGAAATGTGTTTGGTATGACCCTCAAATTCTTTTGTGATTTATAAATTTTGTTAATTTAATGATAATTTTATTAGATTTTTCTCTTTCTTCTTACTCCTTTAGCTTGTAGCCGAAGACCTCATTGGAGTGTTATCGGCCCCCGGTGAGGTCAAGTTTGCTAGCCATCGGTGAGACTCGACCTCACCAAGCCACCATGAAGTCAGCGTTGCCTAGCCATGGTGAGGTTGACCTAGCAATGGCTCGGAAGAAAACCGGACTATTCCTAAAGAAGTAAGGGACTACACAACACCTGTCCCATAGGACCACCATGGTCTTGCACTTGAAGCAAGATAAGCACTTGAGGAATTCAAGTAAGCACATAATCAAATAAAGACACCTCCATCACAAGAGCAAGAAATGGCAAACATAGATGATCTTGCACAATCTTCTCAAGAATCCTATGCTTAGGCATCCTATGCCCAATGGGGAGGTCTTCTCTCTCAGGATCCATATGATCAAGGATTTTTGTTTTATCTCTCGAAATGGACCCTAACATAGCCTCCCATTATGCCCAAGCAACAAATTGGCCCCAACTAGTCATCCTTGTTGACACTCTAGGACACTTCAGAATTCATGAAGAACTTGCCTTAAGTAGTCAAAGAATGTGGGATATCTTGATCTCACAAAGGGGATCCTCTCACAATACCAACATGCCTCCTGATGATGACATCGGAATGAAACAACGCTATGAGAAAGAATGGTTGGCAAGACATAGTTCTAATGATTTAGATTATGACTATAACTCTCGAGATGACAGATAAACCTGTAGCAAAAGTTATTGTAGCACAGGTCACTATAGCAATAGGTTAGGAAAATGATTGTTCACAGTCACTATTCATACCGCTTAGAATAATTCTTGACTGAAATTCGAGCTAGTGTGTTTTTGGAGCCATGAGTATGGTTCTTGTTTGTTCGTGACCTCTTAATGCCTATAAAAGGCAAATATGATGTAATGTTTTGGGTAGTCTCTTGAAGTAAAACATATACTTATGGAAATTCTTTTCATGTCTCTTTAAACACTTTTTTTCTCCTGTTTGGTAGGATTCTTTGAGAAATGCAGCTCTATTAAGTTAGATATATTTATATCTTGGCATCTTTGAGTATCTCTATACTCTGATCTAAATTTCTAAATAGTTCATAGCTAAAAGGCAGTCATTTGAAGGCTTGAATAGAGGTTCGTCTGTGATGGGATAGCATACTTACTATGACTAACCTGGTCATACTTGGTTCTAAGTATAAATCCCCTCATTAGTATCCGAGCCATGGTTTTATCTATAACTTGGGTAGTTTCATGCGTTTAGATGGTGAATCCAATGCTAAAAAGATCTTCACATCATCAAGAATGACCTTGAAACTCTCAATGCATGTGTTACACTTACTTCTTCTCTATCTTCCTCCTCCCTTTCGAACTTCATGTGTCAAATGCTTCTAAAATTGACTATATTTATGAGGTCTCTTTTAGTGATGACACCAAGATCTCTGAAACTCAACTTTCTCTTATGAACCCATATTTTGCCTTTGTTAAACCCTCTTCATCATTTTCCCTCATCCATTCATTCCGACATCTTATCCACCAAAGCTCTAAAGAAATGAAAGAGTATGTACAATCCTCCAAGTTTGATCAACATCTCATTCCAGCTATTGAAAATGAGTATTTTGTTGCTCCTAGATCCCTTTAGAATTTCACAAACAGTGGACACAATAGGGATACTCTCAAATCAACTATGGAGCTGTCTATCTTGCACTCACTTTCCATGGTTGAAAAAGCTTGCCAGTTATAGCCAGGATGGCCCTATTGGATACTCGGTTCCTAGAATACCAGCATGCTTGTTTGATATAGTGCAAATAACTTTGAATGCTCGGACAGTTTTTGTAACTCTATATCCAAATTTCAATGTTGCTCTTTCAGATTCTCAACCGCTTTCCTTCTTGAAGGTTTAGATTCAGCTTACTGGAGCACTCCAGACTGCTGATTCTATTGCGGTAACACTACACTACTAGATGTTCTATCGAGTGTAGAATCATGCCATTGATTTAAATTTCTAAAATGGAAACGAAGATGCCATGTTCATTTTCATGCAAATGACCAGGCATTCTGCATCCATGTCCCCAAGCAAATTCTCAAAGAAAAGTTGGCCAAACTCTTTTCGGAGACTTGAATTACCAATTATGAAAAGTTACACCAGAACAATAAGCCTCTCTAGTCTTCAGATTCTGAATTTGTGAGGAAAAATGACAACATTGTTGCCATCAAATTCGGCAAAGAAAAGGAAGAAAACTTTTCCATCTTCCAAACTCTATTTATAATTGAACTTTGCATTCCATAATCAATCTATGAACCAGATTCAAAGAAGCTTGTTAAATACTTCCAAAGTGATGGAATCCTATCCATTACTACAAAGATCAATATAGTCATTGTCTTTGGAATTTTTTTTTTTAATCAGTTTTCTTATTGTACAAACTCTCTTGATGAAGTGGACTTGATTGCAAAGCCCAGGCGAAAACCCAAAAAACTAAAGGATGGTGTATACAAAAGGTATTTGACCGGAGACCCCTCTATTGATATTCTCGGTGAGAGTGATAAATTTCAATTCATAGTTTCTTATGCTCCATCTCCACCACTAGCATGCACATCATCACCTCCTGCTCTATCAACTTTATCACTAACACCACCTCCCTCACATCCTCACAAAAAATTAGCCATTTCCCCATTCTATAAGCCAATCTTAAAATAGACAAAAAAACATTCATATCCACTTAAAGTTCCAAGTGAACAATCACCTAGTCAAGAGAAGAAGGTTAGCTCCTTTATCACCATGTTTCAAGAGACAGATTTTCCTCCTCTTGTTTGAGAAAGTTCTAGGTTTTCTTTTTCAACCTATGAAGAATTCATCGATCCTTAAGGAAGATATTGTCATGTTCCAAATATCCCTGATCCTACTGATGTGGATGAAAATGGAAGGCAAAAGAGAACTTCTGTTGTTGAGACCGACTTGAATTGGCAATTAGAAACCCTTTTGGTACACAATAATGCTTTCAAAACAATTGATTCCAAAATAGTTGATGTACAAAGAGATTTTAAGAGATATGATAAAACCACCAAGAAGATGCTTTCAGAATTTTAGAAAAGGCTTCATGCCTTGGAATTTGGACAACATTTAAGATATCATCATCTCAAAAGTCCAAAGGCGGAAATAGAGAAGCTTAAGAGACAAATCCAACTTCTTGAAGAAAGGAAATTCAAACCTTATGATCCATTCTCAACCTTGCCACGAACTGAGTATTCTCTTCTACCACCACAAAGCACTTCAATCTTTGCTATTCTCACAGAAACCTTCACCAGACGAGATAGAACTGATGTAGTAGAAATGTGAAATTGCCTTAGAGAAATGGACTAGCAAAGGAAAGAAAATGGGAAAGAAAAGATTCCTGAAGAATCTTTGACTTCAACAAAAGAGAAGCCATACCAAATGGTTAGAAAGATTTGAAGAGTTCATACTTGGCTAAATGTTCAAGCTAATTACGACAAGTATGATGTCCTTTTTGGATTTGTCACGAGGTTTATAGGAAGCCTCAAACATTAGTGATAATTGGTTACAGAACAAGATCAAGTGCAATTTCTACTTTCAGCAGACTTCAGCCAAGTTATTGTTCTCCTCTATCATTTTTTCATTGACAAACCTATTGACCTCTATAAGCTCAAGAGAAGAGAGTTTTTTTGAAAGAAAATACTGCTTTCTCTTTCAACAAGCATTATCGAGAAATGATCAAACTCTTCTATGATCTTGGAATTGATGCGAACCTAAACCAGGTTTTTTTAGCCTATATTCCTAAAGAGCTCTCAGCAAGTTGAGAGATCCTTTCTTAATAAGCAAAGGAGAATTAAGGATATTCCATTGGAAGAAATACAACAAGAGATCCATTTGTGCCTTGATGATTTATGTCTAAGGCGCCAGATGATGAAAACCTACCTCAAAGACAATCGAGAACTTGATGGAGCTTGTTCATGTCAGAATTTGAAGATTAAGTGTTCCAAAAAAGATTGTGATGGCATTTGCGAAAAATCTTCTAGAAAGAAAAAGCATTTCAAAAGTATTGGATGGGAAAATCCAAGCATGGATCTAAGCATTTCCGGAGAAAGAAAAAATGGCAACTCTTGCAAAAAAGTAAAGATCACTCAAACTGCAAGAATTCAACTCGATATTTCATTTGCAACAAAAATGATCATTTTGCCAAAAATTACCCCTAGACGAAAGAAGGTCAGAACTACTTGATATAACACATTGAAATTGAAACTTGTGTTTTACTTGAAAATGATGATATTGAATCATTATTTTCCGTTGATAAAGACCCATATGAGCAAACTCTTTGTGTTATTCTTTGTTATCAAACACCTAGTGAAACTAATTTTGATTTAGATTATGAAGATCTTTTCCATATACCCCTCATCTCTTTAGAGCAAAACCCTAGTATATATTCCAGTCAAGTCCATTGTCCTCATGTTCTTGTAAAAATCCTTACCTTAAAATTTTCTAAACCAATAACAGTTATTGCTCTTATAAATATTGGTGTAAGTTTTTCAATTTTAGATACAAAGGTTCTTTCTGAATACTATCATGCCCTGATCCTCGGGCACGCACCCATTCCTCACTTGGTCGATTAACTAGAGACGTCTCAGGACGCATCGTCGACCCATTCATTTTAATACGCATGCAGAAGCATATAAATAATCCATAGACAATAAAACAATGAGATAGGAAAGTAGGGCCAATTTCTCAAACCAAAACAAACTTTTTATAAACAACCGGGTTTATTTACAAGACCAAACTATTTACAAAAAGGTTGTCTCATTCCAAAAGGAACAGTCCTATGATCTACTAGTCAAATCCATTTGCCGATTCTAGTCTATCCACCTTTCCAACTTTGGGGCTTCTGGTCCTCCACCAACATCATCTAAGGACCTGAAAATGGTTATACAAAAACTAGTGAGACAATGTCTTAGCAAGTTCAACCCCCTAAGACTTGATTAGGAAGCCAATACGCCCTAAGGGCTACCTAAGCACAACACGAATAAGAGAACTTACCTTGGCCTCAGTTCCATCCTGCAAATCAACATTATTTACAGATGCCTCAAATCACATCAATCAATCAATTCATAACATCGGATCAAATCAACCGACCTAGTCGATTACATGTCCTCATGACCCTTTCTTGGTCGGCTCATCTCATACTATTTATAAGTCCGCTCATATTAGGATTGCTCACTACTTAGTTGGTAAATAGATAGTATAGCTCGCTTATGAGATGATCGGGTATATTGCTCTCTATCTAAGCTGCCATATCGCCCGTAGGCCGATATAATATATCGACATTGCTCAATCTAAGTTGATAAGGTATACTGCTCTCTGCTAAGCTACCATATTGCCCGTAGGCTGATATAGTATACTGACATACTCAATCAAACTAATAAGGTATACTACTCTCTGCTAAGTTGACATATCGCCCATGGGCTAATATAGTATACCGATATATCGCTCTCTACCCGACATAAGCCGATATAGTATACCTTCCTAATCATACAACCAATTCCATCCTTTTATCATTCTCGATAAAAAAAACCGTGTGTGGGTACACGGTTGGCTTAGCCAAAATATAATAATTTCACTTTCATTCTCCCACTTCTTTCAACAGTCCAAAAATAGATTTTTGGCGCTGTAGACCGACGCCCGGTAAGTTTCCCATTAATTACCAAAATTAATTAATTTAGGAATAAGATCCTCAAATTGCAATTAAATCGGTTAAGCACAAATCATAGCTGAAATAAATAAATAGATTGCACCACAATAATTAGCATAAAAGTTCGATCACCGGCTATATCGGTTTAATTTTAAAAAAATAAATAATTAAATAATTAGGAAAAATATTAAATAAATGCCATTATATCCAATTTAGGCTCGTAATGCCTAATTGGATGTCAAAACGGACCCACAAAAATTTCAAGGTTCATTCAATAAATAATAGTATGTGTCTACTCGCTAATGGCATTATCTAATCACCTAACATGTATTGGGAGATAATTAAATTAACTAATCTACTCTAATTTATCCACCTAAACCATGTTTAATTAATCTAATCAACCCCTAAGCATAATTAACCGACTAAGCAATGATTAGTGAGTTCAACTCACTTGTTCGGCGAGCCGATCGGTGCAAATCGACAGGGACGTGATGAGGAACGATTCTCCAAAGTGGGCCTAACTTTCGGGGACCGAAACCACCTCAAAATGGGCTGCAAAGTTGTTGGAAAACCCACAGTTTTAGCTTCTGTTTTGAGCTGCAAAATAGAGGAAACAAAGCTGGTTCGGCTTTTACTTTTGCTTGTTGGACAGAGGAGAACCAACGGCTGAATGGCGAGGAAACGGGTTGATCGGAGCTCCAGCGAGCAGGGGATCGACATTTGATGGCTCCCGGGAGTCAAGGGGGTCTTGTAGGTGGATGGAATGGCCAAAAAAGGATCGAAATGGGAGAATAATAAATAAATCGCGAAACAGTGCAGGCGGGCAAGGGACCGACGGCCCGGCGACCGATTCCTTCTCACCGGCATATTGAACGGCCAGCGACTTCGTTCGGTGATTTGTAACCACCGTCCGTAACTGGGTGTGCTGGTCATGGCGGTGGGTGGCTCGAGGGTAGATTCGCACGGGAAGTCGACTTTTCACTCGGATCTTTAGCGAAGGGTCGGCTGGAGTAGAAACTGGCAGAAGTGAAAATAGAGGAGGAAAACGGTCCAGTGGTGGTGTGGTTGCTTCGGCTGGTCTCTCTCTTAGCTACTGAGTTTGAAAATGGCAAGAATGAGGGATGAGGGGGTCGGTAGCAGCAGATGAGAATAGATGAGGAAAGAGAGAGAGAACAAGGGAGCCACAAGGTCACATTTTTCTCTTCAATTGTCTCCCTTGACCATCCTCCACCACCAGCTGCTTCCTAGGCCTAAGTTCAGCCACCCATGCTCTCATCTAGAAGCTTGAATTGGTCCATAAGTTGTGGGGGTGGGGGACATACGAATTTGCCTTGATCTTGCTTCAATTGGACATTAAATCCTTCTTAATTTAATCCAATTTGGTCTCTATAAAATCAATCAACCCACCATCGATCATCTTGGCATTTTTCCTCACCCATACAACTCACTTGCTTCCCAAATTTGCGATAAAAAATGATCCCCGACAATTTCTGAACAAAAATGGCCCTATCCCAACTTTTTGCCAAAAAGTCTTGGTTTGCAGAAAAATTTTTGGATACTGAGTCGACACTTCTAGAATTAATTGTGACATGATAGAACTTTCAATTTTCAAAATCGGATTCAAATTCGCGGTTAATTTTAATCCGGCACGTTTTTAGCGTGACCTAGGCTTTCGAGTAACTTTCAGAACTTTTTAGTGTAAATGACCCGTGGTCAATTTTCTTCGAGCCATAATGAACCCCTTTAACACATTGACGACTCTTGATTGTCGTGAAAATCTCGAGGTTTTAAATATGGACACATGGTACCAAAACGATAGAAAAATCAAACTAGTGTCGATTGATGAGAATTTTGTAATTTAGTGGGATCACCCACGTTGAACCACGCATCCTAGTTGAACCGACCTATCTCTGATTTCTAATCGATTTAAATCTATGCCGTAATGATCTCGGCAGATGAACACGGTCGAGCAGCCGATTCCTGATCAAATCCTCAAGTCTATTTGTCTTAAAATCCTTAATGGCTTCCCTAGATAGTCTAGTTATCTCACGAGTAATCAGCTCCGAGAATAACACTATGGGTACATCGATGAAATGCTCGATTTATTGAATTGAAAGTAGAGTTGAAAATCTAAGATGTCACAACTCTTCCCCTTTTATAAAAATTTCGTTCTCGAAATTTAAACCTTACACACTTTAAAGAAAAAAATGGGGGTACAAACATCTCATCGACTCTTCAGTCTCTCATGTCGCTTCTTCAGTACCGTGGTGTTGTCAGACCACTTTGACTAACGGAATGATCTTAGTATGCAGAACTTGTTCTTTTTTGTCCACTATTTGAACCGGGCTTAGAACGTATGACACACGGTCATCCATGTCTAATTCCTCGAAATTAAATATGTGGGTCGGGTCAGGCTCGTACTTCCTTAACATCGACAGTGAAAGACGTCGTGCACTTGCGTCAATCTTGGCGGCAACGCAAGACGATACACTAAGGTCCCAATTCTCTCAAGAATTTCAAACGGACCTATGTACCTCGAACTCAGTTTTTCTTTCTTACCAAAGAGTGAAGTTCCCCTCATTGGTGACACATTCAGAAAAACGTGATCACCAACTTGGAATTCCAATGATCTTCGGCGCTTATCTGCGTAACTTTTCTGTCTGCTTTGAGTGGTCTTTAATCTGCCTCTGATCACTGCAACGGCGTCCACTAACTGCTGGACCAACTCTGGGCCCATGATCTTTCTTTCCCTGACTTCATCCCAACACACAGGTGTTCTGCACACTCTGCCATACAACGCTTCAAATGGAGCTATCTGGATGCTTTGATGATAACTAGTTTTGTAGGCAAATTTCACCAGATGAAGTTGTTCCTCCTAACTTCCTTTAAAGTCTAGTACACAAGTTCTCAGCATATCTTCGAAGGTCTGAATTGTCATTTCAGGCTGACCATCCGTCTGAGGATGATATATCGTATGGTACTGCAGCTTGGTACCTAAGGCACTTTGTAAGCTATTCCAAAATGCAGCGGTAAACCTTTGGTCTTTATCTGAAGTTATTGTAATCGGCACTTCATGCAGACGAACTACTTGACGCACATACAGATCTACACGTCTGTCCAAATTGAGGTTTTTCGAACTACAATGAAGTGAGTCGACTTGGTTAAACTGTTGACTACTACCCAAATCGAATCATTTCCTCTCTAACTCATCGGTAGTCCAGTCACGAAGTCCATCATGATATGCTCCCATTTCCATTCTAGGATCTCGAGAGATTGTAGAAGTCCTTCCGGCTTGCAATGCTGAGCTTTAACCTGCTGACATGTCAAACACTTGGCGATATGTTTGGCGACGTCCTCTTCATACCTGACCACCAATAGTGTTTACGCAGATTTTGATACATCTTGGTACTACTAGGATGAATGCTGTCACTGCTACAATGCGCTTCTAATATAATATTTTCTCTGAAGCTCCACATCATCAAGTACAACCAATCATCCTCGGAACCTCAGCGTTCCATCATCAGAAACCTGAAAGTCAGTCTTCCTTTTTTCAGTGTCCTCTTGAAGGATCTTTTGCTCATTTGGGTCTGTCGGTTGGAGTAACTTGATTCTGATCTGGACATCCGGTTCAATTCTGAGGGTAGCCATAAGACTTGAAAGATGGCCTACCTCAAACTTGAATACCGAATCTCGAACTCTCTTGATTAAGTTCTACTCCTTAATCAAAATATGAGCAACTAAAGACTTTCAACTCAAAGCATCGGTGACCTTGTTCGCCTTTCCTAAGTGATATAAGATATCATAGTCGTAGTCCTTTAGTAATTCCATCCATCGTCGCTGTCTCGTGTTTAACTCATTCTAAGAGAACAGGTACTGAGACTTTGATGGTCCGTGAAGATTTGGAATTTTTCTCCGCACAAATAGTGTCTCCAAATCTTTAGGGCAAAGATAATCGCCGCGAGCTCTAAGTTATACGTTGGATAGTTCTACTCATGAGGTCTCAACTGATGGGAGGTGTATGCAACAACTCGGCCATGTTGCATCAATAAACAACCCAATCCTCTGAACGACACATCACTATAGATCTTGAATCCTCTAGGACTAGATGGAATGGTCAACACAGGTGCGGTAGTCAGCTTTTTCTTAAGCTCTTAGAAACTACTCTCACACTTGTTTGTCCACACAAATTTCTCTTCTTTCTTCAAAAGTCTTGTCAACGGCGACGCTAAATATGAAAACCCTTTCACAAACCGTCTGTAATAACTTGCCAAACCTAGAAAACTTCTGATCTCTGTCACTGTAGTTAGTCTTGGCCAATTGATTACGTCTTCAATCTTGCTTGGGTCCACAGAGATTCCTTCACTTGAAGTCACATGCCCTAAGAAAGCAACACGAGTTAACCAAAACTCGCACTTGCTGAACTTGGCATACAGTTGATGGACTCTCAGTGTCTGCAACACTAGTCTCAGATGACTCTCATGCTCTTGATTACTTCTCAAATACACCAAAATATCATTGATGAACATGATCACGAATTGATCTAGATATTCCTTGAATATTCGGTTCATCAAATCCATGAAGGCGCAGGCGATCGATCACGAACTCAATCTCTCTCTCTAGCGGTAATCCTGGCAATTCCTTTGGAAAGACATCTGGAAATTCTTGCACTACAGCAATGTCTTCCACCTTCAGCTACTCAACTATTGTATTCACGACAGTTGCCAGGTATCCTTGGCAACCCTCGTCTAACAAACGAGTTGCCTCAGGCGACGAGATCAAGATAATCAAGGGTCCTCCTCGATTTCCGACAAACTCAAAGCCCTCGCCCTCTAACGGGTCAAACTGAATCGCCTTGCGATAGCAATTCATTATAACTCGTTGGTTGGTGAGCCAGTCCATGCCAATAATTAAATCAAATTCGTACATGGCTATGGCTAATAAGTCTATTTCCCCCATTCGGTCACCAATTGCTAACTTGCAACCAAAACAACCCAAAGTAGCAATAACTTTATCCTTCAATGGTGTAGATATGCAAACTGCCAACTCCAACAATATTGGACTTAATCCTAACAATTTAACATATTGCTTGGCAATAAAGGAATGAGTTGCTCCTGAGTTGAATAAAGCGTAAGCAGGATGGTCATTCAACGATACCATACCTGTGATCACGTTAAGCATAGTCTCTGCCTGACCTTGAGTGATGGCATACACTGTGCCCTGAACTGGTGGTCTCAGCTGACTTTCTTGCGGCGCGTTCTGAGGCGCATACCCTCTAATTTGTCTCGTAGGTGGCGGCGGCAACTTCGGTTGTCCTCTTGGTTTGTTGGGACAATCTCTGGCTTAGTGACTCAGCTGGCCACAATCAAAACAGGCGCTCGTCCTTTGGGGCACTGATTCACACCATGTCGTCTTCCACAAAGGCGACACATCTCGATTCGGTTTGGTCCAGACTTTCCGACTCCACCCTTCCTGTTGGGCGGAACCTGGAATCTGCTTCCAGGCAAGGGCCTCTTTCCCTGGCGAATTCCTTCTCTATGAGAGCTAAACCTCGATCCAGACGAGGTGACTTGCTCATTCAACCTCCTTTCAAGCAGCTGTGTTCCACGATAGATTTCTCGGTAATCGACCAAGTCGAGCGACACCAACGACTGCTTTAACTCTTGTCAAAGGCCATTCTTGAACCTTCGAGCCTTCTCCTCAGGGTCTTCAATCAGTCTCGGAGCATACTAAGATAGCTCCGCAAACTTGACTCCATATTGGTCAACAGTCATCGACCCTTGACGGAGTCACAGAAATTCTTCTATCTTCCGCACTCTGGTGTTCCTTGAGAAGTATTGTTCATTGAAAGCCCTGAGGAATGCATCCCACAGTGGGACCACTCCTTCAGGAAACACTATCTCTCTGGCGGCTCTCCACCAGGTGTTGGTATTGCCCTGCAATTGATATACTGCCAGGGTTACCTTATTTGCCTTTGTGCACATCAAGAGTGCAAATGCTTTCTCCAAATCTTGAATCCAAAGCGAAGCGGCCTCGGGGTCTCCATTACCCGTGAATCTTGGCGGACTCAGCTTTAAAAATTGTTCTACTAGCTTGTGGATCGGTCTTTCTCTGTCTAAAACTATGTTCCCAGTTGGAACATTGGCGGGTGCGATAGCAGGTGCAGCAATAGGTGTGGCAGCGGTTGCGGACAAAGAACGCAAAGCGTGTAATGCGGCTTCAACAAAGAGCGGTAAATGCAGCAGCTTGATTTTGGGCCTGCTGCCCCATCATCTCTCACATGGCGTCTAAAGCTTGGGTGATCCAATGGTTCTCTAATCGCTTGGGGCTGCCACTCTAGCACTAACAGGACGTGGTGCTACACCACTCGCGCTAGCCTGTGCTGGCGCTTGACCTCGGACTCCTCGGGCACTGACTTTAGTCGGCGTTCCACCCCGAGTCACGACCCTAACGGCCCTTTTGGTTAGAGTTCGCTGCTCCCGATCACTCATGGCTCAGCTTTATCTATTGAAGCCTGCTTCTAATTCCATTATGAATCAAAAGTTGAGCGATCCACACAACAAGCAACTTTACCAATCAACTATCACAGATATGTACCGGCATGAATTTAAATGTCATTCCTACTATTATCCCATGAACCATCGCACCTTATCACTCCAATCCCTAACCATTGCTATGATACCACTTAAATGGGGATGTCACGCCTCGATCCTCGGGCACGCACCCATCCCTCACCTGGTCGATTAAATAATGATGTCTTAGAACGCATTGCCGACCCATTTATTTTAATATACATGTAGAAGTATATAAATTATCCCTAGACAATAAAACAATGGGATAGGAAAGTAGGGCCAATTTCTCAAACCAAAACAAACCTTTTATAAACAACCGGGTTTATTTACAAGACCAGACTATTTACAAAAAGGTCGGCTCATTCCAAAATGAACGGTCCTATGATCTTCTAGTCAGATCTGTTTGTGGATTCTAGTTTATCACCTTTCCAACTCCGGGGCTTCTTGTCCTCCACCAACATCATCTAAGGACCTGAAAATGATTATACAAAAACCAGTGAGACAATGTCTCAGCAAGTTCAACCTCCTAAGACTCGATTAGGAAGCTAATACGTCTTAAGGGCTGCCTAAGCACAACACGAGTCAAAGGATTTACCTTGGCCTTAGTTCCATCATGCAAATCAACATTATTTACAGATGCCTCAAATCACATCAATCAATCAATTCATAACATCAGATCAAATCATTGATCAATCGACCTGGTCGATTACATGTCATCACGACCCTTTCTTGGTCGACTCATCTTATACTATCTATAAGTCCGCTCATATTAGGACTGCTTACTACTAAGCTGATAAATGGATAGTATAGCTCGCTTATGAGATGATCGGGTATATTGCTCTTTATCTAAGCTACCATATCGCCCTTAGGCTAATATAGTATACCGACATTACTCAATCTAAGCTGATAAGGTATATTGCTCTCTGCTAAGCTGTCATATCGCCCGTAGGCTGATATAGTATACCGATAGAGGTGTTAAATGGGTTGTGCAATCTATTTATGGACCCATTTATGGTTAAATGGGTCGTTAATGGGTCAAGCTTTATTTCATAAAGCACCCATAATGTGTTTTAATTGGTCAAGACTAAGATATATGGGTTTTAAATGGGTCAGAAAGCTGACCCATTTATGACCCATTTATCAACCCATTAAAAATGAACCCATTTATTTTCACTAAAAACCTTACCATCTCTCTCCTCTCTTTAACTTTACAAATTTTTTTTTTATAAAAACCGAAATTATAATTACTTTTTGATTTAATTTAATTTAATTTTTTCTTTTTCTTTCTTCTTCCTCCGGTCGCCGGCACGGCGATGGCGGTGACCGGCTAGGCGAGCCTCGAGCTTGCCGGCGTCGGTGAGCTCGCTTGACGCCAACGAGCCTCGAGCTTGCCGGATCCGGCGAGGCGGAGGCCTCGCCGACGTCCCTGCGAGGCTCGAGCCTCACTAGATTTGGCGAGGGCGAGCTCGAGCTCGCCCGATGCCGACGAGCATCAAGCTCACCAGATTTGGCGAGGCGGAGGCCTTGCCGACGTTCGCTCGAGCCTCGCCGATTTGGCGAGACTTGAGCTCGCCGGATCTGGCGAGCCGTGAGGTCGCCGGCGTCGGCGAGCCGGGCAATCCCGTGGCCGGTCGCTAGCCGTCGTCGTGGTCGGCGGCCTGCCAAAGAAGAAGAAAAAAAAAGAAAAAAGAAAAAGAAAAAGAAAAAGAAAAATTATATTTAAAAAATAAAAATAAAAATAATTAAAAATTTATTTTTTAAAAAATAAAAATAATTAAGATTCGATTTTTAAAATAATTATTTTAAAAATTATAAAAATTGTCCAATGTATAAAACTATTTTAGTTTTTTTTAAAAATATATATATAAATAATTTTTTTGAAAAATTATAAAAAATTGAAAAATTATTGATTGGATTTGTATTGCTCAAAAGTTTTTTAGTAATATAATCTTTAAAAAAAAAAAACATAAGAATAAGTTTTTCTAAATTTCGTTAAATATGAAAATATTTTATTAAAATGGTTCGGGTCGGGTCGGGTCGGGTATGGATCGAAAAATTTACATTAGACACATAAATGGGTTATAAATGGGTTAATGAGTCGATTTTGGTCGACCCATTAATGACCCGACCCAAACCCGACCCGATCCACCCGTTTGAATAGCTCTATATACCAACATACTCAATCAAACTAATAAGGTATATTGCTCTTTGCTAAGTTGACATATCACTCATGGGCTGATATAGTATACCGATATCTTGCTCTCTGCTAAGCTGAATATCGCCCATAGGTGGATATAGTTTACCTTCCCAATTATACAACTAATTCCATCTTTTTATCATTCTCGATAAAAAAGCCGTGTGTGGATACACGGTCGGCCTTAGCCAAAATATAATAATTTCACTTTCATTCTCCCGCTTCTTTCAACATTCCAAAAATAGATTTTTGGCGCTGTAGACCGATGCTCGATAATTTTTCCATAAATTACCAAAATTAATTAATTAAGGAATAAAATCTTAAAATCACAATTAAATCGATTTAGCACAAATTATAGTTCAAATAAATAAATATATTGCACCACGATAATTAGTATAAAATTCCGGACACCGACTATTTTGGTTTAATTTCAGAAAAATAAATAAATAAATAAATAATTACGTAAAATATTAAATAAATGCCAATAAATCCAATTTAGGCCCGTAATGCCTAATTGGACACCGAAACGGACCCGGAAAAATTTCAAGATTCGTTCAATAAATAATAGTACATGTCTACTTAGTAATGGCATTATCTAACCACATAACATGCATCGACAGATAATTAAATTAACTAATCTACTATAATCTATCACCTAAATCATGCTTAATTAATCTAATCAACCCCTAAGCATAAATAATCGACTAAGCGAGAATTAGTGAGTTCAACTCACTTGTTCGGCGAGTTGGTCGGTGCAAATCGATAGGGATGCGATGGGGAATGATTCTTTCCAAAGCGGGCCTATTTTTCAAGGCCCGGAACCACCTCAAAATGGACCGCAAAGCTGCTGGAAAACCCATTGTTTTAGCTTCTATTTTGAGCTGCAAAACAGAGGAAACAAAGCTGGTTTGGCTTCTACTTTTGCTTGCTAAACGAGGAGAACCAATGGCTGAACAGTGAGGAAATGGGTTGATTGGAGCTTCGGCGAGCGGGTGGTCGGCAACCGATGGCTCCCGGGGGTCAAGGGGGTCTTGTAGGTGGATGGAATGGCCAAAGGAAGGGTCAGAATGGGAGAAAAATGAAGAAAATTGCGAAACAGTGTAGGCGGGCAGGGGACCGACGGACCGGTGACCGGTTCCTTCTCGCCGGTGTACCGGACGGTCGGCGGTTCCGTTCATCGATCGGTGACCATTGTCCGTACGGATTGAGTGTGCTCGTCACGCTGGTGGGTGGCTTGGGGGCAGATTCGCACGGGAAGTCGACTTTTCACTCGGATCTTTAGCGAAAGTCGGCTGGGGCATAAACTGGCAGAAGTGAAAATAGAGGAGGAAATCGGTTCGGTGGTGGTGTGGCTACTCTGGCTGGTCTCTCTGTTGGCTACTGAGTTCGAAAATGGCAAGAAGGAGGGATGAGGGGGTCAGCAGCAGCAGATGAGAATAGATGAGGAAAGAGAGAGAGAGAGAACAAGGGGGCCACAAGGTCACATTTTTCTCTTCAATTGTCTCCCTTGACCATCCTCCACCACCAGCTGCTTCCTAGGCCCAAGTTCAGCCACCCATGCTCCCATCTAGAAGCTTGAATTGGTCCATAAGTTGTGGGGGTGGGGGACATACGAATTTGCCTTGATCTTGCTTCAATTGGACATTAAATCCTTCTTAATTTAATCCAATTTGGTCTCTATAAAATCAATCAACCAATCATCGATCATCTTGGCATTTTTCCTCACCTATACAACTCACTTACTTCCCAAATTTGTGATAAAAAACGATCCTCGACAATTTCTAAACAAAAATAGTCTTATGCCGACTTTTTCCAAAAGTTTCGGTTTGTAGAAAAATCTTCAGAGACCGAGTCGACGCTCCTAGAATTAATTGTGACAAGACTAAATTTTCAATTTCTAAAATCGAATTCAAATTCGCGGTTAATTTCAATTCGGCGCATTTTTAGGATGACCTAGGCTACCGGGTAACTTTCAGAACTTTTTAGTGCAAATGACTCGTGATCGATTTTCTTCGAGCCACAATGAACCTTTTCAACACATTGATGACTCTCGGTTGTCGTGAAAATCTCGAGATTTCAAATACAGACATAGCGTACCAAAACGATAGAAAAATCAAATTAGTATCGATCGATGAGAATTTTGAATTTAGTGGGATCACCCACATTTAACCATACATCTCAATCGAACCAACCTATCTTTGATCTCTAATCAATTTAAATTTATGCCGTAATGATCTCGACAGATGGACACGGTTGAGTGGCCGATTCTTGGTTGAATCCTCAAGTCTATTTGCCTTAAAATCCTTAATGGCTTTTCTAGATAGTCTATTTATCTCACGAGTGATTAGCTCTGAGAATAGCACTATGAGCACATCGATGAAATGCTCGATTTATTGAATTGAAAGCAAAGTCGAAAATCTAGGATGTCACAAATACTACTGGATTTCTTGTGTTCAATATTTCAATTTTGCCTTAGGAGATACTTTTTCTACAAATGCGCGAATTACACTAGTAACTATTTAGTTCTTCCCTTAGTGTTCTGTAACCACTAAAATTTTTGGATCTAGTCTCCCCAACAAATATTTGATTATTGGTTGGGATGTTATAACTCAAATTCCTCAACTTCGAATCATTCTTGAAAAAGGCCTTAAGTATAAAGATTAATTCTCTAAATTTGTCAATATCCAACATCTCTTTTCCATCCAAATGAGTTTACTGGATCTAATCATGTAAAAACTATTAGAATCCTATTCGAAATCTCACTCTGACTTCTCTCAAAAGTGTCCCCATCCTTTGTGGAAAAATCCAAAGTTCTTTATTCTCTTTCCATTTAAAAAGAAGATATAAATTCCACAAAAGCGAGTCATATGGGAATGAATCTAGAACATCTTGTTACTTCTTAAAAGGAGTGCTCATAGATGCTACAACAAGGGCTTTTTTGAAATTTCAGATTCCCAATAAGCTTGCGAAGCTTTTTATGTCTATAAACGAGCTGAGCATAATCGAGGAAAAATGCAACTGGTAATCAATTTCCAACCCCTTAGCCTCTTCCTCCAAGATGACAAGTTCCATTTACTATCTCAAAATTCCCTTTTGGCTGGATTATTCAAAGCCCACATTTACTCCAAATTTGACCTCAAAGTTGGATTTTGGCAACTGGGCATTCATTCTAAAGATAGGCCCAAGACATGGTTATGTATTCCAAACCAGCATTTTCAATGAAAAGTTCTTCCTTTTGACCTCAAAGTAGCACCGCTCTTATTCCAAAAGGCCATGTGCCGTATTTTTCAGCCAATCTTGTCAAGTGTAGCATTCTACATTGATGACACCTTACTTTATAGCCTCGATGAAGAATCTCACTATCAACTCCTCGATCAGTTTGGAAACATCATGAAATATATATGAAATTATGCTTTCTTAGAGGAAGATGAATATTACTCAGATAGAAATTAAATTTGTTGGTATGCACCTCAACAAAGGTACGTACTATCCTTTCTCTTCTTGTTTCCCCTTTTACCCACCCCATTGGTGGTCGTGTGGTTTGTGCTCAATCCCTTTATCGGAAGGGAGCGAATTCAAATCCCCGCGTTCGCTTGTGCGACTAAATTGCTGTCCGTGGGAGGTGGGTCCCTGCAGGTCGCCTCGGGTTTACGTCGCCAGCTACCGGCTGTACAACGGTTCCCAGGTCATAAAAAAAAAAAAAGGTACGTATTATCTAGGGTTGCACATTGCTCAGGAATTGTTAAATTCCCAGAAGAAAATTTTATGACAAAGCAAGTTCAGTAATTTCTTGGGATAATTAATTATATCTGAGATTCTGTTCCCAACATTGCAAAATTGCTGCTTCAATTGAGTAAAGCTCAAACCAAAGCAATTGCAAAGCTAAAAGAAGTATTGTAGAATCTTCCTCTATTGCAAATACCATTCACTAGGAAGAGAATCCTTCAAACCAATACTAGTGATGAATATTGGGTAGCCACGCTGTTTAAAGAAATTGAAGGTAAGCGAAACCTCTGCGCTTATAAAAGTGGAAAGTTTTCCAAACTGAAATACATTATCATTCTACTTTCAAAGAAATATTGGCAATGAAGAATGAGACAAAAAAGTTTGAATTCCATCTTTTGGCCCTCATTTATTTATAAAATTGAATATGAAATCCTTTTCTCAGATGACCAAATTCAAATGAAAGCATATTCACCATTCTCAACTACTTCGATGGGTAGAATGGTTTTGAAATACTCTTTTGAAACTAAGCACATTATAGGAAATAAAAATGTTCTTGTTGATTTTCTCTCTAGCCTCAAGACATTAGTAGAGATCAATATGTATATTTTCAGGCATGCTTTTCCTCAAGAGAAAAAGTACAAGATTGAAAGAATGTGAGACTGGCAAGGTTGGAATATCCTCAGGAAATCATTGCACAAATCCAAAATAATAGCCTCACTGAAAATCTTGATAACCTCATGTGGTAATGCCGTACAGATCTATTCAGATTCCATGAAGCTCAATTTTTTTTTTTTTTTTTTTTTTTTTTTATCATTTTGGATTAAAATCTCTCTCTCTCTCAACCTACTCCCAAACCTCCCTCTCTTAGATCTGGCCTTCCCTAGATCTTCTTCCCCTTTTCCTTTCTCCCTTCAGATCTTGGATCTGCTCATTCTTAGACCTCCCTAAATGTCTCTCAGGGGAAGTCGTCGAGCTCACTCCTCCAATCTCTCTCTTTGTGCCTCTCTTGGCCTCCGCTTGAAGCTCTATTTATGGGTCGAGGGGGTCGGTCGATGGAGGCTTTAGCTGCCGATTCTTGGTGTGTCGATCGGCCTTGGTGCGACAAACCGGCCATTGTCTCAGCCGCCCACTTGTTTCTTTTTGAAGGTGTGTCCTATCCATTGATGGCCTACTTCCTTCTCTTTGCCATAGATCGTCCTCTACGCATTGACGTCCTCAGTGTGTGTGAGTTGTAGAGGTGGAGAGGGAAGGAGGAAGGAAGAGGAAGGAAGGGGGGGGCTAGGCCAAAGAAAGAAAAAAGGAATGGGCCTCAGGTTTGCATGGAAAAAAGAAGCAAAGGGGCTGGGCGTGGAAGCCCAACCCCCATGGGACCATTTTTCTTCTTTTTTTCCCTTAATTTATTCAAAAATAGTGTAAAATAAAGGGAAATAAAAATAGTTTAATAAAACCTAGTAAAAGCAAATGATATTAATACCTAGGTGGTGCGAAAGATATTTTTGTTAGGGCCAAGTTTGTCCTTGGTTTTTTTTTTATGCAATTTTATTTTAAATATTTAGCCAAAATTTAGGTATCAACACCCTATAAGGTCGAGCTTGCACTAGCGCAAGTTCAAGCTTCCATGGTCCCCGGGGGGGTGTACAAGGAGAGGGGCGTGGGGAAGGGGAAGAGAGAGAGGGAAGGGGAGAGAGAGAGAGAGAGAGAGAGAGAGAGAAGGGTGTATGTATGAATTGCATGGGAGTAGATGTGTCTTTTCAGGTTAGAGGAGATGCAAATTGTATGTATTGAAAACTCTTGATAGTGTTTGATATAGGTGTGAATCTGAAGATGCAATATGCAATTATTGCTTAGGTTTATCCATCAATTTGTTATTTATACGTAGCTCTGTCTCTCTTAAAAATGCAACTGGCCATACCGAGTGGTGGCATGATAACTATCATAAAAAAAAATGCATTAGTCACGATGCAAACAATACAAAGTAGATATAATATAAACAGTATTTATATGGATCTTTTATGATGTTCATGCTTCTTCTTGAGGCACTCGAATTGTTCTCTAAAGCAACTTCCCCCAGCGCCCCCCCAAAAAAAAAAAAAAAAAACAATGTATATCATTTCTACATAAACGACAGCAATCAAATGACAACATAACAAAATTCATCAAACTTTAAATGCACCCAAAATGATGTGAAAAAGGATATAACAACTTTTGTGTGTTGTATCTTTAGGTTGAAGGTTACTACTGACAGGAGAAGAGACGCGATGGATTTCGTATTCAAATCCCAATGACTTTTTTTTTCGAAATAAACTTTGGGCTAGGCTCATGTCACTAACCAAGCATAGTGTGGAGCCTTGTCCGGAACATGAGAGAGAGATGCGACTCTTTGCAGAGTATGAGTAAAAGATTAGGATGCCGTGACGACCACGGATGATGCCAAAAGCGCCCCGCCTTTCTTGCAGGGTCCTTTTCTGTCCTTCCCAGAGATAGAGAGCCTTTCATGTGACTTTTACCTTTCATTAATTTGACAGGAACAATTGGACACACCTTAGGGGCCATATTTTTCCTGAATTTGGTGGAATAGGACAACATTTAATTCGTTAAAATAAAGCAAAAAGTTATGTGTACAAGCAGGAGAAGCCCCTATCTTTTGCTGAAGAGATTATTAAGAGGGACCTTCGACCAAACTATAATATCCAATTAAGAATCACCTTGAATGAAAAATTCAGGTTAGTGAGTTATAAGTGAAATAAGAACACTCTAAGTGCTAAAACTTGTAAATGGTACACCTACGTGTCGTTTTTTTTTTTTTTTTTTTTTTTGAAAATTGGACACATAAGTACCAAACTCCGATGAAACTTGTCAGAAATTCAACGTGGCCTTATTTTATTATTAAAACTGATCATGGCTTGCTAAAATGTCCACTCAACAATCCTTGACAAAAATGATGTCGTTCTCTATGTTCCCCAAATTGAAAACCCTAAATTGGCCAAAATCCCCAATTGAAAGCCCCAAGCCCTAATTTCGATTTGCTCCCAAATTGCATCGCAGAATCTTGGAAATGGAGAGCATGACATTCTTTGAATTTTGCAGAGATTTTTGGTTAATCAGTGACTGGTTTGTGGAATGCTATGGTTGTGAGTTCTCATGAGCTGAAAAATGTGAGAGAAAGTGAGTGAACGATTGAGTGAGAGTGTAGGTTCTTGTGAGAGATGGGTAGAGAGCTGAAATTCTGCAGGCATTGGTGGCGAATCAATGAGTGGAAGAGAAGCGAACGATCGAGAGAGAGAACATCGAAACCCTAATTGGCCCCTCAAGAATGCATGAAACTCTAGCCAAGATCAGGAAAGCTCAACCTCGATTGATCCGGCTCGATGATCTTCGAGAATTTGGGGAGGAAGAGAAGGGTACCCATTGCCGAGGAAGCAGTGGAGGCAAAGGATGAGGTCCTCCTCGTCTAGGGCGATCTGGTCGCGCTTGACGGACGGGCGGAGGTAGTTCATCGAGCGGAGGCAGTAGCTCTTGCTGTAGTGGAGGAGGCCGGCCCACTTAGGGAGGGTGCGCCTCCGTCCCTCCCGTCCCTCCCCCTCGTGGTTGATGTAGCCGGCGAGGAGCTCGTCCTCCTCCAGCGTCCAGGGCCCCCTCTTCAACCCCACCTTGCTACAGTACAGCGTCTGTGTAGTCTACGTGGACCATGCCCAAATGAAGTCGTTTGATGTCATTTAGGGTTGTCTTGTGTAGTCTACATGGATGACGTAACGTCATTCACCCCGTCTATGTGAATAATTTTTTTTTTTTTCTTTTTAAATGCCACAATATTTTAAATTTTTACTGAAAAAAGTCACGTCGGCTGTTTGGTTGAAAACTCTCATTGTTGATACTTAAATGTTTATTCTTTTTCCAATTTTGGTATTTAAATGTACCTTTTGAAAGTTTTGGCACTTATGTGTCTTCCTGTATTAAGTTGTGACACTTGAGGTTGAGGTGTTCTTTTGGCAACTTATGTAAATCTATTTATATAATTCAAATATAAAAAAAAAAATTTAAATTTCCGCTAATGCACCGCCAAAGCTATTTTTGCATGTCTGCTGGGTGCACTCCGAAGATGGATGGGAAGATTAGCTCACTTTAAATTAACCTTGTCGAGATTTCCATTGAGTTGGGCAAACACGATATGTTGAGTCTTCAATTTGGATCACTCTTCGTGGTGACCCATCAACCTTCATTCACTCTTTTTTAGAAATTTCCTAGCACCTTTGCAAGAAAAAATACACCTAGAATGTTCTGGCTTGAGCTCGGGAGCCTCATATTCAAGCACAGCAGTTGGAGATCTGGCATGGGCATTGGAGTCTTGGGTTCGGCCCTAAGGCACATGCGGCCAACCTTTGTGAATGTAGGTCCAGGCGCCAATGACTTGGAAGTTGGAGTCGGGTTCCAAGCATGCGTCGGAGTCAGGCATGGCCTCTTTGAAGTTGGGTCTAGTTGTGGGAGTTGGCTACTTGGGCATGCTTGCCAAGAACCTGAGTACGGGTGTTGGGGTCTCAAGCATGGTCACAAGGATCTTGGCCCAAGTGTTGATAACTTCCATGTGGGAGTTGGTTCCAAACAAGGAATTTAAGAACCTAGGAATGGGCATCAAGGTCTTGGGTTTGGCCAAAAGAAACGTGGGCCCAGCCTTTGTGGTCTGGGGCTTGATCACTGAGGACTCAGTCTTGGCCTTAATGAATTGAGGCTTGGGCGCCAATGACTTTAGGTTTGGGAGCTAGGTACTTAGACATAATTGTTGGGTCCTTGGTCTTGGGCACTAGGGTCCTAGCCAAGCTTTGAGAGACCGGGACTCAACCTCTTTGGACCTAGGTTTGGTCTTGATTGACTTAGTGTGGGTGCCAATAATGGGGGTGTCGGGACTTAGTAACTAAGCATGGCTGCTGGGTACTCGTGCGTGGGCATTAAGTTCTCACTCTTGGCCTCTAGGATGTGGCCAGCTTCCGTTGGACCCAAGCTTGGGTGCCGATGACTTAGGTGCAGGGACTGAGTTCTCGGGCTCGACAATCAAGGACTTTGGCATGCACACTAAGGCTTAGGCATGGCCTCGAGGGACCTAGGCCCTGGCTATGGGGACTTGTGCTTGACTGTTGAGGACCTAGGCTCAACCTCAATGGAGTTACTCAGCCCGTTTGCTTAGCACATGGGCCACATTTGTTAGGGTTCTCGTGCTCTAGTGTCGAGGTCTAGTGGTAATTTAAAAATAATTCCTGATTTTTAATAGAGAAAATTATTTTCTCAAATTTAAGTATAAAATTTCCATTGACTATGGAAAAATTACATTAACTTATTTTCCTAGGAGATCCAAATATCTAAAAAATGAGGAAAATATTTAATGACAAAAACTATTTGCTTTGAAACAAATAGTGCTTGAGTGATGTAAAAATTCACGTTTAACCTGAATGAAATCATAAGGTGATACTTTTAATCTATTTTTATAGGAAATGCATTATAAGATGCCTAACATGCGAGACATGATTTTTGTTTCCTTTTTTAATGGCATGCTAACGTGTAATGAAATATGGAAAAAAAGATATATAGAAATAATTAACTCCTAAATATGCTAAATAGGTAGGTTTTAGGACTTTTATCAATATATTTAGCAAAATTCTAGTTACCATCAGTGAAGTTTCTATTGAATGACTTAAGTAACCTCTCCCTTACTTACGAACTAAATGCATTTTTACTTAATTGAATAATTTAAGTCCATGTTAGATAGTATTATCAAACATAATCTCATTAATTTCTAAGTGAATTATCAAACATGCCCTAATTCTTTTACAATTGTAACTTAATTAAGAGGTCCTCCAAGACAATTTTATCCTCGATCCTTTCTCAACTCTTGTATAAAGTTATTGATTCCACAATACGCGTTCGAAATTGTTTAGTTGAACTTATCATAATCTCTTAAAATTGATTTCATTTTTACGACATAGAAGGAAAATAGGAAGAAGAACAATGGAAGAAACAAATTGAACGATTTCACTACGCATAGTATACAGCCCACTACCTTGAAGACATTGTACGAGAATTCCCCTTCAACGATAAAAAGAGGAAACAAGAGAGCAACCCTACTACAAGAGAAAAAAAGAAGAAGGAAGAACCTCTCTCTCTCTCTCACCAGTCTCAGGACAGTAGCCCTGATCTTATTCTATCAGATGAAGAAAAAATATGGTGGAAAGGTTTTGTGCCTCGAAGATGCACACTGTCACCATCAGCTAAAAAGCACGGTCATTTACGAACACAAAACAAAGATGTTCAGACTTGGTCGAAGTAGACCTTGGAGTTCAAACCAGTTGAAGTAGCCACTGCCCAAGAAGCAGAAGAGCTTCCTGGAGAAGAAGAGAGAGCAGCATTACTGAAGCTTTCATGTCCATGTCTCTCTTCTTCTTCTGCGTCTTCACGAATTGTATCCATCATGATGCATGGTTTGCTCCGCCTCCTCGTGGTACTTGCAAGTTCTGATGGCACAACTTCTGTTATAAATCTTGCAAGGCGTAAACTGGCCATTTTCTTTCCCTTCTGGTGGATGTTTTGAAAGGAGTGGAGGGAGAGAAGAATATGCTGGGAAGGAGGATTTGCAGTGGGATGGTTATGAAAATGAAGATGGAGGAGAGAATTTATAGTAGGCTTTGGGGGGTTCTCTTTTGTTTGTTTGCCTGTCGCTCCGTCTCTTTTTCTTATAGGTTTCACTTGAAAAAACAAAAATAAAATAAAATGATAATTATGGTGTCCTATCTCTCGAAAAGGTTTAGCCATGCCATATTCATTTCAGTTGATATGCTGATATAGTATTATGCAATTAATTCCATCTATCTTTTATTTTTGCCCATTAAATGATCATAAATGTTCGCATACAGAAAATAGATGTATACACTCAGAAAACGAGATTTTTTTTTTCTTTTCCTGTTTCGAGGATGTTGGTGCTAAAAATTGACATTAATAGGGATGTTGTCCCGATCTAAAATGGGAGGCTAACCATCATAAATTGAATATAAAATCTAGATGTTAAAGAAAATCGTGAGCTTTTTGAAAGTATACGTATATATAGAGATATAAATATATATTAATTGCTCTGATATAATGTATTTAAAAAACTTGATAAGAAGTGTATTTTAGACTAAACACCTAATCATGATTTTTTATTAATCCATTTTGTTGAGCTGTCCACTTTTTTTATTCATCGTGAAACTTAAAGTGAGTGGCTTATGTCACGGCCAAGAGGTTTCCGGAGCTAAAGAGCCGTGCCTTGCTGCTGAGGACCTCCTGCGATCACTTGAATTCCGACAAGTCTCTTTTCGGAATTTTCCAAGGGCGGACAATATGGTAATTTAGCTGCATTCTAGAAGTCTTTGGTCATTAATGATGGTAGTTGGTAGTTGTCATTAGTGTCGGTAGATGAGGCGGTGTGATCTCGTCCGCCAAATGAATTCTAGATCAACGGATGTAATCCGATGGCCTCTAGTATAAGAAAGGGTGCCATCCCTCTCATTTGTACCCATTCGACTATTTCAGCAAAATAAAGCTCCTTTCTTTCCAGAACCCTTCTCTCTAGAAACTTTCTCTCTTTATGATCCGGGTGTGTGAGCAAGTGTGTGATTAATCAAGCAAGGCTTGGCTTAGGCGATCCAAAAGTGCCCGAGTCGCCACGCGGTTTCAATCCTAATCAATCGGCCCATGACAAGTGGTATTAGAGCAAAGGAGAGATCCGTTTCGAGAGGTTGAGGAGCACCAACTGTTCGAGAGAATGTCGAGCCAAGAAGCTGCTATGGATGGAGAGGCCGTGCAAGTCAAGGAGACCCGTGGCCAAATGAAGAAGAGAGAAGCCTCGATGGATGCCGTAGCTGCGTTGGATGAAAAGCTCGCGAAGGTCCAGAGTGCCATGGTTGAGTTCATGGAAGGTCTTGACGATGTGTGAGACCGGATCATGGAGGTTGAGACCTCACTCCGTGAAGACTTCACAACCAGCCTCAATGAAGCTATAGCCTCGTTGCATGACAAGGATGAAGCCCTTGAAGCATTGATCGATGTGTTGAAGGAGCGTGCCCAAGTGATTGAGGAAGGAAGCCCTTGTAGGGATGAGGTCGAAGCCATGAAGGCGGAGATCCAAAAGCTCAAGACCAAGCTTGCCTTATGCAAGTTGAGCATCACCAATGGAGCGATGCCCACACAAGCGGTGCCCAAGCTTGAGGTGCCAAAGCCAAAAGAATTCAAAGGTGACCGATCCACCAAGGAAGTGGACAACTTCGTTTGGAGCATGGAGCAATACCTTGGCGCCGTCAACATCCAAGACGAGTCGATCAAGGTAAGAATTGCTTCAATGTTCCTTTCCGATACCACAATGCTTTGGTGGCGCAATAGGTGCAATGAGATGAAGCGTGGCGCCGATCCCGTGAACACATGAGATGACTTCGTGAGGGAGTTCCGAGACTACTTCTTCCCTGAGCTTGCTCAACAAGAAGCTTGTAGCAAGCTCCATCATCTCGAACAAAGAGGTGCGATCCGAAAGTACGTGAAGGAGTTTACGAAGCTCAAACTCCAAATCCGTAACCTAGGAGAGGAGGCTCTCGGAGCGTTCATGGATGGATTGAAGCCATGGGCGCAACTCGAGCTCAAACGAAGGGATGTGCAAAGTCTCGCGAGAGCGCTTAGCGTGGCCGAGTCTCTCGTTGACCTCACCAAAGCCGAACCAAGGAGTAGAGCAAGAGATTGGAGGTTGGATTGATCTGAGGACAAAGGAAGGAGCACTCCCCAAGGGCCACATGAACAAAGTGGCTGAGTCAAGACATGGGGTGAAGGCACTTCCAAGCCGTCCTTCCAAAAGGGTTGACCAACGGACTACTCGACAAGTAAGTTCAATCAACCCCCGCCTTCTCCTTGCTTCATTTGCAAAGGTCCGCATTGGACCCAAAAGTGCCTGAAGAAGGGCAAGATCAATGCCCTCCTTGCCATCGAAGAAGTGGAGGAGGAGCCCAAAGAAGAGAAGCGACAAATCCGGATTGGAGTTGTGAAGGTTGTCAACACCGTCCGAGCTCGATCACCGTCCAAAGAGAAGGAAGCTACACCGAACATGGACATGTTCTTCGTGGAAGTCGAAGTGTGTGGCCGAACGCTATACGCTTTGGTTGACACTTGTGTGTCGATCATGTTCATGTCGACTGAGGTAGCCAAAGCATTGGGACTTTGCGTGGAGCTAACTAGGAAGACGTTCAAACCCATCAACTTAGATGGCCTCCATGGTGTAGGATCGACTCTCGGCGTGGATGTCAAAATCGGCGGATGGAAGGGCAAGTTGGCATTTGAGGTAATCCCTCTCGATGATTATGATCTCATTTTGGGAATGCAATTCTTCTATAGTGTGAGAGCTATGATTGACATGAGGACCAAGTGCATCATGATCCTCAATCCAAAATGCCCGTCAATGATCCCTATGATAAAAGGAGTGATCGACATCAAGACTATCGCGACGATCCGACGTCTCGACAAGAGCTTGAAGGCCCAGAAGCGCATGAACCCGCCATCCATGGAGAAGCTGAAGGTAGAGTTGGATCCTCCTACTCCAACTTGAGATATGCCAATCCAAGTGCTTTTCCCCAAGGTTGAGTACTCATTGCGTGCTACGCCCAAGCCGAAAACGGAGCCGCTTGCCATGCCCAAGCTAAAAATAGAAGGGTGTGGTCCATTGTTCATGAGCGTCTGAGCAAAGTAAAACCAAAAGAAGAGAACCCAATGCTCGAGCTAGAAAGGCCGCCCGTCGAGTTGTGAGCGACGAGGGCATCGCTTGAATGAGTGGGGGAGAATGTCACGGCCAAGAGGTTTCGGAGCTAAAGGGCAGCGCCTTGCTGCTAAGTGACCTCCTGCAATCACTTGGACTCCCGACAAGTCTCCTTCGGAATTTTCCAAGGGCGGACAATACGGTAATTGAGCCGCATTCTAGAAGTCTTCGGTCATTAATGTCGGTAGTTGGTAGTTGTCATTAGTGTCGGTAGATGAGGCGGTGCGATCTCATCCGCCGAACAAATTTTAGATCAAGGGATGTAATATGAGGGCCTCTAGTATAAGAAGGGGTGCCCTCCGTCTCATTTGTACCCATCCGACTATTTCAGCAATACAAAGCTCATTTCTTTCCTTTCTTTACGGAGCCCCTTTCTCTAGAAACTTTCTTTCTCTACAATCCGGGTGTGCAAACGAGTGTGCGATTGATCGAGCAAGGCTTGGCTTAGGCGATCCAAAAGTGCCTAACTCGCCGCACGGTTTCAATCCCAATCAATCAGCCCCTGACACTTACCTCACCTGTATTGATATAGATGACAAACAATATTAGATTGAAGGTGATACCAACCTTACGTAATATTTTTGTTCCCTTTTTTTAACTCAATGTCGCTGGTTAGTGCGGCCTATCGTTGCTTTCGACATTAATTGGAGGATAAGGTGATGTTGCATATTGAGGAGGGAAACCAAGTTGTGGACTATATTAGGCCACGTGTATAAGTCAATATATGAGTCAAGAAGGATAATCACTAAAAGGATATGGCTCTTGTTCGATTGGAGAAGAAGCCAAATTTGCACTTTACGGGTTTTGAACGGGAAGGATTTTTGGGAGGGCGGGAAGGGGTTAATACACAAGTAAGGATCCCACATTCACTATGAGATGTTGGATTGATGAGTCAAAATTACTTTTTGCATTACTTGCGACCTGAAGATTCAAGATTTGCGAGCCCATCATCATAGCCTTACAAAGAAATTAGCCGTTAAGACTCTCTACATGAGGGCAATGCATCACAAGTGGTTTGGAGGTGCACTCATAATGTGAATTAGAATCATGACCTCATAGAAGACATGTGACCCCTTCACTAACTAGGCCAATCACCTTGGTGAAACATTAGGATTGTTTAGCACTGTTTGAGGGCTCCGAAGTATGAGACTTTTGTAGTTCATAGAGTTAAAATAAGATTTCTTCTTTATTCTAGCATTTCTTCGTGACAAGAAAATCAACTTAAGATAGTTAAATCTCGAGCCCACAAAACGTGCCATTAATTAATTTCATGAATCAGGTAAGACGATATCTGCAATTCAAATGATGGCCCAAACATGCAGTTGTTTGCGCATAAGGTCTTCACCGTATGCCTCTAGCTATTCCATGTGGACAAGCTCGTTAATGCAGGGTTGTATGGAAAATATGCATCCAGTATGTCCGCCATAAATAATGAAGATTGGGGGGGTCACGTAGGATGTTTTTTTTTTTTGTAATTAGTTAGCTTGAACTTCGTCTGCGAACTGATTAATTAATTGAAAATGTGGACGTAAGGGAAACCAAGTTGTCTCATTTTCAAAGTCCTACCCATCCGACAGGGCGCGCATGTCCTTTGGAGTAGGGAAACAGTACAGCACCACATGTGAGGATGGCTTGGATGTATTATGTCCATCACGCGTAGATGCTCATTCATTCATTCGTTCATTCGAGAAGTGCCACTAAAAGCCTAAGATAATTGACACTTCTCTATCTAAAGGGTAATTGATGAAAACAACTTGTCCTTCTAATGGGTGATGACATGCCGACAAGTTTTAAAGACCCCATTCTTCTCTCCGATCACATCGCTAATCATCTATCTTTGTCTATACACTCTTCTTCTTCTTCTTATCCTCCTCTTTCTCTCTTTAAAATAATCAACGTTTGCTTTATACAACAGTGTTCTCATAGTGATGCGTGAGAGCATGGACAGTAATCCTGAACTTGTACGGGAGTTTATTGAATATGAGTATCAATAAGATCAATACATGATAAGGAAAAGCGCTTAATCAATAATATAATGAGAATTTCAAAACGGAAACTTGGTGCATTTATTTTATTAATTAAGAAATGGTCTTGTGTGAGTGAATCAACGGATTGTTGAAATTTGATTGGGTTGATTGAATAATAGTCTTGGTAACCTGTTCGATCAAAGTGACAGCCGCCGTCAGCCTCTGTTTTAGAATATGTTACTATCAACTTTGAGGTCCCATTGGTGGAGACTTTGCTCTCTATCAGGGTCTGGAAGAGTAGGCCCGTACTGCACTGATTAGTGCCAATTGCAAAAGAGAACTAAAAGTGCATAAAGATCCCAAAATTGCATTTAATTCATAAAGCAAGTCATGCCTCTCCCTTTCATCTTTTTGACTGCCGCACCATTTGTGGATTTTGACTACCCTAGAATATACACATACTAAATCTGATCCTAATGGATCAATAATGGCCTGAGACTTGTAAGAAAAAGTGAGATTTTTAGTCTGGGTCAGGCCACTCTATCTAAACCAGATAGGGTCCCCCATGGCCGTGGCCATGGGAGACCGGCGAGCTTTGTAACAGAGCTCGCATGGCCATAAAGAGCTCTGTCTCAAAGCTTATTGATCTCACGGAAGGGTTGCAAGGCCTAACTCGCACGAGCCTCATGAGGTCAACCTTGCACTAGCGCAAGTTCAAGCTCCCATGGTCGCAGGGAGGGGAAGGGAGAGGCGGAGGGAGGGAGAGAGAGAGAGGGAGAGCAGGTGGATACATGGTTATGAGTTGCATGGGAGTAGATGTGTCTTTTCAGGTTTAGAGGAGATGCAAATTCTATGTATAGAAAACTCTTGATAGTGTTTGACATAGGTGTGAATCTCAAGATGCTATATGCAATTATTGCTTATGATTATCCATCAATTTGTTATTTATACGTAATTTTGTTTCTCATAAAAATACAACTGGCCACACCGAGTGGTGCCATGATAACTATCATAAAAACATGTGTTAGTTCCGATGCAAACAATACAAAGTAGACATAATATAAACAATATTTATACAGATCTTTTATGATGTTCGTGCTTCTTCGTGAGGCACTCGAATTGTTTTCTAAAGCAACTTTTCCGAAAAAAGGAAAAAAAAATCAATGTATACTATCATCTACATAAATGATGGCAAAATGACAAGGTGAACATTATAAGTAAAATTCATCAAACTTTAAATGCACCTAAAATGACATGAAAAAGGATATAACAACTTTTGTGTGTTTATCTTTAGGTCGAAAGTTACTATTGACAAGAGAAGAGACGCGATGGATTTGGTATTCGAATCACAATAGCTTTTCTTTGGAAATAAACCTTGGGTTAGGCTCATATCACCACCTACGCATAGTGTGGAGCCTTGTCCAAAACATGAGATAGAGACGCGACTCTTTGCAGAGTATGATATACAAGATTAGGATGCCGTGACGAACACGGATGATGCCAAAAGCGCCCCGCCCTTCTTGCAGGGTCCTTTTCTGTCCTTCCTAGAGATAGATAGCCTTTCATGTGACTTTTACCTTTCATTCATTTGACAGGAAAAATTGGACACACCTTAGAGGCCATATTTTTCCTGAATTTGGTGGAATAGGACAACATTTAATCCGTTAAGCTAAAGCAAAGAGTTTTGTGTAGAAGCAGGAGAAGCCCCTATCTTTTTTTTTTTTTTTGAAGAGATTATTAAGAGGAAGCTCAAGTTTGACCTAACTATTATATATAGTTAAGAATTACCGTGAATGAAAAATTCAAGTAAACGAGTTACAAACGAGATAAGAAGACCCCAAGTGCCACAACTTGGCACAAGAGACACATAAATGATAAAAGTTCCAAAATGTACACTTAAATGTCAATTTCGGCAAGGCTTGTTGGAAATCCAATTTTATGTTATTTTATTAATAAAATTAGCCTATGTGGCTCTCCGAAATGTCCACTCAGCGATCCTTATCTAAAATAATGTCGTCCTTCATGTCCCCCAAATTAAAAACCCTAAATTGGCCAAAATCTTCAATTGAAAGCCCCGAGCCCTAATTTCGGTTTTCCCCCAAATTGCACTGCTGAATCTTGAAAATGGAGAGCAATGACCTTTTTTTCTGAATTTCAGAGAGATTTTTGGTTAATCAGTTAATGGTTATTTTGGATGCTATGGTTGTGAGTTCTCATGAGCTGAAAAATGTGAGAGAAAGTGGGCGAGCGATTGAGTGAGAGTGTGGGTTCCTGCAAGAGATTAATAGAGAGCTGAAATTCTATAGGCACTGGTGGCGAATTGGGTAGTGGAAGAGAGAAATCAAGCGAGCAATTGAGAGAGAACATTGAAACCCTAATTGGCAACTCCTCAAGAGTGCATGAAACCCTAGTCAATATTAGGAAAGTTCAACTTGTTGAGAAAACTCCTATTAGTTGAAGTTGACAAAACTTTCATTCTCTTATTCTTACTATGAGGAATATTGGACTTCTATGTTTATCGTGGAATGTTGTCAAAGTCTATTTTATATTAGAAGTCTTTCCCACTTTGACGAAGATCCATAGTGAACCCAAGCCAAGAACGAAGATATAATCAGACCTTAGGATTATTAATCTTTCAATAAGGATTCAGTATGAACAAGATATATCTGGCGGAGAATCTCACTTACATTTTCTAAATATATTGATGAAATCAATCACAGATTGGTGAAATCAATCTCAAAGACAAGTTCCTTTTTGGGAAGTATCTACTTATGGAAATCTAGATTTTGATTGTATGGACAATTAGGATCATTGGATTTTCACCTCAATCTTCAAACCAAAGGTCCGCGTGTCCACAGTATTGGATAAACCAGATGTGTATCAAAGAAGGTAACAAAAGATGGGATTGCATAAATTTTCAATTGTTGAAGTAGCATGCAAGAAGTGTATTAAGCTAGACTTGTGCCTTTACAACACCATCAATGGATTTTGATAGTCTTGTGATGTCAAGCATAGGACGATTTCTCATATCTGTCATGACATCTTTGTGGCATGAGGTGGTCTTTTGTTTTCCGTAGGAGTCATGAGTTCATCTATCTCTTAATAACTCCAATTCACTTTCCTTTCTTGAGATCTAGGGACATCATGAATTTCAGGTTCTGTCTTCGATTGAATAAGTTGGGCTTTTCATCGACTCGCCTATAGTTCTTTTCCCCGAGCTGATCACTCACGGGATAACTAGTCTATTAGGTGAAGCCGTTAAGGAATCTAAACGCAATAGACTCGAGAATTCGACCAAGAATCGACTATTCGACCGTGCTAATTTGCAAGGATCATTACAGCATTGTCAAAATTGATCAGAGACCGGAGATAGGTTGATTCGATAGAGATATGTGATTAATATGTGGGTGATTCCACCTAATTGTAAAATTTCTGTCGAACGGCACTAAATTGATTTTTCTATTATTTTCGTACTTTGTGTTTGTATTTGAAATCTCGAGATTTTTACGACAACCGAGAGTTGTCAATATGTCGAAAACGTACATTGTGGTTCGAAAATAATTGACTATAGGTCAAATGTGCTAAAAATTCCTAAAAGCTACTCGGTAGGTTATGTCACGCTAAAATCGCACTAGATTGAAATTAATCGCGAATTTGAACCCGATTTCAAAAATTGAATGTTCTGTCATGTTACGATTCATTTTAGGAACGTCGACTCATCCTCCAAAGAATTTTCAACGAGCCCAGGATTTTTTACAGAAAATCAGTTTGGACGATTCGGAAATGAAAGGAAATTCGGATTGGCTAAATTGAAGGAATTTTTGGCCACCAAAGTGAACTATTTGGTGAAGGGAAATCGTAGAAATTGTATGGGCTTCTTCCTTAGTAAAATCAGACCTCAAATTGGGGAATTTGGAGAAAAAATTGAAGTCTAAGGTGAGGAAATTCGGATCCTTGGATGGGGGCTGCAACATTGGCATCAAAATTAAGTATTTGTGGAATTATTAAGCAAGAAAGTATTAGGGGACCAAGCTTTAATTGAAGGGATAAGTTTGTTGACTTTCCTCCCCCTTTTCCTTGGCTTCTCGAGCACGCCTCAGCCGCATCTTCTTCCCCTTCGCGGGTTTGCTTTCATTTCTTCGACTTGGACCGAACAGCTCCCATCTCCCTGAATCCTCGAGCTTGCTGCAGCTCCAAGCCCTCTGTTCCCTCCACCGAAACAGCCCCTGTAGCACCACACGCTCACACCTCCACCGAATTCTTCTCACGCTGCCATGAAGCTGCCAAGTCAACCCAGCAAATTCCTCTCCATCTCCACGTCTCTCTCCACCCGGCGTGCAAGCTCCATCTTTCTGCCTCATTCGCTGCCACCCGTCCGCGAGAAGCCCCCAGCGAGTCAACCATCAGTGAATTTTCTCCTCGAGGTTGACTCCCACTTTGTGCACCAGCAGCGATGCCACCTTGCTTCCCTCGAATTCAACCCACCGCCACCGACTCCACCTGCCAACCTCACGAATCCAGCCCATCTTCAGCCCAGCAATCCTCCGGCCCAGCTCAGTCTTGCCGCCCGACCAGCATCTCCGCAAGTTTCATTTCTCTCGATCGTTGCCAAAATCAACCGAGCCCAGCAGTTTTGCTGTGGGCTTGCAAGCCTTCTCGGCCTGGTCCAAGCTCCCCTTGGCGTCGCCGTTGACCCGAGTTTCGGCCGCCGTCGCGGTGAACCGGTTTTCACGCTAAACCGGTGAGTTTATTCACTAAACCTTACTTAGAAGGTTAATTATGCTTAATGTGTGTTTAGTTTAAGTTAATTAGGGATTATGTGGTTAGTTAGATTAGATTAGCGATTTAAATATTCAATTATGCATGTTAGGTAGTTAGATTAGATTAATTAAGGGCTAGATAGGATGTACTATTTATCTAAATTAGTTCGGTAATTTTCTGGGCCCGTTTCGATATTTAATTAGGCAATTCTAGCCTAAGTTAGTCTTTTCGGTATTTAAATTGATTTATTTAATTAATATTTGGTAATTATTTAATTATGTATTATTTTCCGGAAATTAGACCGGGATAGTCGGTGACCGGAATTTCATGTCGATTGTAATGGTGTGTTCAATTTATGCAAATTGAGTGCCGGTTGGATTTTTGGTCATTTATTTCAAAATTTGGGAAATTTCAATAATTATTCAGAAAATTCCGGGTGTTGGATTTTAACACCAAAAATGGTTTTATACACTATATAAAACAGTGGATTTTAAATGAGAGGATATCAATTTTAAGGATCGATCTAACTGTGTACCCACACACGACTATTTTCCAGGATATTTTTAATATGAAAAAAATAGGCCAGGATCACTACTTTAATTGAGGCATTTAAGTACAGTGCATGGTGTCCTGAGCCGAGAGTGAATGGTCGTGTGTTGGTTAAGAGAACCCGTTCCAAGCGTTTACGCTGGACGTTACCTTATATGGGTTTCCCACTTAATGGGATTCGAGTCGCAATAGATTTTGGACCTATGCTCATTTGAGAAAGCCGTATTTGAGAGACGAAGCCGTGCTCAATGGTGGTGAGATGATGCCTGGCTACGCCAGTAGACCGCCGAACTTGGGAGTAGGCCGTACCCTCGAGGGGTGAAATTAACAATAGGAACACATGGTTGGTTAAGTTAGCTGAGCCTAATTATGAGACAAAACTGAGTGGCATGGTATGAGACGTGTCATAATGGTTTGGCCTTATAATAGAGACCCCTATGATTAATTGTGTTGGTGAGATGTTTCAATTGTTGTGTGCTGTGATTATCTGCATTGTGTATATGAACTGTGCTAACGTGCAGGAGAGACTTGAGGCGAGGTAAGTTCTCTGTATTGTGTGGCTAGGTCACCCTTGAGTGTATTTTCTTCCTAATAGGGGTTTAGGGAGTGAACTTGCTGAGACAATGTCTTACCTCATTGTGGGCTTAACTTTTCAGGTCCTTAGATGGTGTTGGTGGAGGACCTGAAGCCCGGAGTCTGTAGAGGTGGAGTCTGAAGGATCGGCGTATCTAAGGACCTGAACTTGTTGAGACAATGTCTCACCCCGTCGTGGGCTTAACTTTTCAGGTTCTTAGATGGTGTTGGTAGAGGACTTGAAGCCCGGAGTCTGTGGAGGTGGAGTTTGAAGGATCAGCGTATGTGTCCGACTAGTTGTCGTAAGACAGTTTCTTTTTTAGAACCGATATTTTGTTGACTTTTGTCCAAACTCTTTTGTACCTAAACCCAGTTGTTTATAAAAGTTTAGCTTTGTGAAATGTTGCCCTGCTTCTCTATCACATGCTGTTTGTTGTCAGGGGATTTGTTATTCGTTTCTGCATGGCCAATAATATGAAAGGGTTAGCGACTCGTCCTGGGAAGTCCTAGGGAGTCGCATTTTTATTATCGACCATTGAGAGATGGGTACACGCTTGAAGATCGGGGCGTGACAAATCTTGTTTCCTTATTTTGTAGTTGTCTAGTTATGTGCTTTTAGTTCTAATCGAGTTGCTTTTGGTGTGAAGTAGTAGACCGGGACTTATTTGATGGCGCACTTCTGAGACCTGGCAGGCTTGAACACTTATGTTCTATGATTTTTCTTCAATACAGGAGAGGTTGGATATCCTTAAAGTTTTATCAAGGAAGGTAAAAAATTAGCTTCCATTTATCTGCCAGCACTTGCTTTTAGTTTATTTCATCTTTGACATGGTTCGAAATAGGTTGTACAGAGTGAAATTTATAAGATTACTTTGTTAAAGAACTTCATATCCGCATTACTTTTCGAGAAGATGCATTGGAAAGATTACATATGAACAGAGAATTGTTAAAAAAAAGAAATATAGGGAGAAACAAGAGTCAATTTGAGCAATTGAAGATCTTGTTTAGAACGTGAGGCATCTGACACAATACTTTTAGAAGAAAACGTTGTAAAAGGCATTGTGGGTTGGATCTACAACCCGCTTGGGTGAGGCTTAGGTAGTAAGTTTAGATGTGCAATGGTAAATCACTTTCAACCTCGGACCTTGAAACTGATAGATTTGACACCTACTGATGTTGCTCAGAAAAAAATGAAAAGGCCTTTACAGCTGATTCCATGAAAAAGGACTAGGACTTACCTTTGGGTATCATTTCGTATAAACCTTTCAAAGACATTGTCATCCCTCTCTTTTTCTTTTCTTGAGACTAATAAGGAAGATGTGCGAATTCATTTAATCCTATTATTCCAGTTCAGCATAATCAGGCAGTTAAAATGGCAACAATGGGCGCCGCTGAAGTTTTGCTAATTGTCTGCTTCAATGCCCTTATGCAGCTTCCTTTGGCCAGTGACGTGGACTTGGATGCTACACGAATCGATCTAATCATACTCAACGGTTCTTGAAGCTCTGCTTCCAGATGCACAGCTGCGAGCAGAGAGAGTTATCTAGCGCGGGAAAGATAGTTATAACGGACTCTCTTCTAAAATTTGCTGCTTCAAAGGGGAGGTCGTCAATCTCAGATGCTGAGAAGAGAAGACTCCAAAAAAATTCTTTTCATTCTTTGAATTCTATCATCTCTACCCAAAACTACAAATTGTGCATCTCCAATCAAAAAATTCAACTGGGGAATTTGACAGTTGCTTATAACGCATCTTTGTACGTCAGTAGATCATTGATCAGCATACCTCCTCTGAATAGTCTACCCAGCCTCGTAGTTTATATGACTATTAATTTTTGTGAGTCCAATAATGTCGAACAGCTTAATCCTTGCCAACAACATTTTCATCCTCATGTCTGGGATATTCATCTTGGCCAGTAAATCAATAAGATGGCATGCTCAGGTTGGTTTTTCAGTTTACAGTCTGAAAATTCAGACGGTGAGCAGTTGCTGGGGCGATCCCTTTGCATTAGAAAATCGAAGAAATGAGGATGAAAAGATTGCCTTTTCACAGCAGCCGCTATTTCCACGGCTTCTTTGGCTTTGAGCATCGCATTCAAAGTGAGGAGACACTGTTTACCACTTAGCAATAATCGACGAAAGCTGTGGAACCCCATCTTTGTATCCTTTCATCTCTGATTATAGTAAGTTTCTGCCTCTACCCAAATGTTGTTCATTTGAGAAACCAAAAAGCGTAACAAATCGTGGACTCAAGATCTTGGCGTTGGCGAGGGACACAAGCCTGAGTACTCCTAGCTGTTAGCTGGGTTCACTCTTATGTGAAGGAGACCCAATGAGTTGCAAGCCCAAAAAGGGCTTGAGCCCATATGATAAGTTATATGAGGAAATAGGGTTTCTTACTATCTATATAAAGAGGTAGCCGCAAAAAAAGGAAATAAGAACAAGAGAAAAAGAAAAGAAAATGCCCAGGGTTTGGGGCAATATCGATTTATATCAAGCTGGCATCAGAGGTCGATTCGTGGTCCGATTGAGCTGAAATTTTGTTAGCATGTTCGTGGCACAATTTTCTCGAATCTGAACGGTTTGATTTTCGTTTGAAGCTCCCTATATCAGGTTTTTCGTGGATTGATCAAAACTTGCGTTTTTGGTCAGATTTATCCTTGATCTCTTGTGAAGTTCATGTGTATTGCCAAGAATTATGTTCTTGAGGTGTTTGCTGCTATGTACCTCTAGTATTTGCTAGAGAAGAACAATTTTATTGATAGTGAAGATTTTTTGGTGGATTTCGGTCCCGTGGTTTTTTATCTCCTCACATCGAGGAGGTTTTCCACGTAAAAAAATCGTCTTGTATTCGCGTGCTTGGTATTTATTTTACTCTACTATATTGATTCCTATTAGGTTTACACAAGAGGGGAGATTATTTTATTTCGCTCCGTTGATTCGATATTGTTCGAATTGTTACCATCCTCCCATCAGAGTGGTATCAGAGCATCAGGTTCTTGCTTGATTTTTTCTGCCTTGTGTTAAACAATGGAAACGAATACGAGTAAAATGGTTACATTGAATGGTTCGAATTATCATATTTGGAAAGGGAAGATGGAAGATCTTTTATATGTGAAAGATTTTTATTTGCCTGTATTTGCTGAGGAGAAACCAGAGAATAAAACCGATGCTGAATGGTCTATATTTCATCGTCAAGTGTGTGGTTATATCGGGCAGTGGGAAGATGATAATGTTTTGAACCATATTATTGAGGAAACACATGCACGCAGTTTATGGGATAAGCTCGAACAGTTATATGCTCGAAAGACTGGGAATAATAAGTTATTTTTGATAAAACAGATGATGGCTCGAGATATCATGATGGTACTCGTTTGACTGATCATTTAAATTCTTTTCAAGGAATTATAAATCAGTTAGCTGCGATGGGAATCAAGTTTGATGATGAGATACAAGAACTATGGTTGCTTGGTACTTTGCCGGACTCTTGGGAGACGTTTCGAACATCTTTGTCTAATTCTGCCCTAGATGGTATGATTACCATGGATTTGGCCAAGAGTAGTATTTTGAATGAAGAGATGAGAAGGAAGACACAAGGATCGTCCTCTTCACATTCTGATGCCTTGGTTGTCGAGAAAAGGGGGAGAAGTGAGTCTCGAGGTCCGAGAAATAGAGATGAAAGTCGAGACAAAAGCAGAGGTAAGTATAATAAATTTGCTAATGTTGAGTGCCATTATTGTCATCGGAAGGGACATATTCAGAGGTTTTGTCGCCAGTTAAAAAGGGAGAAACAAAAGGAGAAAGGTAAAGAGAAGAAAAGTGATAATGAAAGCGATGACAATCGTGTCGCTGCACTTAAAGAAAACTTTCTCACTATTTTTTATGGTGATGTGGTGAATTTTGTTTCTCATGAGACCAGTTGGGTAATTGATAGTGGTGCATCCGTTCATGCTACGTCTCGTAGGGATTTCTTTACATCATACAGGTCAGGTGACTTCGGATCTGTGAAGATGGGAAACAATGGACTAGCTCAAGCTGTAGGCATTGGTGATGTGTGCCTAGAAACCAGCAATGGCACAAGGTTAGTATTGAATAATGTTAAACATATACCTGATATCCGCTTGAATTTGATTTCTACAGGTAAGTTGGATGATGAGGGGTATTGCAACACCTTCAATAATGGTCAATGGAAGCTCACCAAAGGTTCTCTTATTGTGGCTAGAGGTGAAAAATATTCTTCGTTATACATTACGCAGGCAAAGTTGTCCACAGACAAAATTAATGCAGTAGATAGCGAAGATGCAGCTGAGTTATGGCATAAGAGGCTCAGTCACATCAGTGAGAAGGGTTTGTCAATATTGGCCAAGAAGAAGCTCCTTTCAGGATTGAAAAGTTCAGCGCTAAAGAAGTGTGCTCACTGTTTAGCAGGAAAACAGAACGGAGTTGCATTTAAAAGCTCCCCTCCTTCAAGAAAGTCAAGTATGGATTTAGTGCATTTTGATATTTGCGGTCCTATGAAAACAAAATCACTTGGTGGCTCTCTTTATTTTGTTACCTTCATAGATGATTTTTCAAGGAAAATTTGGATTTATACCTTGAAAACTAAAGATCAAGTGTTAGATGCTTTTAAGCAATTTCAGGCTTCAAAGCCGAGAGACAGATTGGAAAGAAATTGAAATGCATCGGAACCGATAACGGGGAGAGTATATTGGACCTTTTGATGAATACCTGCAGACAACAAGGTATTCGACATCAAAAGACACCTCCCAAGACGCCTCAGTTAAATGGCTTAGCTGAGAGAATGAACAGAACATTGGTTGAAAAGGTAAGATGCTTACTTTCACAGTCAAAGCTAACTGGATCCTTTTGGGGTGAGGCATTAAGTACAATTGTGCATGTATTAAATCTTACTCCATGCGTTGCTTTAGAGTTTGATGTTCCTAATAGAGTTTGGACAGGCAAAGAAGTTTCTTATGATTATTTGCGTGTCTTTGGGTGCAAAGCATTTGTGCATATTCCCAAAGATGAGAGGTCTAAACTTGATGTGAAAACAGTGCATATTTATTGGTTATGGACAGGATATGCTTGGCTACAAATTTTATGATCCACTTGAAAAGAAAATTGTAAGAAGCAGAGACGTTGTGTTTATGGAAGATCAAACAATAGAGGATATTGAGAAATCGAAGATGATTTCAGCACCACAGGTTAGTGATAATCTAGTTGATTTAGATCTAGTTCCTCTTACAAATATTCCTACACAGGTTGATGAAGAGCAGCAGGAAGTCAATGTTCCAAATAATGCACATGTTCCTGAACATGTTGAAATAGATAATACTATTCCTGAACCAGATGCTCAATTAGATGTTCCGCTGGATGTTCCAATCCGGAGATCCGTTAGAGACCGACGACCTTCCACCAGGTATTCTGAAGATGAGTATGTATTATTGACTGATACAGGTGAACCAGAGTGCTATGCAGAAGCAATAGAAGATGAATACAAAAGCAATTGGTTTGATGCTATGCGAGATGAGATGCAGTCACTTTATGATAATCATACTTTTGAGTTGGTGAAGTTACCTAAAGGTAAAAGAGCTTTGAAGAACAAGTGGGTATATAGGTTGAAGCAAGATGAACATACTGCACAACCACGGTATAAAGCTAGATTGGTTGTTAAGGGATTCGGTCAGAGAAAGGGTATTGATTTTGATATATTTTCTCCGATAGTGAAAATGTCTTCTATTCGTGTGGTACTAGGCTTGGCAGCTAGCCTAGATTTGGAAATTGAGCAAATGGATGTTAAAACGGCCTTCCTACATGGTGACTTGGAGGAAGAGATATACATGGAACAACCTGAGGGTTTTAAAGTGAAAGGAAAAGAGGATTATGTGTGCAAATTGAAGAAAAGTCTCTATGGCCTAAAACAAGCACCGAGACAGTGGTATAAAAAGTTTGCGTCAGTTATGACTGAACAGGGCTATAAGAAGACTTCTTCGGATAACTGTGTGTTTGTCCAAAAATTTTATGATGATGACTTTATTATTCTTTTGCTTTATGTTGATGATATGCTGATTGTTGGCAGGAATGCTTCAAGAATTGAGTTATTGAAGAAACAATTGAGCAAGTCTTTTGCCATGAAAGACTTGGGCTCGGCGAAGCAGATTCTTGGCATTAGAATTACCCGAGACAGAGATGCTAAGAAATTATTTTTGTCACAAGAGAAATATATCGAGAAGATCCTTCAGAAATTTTACATGGACAAGGCTAAAGTGGTTAGTACTCCTCTTGCTACTCACTTTAAGTTAAATATGAAGCAAAATCCTACGACTGATAAAGAAAAGAAAGATATGGAAAGTGTTCCATATGCCTCAGCTGTAGGAAGCTTAATGTATGCGATGGTATGTACACGCCCAGACTTGGTGCACGCAGTTGGCATTGTTAGTCGCTATTTATCAAATCCAGGTAGAGAGCACTTGAATGCAGTGAAGTGGATTATGAGGTATCTTCGGGGAACTTCAAAGTTGAAACTCAGTTTTGGGACCGGGAAACTTGAGTTAGTTGGATACACAGATTCCGACTTGGCAGGAGATATTGATACTCGTAAATCTACTTACTGGTTATTTGATTTCTTTTGCGGGTGGAGCTGTATCATGGAAGTCAAGATTGCAGAAGTGTGTTGCACTTTCTACAATCGAAGCTGAATTTATTGCAGCGCGGCGAAGCTAGTAAAAAGATGCTATGGATGAAAAAGTTCTTAGAAGAACTTGAGTTCAAGCAAAAGAGGTATGTGCTATTTTGTGATAATAAAAGCGCAATTCATCTTGGTAAGAATTCATCTTTTCATTCTAGATCGAAACATATTGATGTTAGATATCATTGGATTAGAGATGTTCTAGATGAAAAGTTATTGGAACTTGAGAAAATTCATACGGATCATAATGGCTCCGATATGATGACGAAGACTCTACCAAGAGAGAAGCTTGAACATTGCCAATTGATAGCGGGGATGGTGAATCCCTCAACATTGTCGTGAGGGGGAGATTTGTTAGCTGGGTTCACTCCTATGTGGAGGAGACCCAATGAGTTGCAAGCCCAAAAAGGGCTTGAGCCCATATGATAAGTTATATGAGGAAATATGGTTTCTCACTATCTATATAAAGAGGTAGCCGCAAAAAAGGAAATAGTAACAAGAGAAAAAGAGAAAGCAGAAAATTTGGGGAATATCTGATTTATATCAAGCTGGCATCGGAGGTCGATTCGTGGTCTGATTGAGCTGAAATTTTGTCAGCATGTTCGTGGCGCAATTTCTCGAATCTGAACGGTTTGATTTTCGTTTGAAGCTCCCTATATCAGGTTTTTCGTGGATTGATCAAAACTTGCGTTTTTGGTCGATTTATCCTTGATCTCTTGTGAAGTTCATGTGTATTGCCAAGAATTATGTTCTTGAGGTGTTTGCTGCTATGTACCTCTAGTATTTGCTAGAGAAGAACAATTTTATTGATAGTGAAGATTTTTGGGTGGACTTCGGTCCCGTGGTTTTTTTATCTCCTCACATCGAGGAGGTTTTCCATGTAAAAAAATCTTCTTGTATTCGCGTGCTTGGTATTTATTTTACTCTACTATATTGATTCCTATTAGGTTTATACAAGAGGGGAGATTATTTTATTCCACTGCGTTGATTCGATATTGTTCGAATTGTTACCGTTCTCCCATCACTAGCCGGGTAGAACAATCTCTTCGGTGGGTTAATGGCATGGTGCACCATCTATTTTCGAAAAACATCATATCAGAAAAATTCTAATGTAATCATTTGCACTATAACGCTACATTGTTAGCTGTTGATATGATATTTCAAGGCGCAATTCATAAGTATTGTCATGGTGAGTCTTTATGTGAATATGTTTTTTTTTTTTTTTGCTTGTTCTTGGCTTGAAAGAGTCTTTATGAAACTGTTGTCTAATTGAAGTAATTCAAATAAATCATGAATATATCAAGGCACAAGAGCATAGGTGACCTACTTAAAAATGAGGCATCGTGAAATGGAGAGACCACTTTTTTACTGATTTCGTCGAATTAATCTTCTATAATTGGGAAAAGTGGTCCATTTCTTTTAACTGGTCAATTAGTGTAGATTTCATTGGTGGTCAATGCACTAGAAGAAATTGAACCGAAGGGATCACTTGGCTACTTAATCATTATTTCTATCAACCGTAGAAAGTATGTCAGTTTAAGCTGAAATTGTCACCCTCGAACCTCGAGTGTGTGCCCATCCCTCGGTGGTCGATAAAATTGCGACGTCCTAGGACGCGTCGCCGACCTATTCATTTTAATGCACATGCAAAAAAGAAACATTAACCCTTGACAGCAAACAACATGGGATAGAAAAGCAAGGTAACAATTCACAAAAGCCGCACTTTCATAAACAATTGGGTTTAGGTGCAAAAAGATCAGTCCCAAAAGAAGCTGTCCTAAGACCTACTTGTCGGACACACTCGCCGATCCTTCGGACTCCACTTCAACAACTTCCGGGGCTTTGGGTCCTCCATCTAAGGACTTGAAAAGTTTAAGCCCACAACGGGGTGAGACAATGTCTCAGCAAGTTCACCCCCTAAACTCCGACTACGAAGGAAATACTCACTACGAAGGAAATACGCCTAGAGGTAGTTTATGCACACAAGACAGAAAACTTACCTCGCCCCAGTTCCTTCCTGCATGTTAGTACAATTCGTATACTCAATCAATCAATACAATCAATTCAGTCAATCAATACCATCGATACAATCAATGCGATCAATTTAATCAATTCCATTCAATCAATTCAATACAATCGATTCAATAGATACCATTAGTACAATCAAACGATACAATCAATCAATACAATCAATCCAGGAGTCCCGATTATAAGACCAAATCGGTATGACACGTCCCATACTGTGTCACACAATTTTGTCTCATAATCCAGCACTTCAATGTCAATCAATCACACATTCTAGTTCAATTGCTACTCGCATAAGCTAATGTACATTAATGCTCGCACAAGCTAACGTATCATTGCTCTCATAAACTAACGTACGATATTACTCATACAAGCTGACATATCATTGTTTTCATAAGCTGACGTACGATATTGCTCACACAAGTTGACATATCATTACTCACACAAGCTGACGTACGATATTGCTCATACAAGCTGACGATTCATTGCTCACACAAGCTGGCAATTCAATGCTAACACAAGCTGACGATTTATTGCTCACACAAGCTGACGATTTATTGTTCACACAAGCTGACGATTCAATAATGCTATCACAAGCTGACGATTTATTGCCCACACAAGCTAACACATGATTGATCAATCCGGCTAGGGACATTGTGCTTTGCACACCAATTCCCCAATTAAAATAATGAACTTGGCATATTTTTATCGTGTTAAAAATACCCGATAAAAATAATCGTGTGTGGATACACAGTCGGTCTGAGCTAAAAATGCAATATCGCCATTTTCAAAAATCCCACTATTTAATATAGTGTCTAAAAACATTTTCGGCATTAAAAACCGGCGCCCTGATATTTTCTGATTAAATACCAAAATTACACAATTTTGGGATAAATACCCAAAATTCCAATCACCACTCAATTTGCACAATTCAGCACTCAATTGCATAAACTAAGCATATCATTGCAATCAACACGAAATTCCGGTCATTGGTTATCTCGGTATAATTTTCGATAAATAATAAATAATTAAATAAATACCAAAAATGATTAAATAAATACAATCAATTACCAATAATACCAACCTAGGCCGGAAATGTTTAATAACCGCCCAAACGGGCCGGGAAAATTTCCGAAACTATCTAGATAAATAACACAACTTATCTAGTCCTTAATTAATCAAATCTAACCACCTAACATGCACAAACGAATAATTCAATTGCTAATCCATGCTAACTAACCACATAAACTTTAATTAGCTGAAACTAATTAACCCCTAAGCATCATTAGCTCCCTAAGCAGAGTTTAGTGAATAAACTCACCAGTTTAGCGCAAAAACCGGTTCATGGTGACAGCGGCATGACGGTGGCCAAAACTTGGGCTTACGGCGACGCCAACGAGAGCTTGGACCTGACCGAAAAGGCCTTGCAAGCCCACAGCGAAGCTGCTGGCTTGGTCCTGTCTTGAGGGAGCTCTTGGTTGCGGCCGAGCTTTGGTTGGACCGGAGACGGGGAGAGCTTCTCGAGAGACCAGCGGCTTGTCGCAACAAGGACACAAGAAGGAGCTGCGGAGTCAACGCCAGGGTTTTGCTGGGGGGTGACTTCGGTGGAGATGGAAGACGCGAGGATGGAAGTTGGGCTGTCGGTGGGGACGTGCGGGCGCTGGACTGGTGGAGAAAACGATGGAGCAGAGAAGTTGAGATGAAGATAAACGGCTGCAGGGAAATGGGACGAAGGAGAAGAGACGCGTGAAGATGGAAGTGGGGCTGCAGAATTCGAAGGGAAGTGGGCGATCGATTGCTAGGCTCGTGGGTTGACTTCCACGCAAGGGACGGCTGGCAGCAACGGAAGGAATGGAGGGGGAAGCAGCTGGATTCGGTGGCAGTGGTAGGGGAGACACGAAGAAGTGGATGGCAGCAGGCAGTTTGTCCAAGGAGGGGATGGGATTGCTCGAGCAGAAGAAAAAGTGAAAAGAATGCAGAGGCAGCTGGATTCGGTAAAGCAGAAGCTCGCGCGAAGGAGAAGGGGAGCAGCTTGGCGTGCGAGAGAAGCCGCGGATGGGGGAGGGAAAGTCAACAAAATAAATATCTACACGAACACTAGTCTTCAAGTTCATCCCCTTGATCTCCCATAATACTTTTTTGCATAATAATTCCCACAAACACTAATTTGATACCAAATGTTGCAGCCCCCATACAAGCCGTGGAATTTCACAATTTAGGACTTCAATTTCTTCATCAATTCTCCAATTTGATGTCTAATTTTGTTGAAGAAGAAGCCCACACAATTTCCACAATTTCCCTTCACCAATTAGCTCACTTTGGAGGTCAAACATCCCTTTGAAAATGACCAACCGAATTTCATTTATTTTCCGAATCGTCCGAAATTGATTTTCCGAAAAATCTCAAGTTCGCCAAAAATTCTTCAAATGATGAGTTGACATTCCTAAAATAAATCATGACATGACCGGATTTTCAATTTCTGAAATTGAGTTCCATTTCGTGGTTAATTTCAACTGGACACGATTTTAGCGTGACCTATCATACCGGGTAGCTTTTAGGAATTTTTAGTGTAATTGACCCATGGTTGATTACTTTTTAGCGCATCTTCGACACATTGGCGACTTTCGGTTGTCATGAAAATCTTGAGATTTCAAATATGGACACAGGGTACCAAAACGATAGAAAAATCGGTCTAATGCCGATCGACAAGAATTTTGCAATTAAGTGAAATCACCCACACTTATTCACATGGTTCAGTCGAGTTGACCTATCTCTAGTCTCTAATCGATTTTTAACTGTGTCGTAATGACCCTTACATGTTAGCACGGTCGAGTAGTCGATTCTTGGTCAAATTCTCAAGTCTATTGCATTTAGATCCCTTAACAGCTTCACCTAATAGACTAGTTATCCCGTGAGTGGCCAACTCAGAGAAAAGAATTATAAGTGCGTCGATGAAAAGCTCATTTCATTTAGTCTAAAGTAAGGTTGAAAATCAGGATGTCACAAAAACCTTAAACGCATTAACAAATTTAGTGAGGTCCAATATCCCACAAAGCTTGTGGGCCGACTTATTAAAGTAATTTTGGCCCAAATAAATTAAGATATATAAACTGTTGTAAATGCATCAATTTTTGATGTCAAACTGTACTCTTTGACAAAAAAAAAAAAATTGTACTAATTCTTTAGTCTATTACCTTAGATTGGGGAGCAAACGGAGGAGAGGCAAAAAAAAGAAACAATATATTTATATGATGTCTTACATGAGGAAATTATGGAGTATAAACAAAACATTACAAAATACTTGAAGCAAATAATAGCTTGACTTGCTTAAAATAATTAGTCGGTGTTATTTTTGCTATTGACAATAATTAACGTTCAAATATTTTCATGAATGATGAAAATATATTTCGTTCGTTCATTTTTGTAAGTAATCATGTTTAGGAAAATATTTTTCAAATAATTTATTTTTCGCAAAATAAATGGAATCTAATACATGAATTGATGCCCCATGTATCTGTAATTCTTTTTGGGACATTATATGATGATGAAAAGGGCTGTTGGATACCATCGTCTACAGCGACGCAACTGGCTTGGGCTTTTTCCCCCTCACGAAGGGGAGGAGTTCGAATCCCAAAGGTGTCGTTAGGGATTTTTACCTGGAGTACTGTGGTGGTGGGTCCTGCAGTCGCTCCCCCAGGGTTTGCTTGCCGGCAGTAGTAGTTATTCAAGTCAAGCTTTGTCATGCTTTTCTTAAAGAAAACATCCTTTGGTGTATGCTCTCGTAAATTTTCTCAGCCTTCACCGGACGGCGTTCAATAATGGAGGATATGATAATGAAAAGCCAAAAAGCTGAAGTCAAAGGTGCTTTATTTCGCATTTTGCCTTTTTGAATGTTTAGCCGCCTAAAATGCAGCTAGTTGTAACTGAGTCGAGTTAATAGCCTTTCTTTACCAACAAGTGGTTGGTCTAGTGGTAGCAAGCTAGACGCCAAGTGGACTTTACCTGCCAAAGGCGGGGGTTTGAAACTCGGAGAGACCCTTGTTGGGAGGGGAGAAACCTTCACTACTCTAATCCCCGAATCTGGATTAGTCGGGGCTTCGGTTCCAGATACTAGACCGGTTACACCCAACCCTCCAAGAAAAAGAAAAATATCCTTTCTTTTTCTTTTTAAACATAACAAACCAACAAACTGTGAACTCATGCATATTGTTGAAAAAAGTACCCGTGTATTTTGGCATAATTGTGTAGACTCACTTTACCGCTTATGTAATGGATGAAAATAATCGCATCATAGGATTAATATGAGGGCTGTGGATTTTTTTCATCTCCTATGTAAATAATTGCAACCTTTCGAATGTATGTTTTATTTATGATAAAAGCCTACAATCATTTCCGCAAATGGCGGGGGCCAAATTGCAATCGAGTCTGATTGGGCTTTTTGTGGAGCTAAGGCGCCAAATAAAATAATATCTTTTGTGAATTTTTCAGTCGTTGCCTTCGTGTGATCCTCGATGTATGCTCCCTAGTGGCCTTAACAACCGGCCTATTATTTCTATTGGCTATAAGGAGTCACTATTTCTTCATTTAGAAATAAAATAGGCTTACGAACAAATATAATTGATGTAAGTAGAATTATAAACTTCGGTGAATGGTCACTCCCTTCATTGCTCCATGTAGGTCTTTCGTTTTCTCTTCCAGGCATCGTCCTGGGGACTGGGGAGCTTGCGCGTGTAGAAGGAGCAAGTCTAAATCTAATATACATCTGGTGCATGTGGCCTTACTATGCCTTCGTTATTAGATGATGTGGCTGTTCATATTATTTAACGCGCCAATTTTTATTTTTTTATTTTTTTTTTATGGGAGGCACTAGGAAAAGGGTTGAGATTGGGATCCCGTGATTCACGCAATGATTGATTTGCATAATTTAATTCAATGCAAATATGTGCCAAAAAAATTAAATACAATCCCAATGGATTCCTGTGCCTCTTCCTTCTCCCTTCTCCCTTCTTGTTTCCCAGCTTGAGGTGCTTTTATGGGAAGCCAATTTTTTAAGTGAAGTTAATCATCAATACTGATAAAATGTTACACATATGTTTGCTTTACATCTATACAATCTCATAATGTTAGATTCTTAAACTCAGTGCTCACTTTGAATATGACATAATAATATGTTCAAGACATGATGACATTATTAACATGTTAAATATGGTGTCAACTACTCCAGGAAGAAAATATAAAATATAAAATATAAAATTACCCCTTAACTATAGAGAATCTCATGTTAAAATAACACTTTAGATAATCTCATTTCCTTATCTATTTCATCATATTTTATATTTGTTTGTTCAAATAATATCGACAACCAAATACACCTTTTTCAATGGTATCAAAGATTCAAAGCCATCCATTAGAGTCGTCATCACCTGGATTAAGTTCTTGATATTGGCGAAAAATAGTCGTTTTAATAGACCTCCTTTCTGCTCCCATTTCTCCGGGGCGGAGCTCGGGACTATTTCCATATCGACGGACAATTTCGCGGTCCTACCTGTCTGTGCCCTAAGAGATGAGCGGAAACCTTTGCACGCCTCCGTTACCTTTTGGGAGGCCTACGCCCCATAGAAATTGTCCTCGCATCATATTTTCTTCCGAAAGGAAGTTCAGATAGGCAGAAGACCCATCCATCAACAAAAAGAATCCAAACCCAAAACCCTCATTCAATACAAACTTAAGGCTTAGGCTTGGCACTAGAAAGAAAGAAAAATATGCCAACAAAAAGAAGAAAATATATTAAAGGAAGAAATTGGAAATTCTTTGGTCTTACATGGATGCTTCTTCAATTATTTGACAAATCATTCTAAAAGGGCCAATAACTGTTTGGTCACAAAATAAGGGATCTCAATTCTTCATTCAAATATTCTAAATTTTTACAAATTATGACAGTTTGCATTAGAAAGTTTAATAAATTACACATACTTACAATGCACTACAGTTGAAATCGATCGATCAATAAATCATAAAAGGGAAATACTTGCATGTATTATGGCAATTTACTCGAGTCACTCAAATACAATCAATATTTTTTTGGTTCCAAATTATACCCAATAACCCATACAATATTTAACCCTCACAATCTCTTGTAAAATAATATATCAATGCCCTCACTTCCTCCTCCTCCTTGTCCTTCTTTTTATAATTCGAATTATTTTTTTTTTTTCCCTCTTGTTCTTTATTTTTATGTTTTCTTATTCTATTTTTTTTTTAAATTGAGTTTTTAATTATTTTTCTTTTTTTCTTCCCTTTTCTTTTTCTTCTTCCTTGGCTGGTTGCCGGCCATGGTGGTGGCCGGCGACCAGCCCCAGGCGAACTCAAGCCTCGCCCAAGGCTAGATTCGACAAAGGAGAGGCTCGAGCTCGCCGGATCTAGCGAGCCGCGAGTTCGTTGGCCTCGGTGGAGCTTGGGCTCGCTTGGATTGGGTGAGTAAGGCCTCGGCAAAGCTCGAGCTCACCGGCCTTGGCGGAGCTCGGGCTCGCTTGGATCGGGTCAGCGAGCTCACGGCTTGTCCAAGCTCCACCGAGGCTAGCAAGCTCGAGGCTTGGCCGATCTAGGCGAGCCACATCGTTGGTCGGGCGAGCCTCGAGCTCACCTTTGGACACAGTGATTGCGTCTTGGTCAGCCACCGAGCAGCCGGTTACATCAAGGCACGCAACGGTTGAGGAAGGAGGAGGAAGAAGGAGGGAGGAAAAAAAAAAAAAAAAAAAGAAAATTTTAAAATAATAAAAATTCGATTTTAAAAATAAAATAATTAAAAATTAATTTTTTTGAATATATATATATATATATATATATATATATATAAATTTAAACCTATTTTTTTGTCAACTAAAAATATTAATATATATATTTGTAATTTTTCCCAAAAAATAAAATTAGATAAAGAATAGGGGAAAATATTTTCCACTCAAATTTCGGAGTTTCAACCGAATACCGAGAAAATATAGTCATTTTCTTGGAAAATGACTTCCTATAAAATATTTTCCAAAAACGTTATATTTTTTTGCTAAACGAACGGACCCTAAAAGAACTTGGCAAAGGAGAATAAATGAAATGAAACAGCAACTACTTTATCATTCCACGGTTTTCTCAGGTATACCTAAAAATGAATACCATTCAAAGTTAGGAATAAGAATGAATTCGTGAAAAATTTATGCCAGATCTTAACAAAACGCCAGAAGACCCCAAGTTAAAAAGAGGAAATTATACTTGTAGACATCCATTGATTACAGAGCAAACCCAGTCACAAAAACTGGAGAGAAAAATTTGCATCATGGGATTTCAACTTGAGTCAGTAAGGACGCAAGCCTGAGGAGGGCGGATGATAGGAGTACTCAAGACGCTCCCATAGACTCCACCGTAAGATATCGTAAAAGTACCTCCTGCAATTTCATCAATTGAGATGGAACCATCATTCATTTGCCTTCATCACAAGACTCTTGATTTCTTTTTCGATATCAGCAAAATTCGTCTTCTCAGCATTTCGAATTACGGGAGCAATCACAATCAGACCCCGCATGAAAGAAAACGAATTAACTTAAACAATAATTTCTCATTAGAATCTATGTACCTGATGATCCAAAGACAAATCCCTATACCTGTGTCACGCTTAGAGAGAAATATCATGGAAAGGACTAGGAATTTATGTTCATATTCAGTCATTTTCCGTAGACGAAGGGCTACCGGTAATGTTTTAGGGGGAACAAAGGCTGCTGATGCTAGAAAATCTTGACATTAGCTCGTCACTTCTCATGTTTAATATCCTTGGAATGATGGAGGCATCCAAAATCAAAGCACGAGAATCGTCGCTCTAAGTCCGTGGTCTCCATCCTGGTGATTTTCTACAGCTTAAGAACAACGCCAGTGGATTCATGATATGCTTACGAAACATTGATTAGAGAGTGTAAGACAGGTTTGAACCAGGCGCTTGTGCTCCATATAAGTCGGTGCTGAGCAAATGAAAAAAAAAAAAGAAAAAGAAAAACCTCTTTCGTTGTGGAGAGAGCAAAGGTGAATCACTACTTGTCAAAGCATGAAGATCTACATTCTTTAGCCATGTAGAGAAGAAAGAATAAATAAAAGGGAAAAAGTCACAAAAAAATCCCAAACTTTACATGTGTGATATATTTAACCCAAACTTTTTTTTTTTTTGTGATTGCAAAAATGTTAAACTTATATTTATGTGACATATTCATCTCTTTTTTTTTTTTTTTTTTTTTGTGATGTCAAAATTTCCAAATTTTTTCTATGAGACCAAAATTTAAGGGTGAATGTGTCATACGAATACCAATTTAGGATTTTTGATATCACAAGAATAATTTTGGGATAAATGTGTCATACTGTATAAATTTATGGTAAATGTGTTACATAGTTACAAGATTGAGATTCCTGGTGTTACAAAAAAACTTTGAGGTAAATGTGTCACAATGGATATAATTTAGAATTTTTGGTGACTTTTATCTTTTTTTTTTAACAAAACAAGCACTTAATAGCAAGCAACATATGCAATGTGATGGCAAGCATGGGATAGAGACTCGACACTAGATGCTTTTTAATCCTGAGTATCAACTGTCCAAAATTGACTTATTCTAACGGGGTTTCCTTTCAATCTTGGATGTCACATAGGTATTTTTACACTAGGAAGAAGCTAAGATGGTCTCAAGGTTTAACTCAGCCATTGAGGTTGAATTAAAATGTTCTTTGGAGATATGATATTGAAAAAAAGAAATGCGCATATTCTAAAATGAAAATAGAATCCAATTTGTATAGAAAGTAGCGATATTTATTTTTTTTTAAAATTTTTATTATACCTTTATTAAAAGTTAAATTTGACTTTGAACTTTTCGGTCATATTTTCCATGTTTGATTTGACAAATGGTTTTACTTGGTAATTTTATACCTAATGGATAATAAATAGAGTTGTTGACACCAAATTTTTGCAACCCTAAGGAAATAAAATAAAAATCGCAAATAAATGAAATCAATGGGGAAAATCAATCTGATTGATTATGTATGAAAGTTGGGAATTCTGATGAATATTTAAATTTTGATAAATGTGGAAGTAGTTAGGAAATTAGGTGAATAAAAAGCAAGAACTTTGATAAAATGGAAGAAATCGAAGCAAAATTGAGTTGATTGCAAAATCGGGCTTCGATATGCATCCATGAATTAATGCAACTGAAGATGGAAGCTTTAAAATGGCCATGGAAAGTGGCCGTTTGAAACCACTATAAAAGGAGTTGACCCGCATAGGATGAAGGGGGTGCAAAAAAAATCGAGAGCAAGCGTGAGAAAAAATTCGTGCAAGGGAATTAGAGAGAAAATTGGTGCAAGAAAGAATTCGTGCGGAGGGGGTGGAAATTCGTAAAAAGGGAGGGAAAAGGATTCTTTTCCCTTGTCGGAGTCAACAAAGGTAATGTCCTTTTGCTGAAGAGAAAAGGACAGACGGAAGGGACGGAGAGAGTAGACGGGAGAGAGAGAAAAACCAAAAGAAAACAAAAATAAAACAGAAAAGAAAAGGAGACTTCTTCTTCTTCTGCACTGTTCCGCCGTGTCTCCCCCCTGCAACCCAACGCCGGTAGCTGAGTCGCCGGTCACCGCCGCTCCGAGCCACCCTCAGCCGGTCTCTGAGCACCATCGCCGCTCCGCTAGCCCGCCCGAGTTGGCCGCCGAGCCCCCTAGCTGCCGAGCTTCCCTTTGCCGGCCTACCACCGTTGCAGCAACTGGCGTCCCATAGCCAGCCACGACGCCCGCGCCACCATCCTCGACGCTCACCCGCCGCCGCGCCGCTGTCCGTCGCCGCGCCTCTTTCTCATGAGCACCCACCAGCTTGCCTTTATCTGCAGCGCCTGACGACCCCTCTGCCTCAGCTGCAACCCACATCGCTCGCCCGTGCCTCCGCCTCCCTCTGCCCGGCGCCGCCTGCCACCGCTGTTTCTGCAAGCATTAACCACGAGCACCAGCAGCGACCTGCAACTCGCCTCCGCTGCCGCCGACGTCCACATCTCCGCCCGACGGTCCGCCCTCGCCATTGCTGCTCTCCGCCCCTCGAGCGACACCCACTCCGCCTGCTGCCCGAGCGCTGCGTGCCTCTGCTCGCCCACCACCAGTGACCTGCTGCTCGCTCACCTTTGCTGTTGCCCGACAGCCGAGCACCACCCTGCCATTGCCACCCAGCAGCCAGCAGCCCGCGACCCAGCACTCAATGCCGCTGCCTGCCACCGCCCCGAACACCTGCCCCTGGAGCAGCTGGCCACTGTGCCCCTGCTGCCCGAGCCAAACGCCACCAGTTGCGACCACCAGCCATTCCCAAGCCACCCGTAGAGCCACTCCCGAGAACCTGAATTGTAGCTTCGAGGCTGTGTAACCACCGACGTTCGCAAATCTCGCCTGCCGGTCTAGTTTAGGAAAAAGTCAAGGTAGTTTTTTTTTTTTTTTTTTAATCAAGTTTCGTTATTATTGTTTAGATTGGAACATTGGATCTCGATGTTAATTTTATGAATATTGTACGCATTATCCGTAGGGTTTTGCCCAAAATTATTGTAATTGTTAATTTGATCTCGTAAGATGTTGGATCATTTTTTAATTATATTATTTTTTTGGGCAATTTGATAGTGTTTTGATTATTAAATCATTTTAATTATTAATTTGACCCATAAGATTTCGGATTAAATTTTTAATTATTTTGAATTTCCTTATATGTTATGATATTTAAGGTTAAAATAATCGTTAATTTAATCCATAAGACAATGGATTTTTTTTATTATTTGGCGTTGGGTTCCCGAAAGCATATAAAATGAGATGTTTTGGATTTTGTTTCTTAGTTCAATGTTTAGGGATCTTGATTTCAATTTTTAATTCAATGTTTTCAATTTTTAGTTCAATGTTTAGGGACTAGGATTTCAATTTTTAGTTCATTGTCAGGAAGTTTGGTTCAATGTTTCAAATGAATTTTGAATAAAATCAAGCGATTAGACCATTGTCATGGGCCATTTTCCTATCTTGTCATTGGTTCTTACATTACCTCTTTTACCATCTTAGGTGACAACGGATCCGCCACGCTCGCCTATTATTACACGACCAAACTGAAATGCGTGATCGTATCTCCATTATGGAAGACCAACTCCAACAGTTGCTCACCTCTATGCAACTTATGTCAGCTCAAATCCAATCCCTCCGAGTGAATTCAACTCCTGCACCTGCTCTCCCCGAGATAGTAGTCCCAAAGCAGACAAACAGGGCTCAAATAAGTGATGACGATATGCCTGAGTTGGAGGATGACCCACCACCAGTTGCCTTTGGAAAGGCCAAGCTTGACAGCATTCTTAAGACAGAGCAGGATTAGCGCTTTGTGAAACTGGAAGAGAAAGTGAAATAACTGCAGGAGTCGCACAGCTCACTCCCGTTTGACCTCTCAATTTATGAGAAGGTCAAGATGCCAAGCAAGTTCAAGATGCCAGAGTTTGAGAAGTACGATGGTACTTCTTGCCCAAAATCTCATTTGCAAATGTACCATGTATGCATGGCCCAGTATGTCAAGAATGAGCCCCTCATGATCCAATCATTTCATACGAGTTTGACCCGGCCTGCACTAAATTGGTACGTAATGAAGAATGTGAACATCCTCGACACTTGGAATGAAGTAGCTGATGTGTTTCTCAAGCAATATAAGTTTAATATGGACATCGCACCTTCCCGAGAAGATCTTTAGCGGATGGAGAAGAAGAAAAGCAAGTCATTGAAGGAGTATGTCGTGAGGTGGCAAAATTTGGCGGCTCAAATCACTCCTGAGCCTACTAACAAGGAGCTGATGAAGTTGTTCGTTAAGACTCTCCCGTTTGAGTTCCATAACTGGATGGCCAGCACATACGTTGAGAACTTCAACTAACTTATTCCAGTGGGTGAACAAGTCAAGATTGGGCTAAGAAATGGATGGTTCAATGAACTGACCCATCTAGGCAAAAGGTTCACTATGAAGAAAGACAAAGAACCAAGCACGTAGGTCAATGTTGCATATGCACAATCAACCTCTAGCAAGCCTCCAATTGTTCATGTCCCTAAGAATCAGCAAGGTGGAGGCCGATCGACCATGCCTTGGCAGTTTGCCAAAAGGCAGTTCACTCCTCTTCCTGGCCCTCTATCCTAAGTCTTAAAGGTCCTGCAAAAGAATGGGTTGCTGTCCTATGAGCCAAAGCGACTCAATGCTGAGAAATTTTCTAACTATGACTCCTCCAAGAAATGTGAATACCATATGGGGGAAGTATGATATTCAACTGATGAATGCATGACCTTGAAGCATAAAGTCCAAAACTTATTAGACACCAAGGCGTTTGCTTTCAATACCGCTCAACTAAATGTCAAAAAAGAATCCTCTTCCTAAGCATGAGGGTAGGGTGAATGCCATATTCGGATTTAACGTTGGTCGAACTAAGAACCCGAAGGTGCGCATGACAAATGCCTACAATGGACTGGTGAGAGCTGGATATTATCTAGATCATGAGGATATTCCCCTATCATTGATGAAAGAAATAGTTGCCAAAATGGTGGATGATGGCATTATCTTGTATACTGACCATAACTACGTAGTTTCTACTATTTCTCATATCATTATTGATTGGGAGGAGTAGAATGCGCTTGATGCTGATAAGGAAGAAATAGATCCATCGCTCATGGATATGGCCCCACTAGAAGATGCATAATTGTCTATCGAGATCCCCGCATCCGATGAAGAAATAGTGATTGAGATACCTCAACCCTATGAGTATGTTGACAACAAGGCAGTGCCTTGGTCTTATGACCTATATGTTGATCTGGTTACAAGGTCTGGTCGGACTTATACTCAAACTAGCGCCCAACCTGCAAAGCTTGTCACTGATGAAGAGGCTAAGGAATCTCTGGCTGTGATCAAAGCAAGTGAGTATGATGTGGTCAACCAGTTGCGAAGGATGCCCGCTCAGGTCTCTTTGCTTGAGCTCTTGCTAACGTCCCCTATCAAAAGTCCTTGATGAAAGTGCCGAGTGAAGTTCGTGTACCAGAAACGATCGAGACAGACAAGTTAGAGGAATTTGTGGGATCGATTCTCCTCAAAGGCTTGATCACTTTCTCTGATGAGGAATTTCCTATCGAAGGTAGGGGGCATAATAAGGCACTCTACATATTTTTCAAACACAAGTCCTCTCATGTGTCTCGGGTGCTTATTGATAATGGGTCCGCTCTGAATATATGTCCGTTGGCCACTCTTCACCACCTCAAGATAGACCCATCCAAGATACATGCTATGAAGACTTCGGTGCGAGCTTTTGATGGGACAAAAAAGGAGGTGATCGGGGAGATCCATCTTGATGTGCAAATAGGGCCGGTCGTTTTCAACATCCCCTTTCAAGTAATGGACATCCTCACCACATTTAATTTTCTACTAGGTCGTCTTTGGATACATACTGCTGGAGCAGTGCCATCAAGTCTACACCAAAGTGTGAAGTTTGTGATCAAAAGGAAGCTGGTCACTATGTATGACGAGGAAGACCATCAGATTTATCATGGGACGGCTATCCCCTATGTAGAGCTAGATTTCAAGTTCGAATCAAGTTACCATTCATTTGAGTTGGTTTCCACCATACATGCTTCTCGAGGGTTGTCACCACCCACTCCTGAGGTTGCAGATGCTGCTCTCATGGTGGGGAGGGTGATGGTTGGGAATGGTTTTGACCTTGGCAATGGTCTTGGAAGAAGTTGTCAAGGCATTCGAAACCCCATTGAAGCCTCTCGGAGGTCATGTTCTACTGGATTAAGGTACTATGGAAGAGGTGGAGAAAGATCTAGAGGGCAAAGACAGGAAAGGCAGAACTCGCCACCTGAGCAAGGGCGAAGGAGGCAAAACTCACTACCTCCAAACATTTGCGAGACATTCCCTAGACCTCTGAGAATGATGCAAGATGAAGCAGAAGTGATGGACACTCTGGGGTAGCCAAACGGCAAATTCGACTATTTGGTGAAGTATTCGGCTCCTCCCAGCTTTTACATTGACCCTCGTGACATAGTCCCAGATGGATGGGGTGGCATGGATGATCCGACACCGTCGTAGACAGAGAACCTAGATGATGCATTAGAAGGAATCACAAGTCTGTTCGATGACTTCCTCATAGTTACCATTGACGAAGGACCTCTAGAAGAAATGGGCCTTGGCCCACAAGAGTAACTTATTTACCGCTTTTGCACATTCCCTTGCGTGTGAATTTTTATTGCTTTCTAGTTCTTTTTTGATTTCTTTTAAGGGCTTGAATATTGCATTTTCCCTTCAATAAATATAATTGATTGATGAATTTCAATAAAATTACATGTTTTATTTTGAGGGCATGATAAGGCACACCAAGCTAGCCTGGTGATGATATCCAACAGATAAAAAGAAAAATCCAAGGAGAATTCCGAGGCTTGGGCTTCATCATGCTTTCTTATGTTAAAATATTTCAAAAAAAATATATACAAAAAAAAAAAACAAAACAAAAAATGTAGTTTACCCTGTTTGTCTTGCTAATTCATTTACTCCCTGTTTCAGGAGTGGTCTTATGGCATACGAGGACATAGGAATGGTCCAATCCAATGCAACAAGTGCTGATAATGATGATCCCGAGGATTCGATCGAAGATTCCATTGAGGTGTAGCGTAGATGGGAACAACATGAAAAAGCCAAGGCTCTCACATCTGAACAAGCTATCACTATTAATTTAGGTGACACGAAAGAAGCCAAGGAAGTGAAAATTGGGGCAAATCTCCCTAAAGACAAGGCCGAGCGCCTGATCCAGTTACTGAAGGAATATCAAGACGTCTTTGCATGGACCTATGCTGACATGTCTGGTTCAGACCCGTCAATAGTGGAGCATTGTTTGTTTACTAATCCGGACATGCCACCTAAGAAGCAAAGGCTGTGGAGGACTAAACCCAAGCTCTCGAAGAAGATAGAGGAAGAAGTAATGAAACTTTTGAATGTGGGATTCATTGAAGTCTCACAATATCCATAATGGGTGGCTAACATCGTACTAGTGATGAAGAAAGATGGTCGAGTCCGAGCTTGTGTTGATTATCGGGATTTGAACAAGGCCAGTCCGAAGGATGATTTCCCATTACCACACTTAGATGTCCTTGTGGACAGTACTGCTGGATTTGAACTGTTCTCATTTATGGATGGTTTTTCTGGGTATAATTAAATAAGGATGAATGAGGAAGACAAGGAGAAAACTGCATTTATCATGCCGTGGGGAACCTTTCATTATAAGGTCATGCCCTTTGGACTCAAGAAAGCAAGGGCAACTTACCAGCGAGCCATGGTAGCATTATTTCATGATATGATGCATCAGGAGATTGAAGTCTATGTTAATGATATGATTGCAAGACCCGACCTGGAAGAAGCCACATTGAAACCTTAAAGAAACTGTTTGATCGACTCCGTGAGTTCAAGCTTCGTCTAAATCCCGCTAAATGCGTGTTCGGCACAACATCTGGTAAATAACTCGGATTCATTGTGAGTAGTAAAGGGATTGAGATCAACCCATCTAAAGCTAAGGCCATATGTGAGTTGCAACCTCCATTAACGGTGATGGAAGTTCAGAGCCTTTTGGGGAGATTGAATTACATTACTCGATTCATTTCCCAACTTTTTTGAAACTGCCAAGCCGTTCTTCAAGCTCTTGAAGAAGAATGCACGAGTCAACTGGGATGATTAGTGTCGAGAAGCATTCGACAAGTTGAAGCAGTACTTGATGAATCCATCAGTGCTTGTCTCGCCCTTGCCGGGGCATCCTTTGATTCTCTACCTCACCATTCATAGTGAATCATTGGGTGTAATGTTGGCTCAGGAAAGTCCTATCGATAGAAGAGAACGGGCCATTTATTACCTGAGCAAAAAGTTCACTATATCAGTACTAAAATATTCTGATGTTGAAAAGACCCGTGTTGCATTAGTGTGGGTATTGTATAGATTGTGACAGTACACACTGCATTACTAGACGTTTCTCGTGACTGAGAACAATCCTATCAAGTACTTGCTTGATCGGCTAGCTTTGGTAGGAAAATTGGCTAAATGGCAAATTTTAATCTTAGAATTTGATGTGCAATTCATCCCACAAAAGTCAGTTAAGGGTTGAGTGATCGCTGATATATTGGCCAAGAATCCATGAGTCTTAAATAATAATGACAGTTTCCTAGATGACCGTGTCTTGAATGTAAGTGAAGATTCATGGACAATGTTCTTCGATGGAGTTGTAAACCTATCCAGTTCTGGTACTGTGGCAGTTTTGATATCCCCAGACGGACAACACCATCTGGTAGCTGCAAAATTGATATTCCCATGCGCTAACAATGTGGCCGAGTACGAAGCTTGCATCCTTGGGCTTTAGGCCGCAATTGAGATGGGTGTGGCTAAGTTGAAAGTGTTTGGAGATTCCACACTGATCATACTGCAGACTGTAGGTGAATGGAAGACTGAAGACGCTAAGTTGCTCTTGTATCACGAGTATTTAGAAGATTTGGTAAAGGAATTCAAGAAAATTTAGTTTGAATACTTGCCAAGGTCTTATAATCAATTTGCGGATGCACTCGCGACTTTGTCATCTATGTTGCAAGTCACCGAAGGGTTAGAAGTCGAGCCGCTGAAAATAGAGGTTTTGCCAAAGCCGGCTTACTATATGATTGTGACTGAAGAACCTGATGGAAAACCATGTTATTACGATATTATGAATTATATTCAAAAACAGGAATTCCCCGAGGGAAGTACTCCAGCAAATACGAAATACATCATGAAGATGGCCTCAAAATTCTTCGTCAGTGGCGAGAATTTATACAAGAGTTCTTATGGTTCAGTCTTATTGTGGTGTGTGGATGCAACTGAAGCCACTCAAATCATGCAAGAGGTGCACGAAGGAGTATGTGGCCCTTATATGAATGGGCACATGATGGCTAAGAAGATCATGAGATTAGGTTACTATTGGCTCACACTAGAAAGTGATTGCATCAAGGATGTACGAAATTGTCACCGTTGCCAGATTCATGGTGATAAAATAAATGTTCCTCCAACTGAGCTGCACCAGTTTTCCAAGCCATGGCCCTTCTCAATGTGGGGCATTGATGTGATTGGCCCAATAAATCCTAAGTCTTTAAATGGGCATCGGTTCATCTTGGTGGCGAAAGACTATTTCTCCAAATGGATCGAAGCTACATCCTTTGCAAGCATCACTGCCCGCAATGTTGCGATGTTCATCAAACGTGACATAATTGCTCGCTATGGCGTTCCTGAAGCAATCATCACCAACAATGGGACAAATTTGAACAACAAACTTGTTGATGGGTTGTTCAACGAGTTCAAGATCAAGCATATGAATTCGTCCCCTTACCGCTCTCAAATGAACGGGGCTGTTGAAGCGGCCAATAAGGACATTAAGAAGATTTTGGCTTAGACAGCCGAGAATTATCGAGATTGGCATGACAGGCTACCCTTTGCGCTAATGGCATATTGGACATCGATCTGCACTTCTACCGGGGCAACCCCTTTTATTCTAGTGTACGGTATGGAGGCAGTTCTACCCGTAGAAGTGGAAATTCCTTCCCTGAGGGTTTTATCCCAAGCGGAGTTGTTTGAGGCAGAATGGTCGCAACAAAGATTTGAACAGTTGAACTTGATTGACAAAAAAAGATTGAAGGCTCTTAGGCATGGCCAAACATATCAACAGAGAGTAGACAGATCTTTCAACCGGAAGGGCGGCCGAGACATTTTGAGGTAAATGACCTAGTCTTAAGGAAGCTGTTGCCGATTTTTCTGGATCCTGGGGGCAAGTTTGCTCTGAAATACAGTAGCCCATATGTGGTGAGAAAAGGTACTTCTTGGAGGTGCCGTGATCTTGGCAGAAATGGATGGTTGTGAGTTTTTTACTCTAGTTAATTCTGATTCTGTCAAGAAGTATTATCCATGATAGAATTTGCCATGTCATGTTTTGAACTACAAGCATTTCTATGATGAATAAATTGCCTCAATGAGTTGAATTGTTTAAATTTGTTGCCAATCTTGATGTTTTCCTTGATGAATTGTGTGAGATAAATTGAATGTGTCAAATGGGATACTTTGGGATGATGAAGGTGAACCTTATTTCATACACTATTTCATACATCAATCCCCAGTGAGTTGAGTGAAAAATTCCATGCCCACAAGGAAAATTATTATCTCGCAAAGGGTACATCAATCGAGGTGATGAGAGGCATTATTTTCTCTATTCCAACCACTACAGGTGATCCATTGCTTAATCCCTTTGAGCCCCATACACTTATGGAGATTCTTTTTAAATTATCCCTATCAAGGATCGTTCCATATTAGGGCAAGTTTGAAATAAATGGTAGGAATCTTATTGCTCACACTTGCGTCAATATTCGCGTATTGCTTTTGCAGTGCAACTTATGCGGTAATTTAAGTGCTTTAGGATGACAAAGAGCGGTCATTTCTTTATCCTACACACTTTTGTCAATTGCATAGCTCACTTGAGCCTATGAATTCATTTCATGTTAAACCCAACTGGCGATCATCCCCCACACTAGGGTAGTCATTCAAGTAACATGATCTAGAATGCTGATAAAAGAAGGAGGCTGTGTAAGTCCAAAGAAGATAAGTGAAAAAAATAAAGGGGCAAGAAAAGGCAATGTGCCTGGTAAAAGCAAGGCCAATGCCTAAAAAAGAAAACATCAAACATTGGTTATAGTAAAGTCGTATCCCCAACAAGGCAGTACTAAAAAATATAAATGCTGAGATGCTACAATCGATGGAGGATTAATATGGAGAAAATCCTCGACAATGAAAAGAAAATTGGTGGAAATGCCAAGATGATCACCAACTTTGACCCCCCAAACACTTTTTAAGCCTAACTATGCTTTCATTTCTCACCAATGAACCAAGCCTGCATTACGTCCCTTTCAAAGTCTTTCAGATTATGGTACTTGAATTAACGTAAAAGTTCATATGTTCAAAAGCATCACTCGAAGAAGTGCGAGTAAGACAATTTCTACCTCATTTCGTATGCTTCTTGACTTGTAAACCCAGATATGATTGCGGAATATCATTCATTTTTCAATAGCCTCGACTCAAAGAGTTCCATTTGTTAAGCCATTGACCAAGCCCACATTACAACCCCCATTGAAGACCTCTCAAATTGGTAAGGTCGTACCACCTGCGAGAATACTCGGACCCTTGCTTGGCATGACAATAGTGAGGTAGAGTGATTCTTATATGCCCGCATCAATCGTTGGGGTAAAACAACATTTTCAATGAGAGTGAGTGAAAGTCCTTTCGAATCGAAAATTTCTCATTTGACATTTTCAAGATATCTTCATTACAAGAGCAAATTGTCTTGGTTACGACTCTCCACATGCAGTTTTAGTAATAATATAAATGAGTGATGAATGCACCTACTTGTTATTACTGACTATGCTTGACAGGCGGAGTTCTCATGAAAGTCAAGCAGCAATTTGCCTTGGAGCATTGGGATTTGTCCAAACTGTCTGGCGACCCAATCAATCAAGCCTTTAGGTAGGGTAACTCGGGTAAGTATCAAATCTTTCAAAGTACTTGAGGAAAAACTCAGGTAACTCATTCTTTAATTTAGATCTAAATGCTTAAAAAATTTGAGCATCTCCTCCAATCTTCGGAAATTGAGAGTCTGTGAATTTCACCAAAATCTTTCAATCCATTGTTGACATCTCAGTTTGAATCTGGACGTCTTAAAATCTTTTCGTTGAACATTTCATTTTGGATATGAATGTTTTTCGATCTTCCTCGTTATACCTTAGTCCTGGATCTAGGTATTTTGAGTTCCAAAATCTTGACATCTTAGTCTGGATCTAGATGTCTTAATTCTTTTCATTTAAACATTTCACTCTAGATGTGAATGTTTTTCAATCTTCCTTGTTATACCTTAGTCTGGATCTAGGTATTTCGAGTTCCAAAATCTTGACATCTTAGTCTGGATCTAGATGTCTTAATTCTTTTCATTTAAACATTTCACTCTGGATGTGAATGTTTTTCGATCTTCCTCATTATACCTTAGTCTGGATCTAGGTATTTCGAGTTCCAAAATCTTGACATCTCAGTTTGGATTTGGATGTCTTAATTCTTTTCATTTAAATATTTCACTCTAGATGTGAACGTCTTTCAATCTTTCTCGTTATACCTTAGTTTGGATCTAGGTATTTCAAGTTCCAAAATCTTGACATCTCAGTTTGGATCTGGATGTCTTAATTCTTTTCGTTGAGCATCTCATTCTGGATATGAATGTTTTTCGATCTTTCTCGTTATACCTTAGTCTGGATCTAGGTATTTCGAGTTCTAAAATCTTGATATTTTAGTTTGGATTTGAATGTCCTAAGTTTTTTCGATCTTTTTCTTCATACCTTAGTCTGAATCTAGGTATTACGATAAACATTAGACTCTTCAAGGAACCTGAATGAAGACTGAGTACTTGTGGAGTAAATGAAGATTTATCATGTACCTCAACATGCTCTACCGCACTGATTGGTAAGTAACTACAGGTACGTTCTCTCCTTTTGCATCATATGTTGCATTTCAAAATAGGATTCGTTTTTCGAAAAAAAAAAAAAGAGAGAGAGAAAAAAAAGTCATTCAGTGCATGTGCATGATCAAAATTTAAGTATCAACTTGTCCTTAAAGGCAACCTCTACGAGATCACCTTCAAAGAGAGGCAGCTGTTGACACCTAATTTTGGCCACCCTAAGGAAATAAAATAAAAATCTCAAATAAAAGAAAACAAGGGGGAAAATCAATTTGATTGATTATGCATGGAAGTTAGAAATTCGATGAATATTCAAATTTTGGTAAATGCGGAAGCAATTAGGAAATTAGGTGAATAAAGAATACAAATTTTGATAAATAGTAGGAATCAAAGCAAAATCGAACTGATTGCGAAATCACGCTCTAATATGCAACCATGAATTAATGCAACATAATATGGAAGCTCGAAAATTGCCGTGGAAATTGACCCGCACAGGATGAAGGGGGTGCAAAAAAAGTCGAGAGCAAGTGTGAGAAAAAATTCGTGCAAGGGATTCGGGAGAGAAAATTAGTGCAAGAAAGAATTCGTGCAATGGGGGAGAAATTCGTAAAAAGGGAGGGGAAAGCATTATTTTCCATTGTCGAAGTCAACAAAGGTAATGTCCTTTTGCTGAAGAAAAAGGACAGAGGAAGGGGACGTGAGAGAGTAGACAGGAGAGAGAGAAAAACCAAAAGAAAACAAAAATAAAAAAGAAAAGAAAAGGAGTCTTCTTCTTCTTCTGCACTGTTCCGCCATGTCTCCCCTCTGCAACCTAACGTCGGTAGTCGAGTCGTTGGTCACCGCCGCTTTGAGCCACCCTCAGCCGATCTCCGAGCACCGCCGCCGCTTTGCCAACCCGCCCAAGTTGGCCGCTGAGCCCACTTGGCTGCCGAGCTTCCCTCTGCCGGCCTACCACCGCTGCAGCAACCGGCGTCCCATAGCTAGCCACGACGCCCGCGCCATTGTCCCTGACGCTCACCCGCCGCCGCAACGCTGTCTGTCGCTGCGCCTCCTTGCCGTGAGCACCCACCAGCTCGCCTCCACCTGCAGTGCCTGACGACTCCTCTGCCTCAACTGCAACCCGCATCGCTCCCCGCGCCTCCGCCTCCCTCTGCCTAGCACTGCCCGCCATTGCATCCGCGACGTCCACATCTCCGCCCGACGATCCGCTGTCGCCATTGCTGCTTTCCGCCCCTCGAGCGACACCCACTCCGCCTACTGACCGAGCACGTGCGCCTCTGCTCATCGACCACTAGCGACCTGCTGCTCGCTCACCTTCGTTGTTGCCTGACACCTGAGCACCACCCTGCCGTCGCCGCCCAATAGCCAATAGCCCGCGACCGAACGCTCGACGCCGCTGCCTGCCACTGCCCCGGACACCTACACCTGGAGCAGCTGGCCACTATGCCCCTTCTGCCCTAGCTAAACGCCACCAGTTACGACCGCAAGCCGTTCCCAAGGCACCCGTTGAGCCACTCCCGAGAACCTGAATTGTAGGTCCCTGAGCTTCGAGGCTGTGTAACCACCGATGTTCTCAAATCTTGCGTGTCGGTCTAGTTTAGGAAAAAAGTCAAGGTAGTTTTTTTTTTTTTTAATCAAGTTTCGTTATTATTGTTCAGATTGGAACATTGGATCTCAATGTTAATTTTATGAATATTGTAGGCATTATCCGTAGGGTTTTGCCAAAAATTATTGTAATTGTTAATTTGATTTGTAAGACGTCGGATCATTTTTTAATTATATTATTTTTTGGGCAATTTGATAGTGTTTTGATTATTAAATCATTTTTAATTATTTTGAATTTCCTTATATGTTATGAAGGTTAAAATAATTGTTAATTTAATCTGCGAGACAATGGATTATTTATTATTATTATTTTAATCCTTCATTTGATAAATGTCTTGATTAATTTAAATATAATGTTTATTTGATAATTACTTGTCTTGAAATACACTAAAAAAAAAAAAAAAGAAATCAAAAATCTAATCTTACATCAGAACATGATGGTTTCATAAATCAGGATTGTATTTTTAGATTGCACGTTTAGATAATTTTTGGAATAGATTAGGATTGGATTTAAATGATTTTTTTTTAGATAAGGCCTCAAATAATGTTTGCACATTTTAATAATCTCTTTTTCAAAAAATAATAGTCTTCTAAGATAGGATAGGGTTTGAGTCAAATTAATCCCTAAACTAGGTTAGAAAATCATTCATTTTAGATAGTTTAATTAAGTTTTCTTTTTATTACGAATTTTAATAAAAAATATAAAAAATATTAGGTGCATGTCAATTAGTTTGCATGTTAGATTCATTTAATTATTAGTAAAATATGGTCACATAATTTAAGTGCATGTTATATGGTAAAATTCCAATTTCAAGATAAAAGAAAACCAAAAAAAAAAAAAAAAAAAAAAATTGCTTGCTTTGTGTGTTTAATTCTTTTGATGCAATTTGTTTGATTTATTGGGTGTTTAATAATGGATGAGCATCCGTATGATCACCCTATTACATGATAGTAATTTAGGTTAAATTTAATCCGAATTGCCCGCAAAAACATTTTTGAAAATGAAAGATTGGTACAAAAAGGGCATTAGAGAAATCTAGTATAACCAAATCCTCGTACTCAAAGTCTCTAGTTTGTTGGAGTAAAATAATCCTCCCTTTATTTTACTTAGATGTCTAATTGACTTACCATGAACTAATTAATGGCGACTCCTAGTTAAAATTCATTTGCATGATAAAAAAAACTTGAACCTAAGTCGCAAATTGGTATAGGTTTGGGAGAGCTTGAGCTAAATCTTGGCTTAGCAGTCCATTAGCCAAACCCTAGGTGATCCAACCTGCTTCAAAGAGGTCACAACAAGAGTATTATACACAATCCCAAATTGTTGACATTAATAAAAATAAAAATGAAAAAAAAAACATATTTAAAGTATGTTTATCAATATATGTCTGAGTAAAGCTTGGGCTAGTTTTGATCCTTTCTCATCCCAAAGCACTTTTTTTTTTGGTCGAAATCTCAAAGCACTTCAAACACGCGGCTTTGGTAATGTATTCTCTGCTTTGGGTGTACATGGTGCGGTTACCCTCCTAAAGGTGCGTTTGGGAGTAGCTTCTCAAGGCTACTTTGAAGCCTCAAAGATCCTTGGGCCAAGGATGGGGTGTTTGGCAAAAAAATTTCAAACCCCCTTTGCAAAATGTCAGCCTTCATAAGGCTGAAAGCCCAAGGCGAGGTTGGGGTTGCCTTGGGCTTTTAGCGGGCCCGTTTGGTTCGATTTTGGCGAAATGCCATTGGGAGAATGCAAATACCTTTGGGGTAAAGGGGTTTTCTGAAATGTTACACTGTTTGGTAAATTGTAATCTCAAATAGCTTTGAAATGTAACTTTAACATAAATATCGTTTGGCAAAACTTACATTACAAATGGGCTTTTGCTTTTATTTTATTTTTTAAATCTGAAAATCCAAATCCGGCGGTCGGCGGGCTGCCGGCCAACCGCCGGGCGGCCGATCCGGCGGCTTAGGTCGTGACCTCAGGTGAAGCCATCGCTGCTGGAGGCGCGACCTCGCCGCTTGAGGTCGCAGAGGCCAGATTCGGCCTTCGGATCGTTAGATCTGGCAGCTTGAGGTCACACTGACCTAGGTGGCATCGCTTGGTTCGTGCGCCAGGTGACGCCGCCTGAGGTCCACGCGACCCACGACCTTAGGCGGCGTCGCCTAAGGTTCGCGCGACCTAGGCGACGTCGCCTAAGGTTGTGGGTCGCGCCACCCCTAAGAGGTGGTCACCGAGGACACGCGACCCTCAGGCGGCGGTGGCGGCTGCCGGAGAAGCCCGATGGGCGAGGGAAGAAGATAATGAAAATAGGGAAGAAGATGCAAGGAAGAAGAAGACGAAGGGGAAGAGAAGATGAACAATGACGCGGTTGCATTTCTAAAATGCCTAATGCCCAAAGCACCTCCTCCTCGGCATTCAGCTTGCAGCATTCGGAATGCCCACATTTTGCAAAAGAGCATTCAAAAGTTTTGCCAAACACAAAAAATTTTCCCCAAGGGCCTTTGGGGCTAGCATGTTGAGAATGCTAAGCTGAAAGGCTAAAAAAACATTTTTCCCAAATTATCCTCGTTGGTTTTTTGTTTTTTCAGTTTTGCCCTCACTATTCATCTTCTCCTTCTTCTTCTCCGCGAGCAGTCGCCGGCGAAGGGCAGGAAATCGCGGGCAGGTGGTCACCGGCGAACGTCGCCCATACGGCCGATGCTAGGGGGTGGCGCGATCGACGCGCCATCTGGGTTGCGTTGAGGTCTGGGTCACCCCCGATCTAGGTCGTACAACCTCGCCGCCCCCAGATCTGGGTCAAGGCGGCATCACGCGACTTGGGTAGCGAGGGAGCGCGACCCCGCCGTGACCTAGATCCGGGGTGGTGAGGTATTCTCGCGACCTCGACGCCCGGATCTAGGTCGCGGCGGGGTCGCTAAAGGTCGAAGCGGCATCGCGCGACCTTGCCTCCTCGATCCGGGGTCGCGAGAGGTTGCGACGGCGTCGTGCGACCTTTCGCCCCATCCGGCTCGTCGGAGGTCGCGATGGTGTGGCGTGACCTTGCCACCCCAGATCCGGGGTCGCCGGAGGTCGTGGTGGCGTCGTGCGACCTTGCCATCCGGGTCGCCTAGACGACCGGCGAATGTCGCCCAAACGACCGATGCTAGGGGTGGCGCGATCGACGCGCCATCCGGGTCGTGGCGAGGTCCGGGTCGCCCTCGATCTAGGTCGTATGACCTCGCCGCCCTGCATTTGGGTCACGGCGGCATCATGCGACTTGGGCGCGCGGGTGCACGACCCCGCCGTGACCTAGTTCTAGGGCGGCGAGGTCTTCCCGTGACCTCGACGCCCCAGATCTAGGTCGCGGTGGGGTCGCCGAAGGTCGAAGCGGCGTCGCACGACCTTGCCGCCTCGAATCCGGGGTTGCGGAGGTTGCGACGGCGTCGCGCGACCTTTCCGCCGCAGATCCGGCTCGTCGGAGGTCGCGACGGTGTGGCGTGACCTCGCCGCCCCAGATCCGGGGTCGCCGGAGGTCGCGGTGGCGTCGTGCGACCTTGGGCGGCCTTTGCAGGTGGTCTTCGAGGGTCGGCGGGGTCATTGGAGGTCGTTCGATCCCGGGCAACCTTTACCGGTGGTCTTCGGGGGTCGCTCGACCTCGGGCAGCCCTTCCCAGTCATCTCTGGGGTTTCGAGTCGATGTCGGCCGTCGGCGACAAATTTTGATCGCCGACGCCGCTTGCCATTGTCGATCAATTTTTTTATTTATTTTTCTTTTGATAATTTTTTTTTTTATTACAAAAGTCCTTTGTAAATGTAATTCCCCCAAACACCATTTTGCTCAAAAGTACTTCACAATGGACTTTTAAATGGTAATTTACTAAACACAATTTGCATTCTGAAAAGTCTCTTCAACCTAAAGTCCTTTGAATTTTCTCAATTGCTTTCCCTAAAAGTCCAACCAAACGCACTCTAAATGACCCAACTGCGCTCACTTTTTTAACGAATTTCCATAAAAAAAAATATCTGGACTATGAAAGATCCCCCACTCTTCCCTTAGTCTATCCCCTCTACCAATCGGTCACCGCAAGCCTTCGCCACCTCATGTTTGCATCGCCGTCGCCGTCAATGTCGACGGCGTATCCGCTTCTCGTGCCATCACGCCTCGTTGTCGAGCCTCTCGGCCATCGCCTACACCGATCATTTCACGTCCTGTCTTGGCCAAGTTGCCATCTCTGTCCCTGACTCTCTCCACTCTCTCTCCTTGAGGTAGCCTCGCTCGCTGGTGCCGTATATTTGCAGCCGTGGGCCAGATCTGAGGTCGCCTGAAGCCGACAAGGCCGGATTCGGGCTTGGTGAGATTGGATCCAACTCACGACTCACGAACTACAGTGGTGTCGGGCTTGGAGTGGCATCTGGCGGCTCAATTCTAGACTTGACGACGAGGTCAGGATGAGGTGGTGGTGGCGAGTGGGCGAGCTGCTGCAGTGGTGGTGGGCCGACGTGCGGTGGAGACGCCATGGCTATTCATTGGTTTGCGCTTCTTGCCACTGTTCATGGGTTAGATAGAGAGAGAGAAAGAGAGCGCGAGCTTCTTTTCTAAAAGAGGAGAGAGAATATTGTCAGGGGCAAATTGGGAAAAATGGGAGAGGGGAAGTCGGAAAAGGAAAAGGAAAGAAAATGACAAATGGAGAATAAAACGTGGACTCCACCAACGGGTCATGGATCTGATTCAACTTCTTGAGGAGACTCAGCGTGTTCCTATGTTCACATATGCATGTGTCTTGCAATTTCGACACCTAGAAAGTATAAAAAAACTCGGGCTGTTGTTATCAAAAAAGCATAAAGACTCATTCGATATTGACATGTTTCAAAAATCTAAAGAGGAGCTGCATTTTCTTCGCAATTTTCACAAAGAATCAGCTAAAGTCTCTCTCTCAGGACCCTTCCAACTTAGAATTTATTTTGAACATGTCATTTGCAAATTGAAAGTCAAATTGCATGGATGATTAAATTAGCTCAAACTTGAAATTTTTCAAGAACATAGAAAACCTAAACTGATATGTTTTAATTTTTTGAATCACTAGGTGAAATTAAAGTACATAAACCTCGAAGAAGGTCAGCCAACTAAAATTGCCCAATCAATTAAATAGAGTAAAAGCTGAAGCCAAGAGAATGTTTGCATTAGAGTTAGAGTTAAAGTTAAAGTCAAGAGACTGTTTGCTCATGTGCTCGTAACAAGACACTTTTCTATAACTTTGTAGTTGTAACGTGACATGATACTTGACATTATATTGCCATATGGCTCAAAAAACTCATAAATTATCAATATGTCATCCAGTACTTTTATGTGTTATTTTCCAATACTAAGTATATGTAAAGTCAACATTTAAGCATCTTCAAATACTAAAAATTTGATTTTATCTAGAGGTGAGCTTAATCAAAACACTTAATTTAAACTTAACCAAAATAATTGAATTAAACTACGAATAGGATAGGGATGCGTGTAGTAACTTTAAAAAGTTTATGCACTTTTTCAAATGTTTAGGACATAGTAGCATATTGGGCCAAATGTCTAACATTATTAGTGCAATTTTTCGTATACACTCCTAGTATTACATAATTTATCTTAATTTAACCTTTTTTTTTTATTTGCACTCACTTTATTATTTAATTTTTATTTTTTCTTTTGTAAATTTAAATGTCGATGTTGACACCTAAATTTTGGCGACCCAGTCATTGATTTTTTACATAAAAATTAGGGATTAATTTTAACCACTAAAAAAAAAAATGCATCGAACAAATAAAAGGAAAAAAATGAAAAAAATGGGGAAAATTGATTTGATTGATTATGCATGGAAGTTTGAAATTCTAATGAATATTCTGATTTTTTTAAATGCAGAAGCAATTTAAAAATTAAGTGAATAAAGGGTAAGAATTTTTACAAAATGGAAGAAATCGAGCAAAATCGAGTTAATTGCGAAATCACGCTATGATTTAATGTGACGAGAAGATGGAAACTCGAAAAATACCATATGAAGCGGTCGTCTAGAAACATTATAAAAGGGCCACAATTTTCATGACAAAGGGGGATTTTTCAGAAAATTTTGAGAGCAAAATAGTTGAAAGGTTGATTTTTTAGAGTAGAATTTCGAAAAAGAGAGAGAGAGAGAGAGAGAGAGAGAGAGAGAGAGAGAGAGAGAAAATCGGAAAAAAAAAAGGAAAACCCTAATCGAGACTGTTCATCTTCCCGAGGGTTCCCCCAACCTCACCGCGCTGCATCTCCCGGCGACCCCCTTTGATCGCACCGGTGGCCGAGCCGCCGACCTTCGCCAGTTGCAGTTGCCGATCGTTGCCCCCGAGCCACCACGGCCGCAGTACCATCGATCTGCCTCCACCGTGTCCGCCAGCCCCCGCGAGCAGCATCGCCGCCCCGTCGATCTGTTGTCGGAGTTACAACCCGAAGCTCGCATCGCCCCGACGCCTCGCCGCCGTCGCTCGCCCTCTGCAGACCCGACACCACCTCCACTCGCCGCATGCAGATATGAGATCCCCACAGTAGCCGATCTAGATCCGACGCCATCCCTGCCTCCTCGTCCTCGCTGTGACCCAACGACTCCATTGCCCCAGATCTGCCTCGCTGAGCCGCGCCTTACAACCAAATCCAGATGCCGGAGCTCCTCGCCGCAACCGCGCGAGGCATCCTGCCATCCCTGCAGTGCCCCACCATTCGAAGCCCGCAACCCGACGACCCGCGGTCCACGATCCGCGCTTTAGCTCCGTCGCCCCTCTTCCACCTGCGAAGTTGTTGCCGCTGCCAAGTCGAGATCTAGACGCCGAAGCTCCTCGCCACGCAGCTTCGCATGCAATGCCCCCTTGCCAGAGTCCTTCGCTGGTGCCTTACCTCGCTGAAGACCTTCACCGGTGATTCCCCCAAAACCACCGGCCAAGATTTTTTTTTTCTTTTTAGGTATATTTATTTTATTTCATTAGGCGATTTTATTTAACTTTTTTTGTTTTATTTCTTTTTTTTATTTGAGATATTTCCTTACGTGTAAGTGGAAATTCCTGACCTTCCACTTGATTTGCAACTGCGCCTGGGTTTTTTATTTCAACTATAAGGCTTTAGATGAAATAATTAATTAATCGGGAATAAAATTGATATTTTGCTCTTTAAGGCTTATGATCAATCTATCGATTTTATTAGCGAGATATTATCCATCGATTTGAATGATGTGTGACATTTTTTTTTTTTTTTGATAATTTTGAATGATCTTGATTGCTTTATATATCTAGAAACATGTTTGAGTTAGAATATTGCATGCTTTAGGGTTATTTGCATATTTAGGTTAAACATTCTCTTTATCATGAATTTTCGAAATAAAAAAAATATAATATAAATCTAGGATGTTAGATTTTTGTTTCACTAGCTTAAAATGCATGTTTAATTATTTGACATTTTTTTTTTAATTTTGAGATAAAAAAAAAACAACAAAAATCATCATGCATATGTCATGTAGAATTAGGGCATCCTTTGTACGTCATTGCACATTAGAATTCATTTTAAGTTCAAATTGATTTAGATAGATTGCATCTTAGATTAGAGATTGCTAAGTTAAGATAATATCTTGGTTTAAATTAGGGTTTAGCCTGACCTAATCCTTAATATAAGTTGGACAGAATCTTAATTTAGCTAGATAATTTTCACATTTTTCTAATTTCGAAATTTCATAAAAAATACAAAAAATGTCTCTGAATGAATTAGTTTCAATCTCTAGGATAGATTGCATTTTTTTAAAAATAAAATAAAATAAAAAATGTCATTGCATGTCATTTAGAATTAGATTCATGAAATGCATGCCATTTAGTGATTGTTGCTAGGTCTATTTAATTAGAAATTGCATGTCATTAGAATTAGGTCATTTAATTAATACTGCATTGCATATTGCATGATTTTCATTAATCAAATGAAAACAACCAAAGAAATTGCGTGTTAATTAGAAATCATATCTAGGGTTGTTGGTGTGGATTCTAATTTAACATCGCAGATGCTTTGGTTGCTTTGAGGTAAGTTTTTGCAATTTATTCATTGTTTATCTGGGTGTTAAATTGGTGGTTTGCGCACCCGTATGATCACCTCACATGTTAGGGAAATAGATTTTAAATCAATTTAAGCTTCCTGCAAAAACATTTTCAAAAATAAAAGAATGGTACCGAAAGGGCATTAGAGAAATCTAGTGTAACCAAGTTTCTGGTTCGTAGGAGTAAAGTAAAACTCCCGTTACTTTACTTGGGTTTCTAATCAACCCACCAAAAATAGATTAGTGGCGACTCCTAGATAAAATCTATCTGCATGTTAAGAATTTGAACATAAGTCGCGAATTGGTATGGGCTTGGGAGAGCCCGAGTTAAGCCTACGCTTAATAATCCATTAACTAAATTTTAGGTGGTGCACCCAAAAATTAGGTCACGACAGCTTGGCAACTCCGCTGGGGACTTGTGTCAAAACACTTAGGGCGTGTTTGGTAACATTTCTGTTTAAAAATTGTTCCAGGGGAATGAAATAGAAAAAATGTTTTTGTTCCGGGGAACAATTTTTGAATAAAAACGTGTTTGGTAAACTTGTTTCGGGAATAAAAATGAACAGAAACACGTTTGGTAAATTTGTGTTCTTTTTTTTCTTTTAAATTTTTAATATTTTCTTTTTTTTTTTTTTTTTTTTTTCTTTTGGCCGGTCGCCGACCTCGGCCATGGCTGGTGACCGGCCGACGAGGGCTGGCGGCCTCGCCGAGATTTGGCGAGCCCGAGCTCACCTAGCCAAGGCGAGGCCGAGCCTCGCCGGGGGTCGGCGACGCTCCGGCGAGGTCGCTGGCCCTCAACGGCCGGTTGTCGGCCATGGCCGAGGCCGACGACCGGCCAAAGAAAAAAGAAAAAGAAAAGAAGAAAAAAAAAGAGAAGAAAAAGAGAGGAGAGAGAAAATTTGTTCTTAAAAATTGTTCCAGAAACATGAAACACATTTTTCTTGTTTCTTGTTTCTGTTCCAAATGTGTTCCTGGGAATAAAAAAATAAATTTGGAACAAAAACACAAACAAACGCATTTCTGTTCTTTTTTTGTTCCCTGGAACAAAAAAATAGAAATTTTGTTCTTAAACAGAAATAAATAACGTTAACAAACAGGGCCTTAGTAGACTTAGGCCAATTTTCTTCTTTTTGAAAAATGTTTTTGTTTGGCAGCGAGGATTCCAGATACGTCCCTAACATTTAGGTGTTAAATGTTCTTACAGATTGGGAGGTATAAGGGGAGTAGTGATTGATAACCTTTGTTTTGCAGGGAGATGTAGGAATGTATGGTGTATTTTCATATTGAAATGTTGCTTGATATAAATTGTTGTGCATGTCTTGCATTTACACTACACTTTTGCACACACAACTTGCCGCTGGACCTGGGTCACACTAGGATATTTAGGATGGTGTTGAGTTGGATACGACTTCGATTGCGAGGCAGCATAGTAGAGGTTGCTCAACTCAATCCCGAAAGGTTTTCTTGGTGTTAGGAATACCTTTGCCCGCGAGGCTGCGTCGCATTGTGGTATCATTCTTGACTGAGCCGGAGTTAAGAGGACTTGACTTAGTATGCGAGGCTGCGACTAGTCATCCCACCCTTTAAACTCTACTTTGCTAAGCCTGTCTAGAGTAGAAATCGAGCCTCACATTTCATGCGTATGTCTATGTGATTGTCATCCCTTTCCGGTGAAGGTAAGTTGTTTGAACTCTCACTTTGCAATTTATTTACTTCGTTGCAATTTTCGTTGGTCCATGACAAGGTTTCGTCTTAGTGTTATTTTATATGCGATAGGGAAAACCGTTGTACTATTCATTTCCGCTTTTGAGGTTTCAAAATGATGTCATATGGTCTTGGAAGAAGGGATCAAGGCATTCAGAACTCTATCGAAGCCCCTCGAAGGTCTCGTTCTACTGAATTAGGGCACCATGGAAGAGATGAAGAAGATTCCGGAGGACAAAGACAAGAGTCTCTTTTGATTAGGGCACTTGAATTAACCTAGGGTTCACATGTTTTAAGCATCGCTCGAAGAAGTGCGAGCAAGATTATTTTTTTATCATTTTGCAGGGTTCTTGACTCGAAGAGTCCATTTTCAATAGCCTTGACTCGAAGAGTCCATTTTCAAGCCATTGACCAAGCCCTTATTACGGTCTCTGTTAAAGACCCCTCAGATTGGTAAGGTCATACCGCTTGCGAGAATACTCGGACCCCTATCGATATGATGAGATGGAATGATTCTCGTAAAATAACCATTTTGAATGAGAGTGAGTGAAAGTCCTTTCTAACTGAAAGTCTCTTATCTAGTATTCTTAGAAAATCCATGTCATGAGTAAAAATTGTCTTGAATGATAATTCTCCCCAGTGGAAATTTAGGCAATGCAAAGGTCATTATGCATAAACCCCGATTGAATTGATAAAAACTTTAGTGGATTTTGAAGTGTGCATTCCAAAATAGCCTTAATTTGTTTATTTCTTTGGAGAATGCACTTTTGCTCTAAATCATGACTGACGGGTAATCCAAGAGCTCCTGACATTCAAGTTCATTTTAGAATGCCTCATGATATTAGGAGATAAGAAACATTCACGAACATTCAAGGTGCATCCTTGATGTTCCCAAAATATATTTTCTACCAGGAGTTGAAAAGCCTCCACAGGATATCTAAGTTCCAAAAGACATATCCCCAAGAATCGAGATATCACTAGATAAGTATATCTCTACTCATACTCTAAATACTTGTCATTGTGCAGGAATTCTCTCTCAAGTGCATCGACACTTGACTCGGTCAAGCTATCATTTATATTGACTTGGCATGCTTTCGTAGCCTAGAGTCCATTCCATCGACCCGGCATGCTTCCGTAGCCCGGTGTCCTTTATATTGACCTGGCGTGCTTTCGTAGCCTAGAATCCTTTTCATTGACCCGGCGTGCTTCTGTAGCTCGATGTCCTTTATATTGACTTGGTGTGCTTTTCGTAGCCTAGAGTCCCTTTCATCGACCTGGCGTGCTTTCGTAGCCCGATGTCCTTTAAATCGACCAAGCGTGCTTTTGTAGCCTAGAGTCCCTTTCATCGACCCGGCGTGCTTCAGTAGCCCGGTGTCCTTTATATTAACCTGGCGTGCTTTCATAGCCCAGAGTCCATTTCATCGACCCGGCGTGCTTCCGTAGCCTGGTGTCTCTCTTTATTGACCCTGTAAGCTTCCATAGCTCAGTGTCCCTTGATATGACCTAGCATGCTTCTGTAGCCCAGAGTCCTCCTATCCAATCGACATGCTTTCGTAGCCCGAAGTTCCCCTTCATCGACATGGTGTGCTTCCGTAGCCTAGAGTCACTTCATTCATTTAGGAGACATATCCCTAAGGATCAGAGATGTCACCAGGTAAGCAAATCTCTATCAATACCTTAAATACTTGTCATTATACATGTATTCCTTTTCAAGCACTGGCACTCGATGGAGTTGCCCCCCAAAGATTTTCCCAGATTCAATCTGATCAAGGCGACCGAAGAAAGGTTAGGGTCCTGGTTAGATGATCTATGCTGCAATGCTAGGCGACCATAGAATGGTACGGGTCTTAGACAACACATATTTTCTCATTCAGGCGACCGTAGAATGGTACGAGTCATGGAAAATGAATCACAGTTTAGGCGATTGTAGAATGGTACGGGTCCTGGAAAATGAATCACAGTTTAGGCGACCGTAGAATGGTACGAGTCCTAGACAACATCTATTTCCCTATTCAGGCGACCGTAGAATGGTACAAGTCCTGGAAGGCGAATCCCCATTTAGGCGACCATAGAATGGTATGAGTCCTAGACAATACATATTCCTCACTCAGGCGACCGTAGAATGGTACGGGTCTTAAACAGCATTCAGGTGATCGTAGAATGGTACGGGTCCTGGAAAATGAATCTCCGTTTAGGCGACCGTAGAATGATACGGGTCCTAGACACAACCAAACAATGCCATACTTGGCGACCGTAGAATGGTACAGGTCCTGGGAAAGCAGTCTCTTTGTGAAGCCATGTTACTATTATGAGCGATCGTAGAATGGTACGAGTCCTGGACATGTAACACCAACTATCTTGAGTTACTCTACCCTCCTCGAAGGTAAGTTATTCCAAGTAGGTTCCTCTATCATTTGCATTAGCTTCTTCATGCATCACATAAATTGCAATTCAAAATGGGATTCATTTTTCCAAAAAAACAAAAACAAAAAACAAAAAACAAAAAACAAAAAAAAAACAAAAAACAAAAAACAAAACACAAAAAACAAAAAACAAAAACAAAAACAAAAAGTCACTCAGTACATGTGCATGATCAAAATTTAGGTCTCAATTTGTCTTTTAAGGCAACCTCTACAAGCTCATCTTCAAACAGGGACAACTGTTGACACCTAAATTTTGGCGACCTAGTCATTGATTTTTTACAAAAAAATTAGGGATTAATTTTAACCCCTAAAAAAAATGCATTAGAACAAATAAAAAGAAAAAAATGGGGAAAATTGATTTGATTGATTATGCATGGAAGTTTGAAATTCTGATAAATATTTGGATTTTGTTAAATGCATAAGTAATTTAAAAATCAAGTGAATAAAGGGCAAGACTTTTTACAAAATAGAAAAAATCTTAGCAAAATCGAGCGATTGCAAAATCACGCTCTGATTTAATGTGACAAAAGATGGAAACTCGAAAAATACCATACGAAGCGGTCGTTTGGAAACATTATAAAAGGGCAACAATTTTAGTGACAAAGGGGGGAATTTTTGGAAAATTTTGAGAGCAAAATAGGTGAAAGGTTGATTTTTTAGAGTAGAATTTCGAAAAGGGAGAGAGAGAGAGAGAGAGACAAAACCGAAAAAAGAAGAAGGGAAAACCCTAATTGGGACTGTTCATCTTCTCGAGGGTTCCCCCGACCTCGCCGACGCCGCATCTCCTCGGCGACCCTCCTTTGATCGCACGGCGGTCGAGCCACCGACCTTCGCCGGTTGCGATCGCCGACCGCTGCCCCGCGTTGCCACGGCTGCACCACCATCGAATTGCCTCTCGCGTTCGCTAGCCCTCGTGAGTAGCACCGCCGCCTCGTCGATCTATTGTTGGAGCTCGCGCCGCCTCGTCGCCCGCCGCCATCGCTCGCCCTCGCAGCCTCGACGCCGCCTCCGCTTGCCGCCCGTAGATCCGAGATCCCCCGCGTGGCCGATCCAAATCCGACACCGTCCCGCCTCCTCATCCCCGCTGCGACCCAACAACGCCGTTGCCCTAGATTTGCCTCGCCGGACGTCGTGCCCTACAGCCGGATCCGGACACCGAAGCTCCTCGCCACAACCGCCTGAGGCCTCCTGCCGTCCCTGCAGCGCCCCACCGTTCGAAGCCCGCGACCCGATGACCCACGGTCTGTGATTCGCGCTCCAGCTCCGTCGCCCCTCCTCTCGCCCGAGAAGTTGCTGCCGTTGCCAAGCCGAGATCCAGACGTTGGAGCTCCTCGCCGTGCAGCTTCCCTCGCGACGCCCCCTTGCCGGAGTCCTTCGCCGGTGCCTCGCCTCACCGAAGACCTTCGCTGGTGATTCCCCCAAAACCACCGGCCAAGATTTCTTTTTTTTTTCTTTTTAGGTAGATTTATTTTATTTCATTAGGCAATTTTATTTTTATTTGAGATATTTCCTTACATGTAATTGGAAATTCCGACATTCCACTTGATTCGCAACCATGTGCTTTGCGGGGTTTTTTATTTCATCTATAAGGCTTTAGATGAAATAATTAATCAAGCATGAATGAAATTGATATTTTAATCTTTAAGATTTAAGATCAATCTATCGACTTTATTAGCGAGATATTATCCCTTGATTTGAATGATGTGATATTTTTTTTTGATAATTTTGAATGATCTTGATCGCTTTATATATCTAGAAACATGTTTGAGTTAGAATATTGCATGCTTTAGGGTTATTTGCATATTTAGGTTAAACATTCTCTTTATCATGAATTTTCGAAATAAATAAAAAATAAAAAATAAATCTAGGATGTTAGATTTTTGTTTCACTAGCTTAAAATGCATGTTTAATTATTTGACATTTTTTTTTTAATCTTGAGATTAAAAAAAAAAAAAATCATCATGCATGCATATGTCATGTAGAATTAGGGCATCCTTTGTACGTCATTGCACATTAGAATTCATTTTAAGTTCAAATTGATTTAGATAGACTACATCTTAGATTAGAGATTGCTAAGTTAAGATAATATCTTGGTTTAAATTAGGGTTTAGCCTAACCTAAAACTTAACATAAGTTGGATAGAATCTTAATATAGCTAGATAATTTTCACATTTTTCTAATTTCGAAATTTCATAAAAAATACAAAAAATGTCTCTGAATGAATTAGTTTCAATCTCTAGGATAGATTGCATTTTTTTAAAAATAAAATAAAATAAAAAATGTCATTGCATGTCATTTAGAATTAGATTCATGAAATGCATGCCATTTAGTGATTGTTGCTAGGTCTATTTAATTAGAAATTGCATGTCATTAGAATTAGGTCATTTAATTAATACCGCATTGCATATTGCATGATTTTCATTAATCAAGTGAAAACAACCAAAGAAATTGCGTGTTAATTAGAAATCATATCTAGGGTTGTTGGTGTGGATTCTAATTTAACATCGCAGATGCTTTGGTTGCTTTGAGGTAAGTTTTTGCAATTTATTCATTATTTAGCTGGGTGTTAAATTGGTGGTTTACGCACCCGTATGATCACCTCACTTGTTAGGGAAATAGATTTTAAATCAATTTAAACTGCTTGCAAAAACATTTTTAAAAAAAAACATGGTACCGAAAAGGGATTAGAGAAATCTAGTGTAACCAAGTCTCTATACCTATAGTCTCTAGTTCGTAGGAGTAAAGTAAAACTCCAATTACTTTACTTGGGTTTTTAAACGACTCACCAAAAATAGATTAGTGGCGACTTCTAGATAAAATCTATCTGCATGCTAAGAATTTGAACATAAGTCGTGAATTGGTATGGGCTTGGGAGAGCTCGAGTTAAATCTAGGCTTAATAATCCATTAGTCAAATTTTAGGTGGTGCACCCAAAAATTAGGTCGCGACAGTCGAACACATAACTAAGTCCTAATATATAAAAACATGACCTCACATATATCTAATCAATGTTTCATTGATGTCTTTAATTTAGTTTGCATTTCTTTTATCATCAGTTATGATTTTGTTTTTGTTTTTTTTTTGAAATCGTACTTATTTCCTTAATGTTCTTGCATCATATATAAGTAAAACAAAAAACCAATGGTGGTATTAATGCCTCTGTGCGTGAGCAAGCTGAACAAGATTATCACAATTATGTCAAGCTTAATGTAAATAAAGAAAAGAACTTTGCGAAATATATGCCCGATTAGAGTACTAACCCCATTGATGTCATATCCACTTTCTTATCTAGTGGGACCAACTCCTTGGAGTTCATAACAAAAGAGATATTGTATCCCATCAAGTTCAGATGGATCATTTGACCATGTTAGCCAACAAAAACGAGGATGCCCTTGTCGAAAAGAACGGCTATCACTCCATGAATTGCTTGAAAACGTTCCAACCCAAGGAGATCCACCTAAAGCTCCAACAAACTTCCCCTAATTTAAGTTGACGGCAAGACATGGGAATTCGTTTTATGACAAATGCTTTCTAGTGGTATTCACCAATTAGCTTTCCAGATCGATTGGAAACTTTAAAATGCCAAGTCTTAGAGGGAAGTCGCGTAAAAATTTAAGGACAGCTAGCCTGGAAATATGCGGAAACCAAAATCTAAGGTCTAGGTATTTGATTACGCTTGGAGAAGGATTAGCACCGGCTGCATGATGCTGTTTCGATACCACATTTCTCAGTTTAATATTTTAAAAAGCAATTAACATAAGTTGTATCTTTAATATGGTTACATTCACATTCCATGTCATGTATGTAAGAATCGATTTACACGCATGCACGTGAGGTGAGTATTAATTAATATACTCTACATACATTATTTTTGCTCTGTTTGTTAATTATTTAAATTTTTTAGAAGAATGATTTCTATAACATCGACATTTTTTAATATTTACTCAACTAGGTACTAGGGAAGCATTCAATCATGTTTGGTATATTACATCTCTATGGCTTTTGAATTAGAAGAGAAGAACAAAATCTTTTCTATTTTTTTTAATTTTTTTTAATTTTATAGCTAAGCCACTCGAAACAGAAAAGATTGGGCCGAACTCAAGTTAGCAGCTTGATTTGCACCCCTAATTAACTCACTTTCTAAAATGCATAATCATATTTGACAAGTACATGCACATGCAACTATCGAATTTTTCAACATGATATATGCATAAAAACCAATGAGGCGAGAACAAAAGTTGAATTAATTTAAGGAATAACTCGACCTTTCAATATACTAACAAAATTGAATTTGTGCTGTCAATACTTATGGTGAAGGCCTACAAAATTTCACCCAGAAAGGCCTACAGATCAGTTATCGGGAAAAGAAAAATTATCCAATATTTGAAAAGTATATTAACCAAATATAAAAAATGATTAGGTATTATTATAGGCGAATCGGATATTTTTAAGAGGAAGCGATTGGCCCCACTTCTCATTCATTGATTGAAGGAGAATTAGAAGGTGTGGTGGAAAGTGATGCAGAGCTCTCTCTCTCTCTGTGGTGGAAAGTGATGCAGAGCTCTCTCTCTTTCTCTCTCTCTCTCTGCGTTTTCGTCTTCGAAGACTTTTTCATTATGCGTTTTCCTCTTCGAAGACTTTTCATCAATAATTTAGCCACTCTGAATGGTTTTTTTCCTTAGGAAGGAAGGCCGCAGGTAACTTCCTGGCAAACGCAGCGAAAGTGAGAGATCTCTCTCCGTTGCTTCATCAAGTTGTTATAAGGATCAAACTCAAGACTTCCCAAGTCACTGGGTCGACTCAATTCGGGGATCTATCACTCCGTTGTCCTACCAGAATGAAGAGGAAGAGGGAGGGAGAAGAGATGGAGATGGCAGCTGGGACAGGCAGTAGCCGTGACGGTGGATCAGGGAGAGGTTATGAGGTGTTCTTGAATTTTAGAGGGCCTGACACTCGCTTAACCATCGCAGATCTTCTCTATAATGACATGATCCGCATGGGGATCTGTGTTTTCAAAGACAACGAAGAACTTCGATTTGGCGAAGAGATCAAAGGTGGCCTCTTGCAAGCGATCAATGACTCCAAAATTTACATCCCAATCTTCTCCAAAGACTATGCTTCAAGTAAGTGGTGCCTCCGTGAGCTGGCACGCATAATGGAGTTATCTAGAGATAATGATGAGAAAGTGATCCTCCCTATCTTCTATGACGTGGATGCGGATGATGTCAAACTTAAGACTAAGTTATATCGAAAAGCCCTCCGGAAGCACAAGAGAAACTCTGGGAAGGATTTAGCAAAGAAGTGGAAGAAGACTTTAAAAGAGGTTGCCAAAATTAGAGGAAGGAATCTTAAAGATCACGGGTATTGTTTGCTTGTCTTGACTTTATTTTTGTTATTGACATTTTCAATTTCTTGCTCCTTTAAAGAATAACCAGATTCAGTTTGCTGCTGTCCAACCTTATGTAATGCATGGTTGGATTTGACGCAATAAGGCAGGCAAAATTTTGCTTAGAGGGCGAGGTCACTTGCACAAATTGACTTTGTAATACCAAGTTTTGATAACAATTAGTGTTAAGGTATATCAATTTATTTAATTAATCTATTATGCCAAAAAATCAAGATATCCATGAAGACATAGGACGTAATAAATAGCAAGAACATATATGTTTGAAAAATAAAAATAAAATTATTTTCTTTAACTTCAATTGCATTCCGTACATAAAGTTAAGGACTTCTAGTGCAATGTTCCCAACCGTATGCCTATAATGTTTTCCTGGAAAGGTAGATTGAGTTTGAAGTTAGATCCTTCTTCCTTTTGTTATACTAATGAAAGCTGAGGAAGGATTGGCCCAAAATAAGAGAGCTCAGTAAGGAGCTTCTTTATGCGTTCTGAGCTATTAATTGTTATAGTTAGTTCATACTTGTTAGTGTTTGATGTAATTTCTTTTTTGGTTGTAGTTTAATGTACTTTAGAGAGACGTAAAAATGAGTTGGAAACATTGACAATTATAGCGTAGACTAAGAGGAAGCTATAGGTCATGGTTTTTTAGTTGGTCTGAGAATACAAGACCGAACACTACAAAGATCTTTGCATGCGATTAACCAAAAGAACATAAAAAAGATCTCTGCACTGACTTCGGTTTTGGTGTATTATCAATCTTGGGTTTTTACTTTCATCATGGTGGGACAGGGGTCATAGGCTTCTCTTGTGGCTAATTGTGCATAGGCAAAATCTGCAGCCTTAAACTGAAGTTGCCAATATTGGACACCCTTTTGGCGAGTAAAAGGTTAAAAAACAGATCGTTATTGCTCTTGCTTAACCATGGGCCTATTCATGGCCCCAGATCTTAATTAACCAAAAATTCACCAAAGGGACTTCTAGCTAGTTATAGTTATGGTTATAGAAATTTAGGAACCTCTAGAAAATGGGTAACTAAATTAACAATTCTAATTACCTTTAGAAATGTAGTTACTCTCTACCCTAGTTTGTGGTAGTTTTTCTATAAATCCTAGTTGTTACGCTTTGCTTATTTATATCATTCTTCATTTAACCTTACTGTTTCAATTTTATTCGAAACGATGTCCTACATAGATCGCCACATCAGCGATTTCTGGCAGAATTCAGCTGGAATGACTATATTGGAATTTTGTGTGAAGTTTTAGGATGACATTTTTAAAATTGAAAAGTTTATGATTAAATTAGCATCTGCACAATAGATTTAGCATGGATTTGGGAATTTTCTCAGGAAATGGAAGAAATTGGAATGAAATGGAGGCGCACAACCTGTTCAAACCCAACTGCGTGCACCACTAGTTAGGTGACAGTATGCTGAAGCGACTTGTAGTCAAAGCCGAATTAGACCTTAGTCACGAAATAACCTTTCCCGCCATTTACGGGACTAAAGGACCTTGATAGCAGTAGCTTTCAATAGTGAATAAGGTCCCTCTTCCTCCTCTAGAAAAAAAATCTGTCTTTCAGATTTTTAGTTTTCAAACGACTCACAATTTGATGATCACTTTTTCTATGTTGGCTGCTTTCAAAGCAAATTGCTTCAATATGACAACCTGGTGCCACGTAATGCGTGCACGGTTTCCATGTATGTGATTTTTCATTTTGAGACGATTGCATCTTATGTATGTGCAGGCTAGATGAACTTAAAAATCTCACGATCAAAGAGGTTTCTGGTTTGTTATGGACAAGACAAACAGATGTGCCTGATCATTTGGTGGGCATTAAGGACCCGATGGATGACATTATGAAGAAGTTAGATTTGGGAGCTTTTGATGTACGGTATATTGTGATTCATGGTATGGGTGGCATCGGAAAGACGACACTAGCTGATGTCGTATTCAGGCAAATCTCCTCTCAATTTCAGGATCATTGTTGCTTCCTTAAAGATGTTCGGACAAATGATATATTAAACTTACAAAAGAAATTGTTATTTGACATTCTCTACCTCAGATGCATAGAACTCTCAGACGCTGAAATGGCTGACATGATCAAGACGAGATTTCATGGCAAGAAAGTTCTTATTGTTCTTGATGACATTGACAATCGAGATCAAATCAAAAGACTTGCAGGTGAGCCTAACTGGTTTGGTGGGGGTAGTAGAATTATCATAACAACAAGGAATATTGAATTCCTGGTAAAGGAAGGTGAGGATGATAATGTCCCAACCTCTAATAGCGGACAATTTTCATTCTACGATATGCCAGTGATGAATTCGCATTATGCTCTTCAACTTTTCTGTGAGCGTGCCTTGGGATGTGCCAAGCCTCCACCTGATTACATGGATATTACAGATAAGCTAATCAATGCACTTGGAGGACTTCCATTGGCTCTTGATGTCATAGGTTCTACACTACGTGGAAAATGCCGAAGTACATGGGAAGACACCCTATGTAAATTAATGAAGGTGATGAATGAGGATGTCAAGAAGAAATTGATAATAAGCTACGGAGCATTAGAGCCTAATCAACAACAAATTTATCTTGACATCGCATGTTTCTTCATCAACCGAGAGAAAACAATTGCAATTAAATATTGGGATGTGGTTTTTGGATATCCGACTGGAATCGAGGTCAATATCCTCAAATGTATGTCTTTCATAAAGATTTTTGATGATGATACACTGTGGATGCACGACCAACTTAGAGACCTCGGAAGGGAGATCGTCCATCCTGAAAGTCGTGAAATCCATCTAAGAGGTAGCAGATTGTGGTCTCCCAAGGACGCCTTCCGTATAGTGCAGAGAAAAATGGTAATCTTTACCTCTAGTTATTATCTTGTGCATCCATTAGCGTCATCACCTTAATCTAACTTCAAATCATATTGACACATGTACTCGCTTCTGCTTTTATCTTCTAGGGAACTAAAAACATAGTGGCGCTCAATCTTGGTACACCTGAACCAGATGCGACGTACAGATTTAAACACAAGGAATTTGCGAAGTTGGTCAAACTTAGGCTCCTTCAATTGGATCATGGAAACTTCCAAGGAGATTTTAAGGATCTTTTCTCGGAGTTAAGATGGCTCTCTTGGAGCAATTGCCCTTCGAATTCCAAGCTACCAACTTTGGGTTGGAGAACCTAGTAGTTCTCGAGCTTTCTGGGAATAACATTACTGAAGACTGGAAAGGATGGTGTCAAATCATGGTATGATCTCACGACACACTTTTGCATTACATTTTCTCTTCCTCTTTTTTGAGTCTTAACTTGATTGCTTTATAGGTAGCAAAACAGTTGAAAGTCCTACGACTTGTGGACTGTTCATCCTTGAGAAAGACGCCCAAGTTCTCCAAAATATCAGGATTGGAGAGATTGATTCTTAAATGTACACAACTAAGAAAGATTGACAAGTCCATCGGCAATCTACAAGATCTTTGTTACCTAGAAATAGAAGGTGAAGCTTCACTACCAAATTCCATTGGCGGTTTAAAATCTTTGACCGTGCTAATAGTACAATCTAAGAGACTCTCAGTGTTGCCTCACTCAATTGGTAATTTAGTGAAGCTGAAGCATTTAATCTTGGATTGTGACAAGCTTCAAAATTTTCCTGACTCTATTGGACAATTGAAGTCATTACTTCAACTACATGTCAAATTTTCAAGAATTAGTGTATTACCTCATTCCATTGGAAACCTTGAAAGGTTAAAATATTTACGGATCTTGAGTGAGTATTTGGAAGAAATACCAAACTCAATTGGGAGTCTCCAATCATTGCTCAAGTTGGATTTGCGCATTACAGCAATCAAGAGTTTACCCGATTGCATTGGAAATCTTAGAAGGTTGAAGGTACTAAATCTGAATCATATCCTCATAAGTGAACTTCCGAAAACAATAGGAATGTTGGAAAATCTAGAAGAGTTGCGTGCCTCATGTCAACACCTGGAGGGGGAAATTCCAAGTGAAATTGGGGCATTATCCTCATTGAAAATTCTAGACTTATCACGTGGCCGCTTTAGTGGGTTGTCGACAACAATCAATCAGCTTACAAATCTCCGAGTCTCAATTTATTAGATTCTCGTTCGATTCAACAGTTGCCAGAGCTTCCTAAGAGTCTAATGTCGTTAAGCTTTTCATTGGACTCGTTGACCACAATACCCGACTTCTCAAACCTAACTAATTTAGTTGATCTTAAGATGTGCGGAACCCCAAAGTGCAAGAAATGAACATAAAGGGGCTTGTGAGATTATGTGCTCTGAGGAATTTGACCTTGTTCGTTGGAAAAATAACCTTGTCTCCAACCGATTTGAGTTCCCTCTCTCGGCTACAACAACTCCACATAAGTTATGCTGAGTGCCGATCTCTTACCAAGCTTCCATCCAGCCTTCAAAATTTGACTTTAGCAGATGTCCAGTCACCAATAGATTGGTCACTATTTTCCAACTTGGAGAATTTGTCAAGGCTGGTTATTTCAAAATATTCACTAGGAGAAATTCGATTCGAGGTGCTCGGAAAGCTACGGAAATTCAATGACTTGAAGATGATCTCTTGTCCATTACTCAAGATTCTGCCCGTTTTGCCTTGTCTAATGGAAATCCAGCATTTGGACCTTCATCAATGCCCTCAGCTAACTGAGATTCAGGGTTTGGGAGAATTGAAATCACTGCAAACAATGCAGATTTGGAACTGCAATTCCATTAAAAGCTTAAACGAATTTGACCTGTCTAATTTACATAATCTAAAAAGGCTAAACTTCTATCAGTGTGAATCATTGGAGAGGGCAGTGGGTGTGCCAAAATCTTGTCAACTCATCGTAAGTGACTGCCCAAGGTTCAACAAAGATGGATAAGGTATTTATCATTTGATTGGTAAAGACAGTTGATGATTTACGTCCATAAAATTAGTAAGGCTTAAGTAGACGGTCCTTTCTTTCTTTCAATGTGCTAGAGATGAAACTTAATGTTGCTTCTTCCTGTTTCGTGAGTTTTCCTTTAGCTAACCTTTCATCTTGGTTCTGGAACAACTTATTGTATTCGTTCATCTTGTTATCGTTGAGGGGAATTTTCATGTATCATGAACATGGCAATACTTTCGCTTGCCTCAACTCGATGATGGTGATTCTTAGCTAGTTCATATTGCATGTCAGCATAGTGTTGGGGTTGACATGCTTAGCGCCACCTAACTCGCTTATAAAAATAAATAAAGTGGAGGGGAACTTTTAGATAGTAAGCACACTAACAATGCTAACAAATGGTAGGTTTTGTGGTAAGGCTGAGGTGGTTGAGAGCACTGGCCTCACCTTATGGAGCGCTTTTAATTTCAATAGAGAACAATCATGATTTGTGAGGAATGAAATAAAGGACTTAATGCCTGGTTAGCGGAAGAGTGAATTGTTGATATCTGTTACGCAGTATGAGCGATTTAGTTACTTCCTTCATGAAGAATTGGAGGTGCTTTTCTAGTTACTTCTAAACTAAAGTTGAGAAGCCTCAAGTCTTGAGTCACGGTGTGATTTGTGAAGTGTCTTTCTCCATTCTAGTATTTCGCCATTTATGTGTGAAATTTACGCTAGGAGACAATTGATATTGGAGTGAACTTGTCAATATGGTCAAACCGCCAATTGTTGAAGACTAGGTTTAGTTGCATTGAATTTGAAAAAGATGTTCTTTGATATGAGCTGAAGGGTTGTAACATGTTATATTGCTTCGTCATAGCAATGGCATTATCCATACATGTTAGTTTTCAATGCTAGAGGCTATGTACTAGTTTAAATGTGGGTTTCAGTTTCATAAAGGAGACTATGGGGTCGTGCATTTGATTCCCTCCAATATTTATAAGATTTATCGCATGGAAAAATTCCAACAGCATCTTTTTGCACCCAACTTGCGTGCACTTGAGTTTGCTAATACTTTGCTTAATTACAAGATTTAAGTGACTGACCTGCCTTGTTCAGCTCCTGCATTTTGTCAATAACAAAACTTCTTATGGGTTATCATGGAGAGAAAAGGAATGAACATAATTATTCCCTTTGATCTATAAAACCTTTTAAATAATGTTAGGTTTATTTAGAAGGTATACAAAATTTGGTTTGACAAGAGGTATTTTCAACAATCAATTAACTCAATTTTCCTCCCCATCATTCCTCTTAAATGTTCATTTTTGTAAGAGAGTGAAATTACATTTTTCTTCTCTGTTTGTTTGCCATTCGTTCATTCCCTTCCATCTTAAATTACAAAACATAGTTGGGGAAGATGTTGCAATTTGCCCGATAAGGCATGTACATTCTTGAATTCTTATTTGTTGTATTGATGACATGTCTTTTTCTGTTTCCCTTGCTGTTTTGTGCTGGGTCTGGGAATTTGATGACTCTGATTCATCGATGAATTAAATATAGCAAATGCAATAAGCTAGGTTGTTCCCTATTGTATTATCTTTGTTTTCTACAGTTCCAGATATTGAATTGGGATAATATGATGCTACACAGACAAAGATCACTGTCAGCTTTAGTCCACATCTGATGTTGATGGTTATAGTTGCAATTTTCAAATATTCCCATTTTTAACTTTGAAGTACTGCTTCCCCAGCAATAATTATTAGCTTCTTCATCGATTTACGCAGAGTCCTCAGTGCAGTTGACTATTCATGCTGAAATGTCTCCAGGTGTAACGGTGGGGATCTATATGAGCAACTTAAATTTGTTTGATGGCAAACTTTTTATGGTTAACAGTCTTATTCCGCTTAGGCATTCCATGGCTTAATGTATAGTATTAACCTTAACATTTATTTGTTGAAGGACTTATTTTCAATACTCATAATTAGGTTAATTAAAGTACATAATTTATTTCACAGATCCTAGTATGTCGGTCAAGTAGTAGACGTGCTGGGGGACTGAAACTTGAAAGATTCATGACTTTCTTTCAGATCCTCGAGTGTGCTTCCCACATACTTCATGTTATTTGATTGCTTAATTTGTTATTTTGTTAGAAAAGTGAATTTTTCCTCATAATTGTGGGAGGATCCTATAATTGTTTTATGAGTGTCTTTCCTGATCAAGTATCTGGACGGGCAATACTATTATATTTAGTAGGTTCCCAAGAGTTTTTCCATTAAGTGCTTTACTTTTTGTGTAACGTCAAAGTCATCTTTTGATGGTAAGCTATCTAAACATCTTTTTGCCAATTGACAATCTAGTGAAGGGAGCTTATAGTCAGGCCCTATAGAATCTTCAATGAGATGATGGGATTACCAGAGATTGTGGGGCTTAACTACCTACCATTGTTTCCCTGATGCATTCCTGTGAGTGAGCCAAATTATGCATGCATTTTGTTCAAGAAAGCTTGTATAGCCACATTGGTTGTGTCTGAGCTGTAGCTTTTGTTTAATCTTTCAAACAACTCATTACACCTCTCCTCATCTTGCTCTCTTTCCATATCACTCTACTAAAATGTGGTTATTGTTAACTTGTCAAATAAACCTATAATATCTTTGTGTCTATCATACTTATATTTGCTGATAAATTTTTTTTGCAAAAGCTCTTTTAAGGCCATGGTTAAATGTTCTTTTAAATTGACATTTGGGCTTTGGCGAGACACACATTGTTGGTGTTGTGGTGGCAGCTTGTTCTCTTCAATCCATATCAGTGAAAGGCTGAGCTGTTGAGTAAGTACAATGGTATTGCTAAGCAAGCTATAAGAGGCTTCTTTTCAACTACATTGATGCTGATTGAATTCCATTGTGTAATCTTGTATTATACTTTGTTATTTCTAGACATTTAACATTCTTTTTTTTTTTTGCTTTCTTCTATTGCTTTTGTATGCATTTAATAGAGGTCTCTTCAGGTATGCTAGCAGTCAAAATAGGATAACTAGCAGTAGCAATAAGGATCCTCCCATTGCAGCCAGGGTATTCTAATTAAATTATTTTTGACAACAACAATGATGATCCTCACATAACCACTGAAGTGGCCAAGTTAAACGTTTGATGAGTTTCCTAACGCATGAATGAGAGGATCGTCTATGACCATTTGATTGGGAGAAAGACTAAAGATGTAGAATATTTGAAGATTTTCTCTACTAGAAATTTGGATTGGTGATCAAATGTCTACTGAATTTTCTATCTTGCACATTGATGTCATTGATTTTGTTGGGAAAAGAGAGAAATTTTGAATATTTGAGAGTAATGGCAATAAGAAAATTACAGGTTTTGGATATATTCTTGAAGGCAGCACCTGGCGTTCTCTTTTTCGATGAAATTGATTCCATTGCTTCAAAGAGGGGGCATGATAGTAAGGCGTTCACCGACCATGTCTTCAATCAAGTCAGTTTCTTGCATTCAGTGCACTTATAAGGTGGTCTTGTGAATTATATTCAATGGTATGACTCATTAATGGTATGTTATTTATTGGTGCGGTGTTTTACTATATTAGATGGTGTTGAAGTTTTATGCGGTGCATTGCTGTTCGCAGAACTAAGGTAATGATTTCATCTTACATGGTAACAAAAAGTACACTCTTCCAATAGCACATGAGTTGTAAACTACTATTTGAAGTTGCACAGCCATTATGAATCCTTTGACAAACATTTTCTACCAAGCATTTAGTATGGAGACTATGTCTTAACCTTTAAGGCAGACTACAAAATGCTAGACTTGACTTTTCCTTGATTTAGAACTGTTTAACTTTGGATACACCATATTGGATAAACTACATAGGTACCAAAGAAGGTAACAAAAGATGGGATTGCATAAATTTTCAGTTGCTGAAGTAGTGTAGAAGAAGTGTATTAAGCTAGACTTGAGCCTCTACAATGGCATCAATGGATTCTGATAGTGTTGTGACATTGAGCATAGGGCGATTTCTCATATCTATTGTGACATCTTTGTGGCATGAAGTGATTTTTTGTTTTTTTCTAGAGTCATGGGTTCATCTATCTCTTAATAACTCCAATTCACTTTCCTTTCTTGGGATCCTTTTCCTTTATTTTATATTTGTCCAGTTATGTGCTTTTTAGTTCTAATCGAGTTACATTTGGTGTGAAGCATTAGACCAGGACTTACTTGATGGTGCATTTCTGAGACCAGGACTTAGTTCTATTCTGTGATTTTTCTTCAATACAGGAGAGGCTAGATATCCTTGAAGTTTTTTATCAAGGAAGGTAGAAACTTAGCTTCCATCCATCTGCCAGTGCTTGCTTTTAGCATTTCATCTGTGACATGGTCTGAAACAGGTCATACATATGGAATTTATATGATTACTTGTTAAAAGAACTATATATCCGCAATCTTACTTTTCGAGAAGATGCATCTGAAAGATTACATATGAACAGAGAATGTTGGATTCTGTTTAGAACCCAAGGCATCTGAGTTGTAGAAACAATGTTGGATCCTATTAAGGAGGGAGGGGGAGAGAGAGAGAGTGAGAGAGAGAGAGAGTCAATTTGAGCAGCTGAAGATCCTGTCTAGAACTCAAGGCATCTGAAACAATACTTTTAGAAGAAAATGTTGTACAAGGGTTGATCTACAACCTGCTTGGGTGAGGCTTAGATAAGTTTAGATGTCCAATAGTAAATCACTTTCGACCTCGGAACTTGAAACTGGTAGATTTAACACCTAGTGGTGTTGCTTAGAAAAAAATGAAAATGGCCTTCATAGCTGATTCCATGAAACAGGACATTGTCATTCCTCTCTCTCTCTCTCTCTATCTCTCTCTCTCTCTCTCTCTCCCTCTATGAAACTAATTAGGAAGATATTGGCAAATTCATTTATTTAGATTACTCCAATTCAGTATAATCAGGTTGTTAAAATGGCAACAATTGGGCATTGCTGAAGTTTTACTGAGTGTCTGCTTCAATGCAATTTTTGCAGCTTCCTTTGGCCAGTGATGTTGACTTGGACGCGATAGCTCATGATCTAATCTATCTAATCATAATCAGCGGTTCTTCGAGCCCTGCTTTCAGATGCACAGCTGCAAGTGGAGAGAGAAATCAGCATGGGAAAAAGCCAGTTATAACAGACTCTTCTGAAGTTCGCTTCAAAGGCGAGCCAGTCAATTTCAGATGCTGAGAAGAGAAGACTCCATACAAATATTTTTCATTTTCTTTGTCTATCATCTCTCCCCAAAACTACAATTGTGCATCTCCAATCAGAAAGTTCAACCGGGGATTATGGTAGTTGCTTGTTATTGCATCTTTGTACGTCAATAGATCATTGATTAGCATACCTCCTCTGGAAAGTCTACCTGGTCTAATGGCTTGTAGGACTGAGTTTTTGTGATCCAATAATGTTAGACAGCTTATGTGACATCCCAGATTTTCAGTCATGTTTTCAATTGAATAAATCGGGCATTTCATTGACGCGTTTATAGGGCTATTCTCAGAGTTGATCACTCTCGAGATAACTAGACTACCTGGGGAAGCCATTAAGGATTTTAAGGCAAATAGACTCGAGAATTCGACTAGGAATCGGCTTCTCGACCGTGCTTATTTTTAGAGGTCAATACGGCACAATATAAAATCGATTCAAAATCGAGATGACTAGTTCGGCGAGATGTGTGGTTAATCGTGGGTGACACCACTAAATTAGAAAATTCTCGTCGACCCAGACTAGGCGATTTTCTTATTGTTTTGGGACCCTGTGTCCGTATTTGGATTCTCGGGATTTTCACGACAATCAAGAGTCGCCAATGAGTCTAGTGGGTTTATAATGGCTCGAAGAAAATCGACCACGAGTTAGTTGCACTAAAAATGTCTGAAAGTTACCTGGTAGCTTAGGTCACGCTAAAAACGCGCCAAGTGAAATTAATTATGAATTTAAGTCCGATTTCAGAAATTGGAATTTCTGTCATGTCACAATAAATTTTAGGAGTGTCGACTCAATCTCAAAAGATTTTTTTGACACCCGACACTTTTTGGGAAAAAGTTGTCGTGTAGCCATTTTCGTTCAGTTGAAGCCGGGAATTATTTATGATGGTGAAATTGAGGAGCATGAGGGATTCTTGGATAAAGAAAATAATCAATTTGATAAAGGAAATATCAATTGATTTTTGGGAGAGTTATTTGAGAGAAAATTAAGAAGGAATTTGGATGCAAAATGCAAGTGGGGACCAAGAATTCTAAGTTGAAATTCCTTTGAGAATCTATGAGCTTATTTAAAAGAAATTGGGATCTTCCCATTTCTTTTTCATTTTTAGCCAAACACCTTTTCCTTTTTCTCTCTCCCTCTTTCTTTCTTTCTTTTTTTCTCTCTCTCTCTCTCTCTCCTTATCCACCCCCCGCCCCCACCGAATGCTTGCTGTCTTCAACTTTGCTTCCCCTCACTTTTTACCTGACTTTTCAAACCTCACTCTCTCTCTTATCTTCTTTTCTCTCTCTCGGTACTCTCTTTCTCTCTCCCTCACCGTTCGAACGAAGACAGAAACAGAGGAAGAACAGAAGCCACCGAGAGAAGAGGAAGACCGGATCAGCTCGTCCTCGCCGCCCGCGCTCCGCCACCCGCATGTCGCTCGTGCGCTCCGCCGCTCGCCGTTCACCTCCGCCTTTCCCTCACCCCTCCTTCAGCTGCCGTTGATGCTCTCCTTCTCCTCCTCTGGTTCGAGCAAGCCCGAACGGCAGAATCAGAAGCAGCTCGCCTGGGATCAGGGCAGCCCGCCGTCGTCGCCCAAGCTCAGCCACTTGCCGATCGTCCTTCCCCGCGCGACGCCGCGCGTTCAGCCGCTCGCCCCTCGTGCCCGTGCGCCGTCTGCCCCTGTCCAGCGGAGCTGCCGCCTCTGCCTCGCCTCTGTCCAGCCGTGTTCAGCCGCCTTCGGCCACCGTCCGGCCTCACCGAAGCTCCCCTCACCCTTCGCCGGCCTCGCCTCGCCAGCTCAGCCACTGGACGAGCTTCGTCCAGCCAAGAACAGTGGCTAGAAAAGTGGGTTTCAGCACTGTTCAAGGCCCGCTTTGGGCCGTTTCTAGGCCCCGAACCCGAGTCGTGCTTTGGGGTTTATCATTCCTCGCGTCGTCCCCGTCCCCGTCGGATTGATCCGATTTGCGCGCGATTCCAGTGAGTAAACTCACTAATTCTTGCTGAGTGAATTAATTACACTTAGGGTTGTTTAGTTTTAATTAATTAGGTTTAGGTGATTAGATTAGTATAGATTAGTGTTTATTAGTCAATTGTGATGCGAATTAGATAAATTGAGTGTGCATTTAGCAAGTAGACATGGTCTACTATTTATTGAGGGTAGCCCGGGATTTTTCCCGACCCTAATCGGGCTTCAATTTGACAATTTTGGCCTAAGTGGAATTTTTGGTATTTAAATATTATTTTTCGGAATTAAATTAATTAATTAATTATTTTCCGAAAATTCAACTGAGATGGCCAGTGACCGGAATATTATGCTGATGACCGTGGTGAAGTCCATTTATTTAATTGAGCTTCGATTTGAGCTAAATTGGATTTATTGTAATTAATTATTAATTTTCGAAATTAATTAAATAATTATTTATTTTTCAGAAATTAAGGCTCGGTTAGCCGACGACCGAAATCTTGTGCTGATTGTCGTGGCGCAGTCTATTTATTTATTTGAGTTCTACGTTGTATGAAATTAAATAAATTGTGATATTTTAGGGATTTACCCTAAATTGATTGAAATTGAGTGGAACTGACTGATTGATTGGTAGATAGTCGAGTATGAGTATATAGCGCCAATTATACGTAGATGGGCTATATAGAGGGAGGATGGTGAGAGCTAACTGAGAATATTATTGGCTGAGACCAATCAGGTACGATATTTTTGGACATACGTGGTTCGGTGATTGGAAGTATCACTGTCGAAAACGGTGCCTTAAAGAACGCACGTGAATGACTTATAGACAAAACGTGGTTCGGTGATTAAGGAAATGTCACCGGTGAAAACGACGCCTTAAAGAACCACGATGTTGTCTATTGCTAATGTCACCTTGGCGAAAACGGTGCCCTAGAAAGGACACGTGGTTCGGTAATCGAGAATATCACTGGTGAAAATGGCGCCTTAAAGAACGCACGGTGTCGGTGATTGGTATGTCATTGGCGAAAACGACGCCACAAAAATGATACATGATTTGATGATTGGGATATCACTGGCGAAAACGGCGCCTTAAAGAATGCACGTGATTAGTGATGGTATGGCGGTTGGTGAAAAAGACGCCCGAGAGAGTACATGTAATTGATGTTTGGGAATGACCTAGAGTTGGTCCGTCTGGCATGAAATCGACTAGGTCGATTTGATCTTTGCTTTGATCTGTTGTCATGAATTGATTGAATGTTTGATTTACTATTATGAAGCATCTGTATATAACCTTGAATTGCAGGTTGGAACTGATGTCAAGGTAAGTTTTCTGACTCGTGCTGTGCTTAGGCAATCGAGTAGTGTATTGGTTCCCTAATTGAGTCTTAGTGGGGTAGAACTTGCTGAGACGTAGTCTCATCCCGATTTGGGGAAAACATTTCAGGCCCGTAGATGAGCCTGTGGAGGAGAAACCAGAAGAGGACAATGAGCCGGGAAATGATGAAGAGCTTGAAGGATGTGAGCTCAGTGAAGAATAATGAAGTCAGACGAGAATTAGGATGATCCTGAGTATGAACCGGATGAGGATTGAAATCCCATCTCTTGGTGAACCCCTTTTGTATATGTGTAGATAGAGTGAGATTTTGAAGTTGTGAATAGTTTGTGAAGTGCTCTGTCTAATGCCATGTATAAAAGTTTGGTTATGAATTTCAATATGAAAAATATGGCCTGCTTTGCTATCCCATTGTTTTATTGTCTGGGGATTTATAATTGCTTCCGCACGTGCTTAATTAAAGAAAGGGTCGGCAATATATAATCCTGGGATATCGCATTCTAAAATCGACCAAGTAGAAGGATGTGTGCGTGCCCGAGGATCGGGGCGTGACAACTTAATCCTTGCAGTGACATTCTCGTAAGGGGTATGCGACATGTCTAGGATATTCATCTTGGCGAGTAAATCAGTAAGATGGCATGCTCAGGTTGGTTTTTCGGTTTCTAGTGAGCAGTAGCTGGAGCGATCCCTTTGCATTAGAAAATCGAAGAAATGGAAATGAAAAGATGGCCTTCCGGTGGCAGCTGCTATTTGCACGGCTTCTTTGGCTTTGAGACCCTCATTCAAAGTGAGGAGACAATTTACCTCTTAGCAAAATCGACCAAAGCACTGGAACCCCCATCTTTAAAACCTTTCATCTCTGATCATTATTAACATTTCTGCCCCTACCCAAATGTTGTTGATTTGAGAAACTGCAAAGCCTAACAAATTGGGGACTCAAGATTTGGCGTTAGAGATGGACATGCAAAATTCTGAGCCTGAGTAATCCTAGCCGGGTAGAACAATTACTTCGGCAGGTCAATGGTGTGGTCACCTTCTATTTTTAAGAAACTCCATATCAACGAAATTCTTACGTAATCATCTGCAGTTCACATTGTTCGTTGTTGATATGATATTTCAAGGCGCAATTCATAAGTACTGTCGCCATGAGTCTTTCCGTAGATATGCATTTTTTTTTCCCCTTGGCTTGAAAGAGTCTTTATGAAACTATTATCTAATCGAAGTAATTCAAATAAATAAGTCATGAATATATCAAGGCATAAGAGCACAGGTGACCGGCTTAAAAACGAGGCATTGTGAAATAGAAAGACCACTTTTTTACTGACAAATTGATCTTTTATAATTGGGAAAAGTAGTCCATTTCTCTTAATTGGTCAACATAAGTATTGTAAATATCATTGGCGGTCAATGCACCAGAAAAAATTGAATCGGAGGGGTCACTTGGCCACTATCACTATTTATATCAATCGCGGAGAGTATGTTGGCTAAAGCCGAAACCTTAAGCCCATTAACAAACTTAGTAAGGTCCAATATCACACAAAGCTTACCTTGTTATGAGCGGACTAGATAAAGTAATTTTGGCCCAAACATAAGCTATATATTAATTGTTCTATGAGGCCGTCAACTATTTGATGTCAAACTTTACAATTACCTTAGATTGGAGGAGCGAAAGCAGGATAGGCCAAAAAACAAAAACAATTTATTTGTATGATGCCTTACACGAGGAATTTTCGGAGGAGGATGGACAAAATATTTCAATCTGCTTGAAGCAAATAATAGCTTGACTGGCTTGAAATAATTAGTCAATGGAAAATATTATTCTTACATTTTATATTCAGATATTTTCGTGTATTTTGAAAATATGTTTCGTTCATTCATTTTTGAAGCAACTATTTTAGGAAAATACTTTTCATATAATTCATTTTTTATGAAATAAACAAAGTCTAATATATGAATTTATGACCCCCATATATCTGTAATTTTTCTTAGGACATCATATGATGATGAAAAGGGCTGTTGGATTGGGAGTTGTAGTAATTCAAGTTAAGCTTTGTTGATAATGACGTGACATTTGCTTTTCTTTAAGACAAAATCCTTTGGTGTATTCTCATGTAAATTTTCTCAGTTTTCACCGGACGGAGTTCCATAATGGAAGCAGAAATAAATAAAGACGAGACGTCAATTGAGGATGCATTTTTGTGAAGCTGAGCAAAGAAATTTGCGAGATGATATGATAATGAAGAGCCAAAAAGCTGAAGTCAAGGGTGCTTTATTTGGCATTTTGCCTTTTTGAATGTTTAGCCGCATAAAATGTAACTATTTGTAATATGATCATTTTTAACTGAATCGAGTTCACCGCCTTTCTTTTTCTTTTTAAACATAACAAACCTATAACAAATTGTGAACTCATGTATAGAAATAAATTGTTGAAAAACGTACCCGTGTATTTTGGCATGATTATGTAGACTCATTTTACCGCTTATGTAATGGATGAAAATAAACGCATCACGGGATTAATGTGAGGGCTGTGGATCTTTTTCATCTCCTATGTAAATAATTGCAACCTTACGAATGTGTATTTTATTTACAATAAAGCCTACATTTATTTCTGCGAACGGTGGGAGACCAAATTGCAATGTGTCCGATTTGGTTTTGTGTAGAGCTAACGTGCCAAATAAATCCCGTCTCTTTTGTGAATTTTACCACTTAAATCATCTTATATTAATATGGTATAATTTCTCAGTGGTTGCCTTCTTGCGGTTCTCGACGTATGCTCCCTAGTGGCCTTAACAACCGGCCTATTATGCCTATTTGCCATAGGGAGTCACTATTCCTTCATTTAGAAGTATAGTAGGCTTACGAACAAATGTAATTGATGTAAGTAGAATTATAAACTGGTCGAATGACCTGGAATTGTCCGGTGAATGAGCATTCCCATCATTGCTCTAAGCGGGCCTTTCGTTTTCACTCCCAGTAGTCTTCGTCTGCGCGTGCTCGCCCGTTGCCTCCTAGGCATTATCCTGGGGAGTTTGCGCGTGTGAAGCAAAGTCTTATATGCATCCGATGCACACGGGCTTTACTCCGCCTTAGCCATTAGATTATGTAGGTGTTCATATATTCAACGCGCCAAAATTTATCTAGGTAGGCACTAGAAAAAAGCGTCAAGATTGAGATCCCGTGATTCACACAATGATTGATTTGCATAGTTCAATTCATTGCAAATCTGTGACCAAAAAAATTTAATACAATCCCAATGGATTCCTTTGCCTCTTTCTTCTCCCTCCTTGTTTCCCGACTTGAGGCACATGTATGAGAAGCCAATTTTTTAAGTGAAGTTAATTGTCAATACTGATAGAATATTTCACATATATCTGCTTTACATCTATACAATCCCATAATGTTAGATCTCAAACTTGGTGCCCACTTTGAATATGACATAAATAGCATGTTCAGGACATGATGACATTATTAACATGTTAAATGTGGTGTCGACTTCTCTAGGAAGAGAATATAAGATAAATTACCCCTTAACTATAGAGAATCTCATGGTAAAAAAAGCTATAGAGAATCTCAATTCCATATCATATTCCATCATATACTATCCTTTTTTATTTCGTCAAATAATATAGACAACCAAACACAGCTTTAGTTTAATGGCTCAAAGATTCAAAGCTGTCAATCCATTAGAGTTGTCATCGCCTGGATTAAGTTCCCAATATTGGCGAAAATAGCCAGTTTAATCGTGATTAATTTAAGGTTTGGGCTTGGCATTAGTAAGAAAGAAAATTATGCTAACAAAAAGAATAAAATATGTTTAAGGAAAAAATTGGAAACTCTTTGGTCTTACATGGATGCTTCTTCAATCATTTGACAAATCATTCTAAAAAGGCCAATAACTGTTGGGTTGTCACACCCCGATCCTCCGAGCACATGCCCATCCCTCTTTGGTCAATTAAATATGCGACGTCTCAAGACTCGTCGCCGACCCATTTATTTTAATATACATGCGGAAGCGAAATACTAATCCCCTAACAATAACAAATGTGGGATAGAAAAGTAGGACAACAAATTTCAAATCAACACATTATAAGCAACCACAATCTGGTTTACAAATAGAGACCAACTCTAGGGTCTAAGTACATGAAGTCTATCTTCAAAAAGAACTTCTGAAACACCCATGCTCCTAACCCTTCCACCTCATGCTTCGGGTTCTTCATCCTAGGGATTTGAAAATGTTATCCCACAACGGGGTGAGACGATGTCTTAGCAAGTTCAACTCCTTAAGACCTTACTACGAAGAAAATACGCTTCAAGGGTTGCCTAAGCACAAACATAAGTCGGAGGACTTACTTTGGCCTCAATCGTCTATCTCATAGATACACAATTCACATCAATTCATCAAATTAGATCAAACTATCGATCAATTGACTCAGTTGATTACATGTCATCACGACCTTCCCTCGGTCGGCCAAATCAATACTATCTAATAAGTCCGATCGTATCGGGACTATTCCCTCTAAACTGATAAATAGATAGTATAGCTCTCTCTAAGCTGATAAATAGTAAACTGCTTGCAATCTAAGCTGACATATTAGAGCTTGTAGGTTGATATAGTATACTAATAATGCTTACTCTAAGCTGATAAATTAATATAGCTCGCAAACTAAGCTGATAAGGTATATTGCTCGCAATCTAAGCTGACATATCAGAGCCCGTAGATTGATATAGTATACCGGTATACTACTCGCAAGCTGACATATCGCCTATAGGCTGATATAGTATATTACCCTGACCATCTATTCAATTCAATGTTTTTATCATACCCGATAAAAATACTCGTGTGTGGGTATACGATCGGTTTTAGCTAAAATACAATATTTTCACTTTTGAACATCCCACCATTTCCAGCAGTCCGAAAATAAAATTTTGGCACTTTGTAGATTGACGCTCAATAATTTTTCCATTAATTACCAAAATTATCAATTTCTCGAGATGAATACCCATAATCACCAAACACATTCAATTTGCACCAAATAATAGCCAAATAAATAAACAGATCACACAATTGCAATCAGCATGAAATTCCGGTCACCGGCTATCCCGGTCTAATTTCCAGAAAATAAATTATTAATTAAATAATTACAGAAAATAATAAATAAATACCAATAAATAGAACTTAGGCCAAGTAAAGCCTAATTGGAAGCCGAGACGGATTCGGAAAATTACCAAACCACTCTAGTTAAATACTAGAGCTTGTCTAGGCTCTAATTACACTACTCTAATCACCTAACATGCAACAACAATTAATTAAATTGTTAATCTAATATAATTATCCACCTAATTCATATTACTCTAAACTAAACAACCCTTAAGCGTCATTAACCTACTAAGCAGGGATTAGTGAGTTAAACTCACTTGATTGATGATCCGCTTGGACCAAAACAACGGGGACACGACAGCGCCTGATAAATTCCAAAGCAGGCTTGCCAAGCGAGGCCAAACCAGGGCCGAAATCGGCTACACAAAGCTTTGTAGTTGGGCCGAAATCTGCTCCTGCGTTGCTGGTCATGTTGCTTCGATTCTGCGAAAGTGAAAGGCAGCTGAAGTTCTGAGAGACGTGGGCTGCAGCAGAGCTACGGCGCGGCTGATCATGATGAAATGGTCCAAGGAAGGGAGTCTGCGAAGTTGGACCTCGCTCAAAGAAGAGGGCGTTGATTTTGTTGGGTTGCTGGAGTTGTCTCGGTGAAGTTGTAGAATCCAGAGGGAGCTCATGGACGGCTGGTGTCAACGTCCGATGGATGAGATGGACGAAGGAGGATGGAGTAGTTTCGATGGTGAAGCAACGTTTACCAAGACCAGTGATGCTGAAGACGCGTGGCTGATGGCGTGGGCGGAGTTCTGGCGCACAAAGAGGAGGAAATGGAGGGGAAACAACATGCTTCGGTGGGGACTCTGGCAGAGGAAGCCACAAATGCTAGCAGAGAGGAGAAGTCGGCTACGCAAGAAACAAGGAGAAGACAACTTGAGAGGGGCGGGGCGGATTGATTCGAGTAGAGAGGGAGGAGAGAGAGAGATATAACGTCGATTGGTGGGGCTTGAAAGTCAACAGGAAACCATAAAATGAAGACGGCTGCAGGTGTGTGGTCAGCTGAAAGGGGGATGCGCGAAAAGAAGAAGGGGGGAAGAGAGAGAAATAGAGAGAGAGGGGCATGGAATGGAAGGGATTGAAGGAGGATCCGGTGAGGGGAGAGAAAAATGTAATTAAAACCAAATTACTTTTAGCTCACTTAACACAACAATATTAATTGGTCAAGCAAGGCCAAAATCCACATCAATTTGTCCAATTTGAAGTCCAGTTGAAGACTAAAATAAGACAGTCCCTCCAACCTACGAATTTCCCTCAATTCCGAATTTTATTTCCCTTTTTCTCGGAATCCGATTTCTGAACAAACATCTTCGATTGAGGTCCAATTTTGTCGAAGAAAAATCTCACACAACTTCTTTTCACCAAGTAGTTCACACGGGAGGCCAAAAATCCCTTCAAATCGGCCAATCTGAATTTCTGCTTGATTTTTCGTAAAAAACCCGAACTCACCAAAAATTCCTCGAAAGATGAGTTGACGTTTTTAAAATAATTTGTGACATGATAGAACCTTCAACTTCTGAAATTAGTTTCAAATTCGCGATTAATTTCAATTTGACGCGATTTTAGCGTGACCTAGCCTATCGGGTAACTTTTAGGAATTTTTGGTGCAATTGACCCATGGTCGATTTTCTTCAAGCCACACGTATCTCTTCGACATATTGACGACTCTCGGTTGTCGTGAAAACCTCAAGATTTCAAATACGGACATAGGATGCCAAAACGATAGAAAAATTGGTTTAGTGTTGATCGACAAGAATTTTGCAAATGAGTAGAATCACCCACGTTTAGCCACACATCTCAGTTGAACCAACCTATATCCAATCTCTGATAGGTTTTCGACTATGCCGTAATGACCCTTGCAGACTAGCACAGTCGAGCAATCGATTCCTAGTCGAATTCTCATGTATATTGCGTTTAAAATACCTTAATGGTTTCACCTGATAAGCTAGTTATTTCGTGAGCGGCCATCTCAGAGAAAATCACTATAGTCGCGTTGATGAAAGCCCCAACTTATCCAATCGAAATCAAAACCTAAAAATCAGGATGTCACAACTCTTCCCCTCTTATAAAAATTTCATCCTTGAAATTTAAACATTTGTCAATCCTTAAATAGAAAGGTGGGGGTATCGTCGTCTCATCGAGTCGCACTTTCCCCGGTTGCTTCTTTAGCCCTGTGGTGTTGTCAAACCACTTTGACCAAGGGGACCATCTTGGTACACCGAATCTATCCTTTCTGATCAACAATCTGAACTGGGTTTTTCACGTATGATACTCTGTTGTCCACGTCTAATTCTTCAAGATTTAACACGTGGGTCGGGTCAGGCTCATATATCCTCAACCTCGACATGTGAAAGACGTCATGTACTTGTGCCAACCTTGGCAACAATGTAAGACGATACGCTAGGATTCCAATTCTTTACAGAATCTTAAAAGGACCTACATATCTCGGTTTCAATTTTCCCTCCTTGCCGAAGTGCAAGGTATCCCTCATTGGTGACACCTTCAGAAAATTGTAATCACCGATTTGAAACTCTAAGGGCCTTCGATGCTCAATGATACAACTTTTCTGGCGTCTTTAATCTATTTTTAATTACGGCAACTATAATCACTAATTGCTGACTAACTTTAGGCCTGTGATCTTTCTTTCCCTGACTTCTTTCTCACAGGCTGAAGTTTTGTACACTCTGCTATGCAATGTTTGAAAAGGAACCATCTGATTGTTCTGCTGAAACTGGGAACCTCGGTTCTAGATCTGATATAAGTTTGTCACTGGCACTCCATGCAGACGAACTGTTGACACACATACACTTCTGCATGGCTATTCAAATCAAGATCCTTCCATGCGGTGATAAAGTGAGCTAACTTCATAAGTCTGTCGACCACTACCCAAATGGAATCATTACCTCTCTGACTACTTAGTAGGCCGGTCACGAAATCCATTGTGATATGCTCCCACTTCCACTCTAGGATCTCGAGAGGTTGTAGAAGTCCTCCCGGCTTGTAATGCTGAGCTTTGAATGCTGTAATTGCTACAATGAGGTTTTGATAAGATATCCTCTTTAAGCTCCGCATCGTCAGGTACAACCAAATGTCCTCGGAACCTCAATGTTCCATCCTCATAAATCTGAAAGTCAGCCTTTCTCTTTTCAATATCTTCTTGCAGAATTTTCTGAACATCTGGGTCTGTCGGTTGAATTAACTTGATCCTGATTTGAACATTCGGCTCAATTATGAGGGTGGCCATGATATTCGAAAGGTGGCCCACCTCAAACTTGAACACCGAATCTCGAGCTCTCTCGATTAAGTTCTACTCCTTAACCAGGATATGAGTGACTGAAGGTTTCTGGCTCAAAGTGTCGGCGACCTTATTCGCTTTCCCGAGGTGATATAGGATATCACAGTCATAGTCCTTCAAAAGTTCCATCCATCAGCGCTGTCTCATATTCAACTCATTCTAAGAGAATAGATACTTGAGACTTTGGTGATCAGTGAAGATCTGGAATCTTTCTCCATACAGATAATGTCTCCAAATTTTCAGAGCAAAAATAATTGCCGCGAGTTCTAAGTCATGCGTCGGGTAGTTCTATTCATGAGGCCTCAACTGACAGGAGGCATATGCAACGACCTTACCATGTTGCATCAATACGCAACCCAATCCTCTGAATGATGCATCACTGTAGATCTCGTATCTTCCAGAACCAAATGGAATGGTCAACATAGGTGCGGTAGTCAGCTTTTTCTTAAGCTCTTGAAAACTACATTTGCACTTGTCTGTCCAAACGAACTTCTCTTTTTTCTTTAGGAGTCTAGTCAACAGCGATGCTAATGCTGAAAATCCCTCCACAAACTGTCTGTAGTAACCTGCCAAACCTAGAAAACTTCTGATCTCTGTCACGGTAGTTGGTCTTGGCCAATTGATCACTGCTTCAATCTTGAACGGGTCCACGGAGATTCCTTTGCTTGAAATCACGTGACCTAGGAAAGTAACACGAGTCAACCAAAACTCACACTTGCTGAACTTGGTGTCCAATCCATGAATCCTTAGGTTTGAAGTACTATTCTCAGATGACTCTCGTGCTCCTCAGCGCTCCTCGAATCTACCAGAATATCACCAATAGACACAATCACGAATTGATCTAGATATTCTTGGATTATTGAGATGTCCTCAATCTTCGGTTCTTCAATCTATCTTATCTATGACAATCTCCAAGTAACCTTGGCAACCTCCGTTTAACAAATTGGTTGCCTCAAGCGACGAGATTAAAGAAGTCAAGGATCCTTCTTGACTCCTAATAACTCGACACTTCTACATGCTAACGGACTAAACCGGATTGCGTCACGACATCAATTCATTACCACAAGATGTTCTTTGAGTTGAACCTTTTTACACCTGACGTCAAAGTTACACATCAGCCAACCAGTCAAGTACAACTCTAGTCAGTGGTTCTTCTCCTACAACATTAACACAACAAACTGAAATTCCACAAACTTAATCCCCAAAACTCTGCTGTGCTACTCTGATAAAGTCATCCCAAAAACATTCTTCCTTTGATCGGTGCATGGTCGGTTTCATTCCTGTCCTTTTCGCCATCCTAGTGGCGTCCCATCTGCGGTAGCGGTGTCTATGCTCCCTTGGACTCACACTGACAGTCCCTCACCTGATGGCCGTGCTGGCCACATCTATAGCATGCTCTCGTTATACCAAGACACTGGACTGATCCATGCTTCCTTCTACAAACTCGAAACACAACTGGTGAGTCCTTTGTCTCCTATTGAGTGACAACATGCACTCTTTCTTGCACCGGGGTCTGTTCCAAATACCCTTATTGTGCAGTCTGTGGCACATTCACTTTGATCTATCCTATCGATGGTAGTGGCACTTGTGATCTCATCGGTTTCCTAGGACAATTCCTAGCCAGATGACTCTATTGGTTGTACTCAAAACAAGCACCCGTCCTAAAAGGGCACGGGGCGTAACCATGTTGTCTTCCGTCAGCATGACACACTCCATCCTTATTCATTGCTGACTTGACCATCCCACATTTCCAGTTGGATGAAATAGAATACTTTTCTCCGATCATAGGCTCATTCCCAAGCTGGTTTCCATCTCTACTGAATCTGAACCTCAACTCGGATGCAACGGCTTACTCCCAGATCAAATCTCCATGTTGGACCTCAGCAGGTGTGGCAACAACAATGGTTACGGCATTGGCAACGGCAGTGACAACAGCAACTATCATGCCCCGATCCTCCAAGCACGTACCCATCCCTCCTTGGTCGATTAAATAGCAATGTCCCATAATGCATCGCCGACCCATTCATTTAAATATGCATGCGGAAGCATATGTAAAATCTCTAGACAACAATTCAATGGGATAGAAAAGAAGGGGCCATATTTTCCTTGAAAACCACAACTACCTTTTTACATATCTCGTATAATTTATATACATTACTCTTCGTTATTTACAAGGTCTATCAAAAGATCGATTCTCAAAATTGGTTGTCCTAAGACCAACTATTCAGACCCAATCGCTAAATCTTCAGAGTCCACGGGATCCAGGCAAGACAACGAGTCCTCCACATCACCTTCAGGCAGGTCTGTTGGACCCTCCTCTTGGGCAGCATCAATCACCTCAGCAGGGATATCAAAGCCTCTAAGGGGACCTCCCCTAAGACCGTAAGGAGTGGTGTGGAACTAGGCTCTGAACTAATCAGGTACCTTCTAGTGTGGGACTTTCTCAATCCAGACTGAGGTCACTACCAACTCATAGGTCCAATCACATCTAGGATCGGGGAAAACGGAGACTTGTTCGGTTATTCTCACTAGACGACCAAGGCTCCCAAGGGGAGTTGCCATCTGCGAACCTGAAAATGGTCATACAATAACAAGTGAGACAACATCTCAGCAAGTTCTACCCCTTAAGACCCGATTAGGAAGCCAATACACTCTAGAGGCTGCCTAAGCACAACGAGTTAGAGGACTTACCTTGTTCTTAGTTCCATCCTGCAAATCAGTATATTTCAAATATACACCAATCACATCAATTCACCCGATCAGATCCAATCATCGATCAATCGACTTAGTCGATTACATGTCATCACGACTTTCCCTTGGTCGGTACATTCAATACTATCTATAAAGTCCGACCTTAGTCTAGGACTGCTTACCCAAAGCTGAAAATAGATAGTATAGCTTACCCAAAGCTGATAATATAGTATATTGTATATATGCTCACCCAAAGCTAATTGATTAGGGTCCCCAGGCCATCATAGTATACTATATATGCTCGCCCAAATTTGATAATATGGTATATTGCTCACCTAAAGCTGACATATTGCCCGTAGGTTGATATAGTATACTGGTATACTGCTCGTCCAAAGCTGACATATCGCCCGTATGTCGATATAGTCTACTACTCTAACCATATAGTCAATTCATCATTTTTATCATACCCGATAAAAATAACAATGTGTGGGTACATGGTTGGCCTTAGCCAAAATACCATAATTTTACTTTCACAATTCTGACCATTTTATATGGTTCACCAAAATATTTTGGGCATTGTAAACTGACGCTTGGTTAATTTCCAATCAATTACTAGAATTGATCAATTTAGGAACAAAATCCTAGAAATAGAATTACATCAATTTAGCACGATTTAGCACTCAAATAAATAAATAGACTGCACCATATGATCAACATAAAATTCCGGTCGTCGGTTATCCCAGCCTAATTTTTGGAGAATAATTAATTAATTAAATAATTACGAAAATTATTAAATAAATGCAATAAATCCAATTTAGGCCCGTAATGCCTAATTGGATGCCAAAACGGATCCGAAAAATTTCCGAGATTCGTTCAATAAATAATAGAGCTTATTTCCTTGCTAACTACACCAACCATTTATCTAACATGCTTGATAAGTCTCTAATTTTAATTACTCTAATCTAATCTATCTACCTAATTGCTCTTAATTAAATATAATCAACCCATAAGCATCATTAGCATACTAAGTAAGGATTAGTGAACAAAACTCATTTGTTTGGCGAGTGGGTCGGTGCAAACCGACGGGAACGTCGTGGGGAACAACTTCCTTCAAAGTGGGTCTGCCAACTGGGACCCAGACGGGCTCGGAAACGGGTCACTAAACCCACAAACCCTTGCTGGTTAGCCACTGAACAAGGCCGAATGGGCTGCCACGGGGACTGATTTGAGCACAGCTCAGGCTAAGATTGGCAATCGCGGGTCAGAATGCGGGTTGTGGCTGAAACGGCCGTGAACCAGGCCAAGTTGTGGCCACCGAGCTTGCTGGAATGGGTTATTGTTCTGGGTTTCGAAGCTGGGCTAAAGCGAATGGATGGTGGGGCAGCTCCGCGTTTGTTGGGCGCGGTTGGTGAGTCGGTGGGAAGCCGCATATGATGCGGCAGCAAACGAAGAGAAAAATGGTGGGGGCTTGGACAAGTTGGTGGGCCGTCTATGGGGCAGCAGATGTGCAAGGGAAATAGACAGTGACCAGGAGCAGCAAGAGAAGTGTCCGTCGGTCGTGAGGTGGGCCAGCGTAACAACCAAGGAAAAAAAAAGAAATAACACGTGCAGGGGGAGGGTCGTTGAAGCTGCGGCCAAAAAGGGAGCCACCGAAGGAGAGACAACAAGGATTGAAGGATAAGAACAAATGGAAGTCAAAGGAAAAAAGGGAAGGGAAGACCAACATGCAGAGTTGGTTGGCCAAGAGAAAAACGAAAAGAAGAAAAACGTGCAAGGGAAGTGCTCGTGTGAAGAGAGAGAGAGAGAGAGAGAGAGAGAGAGAGATTGTGCGGCTGAGAAGGAAGGGTTGTGTGTGTGCGTGGGGAAGGGAAAGCAGCGTGGGTCCAAAAGAATTAAAAGAAGAAATAACATAAAAAGACTAAAATTGTAATCTTGATCGACTTCAAAACAATTTTGCCAATTGGTCATCCTAAGATCAATTTCTTTGTCAATTGCGTAATGTGAAGTCTAAACAAAGATCAAGATAAGACAGTCCCTTAATCCCATGAATTTACTTCAAATCCGAATTTCATTTCGTTTTTCTCGGAATCTGATTTTCTGAACAAACTCCTCTGATTAGGGTCCGATTTGTTGCAGAAAAAGCCCAAGAAATCCCCTGTCACCAACTCACTCACAGCAGATGCCAAAAATCCCTTCCAATTGGCCAATTCGAATTTCCATTCATTTTCCGAATTGCCCGATTCAATCTCTTGTAAAAATCCTGAACTTGCCGGAAAAATCCTGAACTTGTCTAGAACGACTCATGGCACGACAGAACTTCCAATTTCTAAAATAGAATTCAAATTCGCGGTTAATTTCAATCAAATGTGGTTTTAGCGTGATCTAGTCTACTAGGTAGCTTTTAGGAATTTTTGGTGCAATTGACTCGTGGTCGATTTTCTTTGAGCCACACGTACCTCTTCAACACATTGGCGACTCTTGGTGGTCGTGAAAATCTCGAGATTTCAAATACGGACACAGGGTACCCAAAATGACATAAAATTGGTTTAGTGCTGATCGATGAGAATTTTGCAGGTGGAATCACCCACACTTTGATCACACGTCTTGTCGAATCGACCTATCTCCGGTCTCTGATTGATTTTTAATTGTGCCGTAATGACCCTTGCAGAGTAGCACGGTCGAGTAGTCGATTCTTGGTCGAATTCTCAACTCTATTATGTTTAAAATCCCTTAATGGCTTCACCGGATAGGCCAGTTATCTCATGAGTGGCCAACTCAGAGAAAAACACTATAATCACATTGATGAAAAGCTCAACTTATCCAATCGAAATCAGAACCTGAAAATCAGGATGTCACAGCAACAAGAGCAGCTCGATTCTAAGCTTACTGACCCAATAAGTTCCTAAGGAATACTAACGCCTGAACGATCCCGTCGAATCTAGGATCGCTCGATGCTGCTACATTAGTACCGGCCTGCGGCGGTACACCTTCACTCACGCTGGCCCGAGCTAGTGCTCTATCACCATCACGACCTCCTCGGGCACCGACCCATGTTGGCGTTCCACCCTAAGTAACAGGTCCGATGGTTCCCCTCATAGGAGTCCTCTGTGTTGGAGAAATCTTTTGGAATATTTCGAAGCTCGACAAAACGTTTCCAGTCTCGAAGTCTTGCGAGACTCTACCATCTAAAGTCCGAAGTCTTCAAGACTCTACCATTTAAAGTCCGAAGACTTGCAGACTCTACCATTTAAGTCGACCATTTAAGTTGAAGACCTTTTGTCGGACTCAAGACTCAAAGTCTTTTTCACCGGCGGTTTGTAGTTTGTCGAAGAAGGTCTATCCGGGATGCGTTTCGTTAAGGATTTGATCTTGTCGTCTAAACGAATATCTCTTATTTGGATATGACACAATGGATTACTTTAGTCAACATTAAAGATTGATTTAAAGATTCGTTGATTGGCGAAGTATACTTGGAAGGTTCTACTTATGGAAACCGAAATCCTGATTGTATGGGCGAGCAGGATTGATGGGCTATCGTTATGTTCCTTTAATAGCTCGAGTAATCTTTCTAATTGATTCTGTCCAACGGGAAGATTGGAAGAATTCCTTTGGTAAGTGCCAACGGGTATGATGGCATAAAGGAGTATATAAGGAAGATGTTCTAGTTGTTTCGGAAAGTGCACGATAGAAGAATTTCAAAGTACGAAGCTCCTTGTTCTTTGTCTATTGCGAGCGAAATCTTGTACGCAAAGAGAGACTATATTTTGAGATATCTTGAGGAAGTGTGGTAGAGTATCACCTTTGTGAAATCAAGAGAAAGCATTCTGTAACATCTCTCTTGTTTATAGTGAAATCCAGCCGATAGGCTGTCAGTGAGGAAGAGTGGACCTAGGCTTGGAATAAGCTGAACCACTATAAACCCTGTGTTCAATTTTCTCTTCCCTACTCTCTTTTTACTTTGATCATAATCTGTCTTGAAGAACTTCTGTTCTATTATTTGCCTAGTATTGGTTTTGTATATCGATAAATTGTTTTTAAACCTATTCACCCCCCTCTAGGTGTATATACTAGTAATATCAATTGGTATCAAAGCTTGTGTACTCACTTTGTTTGAAGTATTTTACTTCAGAGTTAAAGATCCATGGCTAGTAAGTTAGCACCAGGGCTGGTGGAAGGGCAAAGCAATACCAGACCTCCTTACTTTGATGGAAAGGATTACAACATCTGGAAAAACAAGATGAAAGCATTCCTAAGATCGAAGGATCCTCGGAATGGGATGTTGTAGAAAAGGAATTACTCCTAAAGCTGCATCGAATCGAGAGAGGAAAAATGACTGTTGAATCTAGTGAAATGACTCGGGAAGAGATAATCAAGAGACAAGCTCTTGATGCAAAAGCAATTTATTCCTTATATTGTGCTTTGTCACCTTGAATATAACAGAATATCTTCTTGTGTTACATCAAAAGAAGTCTGGGATATATTACATATTACTTATGAAGGAACTGATCGAGTGAAAGAGACAAGAATCGACATTCTCCTTGGTCAATACGAAGCCTTCAAAATGAAATCGGGAGAATCTATAACTGACATGTTTAGTCGTTTTACAGAGATCGTGAATGGTCTTGAAAATCAAGGTCAACCAATTTCTGATCCCATGAAAGTAAACAAGCTACTGCGAGGACTCTCCAAGGATTGGAATCACATAAAGACCTCAATAAGAGAGACACAAAGAATCATGCCACTTTGTTTGTCGATGAGTTGGTTGGAATTCTTCAGTCTTATGAAGTGGAACGAATCAATGAAGATGAAGATCCTAAAGGTAAGAAATCCATTGCATTAAAATCCAATGATGATTCGATGTTACTGATTCGAAGATGATATGGATGATGAGGAGCTTGCTCTCATGATAAGAAGATTCAAGAAGCTAAACGAAAAGGAAGAAGATTCAATCCAAAGAAACGAGTTTTCAAAAGCAAAGACTAAGTCTGTTGAGGATGATGAATCAAACAAAGACATAGTCCGCTTTGAATGTAAGAAAAAAGGGACACATCGGACCCAACTGTCCTCTTCGAGGAAGAAGAAAGGAAAAGCTGAAAAGTATCGAAAGGCTCTTAAAGCGAAACACGGAGTGATACGAGTGTGAAGAAAGTGATGATGACTATGCCAATATATGTCGATGGCTCAATCGGATTCATATTCAAACTCGAGATGGACTCGAGATTCAGATAGTGAGTTTGAGGTAAGTAATTTTAAAATTCCCGTTAAAGTCTCTAAATACATTGATGAGATGTGTTCTAGTCTTAAGATTTCTCTTAAAAGGATTTCCGAACTTAAAAAGGAAAATTCTGCACTAAAACAACAGGAAAATACTTTGAAAGAAAAGTTGAAATGTTTAGACATGAATGTTTCGACTCTTAAAGAAAGTGAAGAAAATCTTTTAAAAGAAAATGAATTCTTAAAAAATGACATATCAAATATCTCAAAAAGATTTTCAATAGGATCGAGAAACTTGAAAAAATTCTTTCAAAGCACAAAGACCTTATTTTAATAAATCTGGTTTGGGAATGACTGTAGAAATCATTCCTCTAATTGATTTTCCTAAAGTGAAAAAAAAGAATTAAGCAAAGACCCACAAGAGATGCTTACAACAATCATTTCAAAAAGGTCTTTGTGAAACCTGTAGGTCGAAATGCTCTAAAATGTTCAAGGTGCAACAGTGCAAATCATTTTGAAAAAGAATGTCCTATGGTTTGGAAACCTATTAAAAAAGTATGGGCAAAAACCACATATCATACTAACACCAATGGACCCAAGAAAATATGGGTACCAAAGAAAGCTTGAGTTTCTTTTTAAATGCAAGTCACTATCAAGAAAATGGTAAAATGGTATCGGATAGTGGATGCTCAAGACATATGACAGGAGATTCAAAATGCTTCATAAAACTTGTTCAAGCAAATGGTGGAAAAGTTTCATTTGGAGGAAACAGCAAAGGAAGAATTGTGGGGTTTGGAACTGTAAAAATTGGAAACCTCATGATAAGCAATGTTTCCCTAGTGGAAGGACTCAACTACAATCTGCTCGTATCGATCATTTGTGTGCTACTTTTTTGGTTTCAAAATAAACTTTCAAGAAGGAATTTGTTCAGGAACCAGTAAAGATACTACTCAGTCATTTATGGGTCGAAGACATGGAAACATCTACCTCTTGGACGTAAATCCAGATGAATCGAAATGTCTAATCTCATTACAAGACGAAGCGAACGATGGCACGAAAGCTTGGGCACATCAATATGAAGCGAGATAGCCAAAATTTCAGCAAAGAAGCTTGTTCGAGGTTTACCCAAATTATCATACCAAAAGACCAATCTATGTACTCCATGCGTATTGGGAAAACGGGTAAGAAATTCCTTTAAACCAATAAATCAAGTTTCCACTAATCATGTATTGCGGCTTACGCACATGGATCTGTTTGGACCAACCGAACTCGAGCATTGGGGGTAAGAAATATTGCCTAGTAATTGTGGATGACTACTCACGATTTACTTGGGTATATTTCGACAAGTAAGTCGAAACGTTCTCTTACTTTGAAAAGTATGCTAAAAAGGTTCAAAATGAAAAATGGTTTGTTATCTCTAGTATAAGAACAGACCATGGAGATGAATTTGAAAATCAAGATTTTACAAAATTCTGTGATGAATCTGGTTTTCAACATATGTTCTCCTCTCCATATACTCCAGAACAAAATGGAGTTGTGGAAAGAAAGAATAGATCGCTTCAAGAAATAGCTAGAACTCTTTTGATTGAAAGTAACATCTCTTCACAGTTTTGGGCTGAAGCAGTTTCAACAGCATGTTATATTATCAATAGAGTTTTTCTAAGGCCTATCCTGGAAAAAACCTCTTATGAATTATTCAAAGGAAAGAAGCCTATTGTTTCTTATTTTCATCTGTTTGGATGTAAATGCTTTATTTTGAAAAATGCAAATGATCGAGTTGGCAAGTTTGAAGAAAAATCAAACGAAGGTATCTTCCTTGGATATTCTACCTCAAGCAAAGCCTACGAGTCTATAACAAGAAGACTTATTCGTGGAAGAATCAATGAATGTCAAATTCCAGGATTCTTCACAAAATGAATCTATTCGAGACTCATCTTGAAGAATCTGAACCAGCTTCAGACTCTACAAAGTCTAAAGAAGCAGCTCAAACTCAAAAAGACCAGCAACAAGTGGTTATTGAAGATTCAAATGAAGGAAGTGATCATCAACCTGACGAATCAATCGGTAACTGGAAGCATAAGTCCAGTCATCCCAAAAATCTCATTATTGGCGACATTAATGAAGGGATTAGCACAAGATCCAAAAGGCGCGAAGAGTCTAGTTTGTGGCTCTTATTTCGAAATAGAACCCAAAAGCATAGAATAAGCTTTTATCGATGAAAGCTGGATTGAAGTTATGCAAGAAGAACTCGGACAATTCAGCATTAATGATGTACGGGAGTTAACTCCTAAACCGAAAGGTAAATCTATTATTGGAGCTAAGTGGGTTTTCAGGAACAAGATGAACGAAGAAGGAAAAGTCATAAAAAAACAAAGCAAGACTCGTGGCCAAGGGATATACGCAAGAAGAAGGGATAGACTATGACGAGACTTACGCACCAGTAGCAAGGTTAGAAGCTATTCGATTATTACTTGCTTTTGCCTATTATAAGGATTTCAGGTTATTCCAAATGGACGTCAAGAGTGCTTTCCTGAACGGATTTATCCATGAGGAAGTCTATGTGGAACAACCACCGGGTTTGAAGACCCAAGGAGACTAGACTCAGTATTCAGACTGAAAAAGGCCTTGTATGGTTTAAAGCAAGCACCTCGAGCTTGGTATGACATGCTGAGTAAGTTTGTAATTCAAAATGGCTTTGTCAAAGGTAAAGTAGACACTACCTTGTTTATCAAAAAGGAAAGCAAAAGTTTTCTGCTTGTTCAAATATATGTTGATGATATTATTTTTGGATCCTCTAATCAAAGTCGTGCAAGAAATTCTCTAAGACGATGCGGGATGAATTTGAAATGAGCATGATGGGTGAACTAACATTCTTTCTTGGACTTCAAGTGAAACAATGGAAGGAAGGGACTTTTATTCATCAAGAAAAATATGCTAATGATCTTGTCAAAAAATTTGGACTGGAAAATTGCAAAAAGACTGATATACCGATGTCAAGTTCCTTGAAGATAGACAAAGATGAAGGAGGAAAGAAAGTTGATCAAAAGCTATACGGGAGTATCATTGGCTCACTTCTTTATCTTACTACGTCTAGACGACATTCATTCGGTGTTTGCATTTGTGCTAGATTTCAAGCGGACCCTAAAGAATCTCATTTAAGTGCAGCAAAGTGTATTATCAAATACATTGCTTCAACTTCAAGCATAGGTCTTTGGTATCCTAAAAGAGGAGACTTTACTCTTCTCGGATACTCGAGACGCGAGATCTAGCTGGTTGCGAGTTTGAAAGAGCACTTCAAGCACTTGTCAACTACTTGGAAGCGGGACAGTGTCTTGGTTCTCAAGAAAGCAAAAATACGGTAGCCCTTTCTACAACGAAGCGAGTATATATCTCTTGGAAGTTGTTGTTCACAAATTTTGTGGATAAAATAACAGCTAAGAGACTTTGGAATTGAAGATTCATGCACGAGAGATTAAGCTGCGACAACACTAGTGCTATCAATCTTACCAAAAATCCAATCCTTCACTCAAGAGCGAAGCATATAGAGATTTGACATCACTTCATAAGAGATCATGTTCAAAATGGAGAAATTTCGATTCAGTTTGTCGACTCAACGAACCAACTAGGGGATATACTTACAAAGCCTTTGGAGAAAAATCAATTTGAAATCATACGTTCCAGACTCAACATCCTTAATTTTGAAGAAGTTAAAGTCTAATGACTCTCAGACTCAGACGATTCTTAACTGTAAGTTATTTTATTTTTTTTGCTATATTTCATCTCGGAAAGATACGATCATCTATCTATAATTGATTTTTGCCACTCTCAATTTCCGTTATAAAAGGCAATTTCTCTCTGTCAAAAAGGGGTTAATATTTTAAAATTGGCAGTTATCGATTTTAAAGGGGTAAGTTTTTTTTTTTTAAAGGGGCATCTTTCACTTTCCTTTGCGACGCTTGGTATGCCTCCTTTCGGCCCGACCTATATATAGTCGGTTTCTCTTTCGTTCGAAACCCTAAAAATACATCGATCTTCTTTTCGTCGTCCTCACTTGTTTAATCTTGAAAAAGTTGTCTTCTTTCTTGGGAAAAGTCAAGTTCGGAATCTTTCAAGCTTGTGAAAGATGTCGTTTTCAAGGAAGTCTTCAAGGATTGCAAACAGGGGACCACGGCAAATGAGTGAGGGGCCTACTCACTTCGATCTCACCGAGGAAGATGAGTTACACAGTCAACAACTGAGCCCACAACAGTCTCAGCAACGTCATTCTCCACCAACTAGTCCACGGGGTGTTGGGCATCGGGAAGAGGAAGAAGTTATTGAAAAAGCTAATCTGTAAGGACCCAAAAGCCCTCCTTTATTTATAAGCTTTATCGTTCTTTAAAGAGGACCGGTACTCCATTGAACTACATAGACGAGTTTCTCAAAAACAAGGGATATGGGAATGAGTATATCTTTCTGCGAAATATGGAGGATTTGAGAATTGCTCCTAAGGGAATGGTGAAGAAGCCCGGCCAACATTCCTAGTGATCCGCGGATTGGAACACAAAATCCGATAGATGGGAATGATGATGATAAACTGTACAACCAATTTCAACCAAGAATGGGGGTTGCGGCGAAAAATCGGGGAAAAAGAACAGACTTGTTCCGATCGAAGGAATAGAGGGATCTTTATTCAAGACTGTTAAAACGTGGGGTGATAAACCCTAGGAGTGTGGATTTTGATTTCCTTGATGCAGTGAACATTAAGTTGAGGGAAAAGTTTTGTCTTCTTCAACTTGAACAGTTTTGTTCCGATACTTCAGAAGCCTATACTGAATTAACTGCATACTTCTATTCGAATTTTAGCTTCTTGGATGCGAATAGAATTTCTTTCAGTATCCGAGATAAAAACTTTGTGGTGGATGTAGATATGCTGGCTGATGTGATTGGGGTTGAGAGAGGAAGATATCAACCTATCAATGTCTCCATTGCTCGTGCCACGTTGGAGCTTGTTAAGGACAAAAAGACGAGAGGGAAGGATTTCCTACTCAAGGATGCGTGCATTCAACATTACGCTTCACAAGATTGTGATAAATTGCCTCGGACCCGAAATCTACTTCAAAGACTGATGTTTCTAACTCGGAGGCAAAGCTAATGTATGCCATCCTTACTTTGGGAGAAAGTTTTCTCTTCCTCATATCATTCTGTTCCACATGTACGGAAGCGGTGGTGAAGGACAAGGGTCAACTTCCTTATCCGGGTCTTGTGTCGAAGTTATTCGAGACATTTGAATATTCAACCTCCACATATTCTCTGTGTTCGATCGTGTGACAAAATGGTGGTAGGATTGAAAATGGTGTCCAAAATGCGTCTGAAAGAACTTGACAAGGAGTTGGAGAAATTCAAGGAGACAACCCCTGCCAAACCTCATCAAGCCTTTTCTGCAGCAAAAAGGAAAGGGAAGGAGCCCATGGTTGCTTCATCCAAAAAGAGAAGAGCTCTCATTCTTGAGGATGAAGATGATGAGGATGACATCACCATCTCTGCTTTGGCTTTAAAAAATTTGAGTCGTTCTGTTCCATAATCAATGGAACGACAAGAGAAGGAAGCAGAAGAAAAAGAAGCAGAGAAGAAGGAAGCTGAAGAAAAAAGGAGCAGAGGAGAGAGAATCTGAAGGAAGAAATGCAGAGGAAGGACAGTTTGAAGAAGAAGAAGAAGAAGAAGAAGAAGAAGAAGAAAAAGAAGAAGAAGAAAGAGGAAGTCCAGAGGAAGAAGAGCATGAGGATCACTCTTCCCCTTTGAAGGCATCGAAACGAGGGGAGATGGTGAGAATAGAGAAACATCCTCATATCCTGCTGCCGGTGAGGGAGTCGGCCGCTCTCCGGCGAGATCCAGAGGACATTCATGCCTCTCAATTTCTGAAGAGGGACATGATGCTTCATCGCCAAATCCGCGTGACTATGCTGATGTACCATCGTCCGCCTTTACTCCATCGATCGTGCCAACGCCGTGCGCGCGGCCCGATGATTCAGCGGACTTCCGCAGAATTCTTGATGTTCTCTGGAAATGCGGGGTCGAGATATATGCTCGGGAAGCGAAATTCAGAATTTGTAGAATGCGGGACAAGCTTCTTCAATTTCTTTAAATGATCGAGATCCAAGCTCTTACTCTTCGAGGTCCAAGCAAATGCTAAGAGTGAAGAGGTAGCTCAAGCGAAGGAAGATCTGAAAAAGCTGGAAGGCATCGTCCAATCAATAGGAGATTTCCAGCTTGTTCGTATTCCCAAGCAAAACGACTCTATTCCATCTCAAACTTTTTTTCGATGACAAAAAGGGGAGAGATGTGAGCTTTGAAATCTTTGAAGTTAATCTTGAGTGTGTTTGTTTTGATGATTGACTTTGTTTCTTTGTTTAAACTTTGAGTATGGTTGTGGACTGGACTGAATTTAAGTTTTGAACTTGACTGCTTACATCAAGTACTATTGATATTTTATAAATGGCTTTACTCTCATACAAGACTAACCTATTTTCTGTGGTTGCAGATTCTAGTGTTACTTTTAAGCCATTAACCTTTATGAGATATCCATATTTGCTTGAGTAATGTTTTGCGGAGTCAAAGATATTCAAATCTGCATGAAAGTTTTGTCACCATCAAAAAGGGGAGATTGTTGAAGAAATCTTTCTGGAATATTTCGAAGGCGACAAAACGTTTCCATCGGTCTAGTCGAAGTCTTGCGAGACTCTACCATCTAAAGTCGAAGTCTTGCGAGACTCTACCATCTAAAGTCCGAAGTCTTGCGGACTCTACTATTTAAAGTCGAAGACTTCGAGACTCTACCATTTAAGTCGACCATTTAAGTCTGAAGACCCTTGCATCGGACTCAAGACTCAAAGTCTTTTCTCAGCGACGGTTTGTAGTTTGTTGAAGAAGGTCTATCCGGATGTGCGTTTCGTTAAGGATTTGATCTTGTCGTCTAAACGAATATCTCTTGGCTGGATATGACACAATGGATTACTTTAATCAACATCAAAGATTGATTTAAAGATCCATTGATTGGCGAAGTATACTTGGAAGGTTCTACTTATGGAAACCGAAATCCCGATTGTATGGGCGGCGGGATTGATGGGCTATCGTTATGTTCCTTTAATAGCTCGAGTAATCTTTCTAATTGATTCTGTCCAACGGGAAGATTGGAAGAATTCCTTTGGTAAGTGCCAACGGGTATGATGGCATAAAGGAGTATATAAGGAAGATGTTCTAGTTGTTTCGGAAAGTGCACGATAGAAGAATTTCAAAGTACGAAGCTCCTTGTTCTTTGTCTATTGCGAGCGAAATCTTGTACGCAAAGAGAGACTATATTTTGAGATATCTTGAGGAAGTGTGGTAGAGTATCTACACTTTGTGAAATCAAGAGAAAGCATTGCTGTAACATCTCTCTTGTTTATAGTGAAATCCAGCCGATAGCTGTCGGTGAGGAAGAGTGGACCTAGGCTTGGAATAAGCTGAACCACTATAAACCCCTGTGTTCAATTTTCTCTTCCCTACTCTCTTTTTACTTTGATCATAATCTGTCTTGAAGAACTTCTGTTCTATTATTTGCCTAGTATTGGTTTTGTATATCGATAAATTGTTTTTAAACCTATTCACCCCCCTCTAGGTGTATATACTAGTAATATCACTCTGCTCCTGATAACTCATGCTACAAGATCTTTATAGAAACCTATTTTTTAACTCCAATACCAGATTAGAATTTGAGTGACCCACACCAAATAAGCTACCAATCAGCTATCAATCACATGCACCAGTATGAAATAAAGTTCATTCATACTAACTATCTCATGACTCATCGCATCTTATCACTACAACTATCGACCGGCTCTGATACCACTTAAACGGGGATGTCACGCCCCGATCCTCCGAGCACGTGCCCATCCCTCCTTGGTCGATTAAATATGCGACGTCCTAGGACTCATCGCCGACCCACTCATTTTAATACGGATGCAGAAGTGAAATACTAATCCCCTGACAATAACAAACGTGGGATTGAAAAGTAGAACAACAAATTTCAAATCAACACATTATAAGCAACTGCAATCTGGTTTACAAATAGAGGCCAACTCTAGGGTCTAAGTATAGGAAGTCTATCTTCAAAAAGAACTTCTAAGCCACCAATGCTCCTGACCCTTCCGCTTCATGCTTCGGGTTCTTCATTATAGGGACCTGAAAATGTTATCCCACAACGGGGTGAGACAACGTCTCAGCAAGTTCAACCCCCTAAGAATTGACTAGGGAGAAAATATGCCCCAAGGGCTGCCTAAGCACAAACATAGGTCGAAGGACTTACCTTGGCCTCAGTCTCCTCCTGCAAGTCAATTTATCTCATAGATACACAATTCACATCAATTCATCAAATCAGATCGAACTATTGATCAATCGACTCAGTCGATTACATGTCATCACGAATACTATCTAATAAGTCCGATCGTATCGGGATTGCTCCATCTAAGCTGATAAATAAATAGTATAACTCCCTCTAAGTTGATAAATAGTATACAGCTCACAATCTAAGCTGACATATCAGAGCCCGTAGGTTGATATGGTATACTAATAATGCTCACTCTAAGTTGATGATAATATAGCTCGCAAATTAAGCTAATAAGGTATACTGCTTGGAATCTAAGCTAACATATCAAAGGCCGTAGGTTGATATAGTATACTAGTATACTGCTCGCAATCTAAGCTGACATATCGCCCGTAGGCTAATATAGTATACCACTCGACCATCTATTCAATTCAACATTTTTATCATACCCGATAAAAATACTCGTGTGTGGGTGCACGGTCGGGTTTAGCCAAAAAACAATAGTTTCACTTTTGAACATCCCACCATTTCTAGCAGTCCCAAAATAGAATTTTGGCACTATAGACCAACGCCCGATAATTTTCCAATTAATTACTAAAATTATCAATTTCTGAGATAAATACCAAAAATCACCAAACACATTTAATTTGCATCAAATAACAGCCGAATAAATAAACAAATTACACTACTGCAATTAGCATGAAATTCCGGTCACAGATTAGCCCGGTCTAATTTCTGAAAATAAATAAATAAATAATTAATTAATTAATTACAAAAAATAATAAATAAATGCCAATAAATAGAACTTAGGCCATTAAAGCCTAATTGGAAGCCGAGACAGATCTGAAAAATTACCGAACCACTCTAGTTAAATACTAGAGCTTGTCTAGGCTCTAATTACACTACTCTAATCACCTAACATGCAACAACAATTAATTAAATTGCTAATCTAATCTAACTATCTACCTAATCAATACTTAGTCTAAACTAAACAACCCTTAAGCGTCATTAACCTACTAAGTAGGGATTAGTGAGTTAAACTCACTTGATTAACGATCCGCTCGGCCAAAATGACAAGGACGCGATGGCGGCCAATAAATTCCAAAGTAGGCCCGCCAAGCGGGGCCAAACCGGGGCTGAAATCGGCTACACAAAGCTTCGCGGTTGGGCTGGGTTTTGCTCTTGCGTTGCTGGTCACATTGCTTCGATTCCACGAAAGTGAAAGGCGGCTGAAGTTCTGAGAGACGCGGGCTACAGCAGAGCTACGGCACGGTTGATCGTGATGAAATAGTCCAAGGAAGGGAGTCTGCGAAGTTGGACCTCGCCCGAAGAAGAGGGCGCTGATTTTGCTGGGTTGCTAGAGTTGTCTCGGTGAAGTTGCAGAATCTAGAGGGAGCTCGCGGACGGCAGGTGTCAACGTTTGATGGAGGAGATGGACGAAAGAGGATGGAGCAGTTTTGGTGGTGAAGCAATGGTGACCAAGACCAGTGATGCTGAAGACGCGTGGCTGATGGCGTGGGCGGAGTTTTGGTGCACGAAGAGGAGGAAATGGAGGGGAAACAGCTTGCTTCGGTGGGGACTCTGGCAGAGGAAGCCACAAACGCTGGTAGAGAGTAGAAGTTGACTACGCAAGAAGCAAGGAGAAGACAACTTGAGAGGGGTAGCTGGCAAATTGGTTCGACCAGAGAGGGAGGGGAGAGAGAGATAACGTCGACTGGTGGGGCCCGAAAGTCAGCAAGGAAACCATAAAATGATGACTGCTGTAGGTGTATGGTCGGCTGAAAGGGGGACGCGCGAAAAGAAGAAGGGGGGAAGAGAGAGAAATAGAGAGAGAGGGGTGTACAATGGAAGGGACCGAAGGAGGATCCGGTGAGGGAGAGAAAAAAAGGTAATTAAAACCAAATTACTTTTAGCTCACTTAACACAACAATATCAATTGACAAGTAAGGCCAAAATCCACATCAACTTGTCCAATTTAAAGGCTACTTGAAGACCAAAATAAGACAGTCCCTCCATCCTACGAATTTCCCTCAATTCCGAATTATATTTCCCTTTTTCTCGGAATCCGATTCCTGAACAAACCTCTTCGATTGAGGTCCAATTTTGTTGAATAAAAAGCCCACACAACTTCCTTTCACCAAGTAGTTCACATAGGAGGCCAAAAATCCCTTCAAATCGGCCAATCCGAATTTTCGTTCGTTTTCTAAATCGTCTGAATCGATTTTCCATAAAAATCCCAAACTCACTGAAAATTCCTCGAAAGGTAAGTCGATGTTCCTAAAATAATTCGTGACATGATAAAACTTTCTATTTTTGAATTCGAGTTTAAATTTGCGGTTAATTTCAATCTGACGCGATTTTAGCGTAACCTAATCTACCGAGTAGCTTTTAGGAAGTTTTGATGCAGTTGACCCATGGTCGATTTTTTTCGAGCCACACGTACCTCTTCGATACATTGGTGACTCTCGATTGTCATGAAAACCTCAAGGTTTCAAATACGAACACAGGGCGCCAAAACGACAGAAAAATCGGTCTAGAGCCAATCAACGAGAATTTTGCAAATTAGTTGAATCACCCACGTTTAGCCACACATCTCAGTCGAACCGACCTATCTTCGATCTCTGATAGGTTTTTGACTGTGCCATAATGACCCTTGCAGACTAGCATGGTTGAGCAGTCGATTCCTAGTCGAATTCTCAAGTTTATTGCATTTAAAATCCCTTAACGGCTTCACCTGATAGGCTAGATATCTCGTGAGTGGCCATCTCAGAGAAAAACACTATAGTCACGTCGATGAAAGGCCAAACTTATCTAATCAAAATCAGATGCTGAAAATCAGGATGTCACATGGGTCACATAATAATTGATCTCATGTGTTAATTCAAATATTTCAAGTTTTTGCAAATTATAATAGTTTGCATTAGAAAGTTTAATAAATTTCATGTACTTACAATGTGCTACAATTGGAATTGATTGATGAACGAATCATAAAAGGGAAATACTTGCATGTATCATGGTCCATGGTTCATATGCGATCACATTCATTGATTTTTTGTGAGAATCACGTGAAATTTATAAGATTAATGGTTTTGATAGACCTGATTTATGTGGACTAGATACTAACAAGTCTAAACTCAATGAAGGCTAGGAGATAAGAGAGAGAATCAACTTCCTTGAGAAACAAAGATGAACCTGCCTTCTGACTTTGCTTACAATATGCACAAGTCCATCCTCACATCTTTGTCTTACCCTGTTGTGAAGGCAAACAGAAGGACAATTTAAGTTCGTGTATCTAGTCAGTTTTTTTATTACGCATTAGTATGCACATAGCCAAATTCCACGGCTACGAGATCTCCTTAATTGAGTTTGTCCAATAGGTTGATTGGAAGAAATTCCTCTGGAAAGTGTCAACGGTTATAAAGGCATGAATGAGTATTTAAGGAGGTCATTTGGTTCATTTGAGAGTACGTGTGAGAATTAAAATTCCAAAGTCTGAAGCTTTTCAAATTACTTGTTCTTCATCGATAGTTCTTACAATTGTACTCAAGAGAGAAAAATACAAATGAATGACTTAGTGTGAGAAAAAGAAACTCTTCACTGAGTGATCGTACTCAAACTGTTGTAATTCTCTTTTGATTCATAGTGAAATCTAGCCAAAAGGCTGTTAGCGTGGGAGAGTAGACGTAGGCTTGATCTAAACCGAACCACTATAAATCTTGTGTTTAATTTCTTCTTCCCTTAACTCCTTTAATTTGTTTGTTGCGATATTTTTCTAAGTTCTGCTAATTTGCAAAACATTTTATTTGAGTCTGAATTAGAAGTCTGGTGTTAATAGACTTTGATTGAAGACAATTACTTTTACTGCTTTTATTGGATAAATTCGTTTTTACATCTATTCACCTCCCCTCTAGGTGGTAATACTAGCACTTTCACAACCCCGACCAATCCGACTCGATGATCTTTGAGAATTTGGGGAGGAGGAGAAGGTACCGATTGCCAGGGAGGCGATGGAGGCGGAGGATGAGGTCCTCTTCATTAGGGGCGATTTGGCTGCACTTGACGAATGGGCGAAGGTAGTTCATGTGGTAGCTTTTGCTACAGTGGAGGAGGTAGGCCGCTTGGGGAGGGTGCACCATTGACCCTTGCCTTCGTGGTTGATGTAGTTGGCGAAGAGCTCGTCCTCCTCCAGCGTCCAAGGCGCCTTCTTCAACCCCCACCTTGCTGTAGCACAGGGTCTTTGCATAGTCTACATGGACCATGCCAAAACGATTTCGTTTAGTGTCGTCTTGTGTAGTCTACATGGACGGTGTAATGTTGTTCGACTTATCTACATGGATAAATGTCTTTTCAAGAGATGCCATATCATTTAAAATTCTTGCTGGAAAAAGCCACATCAGCTGTTTGATCGGAAATTCTCATAATCGGTATTTAAGTATTTCTTTCTTCTCAATTTTGACATTTAAATGTGCTTTTTGGAAGTTTTGGTACTCTTGTATCCTCCCGTGCTAAGTTGTGGACCTAGGGTGCTCTTTTGCCAATTATAAGCAAATCAAGACATATTATATGTTGTACACCATATCAATTCTTCAACGTGAGACCACTGCCTAGCATCTTTTGTAGCATTTCAAATTTTGCAAATTGGATGTCGCCATTTAGCAGTGCCTCGATTTCTCAAAATCTTCCGAAATCTTAGGTTCTGATTCTCTACGGAATAAAAAAAAACGTTCATAAACTTAGATACAGGACTGGAGTTATCATCAAATTAGTTCAAGAAAATCTAGGTCGATTGGACACTAAAAAAGCTCAAGCAGTAATGGGAAAGTCGATGACCTAAGTGTACCTGTGAAGGAACTGGTCAACTCAAACCTAAAGATCTTAGGTCTCGGGGTTCGGTAACGCGCGAGAGAGAATATGGTTCCACGACGTCCTTTCCGTACAACAGCCTTATTTTTGATTATGTTCTAAATCATTCATTATTAATTTCTTAAGCATGCACAATGTTTTGTTTTAAAATGTCACGAAACACTTATCCAACATCGTTATTAATTAACATGGCAGTATTCTCGTGGAGTGGGATGACAATATTTGTATGTTAAACTGTGCATACCAATGTCAATTCGGATACAAAATATAATCATGATTTGAGGCGATTATATGACATGGCAACCATGGCAAATTTGAAATTTTGATGAGAAAATGATTTGACACGGCACTCTTCACATGCTAGATTACATGGTAAATCAAATTCGATTATGAAAATGAAATGACATGACATAAAAGTAACATGCACGTGATATGGCAAATCAATTCATAATATGATAATGGAATGATGTGAGGTACACAATTTACACTATGTGAGTAGTTGTTTTTCCATTCAATCTGCGGACGTGGCAATTTATGTAGAAACATACGGTTTCCTTTCGATTAGCTAAAAACATAATCAAAATTCGGCTTAAAAATATGATTCAATAAAAGAAGTGAGGAATTTTTAGACAAATAAGAAAAATCTTTCTTTGGAAAAGATTTTCAGAGTCTTGCTACGAGTCTATATTTTATGTATGAAAATATAGTTAAAACTTTGTGATCTATTTTGTGCTCCATACTATTCCACATGCATAGGGCCATAATTTAAAGGTTCTAGCCGTAACAATGTCTCGACCCTCTCGAGGCAGAACTTGAGAATTCTAACACACAGGCACCAATTTCCTCTCGCAAGGTAGCACTTACGCTTTAGACGACTATCCCAAGCCCTACCGATGGGGACTTGAATTCTTAATTCTAGTTAATTATTATATAGAGTCCCCACTAATCTATTTTAGGTCAATTAGAAGCCATGTGAGATATGGGAGGTTGCCTCACTTCTATAAATAAGAGAATTGAGTATGAGAATTTGATTCTGCTAGATTAGTGAGCCTAACGTTGGTTAATTGGTCCTTTGTTCTTTAATGGAAAGCTTTAATGAGGTCTTGGATGATTTAATTTCTTAACATGCATCTACATATCCATGCATCTATGTGAATAAATCTACTAAAAAACTACCAAATATAAGCAATATATTTAGAGAGTGAATAAATGAAACTTAAGAAAAGATAGAAAATAATAACATAAACCTCAGGCAACAATTATACGAGGTCTTTGAATAACCTCTTAGTACAAGACTCCCGTGAGCGTTAAATGGAAATTATAAAATTACTTTTGCAAGCTTTCTAAAGTAGACTATTGCATGAAAGGAAAGTGAATATGCAAAAGTTATATGTTACATAAAAGGAGAAAAATCTATTTTATATATTCCAATTCAATCCTAAATCATTCAATTGATTCATTGAAGTTATAAACTTTTGTGTGAAAATACAATTAATTCTATCTAGCTAACACTCGCTTAAATTTGTTGACATGATGATTTAGTAATCGCTGACCATTTTATGTGTCATGGTTGGCAATTCGACATGACCATAGTTACTTGAAATGAAGTCATTTTGCTTAACCTTTTTGATTTTTTTTTCTTTCGTTTCTCTCTTGGCTCCTTTTGGTGGCTGTTCATTTTCATTTTTCTACTTTTCATTTTTTTTTTCTGGAAAAGGAAGGGAATTCCTCAGGAGCGAAGCTGAAGTGACGAGGACGAGGGACCATCTTCACAAATGTGAGAATTGGACGAACGAGCGAAGTAGTGGAGTTTGTTGGGATATAACATGCGGAAAACGACATTATCTTGCAATTTACGTCAACACGAAATCACCAGAGAAATTAACGAGAAAAATAAAGGACACCAAAAATTTACGTGATTCGGTCCGAGTATCGGTACCTACATCCACGGGGAGAGCCAGTAGCAAATAATCTACTAAAATCGAAGTATCAAAGTTTACAATTGTTCAAAACGTTAAAGTGTTTCCCACGCCTAGATTTAACCAAAAACCCAAAGTGTTTATAAATAAACAAGTCACTTGGGTATAAACTCACAGCACAAAGTTTTTTTTTTTGGTAAAGTACTCAAAGCACAAAGGGGCGCGCATTCAAGCTCAAAACACAATGCTCTACGTACGTTTGGTTCGCGTACATACGAAATCGCGTATCTCTTCAAGCTTCTCGCGGAGGACTCGCGGCTTCATTGATCATCGGACATGCGCACACGAAAAGAACGATTATGTTCTTATATATATGTGCCCAGGTCAAGGGCCCACCACATCAAGGGCCCACTCCGTTTTGCTTCTTACGCGTGTGGACTCTTCTTTCCTTCTACGTGCACAGGCTTCGGCGACTCTGCAGCAACTTCATGCCAAGAGAAAATTCCTAAATCATTATTATAAGTGTGCCCAGAGTCAACAACTTTGACTTTGGGCCCACGTTCGGATTCCCCTTTACAATAAGAATTCGTAACTGCAGGGAAGAAGGGAAAAACTTAATTTTCCTTTTATTTCCTCTTTTTGTAATTCCTTCACGAGTTCGGCGAATTTCCTCATCCAATTTAAACTCGAGACATTGATTTAACAATTCTCCACATTGGCTCGATGTTTGAAAGCAAGTTATAGTGCTCATTATCCATGTTGCTCTCCCAACACCCCAACGGGCACTCACTTTCCAAAGACGCTAATAAAGCTAAAGCAGAGCTTGAGCTTCCCCAAAGGAACAAACTTAGTCATAATGTTTGCTAGGTTATCTGTTGTAATAATCTTTTTGACAATAACAATACCCTCAGCTAAGACATCTCGGATGAAATGGTACCTGATGTTGATATGCTTCGTTCTTTCGTGATAAACTGGATTATACGCAAAATATATCATACCTTGATTATCATAGTGTATATCCACACTTTTCTATTCTAACCCAAAGTCCGAGAGCAAACTTCGTAACCATATCGCCTCCTTCGCTACAAAGGTTAGTGCCATGTACTCTGCCTCAGTTGAAGACAAGGTAATGTGATCATGTAATGACGCTTTCCAACTAACTGCACCACCCACTAGCGTAAATACATACCCTACTAAAGACTTGCAATCATCCAAGTCATCGGCGTGATCCGAATCCACAAAACTAGTGGTCTCACTCCATTGCTGTCCTTTTGATACACTATACCCACGTCTGTTGTCCCCTTCGAATATCTAAAGATCCACTTCACAGCTTCCCAATGAGCTTTACCAAGACGCTTCATATATCGACTAACCATATCGGGCTTAGTGCACACCATATCATACATAATACTACCCATAGCACTAGAATAAGGAACACGGGACATATGCTCCTCCTCCTCCTTAGTCTGCGGTGATAATTTATCTGAAAGTTTAAAGTGTTTCGCTAAAGGTGTACTTATAGATTTTGCTGACTGTATATTAAAAAGTGCTACGATCTTCTCAATGTATTTCTTTTGAGATAGACGTAAAACTCCTGCAGTCCTGTCACGCAAAATTTCCATACCCAAAATTTTCTTTGTAGCACCTAAATCTTTCATCTCAAATTCAGTATTTAATTGCCTCTTCAGTACATCAATATCAGATATATTCTTAGCTGCTATCAGTATATCATCAACATATAATAGTAGATAAATCAAAGAACCATTATCCAATCTCCTATAGTAAACGCGGCTATCCATTTGACTTTTTGAATAGTTTTGACTAGCCATGAAAGTATCAAAACGTTTATACCACTACCTAGGAGTTTGTTTCAGCCCATACAAAGATTTCTTTAACAAGCAAACATGATCTTCCTTATCCGGAATAGCAAATCCCTCCGGTTGCCTCATGTAAATCTGCTCCTCCAACTCACCATGAAGAAACGTAGTTTTCACATCTAGTTGCTTTAACTCGAGATCCTACGAAGCAACTAAGACAAGTAAAATACGAATAGAAGCATGTCTTACCACGGAAAAAACACCTCATTGTAGTCAATGCCCTCACGCTGTGTATATCCCTTCGCCACAAGTCTCGCCTTATACCTTGCTGCCTCGACACCGGGAATGCCATCTTTCCGTTTAAAGACCCATTTACTTCCGATAATCTTTTGGCTCTTGGGTACTTTGACTAGCTCCCATGTCTGATTTCGATGGAGTGATTCCATCTCTTCACTCATAGCCCCTAGCCATTGCGACGACTTCGGACTAGCCATCGCCTCAGAGTAAGATGAAGGCTCATCTGTCTCCACCTCATCACTTACAATCAATGCATAAGCAATATTTGTATAACCATAACGTACCGGTGATTTAATTTGCCTTCTTTGTCTATCTACGGCTATAGTCTGTTGCGGCTTTGCTGGTTGTTCACTATCACCAACTTCATGAATTGCGGCTTCATCTGCAGTCTCAACTTCCGTTACTTTCGAGGTCTCCGGAGTCTCCACCTGAAACTCCATCTCACTTATGACACCATGATCTATCTCTCTGCTGGTTGTGTCTCAAAACTTCTCTGTTGAAGCATTGTAGTCTCATCAAAGATCACATCTCTGCTGATTAGAAAATCGAGTGATTTGGGATTGGTGCACCACAACCGGTAGCCTTTCACCCTATGTGTATAACCCAAAAATATGCATTTCTTCGCCCTTGGCTCAAGCTTACCATCAGTCGCATGAGCATACGTAGGACATCCGAATATTCGTAATCCAGAATAATCAACAGGTTTCCCCAACCATACTTCCTTAAGAGTCTTCCACTCGATGGCAAATGATGGAGATCGATTAACCAGGTAACATGACATGTTCACTACTTCAGCCTAAAATTCCTTGCCAAGTCCTGCATGCAAAAGCATGCATCGAGCTCGCTCAAGCAAAGTTCTGTTCTTTCGTTCTGCCACGCCATTCTGCTGTGGTGTCCTAGGTATTGTGCGGTGTCTCACAATACATTCTTTTTCACAGAACTCGGTAAAATCTTTACCATAGAACTCCATGCCATTATCGGTTCTTAGGCACTTGATTTGTTTATTTGACTACTTCTCAATCAATGTCTTAAATTTCTTGAACCGATCAAATACTTCATATTTGTGCTTTAGAAAGTAAACCATACCTTCCTCGAATAATTGTCGATAAAAGTCAACATATATCGGGCACCTCCTTTTGAAGGAACCAAAGACGGGTCCTAGACGTCTGAATGAATATATTCAACTAGTCGTTTGGTTGAATGAATAGTTATAGTAAACTTAACTTGGTGCTGCTTCCCATAGATGCAATGCTCACATAAGTCTAGCTTCCCTATCTTCTGACCCTTCAACAACCCCCTTTCACTCAGCATCGTCATACCTTCCTCACTCATGTGCCCCAAATGCATATGCCATAATTGAGTCAAATTAGAGTTTGACTCACCTGATGAAACTGCAGCGGTTCTGGTCACGGTCTCTCCTAGTAGATGATAGAGATTATTCATTTTCTTCCTCTTCATCACTGTCATAGCACCTCGAGAGATTTTTAGTAATCCACCTTTAGTGGTGTACCTACACGCGATGTCATCGAGTGTCCCCAGAGAAATAAGGTTCTTCTTGAGCTCTAGTACATGCCTCACATCTGTCAATGTGTGCACAACCCCATCGTATCCCCACAACCTTACATATTACATTATTTCCCAAAAGAACCCTACCACCATTTGCAGCTTAGTAAGTAGTAAACCAGTTCTTATGGGGCGTCATATGATAAGAACACCCCGAATCTAGCACCCATTCATCTCCTGACGAAATAGTAGTCACACATAAGACAGCTTCTGCATCACTAGTGCTCCCCTCAGCAACGTTTGCCACACTGCTTGTGACATTTTACTTATCAACTTTATTTCTCTGCTTTGGACAATCTCTCCTGATGTGCCTCTCCTCGTGACACTCAAAGCACTTCACGCGTCCCTTGGACTTTCTATGGTGTGATTTTGATCTACTTTTACCTCTATTGCTACTAGGCTCTCGATGTTGTTCTTTACCCCGAATCGTCAGTGCTTGCGCTGCTCCTTTCAACAGACCGTCATCTCGCAACTTTCTCTACCACTCCTTAGAGAATAAGATGGACTTTACCTCATCTAAGGTAATAGTAGTACGCCCCTACAATAGTGAATCAGTAAAGTGCTCCCATGACTCTGGTAAATAGGTTAACAACATTATGCCTTGCTCTTCATCATCAAGTATCTTACCGCATTCTTCAGATCCAACATGAGTTTATTGAATTCATCTAGGTGGTTCTGATAGACATACCTTCAGTATATCTAAATTGAAACATCTTCTTCAACATGTATAAGTGATTGTTCAAACCTTTCTCATAGAGTGCTTAAAGTTTTTCCCATAACGCTGCGGCATCCTTCTCCTCAGCAACCTCTATTAAGATCTCATCCGTGAAATTTAACAGGATTATACTATTTGCTTTCTCCATTAGCTCTACCCTATCATATGCTTTTATTATAATCGGCAACTCATCTTCACCATCCAGTGCCTTGACCAAACCTTGTGTTGTCAATAATGCCCGCATCTTGATGCTCCATAACACAAAGTTGTTGTTCCCATTAAACTTCTCAATCTCAAATTTTCTCTCAGACATAATTGCAATAACAGAATTTCCAGATAATAATCAGACAAGCAAAAGCCCCAAATCACAATCAAGAAATCCAACCCCATGCTCTGATACCAATTTGAGGCCCTTTACCACCGGATGGTCAGCAAGGATGAGTTGGTCGGAACAAGAGACTATATGGTTATGCCGTTGAAATTGGGGCCATTGAGAGCAAGCGCGAGTGAGACAACTCGGTTGGCCCAGATTTGGTTCGTATGGGATGAAACCGAGAGCGAGACCCTTTGGTGGACCTCACCACTGACTATGCCGTCAAATTCGCAGTGCGTCATTCTTGAAATGAACAGTAACTAGAATGAACAATAAATTGTCATGTTGGTAACCAAAAGTTGAAGACAAACGGTAACTAGAGATTGAAGACGAATAAAAACCAAAAGGAAAGAACAAAAAAAGAAAATAAAATAAAATCAGAAAAATTCAAAAATTAAGCAAAATGGCATCATTTTGTGTAAAATTTTTTCGTGTTTGATTGCCAGTTGCGACACATATGGCCTCATTAGTGAGGACTTGACTGCCACATCGGTAATTTCAAGTGAGTCTTGACTAGGAAGACTTAATTGCATTTTCATTCAAAGGTTTATAGTTACATTAGTTCAAATAAAACGTTCAGCACTGAATTGAAATGTATAATAGGCTTAGGATAGACATATCAATTTTCATTGTGTAAAATAATGTGCTGAATAAAGTATTTCCTTATATGAGTATTGAATATGGAATTAAATATAACGTGATGCCCTCTATAATGCAACGCCAAAGCTATTTTTGCAGGTCAGCTGAGATCGAGAGCACTCTGAAGATGGATGGGAAGATTAGCTCGCTTTAAATTAACCTTATGGAGATTTCTATTGAGTTGTGCAAGCATAAGATGTTGAGTGCTTCGATTTGGATCACTCTTCGTGGAGACCCATCATACTTCATTCACTCTTTTTTAGAAATTTCCTAGCAACTCTCCAAGAAAAAATACACCAAGAATGTTCTGGCTTGAGCTTGGGAGCCACGTATTTAGGCATGGCCGTAGGAGATTAGGTAGGGACATTGGAGTCTTGGGCTCAGCCCTAAGGCACATGTGCCCAACCTTTGTGAACCTAGGTCTAGGTGCCAATGACTTAAAAGTTGGAGTCGGGTTCCAAGCATGGCCACTTGAGAGTTGGGCATGGCTTCTTTAGAGCTAGGCCTAGTTGTGAGAGTAGGCTTCTTAGGCATAGTTGCCAGGAACTTGAGCATGGGCATTGGGGTCTTGGGCATGGCCACTAAGGATCTTGGCTTAGGTTTTGGTAACTTCAATGCGAGAGTCGGGTTCCAAACTAAGAAGTTTAGAACCTAAGAATGGGCACTGGGGTCTTGGGCTTGGCCAAAAGGAACATGGGCCTAGCCTTTGTGGTCTCAAGCATGACCGCTGAGAAATTGGTCTTGGCCTTAATGAACGAAGGCTTTGGCGCCAATGACTTTAGCTTTGGGAGCTAGGCATTTAGACATGATTGTTGGGAACTTGGACATGGGCGCTAAGGTCCTAGGTTGAGCTTCAAGAGACCGGGACTCAACCTATTTGGACCTAGGCTTGGTCTTAATTAACTTAGGTGTGGGTGCCAATAATTGGGGTGACAGTAGTCAATAACTAAGCATGGCTGTGACATCCTGATTTTCAGATTCTGTTTTCGATTTGATAAGTTGGGCTTTTCATTGACGTGCCTATAGTTCTTTTCTTGAAGTTGGCCACTCACGAGATAACTAGCCTATCAGGTGAAGCTCTTAAGGGATTTTAACGCAATAGAATTGAGAATTCGACCAAGAATCGACTACTTGACCGTGCTAGTTTGCAAGGGTCATTACGACATTGTCAAAATCGATTAGAGATCAGAAATAGGTCGATTCGACTGAGATATGTGATTACAGTGTGGGTGATTCCACCTGTTTGCAAAATTCCGTCGATCGGCACTAGACCGATTTTTCTGTTGTTTTGAGTACCCTGTGTCCATATTTGAAACCTTGAGATTTTCACGACAATTGAGAGTTGTCAATGTGTCGAAAATGTACATTGTGGCTCGAAAATAATCGACCACGAGTCAATTGCACTAAAAGTTCCTAAAAGCTATTCGGTAGGTTAGGTCACACTAAAATTGCACTAGATTGAAATTAACTGCAAATTTGAATCCACTTTTAGAAATTGAAAATTTTGTCATGTCACAATTTATTTTAGAAACGTCGACTCATCCTCCGAAGATTTTTCTATAAACCAAGATTTTTGGCGAAAATTCAAAATAGGGCCGTTTTTATCCGAAAAATTAGAGGACGGTTTTTTATCATGTTTTTGGGATGCAAGTTAGTTCTATTGGCGAGGAAAAATGTCAATTTAATTGTGGACACCTTGGTGGAATTTTTGGGGACCGGTTAAAGTCCAATTGAAGAGGATTTGGTCCAATTTGGGAGAGAGATGTTACAAATTCGTAGGCCTCTTGGTCCCTCACTTTTTGGACCACTTGGGGAATGTTCTAGGGAAGATTTTGTGTACAAATTTGGCTGAGGAAAGGGCTGAACTGGTGGGGACCAAAGCAATGACCAAAAGAGAGACATTTGGGCCTATTGGCCCTCTTCCTTTGCAGCTGGCTTCATCTTCTCCATCTGACCTGCTTTCTCCATTTCCAAGCCTTTTGAAGCTCAAGTATTTGTAGAGAAAGCCAAGCAGCCCCTCCCTCTTGTTCGTCGACCACCCGTCAACCATTGGAGCATCGTCACGCGCTCAAAGCAACGCTAGCCTCCCGCTCACGTCCCATGCCTCCTCTCGCGTCTTAGACCACTATCAAGCTTTTGTCTAGATCGTCAGAGCTTCGCCGTCGCCGTTTCAGCCACCGTTTGCCATCGTCGAGCCCCACTTGAGTCGTTGCAGCCTCCTTCGCCCGTTCCTTGCTGTTTTGGCCTCAACCGTCGCCCGCAGCAGCCCCACCTAGCAGCAAGTAGAGATCAAAGGCCTAGCCCAGCCATGAGCTTTGGGGCCCATTTAGGACCACTTCCAAGCCTTGTAGGGTGCCGCCGCTTCGGAGTTTGTCACCCATCTCCGCCTTGCCGTTGTCATGAACTCATCGGATTTCAAAACCAATGAGTTTACTCACTAATCTCCATTTAGGGAGTTAATGATGCTTAAGGATTTATTAGTTTAGGCTAAATATGGTTTAGGTGGTTAGTTAGAACGGATTAGTGATTTAATTACTTGTTTATGCATGTTAGATGGTTTGAGTAGCTTAATTAGCAAGTAGATAGGTTGTATTATTTATCTAGTTAGGTTTAGAATTTTTCCGGGCTCGTTTCAATATTTAATTAGGCTTTTTCGGCCTAAGTTTGCATTTATGGCATTTATTTGTATTTGTTTAATTAATTTTTGTATTTATTTAATTATTTATTATTTTACGAAAATTAGACCGGGATAGCCGGTGACTGGAATTTCGTGTTGATTGCAATGGTGTACTTGGTTTATTTAATTGAATGCTATTTTGTGCAAATTGAGTGGTAATTGTAATTTTGGATATTTATCCCAAAATTGAGTATTTTCAGTATTTAATTAGAAAATATCGAGCGTCGGTTTACAATGCCAAAAATATCTTGTGGACTATATCAAATGGTAGGATTTTTAAAAAAGGAAATTATTGTATTTTGGCTAAGGCCGACCGTATACCCATACACGGTTATTTTTACCGGGTACCATAAAAAACGGTAAATTTTCAATGGATGAGAATAGTATACTATATTAGCTTGCATGCTTTGATATATCAGCTTTGGTGAGCAGTATACTCTAGCAACTTTGGTGAGCAACTATAGATATCTATTATATTAGCTTCGGCGAGCATCTATTATATTAGCTTCGGTGAACAATTATAGATATCTAGCAGATTTGGTGAGCAATATAGATATATAGAAGCTTCGGTGAGCATTTTTATGTATCTATCAGCTTTAGTGAGCTATACCATCTATTTTCAGCTTAGGGTGAACAGTGCTTGAATCAATCAAATTTTATAGATGGTATTGATGGTATGGAATTGATTAATCGATGATTGGATTTGAATTGAAGTGACTGGTTAAGTATATGAATCATACTGACTTGTAAGAAGGAACCGAGACAAAGGTAAGTTCTTTATCTTGTGTATGGCTAGATGGCCTTTAGGCGTATTTCCTTCTTAGTCGGAGTTTTAAGGGGTGGATTTGCTGAGACATTGTCTCATCCCGTTGTGAGTTAACATTTATAGGTCCTTAGATGGTAGTGCCTCCTAAGTGTTTCGCCAGTTGAAGAAGGTCACGAAACAGATCTCTCAGATTTCCCTCCTTAGGAGCCAAGGAAACTAGGTCTACAAGCTCGTGAGATCCATTGTCTAAATTGATGCGGGTCTACCTCGGAGGGTACACAATCAATTCAGATCGTGGTATCGTTACGGGTGAGTTGGACCCAAAGAAGGTCCCTTAGAGGAATCTGAGGTGCCCATGTCTGTGTTGGAGATCGCTTTTGGTAAGGGTACGGCTGACCCTCTTGGTGGAGTAGTAGTAGGCCCAAGACTCTCGGATCTAGAGTCCCCGGAGCCTTCGGTTGAGGATTCGAACGCTTAGAGGACTAGTAGTTTTTGTTGTTTGATAGACCTTTGTGAATAGACTAATATTGTATATGACTAGTCTATTTGTATAAAGGTGTGTTGTGGTTTTCAAAAATTTAGCCTTGCTTTTCTATCCCATCTTTATGTTGTTTGGGGATTTATTTATTCACTTCTGCATGCACATTAAAATAAATGGATCGGTGATGCGTCCTGAGACTTCTCAATTTAATCGACCACCGAGAGATGGACACGTGCTTGGAGGATCGAAGTGTGACAATGGTTGTTGGGTACCCACGCATGGGCATTAAGGTCTCATTCTTGGCCTCTAAGATGTGGGCCAGCCCCCATTGGACCCAAGCATGGGTGCCGATGACTTAGTTGTGGGGGCCGGGTTCTTGGGCTGGACAATCAAGGACTTTGGCATGCGCACTAAGGCTTGGGCATGGCCTTGAGGGACCTAGGCCTGGCCTTTGTAGACCCATGCTTGACTGCTGAGGAACTAGGCTTGACCTTGATGGACATAGGCCTATCTACTTAAGACACGAGCCATAATCGTTGGGGTTTTTGTACTCAAGTGACAAGCTCTAGTCATAATTTGAAAAATGATTTCTGAGTTTTAATAGAGAAAATTATTTTTTCAAATTCAAGTATAAAATTTCCATTGACTATGGAAAGATTACATCTTATTTTCCTAAGAGATCCAAATATCAGAAAATGAAGAAAATATTTAACGACAAAAAACTGTTTGCTTTGAAACAAACATTGCTTGAGTGATGTGAAAATTCACGTTTAACTTGAATGAAATTGTAAGGAGATATTTTTAATCTATTTTTATACGAAATGCATTATAAGATGCCTAACATGCAAGACATGATTTTTGTTTCCTTTTTTAATGGCATGCTAACATGTAATGAAATATGGAAATAAAGACATAGAAATAATTAAGGTTAATACCCTGAAAAACCTAAAACTAATACATATACGAAAATTTACTCTAAACTAATTTTTTGACTATAAAAAACCCAAAACTAGTACACTTGCAATAAATTTATCTTCAGTTAATTTATGTTAAATTTTTCTATCAAATTGTTAAGTTGGATAACACCTAACAATTGACTGGTATATCACTTTAGGATTTTACTCTCCGTTTGTCACAGTTATACAATTCTTGTGATATTGATTCAATTTAATAGAGGGTATATTTGTCACAAATGTACCGGTTTGGCATTTTTGGCGGTCAAATAAATTAGTTTGGGGTAAATTTATTACAAGTGTACTAGTTTAGAGTTTTTTGTTGTTGATTGGGGTAAATTTGTCACGGGTGTATCGGTTTGGGATTTTTCTTAATCAAAAAATTTATTTGGAGTAAATTTATCACATGTATACCATTTTCAGCTTTTTTAGGGTATTAACCCAAATAATTAACCCCCCTAATATATCACAACCCTTGTAGGTAGGTTTCAGGACTTTTATAAATATATTTAGCAAAATTCTAGTTACCATCAATTATGTTTCCATTAAATGACTTAAATAGACTCTCCCTTACTTACGGAGTAAGTGAATTTTCACTTAATTGAATAATTTAAGTTAATGTTAGTTAATGTAATCAAACATAATCTGTTTATTTACTAATTGAGTTATCAAACATGCCCAAATTGTTTACGATTGTAACTTAATCTAGAGGTCCTCCAAGACAATTTTGTCCTCGATCCTTTCTCAACTCTTGTATAAAGCCATTGATTCTACGATATGTGTTCGAAATTGTTTAGTTGAACTTATCATAATCTCTTAAAAGTGATTTCATTTTTGAGACATAAGAAGGAAAATAAGAAGAACAATGGAAGAAACAAATCGAAAGATTTTACTACACATAATATACAGCCCATTGCCATGAAGACATAGCACGAGAATTCCCCTTCAAAGATAAAAAAAAGGGAAACAAGAGAGCAGCCCGACTTCAAGAAAGAAAATATTCTCTCTCTCTCTCTCTCTCCAGTCTCAGGAAAGGAGCCCTTGGTCTTATCCTATCAGATGAAGAGGAAATACGGTGGAAAGGCCTTGTGCCTCGAAGATGCGCACTGTCAACATCAGCTAACAAACACGGTCATTTCCGAACACAACAAACATAGAGGTTCGAACTTGGTCGAAGTAGACCTTGGAGTTCAAACCAGTTGAAGCAGCCACTGCCCAAGAAGCAGAAGAGCTTCCTGGAGAAGAAGAGAGAGAAGCATTGTTGAAGCTTTCATGTGCATGTCTCTCTTCTTCTTCTCTGTCTTCGCGAATTGTATCCATCACGAAGCAGGGTTTGTTCTGCCTCCTCGTGGTAATTGCAAGTTGTGATGGCACAACTTCTGTTATAAATCTTGCAAGGCGTAAACTGGCCATTTTCTTTCCCTTCTGGTCGTTGTTTTGAAAGGAGTGGAGGGAGAGAAGAATATGCTGCGAAGGAGGATTTGCAGTGGGATGGTTAGGAAAATGAAGATGGAGGAGAGAATTTATAGTAGGCTTTGTGGGGTTTTCTTTTGTTTGTTCGCTTGTCCCTCCGAGAATAGTCTTTTTTCTAATAGGTTTGGTTGAAAAAAAAAAATGATAATTATGGTGTCCTATATCAAGAAAAAGTTTACCCTCACCATATTCATTTCAATTTATGCTGACGTAGTATTATGCAATTATTCCATCTCTCTTTTATTTACGCACATTAAATGATCATAAATGTTCGCGTACGGAAAATACATCCACACACTCGGAAAATGAGATTTTTTTTTTTTTTTTTTTGTCTCTGTTTCGAAAATGTTGGTGCTAAAAATTGACATTAGTAAGTATGTAGTGCAAATTCTAAGACGAGGCTAACCATCATGAATTGAATAATTAAATCCTAGATGTTAAAAAAGGCCGTGGGCTTTTTGAAAGTTATAATATATATATAGGAAACTGCACCGGTATAATGTATTTAAACAAACATGATGAGGAGAGTATTTTAGACTTAACATCTAGTCGTAATTTTTTATTAATCTAATTTGTTTAGCTGTTCCACTTTCTTATTTGCGTGGGACTTAAAGTGAGTGGCTTATCTCACTTCATACAGTATTTAGATTGAAGCGTGATATCAACCATACATAATTTTTTTTTTTTCCTTCGTTTCTTTTACTCGATGTCGTTTGTTAGTGCCGCCTATCATTGCTTTCGACATTAGTTGGAGGATAAGGTGATGTTCCGTATTGAGGATGGAAGTCATGTTGTCGGACTATATTAGGCCACGTCAATATGGGAAATCGCCGAGAAGATATGGCTCATGTTTAATCGGAGAAGAAACCAAATTTTCACTTTCCGGGCTTTGAAAGGGGCGGTTTTTTGGGACCGGTGAAAGGATGGGAAAGGTAACCACCGTTAGCGACCCAACATAAGCATTACAGATAATGATTCCGCATACACTATGAGATGTTGGATTGATGAACTAGAACTATGCATTATTTGCGATCTAAAGATTCGAGTTTTGCGAGCCCATCACCATAGACTGACAAAGAAGTTCCCAATTAGTACTCTATATAAAGACAATGCATCACAAGCTGTTTAGAGATTCGCTCACGATGTGAATTAGACTCATAACTTCATAGAAGACATGTGACCCCTTCACCAACTAGGTCAACCACCTTGGCGAAAAATTGAGATTGTTTAGCACTTATCAAGGCTATACTTTCGTAGTTCATAGAGTTAAAATGAAATTTCTTCTTTATTCTAGTCTTTCTTTGTGACAACAAAATCAAGTTTGGATAGTTAAACCTCAAGCCCATGAAACGTGCCACTAATTAATTTCATTAATCAGGTAAGAGAAGAGCCGAAATCTGAGTGATAGCCCAAACATGCAGTTGTTGCACTTGTTGCATAAGGTCTTGACCATATGCCTCCAGCTAATCCATATGGACAAGCTGGTTAAAGGAGGGATTTATGGAGCATATGCATCGAGGATGTCTGCCATAAATAATGAAGTTGGGGGGCAGGGGGTTCACGAAGGATGCTTTTCCTAGTTAGGTTGCCCTTCGTCTGCGAACTGATTAATTAATTGAAAATGCGGAAGTAACAAAACCAAATTGTCACATTTTGAAAGTCCTAACCATTCCATAGGGCACGCATGTCCTTTAAAGAAGGGAAGCAGTACATCACAACATGTGAGATACCCATTCATTCATTCATTCATTCAAGAAGTGCCATTAAAAGCCTAAGATAATCGACACTTGCTCCATTTAAAGGATAATTAATGGAAATAACTTGCCTTTCTAATTAGTGATGACAAACTGACAAGTTTTAGAGACTATTCTTCAAACAAAAAAGTACCCTATTCTTCTTTCTCCGGTCATAGCACTGATCATATTTTTTATCTCTCTCTCTCTCTCTCTCTCTCACACACACACACACACACAAATAATCAACGATTGCTTTCGACCTATACAACAGTGTTCTTATAGTGATGCATGAGAGCATGTACAATACTCTCCAATTGGTGCGGGAGTCTACTGAACATATGAGCATTGATAAGATCAATACATAGTAAGGAAAAATACTTGTTCAATAACATAACGAGAATTTCAGAATAGAAACTTGCGCATTTATTTATTAAATAAGAAATGGACTTGTGTGAGTGAACCAGACATGTGTCATGAGTTTGGTTTCCCTTAATACCCAACGCACATAATGTTATGTTTTCATGTGACCTTGCATCTAACTCCACTGGTGAGATGTTTTATGGTCTTGAGGCATGCCCCTGCTTTAGGCATGCTCCTCTTCGAGGAAAAAAATTGGAGAAGGCGGGGAAGAGATGAAAAGGCTTTAGCTAAATATTCATACGTGAGTACCTCGAACATAAGAAAAATTGCATTAACTCAGTTTATAAGCGATGCAATATACAAGCCAATCAAAGTTTAGAGTGGCATCCAAATGTAGGTTATACATCACAAATTCTTGACGATTAGGTTGATCTAATAATATTCCATCGTATACTTGTTTGATCAAAGTGATGGCCTCCGTCGGCCCTTGTCTTAGAATGCGCTACCAACCTCCTCTCAACTTTGAGGTCCCATTGGTGGAGACTTAGCCATCTCTCAGGGTCTGAAAGAGTAGGCCAAACCGCGTACTCCACTGATTACTTTATGACAATGACAACTATGGTGTTCCATATCTCAAAAAAGTTTAAATCATGCTATTTTTATTTCAAGTGATATGCTAATGTGGTGTCATTTGATTAATATCATGTCTTATTTTGCACATTAAACAATTATTTATGTATGCAAAAGGAAAGTACACGTACACACTCAGAAGACGGGATTTTTTTTTTTCTCTGCTTTGAGGATGTTGATGTTGATGCTAAAAATTGACATTACTAGGTACCTTGTGCCGATTCTAAGATGGGAGGCCAACCATTACAAATTGAACGATTAAAACCCAGATATTAGAAAAAAGTGTTGTACAACATTTGGAAGTGTTAAGATAACACCGATATCATGATTAAACAAACATGATAAAGGAGAGAGCATTTTAGGCCAAACACCTAGTGGTGATGGTTAAATCAATTCGTTTTGTTGAATTGTCCACCTTTCTCATTCAATGTTAGACTTAGAGTGAGCGGCTTACCTCATCGTATCGATATAGATGACATGCAATATCGTGATATGAACTTTTTATTATATTTTCGTTTCCTGTGTTATTATTATTATTGTTATTATTATTATTATTATTATTATTATTATTGAATCAATGTCGTCTGTTTGCGCCGCGCACTCTTGCTTTCGACATTAATTGGAGGATAAGGGTCGTGTTCCGTATTGGGGAGGGAAGTCTTGTTGTGATGGGACTACAGGAGCCAGTGATGGGAAATCTCTAAGAAGATACGGCTTTTGTTCGATCGGAGAAGAAACCAAATTTGCACTTTTCCAGGCTTTGAACGGAAGCATCCGGAATGAATGGTACTCGCTAGCATGTTCGCCTCCTACCCACGTGGTCAATTTTGTGGACCACTCTCCATGCTGGCCAGTCACGATATTGGGGCCCCAGACAACGATTGACTGCGCTTCATCCTGTGAACCGATGCAGTGTTGTATTCTGTATCTTGAACATTGGAAAGAAGCACCTAAGTGTGATAATGCTTTTGCAAATTCTAGGAGTACACTCTATTAACACTTGAAATAGAGAACACGTATCCCCAAGCTTGAAATAGTGAGGCTTTTTTGGGACCAGTAAAAAGGCGGGGAGGGCAGACAACTGTTAGCGACCCCTTGTGGACATTAGATGGAACGATCCCGTGTTCACTACGAAATGTTGGATTGATAGGGCATGACTACTCTGCACTACCTGCGACTAAAAGGTTTGATATTGGAGGGGCCTTGTCACTATGGCCCGACAAAGGAGCTAGAAGTCGGACCTCTTTCCACACAAGGTATACCATAGATAGACGACGTAGCACGAGTGTCCAAAGGTTCATTCCCAACATAAATTGGACTCGCGACCTAGTAGGAAATTGAGATTGTTTAGCATTTACATTGGCTGTGGATTGCAACACTTCAATAGTTTATAGAGTTAAAATGCGGTTTCTTCTTTATTCCAGCATGTTTTCACGATGAGAAAATCACCTTTAAATAGGTGAATTTCGAGCCTATGAAATATACCACTAATTAATCTCATGGACTTAGAAAGACGAGAGCCAAAATTCAAGTGATGGCCCTAACATGTAGCTATTGACCATATTCCTGCATGCGCAAGCTTGTTGAAGCGGGCCAATGGTCGGCGGTGATCAATTAGACTGAGGTAGAGCAAATGCAGGAGTGTGTACGCCATGAATAATGAAAGATGGTGGTTCACGTAGGATGGTTTTTCTGCAATCAGTTACCTTGTACTTCGTCTGCGAATTGAATGAATAATCGAAAAAGTGCAAGTAAGGGAAACCAAATTGTCTCATTTCTTAAACTCCTAACTTCGAAGATGGGACCGACGTGTCCTTTGGCGGAGGGAAATAATACATCACTGTGGACACACTGACAAGTCCTTTGGAAAAGGGGGAGAAGTGCCAAAAAAGTCCTAAACCTTTTGGCTTTGTGCCGATTTAGTTCTAAACCTTTTTTAGTACCAATTTAGTCCTAAACCTTTTTATGTTGTGCCAATTTAGTCTTTGCCGGTCAAAATTGGCCAGATTTTGCTGACTGGAGGCCGGCTGGTTGGCGTGGACAACTTTTAATAATATTTTAATATTTTTGAATTTTTGAATTTTTGAATTTTTTGAATTTTTTTTTTCATTTTTTTTCTTCTCATCTTCTTCCTCCAGCAAGAAAAAAAAAAAAAAAAAAAAAGAAAAAAAAAAAAAAAAAAAAATTAATAAAAAAAAAAATATTAATATATTATTAAAATATTATTAAAAATTGTCACGTTAGCGCCGATAGGCCACCACGTCGGCCGGCCGGCATAGTCAGCAAAATCCGGCCAATTTTGGCCAGAAATGACTAAATTTGCACAACATAAAAAGGTTTAGGACTAAATCAGCACAAAGCCAAAAGGTTTAGGACTTTTTTGGCACTTCTCCCGGAAAAAGGGAAATGGTACATCTCCGGTACCCATCCAACGCACAGATTGAACGTATTATACCCATTGCATCGATGTTCATTTTAGTCACTTATCCATTCATTAAAAAAATGCCAGAAAAAGCCTAAAAGAACAAGCTTTATTTTCCTTTAAATGGTAAATTGAAGCTATCAACTTCCTTCTTTACTTAATGATGACAAATCATGTTTTAGAAGTTCTTATTTAGCATGACAAGAATTCCAGATTGGAAACTTATGCATTTATGAGAGAACCAGACACGCAACATGAGTCCGTTTTCCTTAAGTAGCGATGCACATAATGTCATGCTTTTATGTGAGCTCGCATCTTACTGATGGGCTCGAGGCATGCCGCATGCCTAGTTAAGTTGAGTTTCTTTTCATGCAAAAAAAAAAAAAAAAAAAAAAAAAAAGGAAGAAAAGGGAGAAGGAGGAGGCCAAACAAAATCCCTTCGCTAAAATTTCTCATGTGACTCCCTCCAGCACCACTAGATACACGCACCACGAAATACATGAAATATAAGTAATGTGGTCTATAAAATCAAACACAGAGCCGAATCTAATGTAAGTTATAGTAATAAATTCTTAAAATATAACTGGATTGATCTAATAGTTTAGTCTATAAAATATTGGTTTCCCGAGCGAGCCAGATCAAGGTGATGGCCTCCATCTGCCATCGACTTTTTCGTATATCCATCAACTGGAGAGCCCATCGTCAAAAAGGGATAAAAACATGTTGGCAATTTAGCTTATCTATCGGGGTCTGAAAGAATAGGACAAGCCGCCCCTTCTGCACCGACTAAGACTAAATGGAGCAGAAAAGTATAAAGTGCATAAAGATCCCAAATTTGCATTTAATTCATAAAGCAAATCATGCCTATCCCTTTCAACTTTTAAATTGCCCCGATATTTTTTGGACTTTGACCCCTCTAGAATATGTACAAACTAATTTTAATCCTAATGGATCTAAAATAAAGCCCGAGCTATGGCAAAAGGAAATCCTAATTACAACTCGTTTGACTATATAGATTCTTAAACCAGAAGAATTACTAATGAAATTGAGATGTTTAGTCCATATAAGCTCTCAGTTTTCGTGTACTTATGGTCTTCAACTGTCAATCCAATTGAAATTGGGTCACCACCTTGGCTTGTGACCTGAAATCACAACGTTCTCTATATTTTGGATACTTTTGCATTGTCTGTACTATGTAATCATCTCGTAATCTAGTTTAGCCACCTGCAGAAATTCATTTTAACGCATGAGTCAGGCGTGTAATGAAGTTGTGCATGTAAACTAGGTGCATGTTTGCTTTGTTCATACCATCAATTCCAAAACAAGACGATGTTATCCAGTTATCCATTCACTAAGCGCATTCCTTATGTCTCACCTCTAAATGAGGTCACTGTTGGCTAGGTTAATTCACATAAATTGTAAATCCCCACGTAGTAGTAATAATAATAATAATAATAATAATAATAATAATAATAACAATAATAATAATTGTGACATCCTAAAATTCCAGTTATGTTTTCAATTAAATGAATCGGACTTTTCATTGACGCGCCTATAGTTCTATTCTCTGAGCTGATCATTCACGAGATAACTAGTTTATCAGGTGAAGCCGTTAAGAGATTTTAACGCAATAGACTTAAGAATTCAACCAAGACTCGATTACTCGACCATGCTCAGCTTTAGAGATCATTACGGCATAGTTAAAGAGTGGGTGATTTCATCAGATTGCAAAATTCTCATCGATCGGTACTAGGCTAATTTTTCTGTCGTTTTGGTACCTTGTGTCTGTATTTGAAATCTCGAGATTTTCATGACAACTGAGAGTCGCCAATGTGTCAAAGATGTAAATTATAGCTTGAAAATAATCGACCATAGATCAATTGCACTAAAAATTTCTAAAAACTACCCGGTAGACTAGGTTACGCTAAAATCGTGCCAAATTGAAAATAACTGCGAATTTGAATATGATTTCAGAAATTGAAAGTTTTGTCATGTCATGATTTATTTTTGGAACGTCGACTCATCCTCCGAAGATTTTTTTGCAAACCGAGATTTTTGGTGGAAATTCAAAATAGGGTTGTTTTTGTCCGGGAAATTCAAGGGACCATTTTTTATTGCATTTTTGGGATGCAAGTTGGTTCTATTGGCAAGGAAAAATATCAATTTGGTCGAGGGCATCTTAGTTGGATTTATGGGAGCCGAATTGAATTAATTCAAGAGGAAATTGAAGTGGATTTAGGGGAAAATGCTTCAAAATTCGTAGCCCCATGGTGTGCAACATTTGGGGGCATCAAGGAAGCTTCTAAGGGAAGCTTGTGGGCTGCAAAATTGGTTGAGGGTTGGCTGAAACCGGTAGGGCCTTGCCAAGGGGGACAAAGAGATAGGATAAAAGCCAAGAGGGACCCTCCTAGTGCAGCCGTCTTCCTCTTCTTCTCCAGTTGCTTGCTTTCTCCATTAAAGAGGTTTAAAGATCTAAAAATTGCAGAGAAAACCAGCCAAGCCCCTTAGCTCGTCGCAAGCCGTTCAATCGTCGCCAGGCCTGCCACTCGCCGTCACGAGCCTCGTACGTCGCTTGCTTGTATCTCGCTCATCTCGTGTCGTTCCGTTAGTCTCGTGAGCCCAGCCGTCCCCTGAGCGCCCTTGGTCACCGTAGAGCTCAACCGGAGCTCCCCTGGCCGCCATTCGCCTCCGCCGTGCATCGCTGCAGCCGTTTGTCCGTCTCTCGCTGTTTCCGCGCTAACCGGTCCCCATTTCAGCCTCTTGGCCCATCGACCAAAGTTGAAGCCAACAAGCCAGCCGTGGGCTTTGAGGCCTACTTTGGACCGCTTCTAGGCCTCGTTAGGTGTCGCTGTTTCAGAGTTTGTTGCCCGTCTCCGCCTTGTCATCGTCGTGAATTTATTGGATTTCAAAATCGATGAATTTACTCATTAAACTCTGCTTAGGGAGTTAATTATGCTTAAGGGTTGATTAGTTTAGGCTAAGTATGGTTTAGGTGGTTAGTTAGAATGGATTAGTGATTTAATTATTCGTTTATATATATTAGGTGGTTAGATGGGCTTAATTAGCAATTACATAAGTTGTTTAATTTATCTAGATAGGTTAAGAATTTTTCCAGGCCCGTTTCGGTATTTATTTAGGCTTGTCCGGCCTAAGTTTGCATTTATGGCATTTAAATGTATTTATTTAATTAATTTTGGTATTTATTTAATTATTTATTATTTTTCGAAAATTATACCATGATAATGGGTGACTGCAATTTCATGCTAATTGCAATAGTATGATTGGTTTATTTAATTGAGTGTTGATTTGTGCAAATTGAGTGAGATTTATAATTTTGGATATTTATACCAAAATTGAGTAATTTCGATATTTAATTAGAAAATATCAAACGTCGGTTTACAATGCCAAAAATGTGTTTATGAACTATATTAAGTAGTGGGATTTTCTCAAAGAAAGATATAGTGTTTTTGGCTTAGAACGACTGTGTACACACTCACGATTATTTTTATCAGGTACTTTAAACTTGGCAATTCATCAGCTTGTGAGAGCATATATGCATGTCAGCTTGTGCGAGTATATTTACCGTCAGCTTTTGGGACCCTTTGCACGTCAGCTTGTGAGAGCAATATATTGTATTAGCCTATGGGCTTTGATACGTCAGCTTGTGAGAGCAGTATACATTTTTATCCGCTTTTAAGCCCCTTTGCACGTTAGCTTGTGAAAGTAGTATACTGTATCAGCCTACGGGCTTTGATACATTAGCTTGTGAGAGCAGTATACATTATCAACTTGTGTGAGCTAAGATCGTTATATCAGCATGTGAGAGCACAATCTATATTATCAGCTTGTGCGAGCTATTATCTTTTTATATTAGCTTGTGAGAGCTATGACCATATATTGCAGTTTGTGAGAGCATTAAATGACTATTTCAGCTTGTGTGAGCAATGGTCATATTGAATTGATAGATATTACTATTGGTATTGAATTGAGCTGATTGACTGATTGATTGATGGATTGATTTGAATTTAATGGGATTGATTGATTGAGATCTTAAATTGTACTGACTTGTAGGAAGGAACTGAGGCAAAGGTAAATCCTCTATCTAGTGTATGCATAAGTAGCCTTTAGGCGTATTTCTTTCCTAGTAGGAGTTTTGGGGGTGAACTTGCTGAGACGTCGTCTCACCCCTTCTTGGGTTAACATTTTCAGGTCCTTAGATGGAGGTTCTTCTCGAACATTTTGGCAAGCCAAAGAAGGTCACCGAATAGGTCTCTTATATTCCTCTTCATGAGGGCCAGAGGGCTTAGGTTTACGAACTCATGAGATCCATTGTCTGGGTTGATGTGGGTCTATCACGGATGGTACCCCATCTATATAGATCATGGTATCGTCGCGAGCACGATGAACCAGAGAAGGTCCCCTACCGAAGTATGAGGTTCCTATGTTGGTGCTAGAGGTCGCTTTTGGTAAGGGTACGGCCGACCCTCCTGGTGGTGCAATGGTAGACTTGAGCTCTCCGGAACCAAAGACCCTAGAGTCTTCGATTGAGGGTTTGAATGTTTAGAGGATATGTAGCCCCTCTACCTTTTATAGATTTGTATATATAGACTAGTATTGTATATGACTTAGTTTGATGTGTATAAAATCGTGTCACACCCTGATCCTTCGAGCGTATGCCCATCCCTACGTGTCGCCGACCCATTTAGTTTAATGCGCATGCGGAAGCGAATAATAAATCCCCAAACAATAACAAAATGAGATATAAAAGCAGGGCCACAAATTTTTCAAACCACACCTTCATACATATCAAACAAAGTCACATACAATATTAGCTGATATATATACAAGGTCTACAAAAGGGGTTCAGAGTGCTACAGATCCTCTAAGCATTCGAGTCTTCAATTGAATACTTCGGGGTCCTTGGATCCGACAGATACGAATCCACCACTGAACCACCTGGAGGGTCAGCCGTACCCTTGCCAAAAGCTATCTCCAGCACCGACCTAGGAATCTCAGACTCCAGAAGAGGACCTTCTCTAGGTCCATCTCGCCCATGACGATACCACGATATGAATTTATGGGGTACCTTATGGGGTAGACCCGCATCAACCTAGATAGTGGATCTCACGAGTTCGTAGACTTAGGCTCCTTGGCTCCTAGGGAGGGGAATCTGAGAGTGCTGCTCGGTAACCTTTTTGGCTGTCCAAAACACTCAAGAGGAGCTACCATCTAAGGACTGAAAATGTTATCCCACAATGGAATGAGACAACGTCTCAGCAAGTTCACCCCCTAAGTCCCGACTAGGAAGAAAATACGCCCCAAGGGTTGCCTAAGCACAAGCACAAGTCAAAGGACTTATCTTTGCCTTTGTTCCTTCCTGCAAGTCAGTACAATTCAACCACTCAACCAATCAATTCAACTCAAATCAAATCAAGTCATCAAATCAGATTGAGTCATCGATCAATCGATCCAATTAATTTTATGCCATCAAGACCATTTCTCGGTCAACTCATTCAATACTATCTATAAAGTTCGATCACATCAAGGACTGCTCACCCTAAGCTGAAGATAGATATTATAGCTCGCCAAAAGCTGATAATAACGTATACTACTCGTCCTAAAGTATACTGCTCGCCCTAAGCTGATATATCTAAGCCCGCAAGCTGATATAGTATACTGATAGTGCTCACTCTAAGCTAATAAAATATACTGCTCACGCTAAGCTGATATATCAAAACCCATAGGCTGATATAGTATACTACTAATGCTCACCAAAGCTGTACGATATTTAATGCTCACTAAAGCTGTGTGATACTTAATGCTCACCAAAGCTATGCAGTACTTAAGGTATACTGCTTACTCTAAGCTGATATATCAAAGCCCTTAGGCTGATATAGTATACCATTATACTCAATCAATCATTTCACCACTTTTTTCAAACTTGATAAAAATAATCGTATGTGGGTACACGGTCGGCCTCAGCTAAAAATATAATATCTTTAATTTATAAAATCTCACTAATTATATAGTCGATAAAAACATTTTTGGTGTTGTAAACCAACGCCCGGTAATTTTCTAATTAAATACTGAAAGTATTAAATTTTGGGATAAAAGCCCAAAATTACAATCAACACACAATTTGCACTATTTAGCACTCAATTAATTAAACCAACCATACCATTACATTCAGCATGAAATTCCGGTCACCGCCTATCCCAATCTAATTTCTAGAAAATATTAATTAATTAAATGATTACCAAAATTAATTAATAAATACCAATAAATGCAACTTAGGCCGGGAAAGCCTAATTAAATACTAAAACGGGCTTGGAAAATTTCCAAACCTATCTAGATAAATAATACGACCTATCTACTTACTAATTGCACTACTCTAATCACCTAACACGCAATATCGAATCATTAAATTGCTAATCTATTATAACTAACCACCTAATTCATACTTAACCTAAACTAATCAACTCCTAAGCATAATTAACTCCTTAAGTAGAGATTAGTAAGTAAATTAACAGGTTTTGTGATCCGATGAGTTCATGATGATGGCGAGGCGGAAAGGAGCAATAAACTTTGAAGCGGCGGCACCTTTCGAGGCTGGGAAAGAGTCCAAAGTGGGCCAAACAGTGCACGGAGGTTGCTGGGTTTTGAATTTTTGGCTAGGTCGAGAGGGCTATTAGGGTGGTTGGTTTGGGTTGATACAATGAGGAACGGGCAGCGTTTGTAGTGCGGGACTTCTAGTGGGCTACAGTAGCTAGACGGCGACGTACGGCAGTGGTGAAGGGTCCAACTGAGCTCGACTGGCATGGGGGAGGCGGTGTGGAGTCACGGGACGCTGGAACGGTGCATAGGACGGGCGGCTGGCATGCAGGGCACGACGGCGATGCGGCTGGACTCCGACGACTCGAGCGATCGTGCAACGGGCAAAGGGGGTTGCTGGTCGGTTTTCTGCAACTTTAAGCTCTCCAAAAAGCTCACATATGGAGAAAGCAAAAGCAAAGGAAGAAGATAGGAGACGACAAGCTTGTGGAGGGCCCCTCTTGGCTTCTTCATATCCCTTTTGTCCCCTTGAAGAGGCCCCACCATGGATGCTGGCTTCCTCAGCAATTCTAGCTGCCAAAGCTTGTCTTAGAAGCCTTAGAGATGGTCCAAAAGTTGAGGGGCAAAGAGGCTACGAATTTGCACAAATTTCCCCTAAAACCACTTCAATCCTCACTTGAATTGATTCAATTCGGCTCCCAAAAATTCCACCAAGGTGTCCTCAATCAAATTGACAATTTTCAACACCAAAGAACCAACTTGCATCCGAATTACATGATCAAAAATGGTCTCCAAAATTTTCCAGTTGAAAACGGCCTCAATTTGAAATTCCGGCGAAAATCTCGGTTTGCAGAAAAATCTTCGGAAGATGAGTAGATGTTCCTAAAATGACTTGTGACATAATAGAACTTTCAATTTCTAAAATCGGATTCAAATTCATGGTTAATTTCAATTTGACGCAATTTTAGCGTGACCTAGCCTATCGGGTAACTTTTAGAAATTTTTGGTGCAATTGACCCGTGATTGATTATTTTCAAGCCACATTGTACGTCTTCGACACATTGGTGACCCTCGGTGGTCATGAAAATCTTGAGGTTTAAAATACGGACACAAAGTACCAAAACGACAGAAAAATCAGTTTAGTGCTGATTGATGAGAATTTTATAATTTGGTGGAATCACCCACATTTAACCACACATCTCAGTCGAATCGACCTATGTTTGATCTCTAATTGATCTTTACTTTGCCGTAATGATCTTTGTAGATGAGCACGGTCGAGTAGTCGATTCTTGGTCGAATTCTCAAGTCTATTGCATTAAAATCCGTTAATGACTTCCCAAGATAGTCTAGTTATATTAGGAGTGATTAGCTCAAAGAATAGCACTATAGGTGCGTCGATGAAAGGCCCGATTTATTTAATTGAAAACAGAACTAAATTTTCAGGATGTCACAAAGTGTGTTCTGGTTTTCAAAATTTCTGGCCCTGCTTTTCTATCTCATATTTGTGTTGTCAGGGGATTTATTTATTCGCTTTCACATGTGCATTAAAATTAATGGGTTGGCGACGCGTCTTGGGATGTTGCAATTTAATCGACCCCTAAGAGATGGGCATGCGTTCAAGGGTCAAGGTGTGACAATAATAATAATCAAATTTGCCCTCTTAGAGATGAGGTCCATTTGGCTTGAGTGGAGTGAAAAAGTGAGCTCTTAATTTAATTCGGGGCTCATAAGTACTCACTAAATTCCTACAAAGAGAAGAAAAAGGGAAAAGAAGAATAAATGTAGACTTCATGAGGTAAATTAAACTGTAAATTTATATTTAATTTCAAAGGATCTCAATTCAATTAATTAAATAAAACGTGGGAGAAATTTCTCATTTTTAACTGTGGTCCCATAATATGGCACATGGAATATCTTTATATCCTTATCTACATCATCCACCATATATAAGTCTAGCTTTATGTTGCGCAATGCGCATGCAAAATCACATCCAAATCACACCCCTTTCAAGAACAACGAAATGGCCAATCCTAAAACGCCTAAAACAATACCTCCAACGACCTTCCTGGCTGTCAACATTGATGGAACATTGCCAAGAGATATATCATCGATGATTCTGTTTTTCACCGTCGCCCCTCCTCGCATGGTGGCTGCCTCAAGGATCCGACTTCACATTTCTTTAGAGACGATCTATGAAGAAGAGGACAGTGAAGATGCGTATTCTCGTCCTCCCCTTCCTTCCCCCCTCCTTCTCTGATTTATGAAGGTTCTACATATTAGTGAACTGTGGATTAGTGCGACCATCAATTCGTCTAGGACACATCGTATTCTCGACATTGTCCGCCCCCCCCTCTGATCCATAAGGGTTCTGCATATTAGTGAACTGTGGATTAGCGAGCCATTTAGGTTTAGATCCGATGATTGATCACTGTGTGTTTTGTACGCTGCACAAAGATTGGGTTGGTCATGTTGTTTAGTTTCCTCCACATTTCTCTTGTAAATCTCTTGTAATAATGTTATATAATTTGTAGCCCTTCTGTAAGGGATTGGTATTTTCTACATTTTGGTACAATTAGCCTCCACAAGCTGGGCCCATTCATAAATTTCATTATAATCTCTTAGATTCAGAGGCACCAGTTGCCTTGTGATGTCCGTTCTCAAGCCCTTTAGAAATCTTTTAGCTTTTTCCTCACGATCTTCTACCAACTTGGAAGCATACCTGGACAATTCTGAGAATTTTGCTTCGTATTGGTCTACCGTTAGGTCCTTTTGTTCCAGTTGAACAAACTCCATTATTTTCTTATCCTTGGCACAATTAGAAAAATGCTTTCTATTGAAAGCCCTGACAAACTCATCCCATGTTTTTGCAGTACTAGGCGGAAAGATTGTATCCCTAGAAGCCCTCCACCAATGTTTGGCGTTTCCTTCCAATTGGTACTCCGCCAGGGTTATCTTCTTGGTGTCATTGCAATTCAACAGCCGGAAGATCCTTTCTATCCCGTTGATCCATTGTTCCGCCTCTTCGAGACTCCCCATTCTAGTAAACTTAAGTGGCTTCAATTTTAGGAATTGCTCCACCAACCTCTGAGTACGACATTCTGCTCCCGATTTTTGTTGGGCTTGCCTCTCCATTAGATTCCCTATGTAGGCCAGCGCTTGTAGAATGTCATCCATTTGGGGTTTTGCCCTCGAAGCAATGGCTTCAACCCTTGATGGGGGAGAACTTCTTGTTCATACCATACTTTCCTATAGGTCATTGAATATTTACCACAAGAACAATTAGGTTGCGCATGAGAACATTTCTTGGCCGGGGAACAATTTTTTTTCAGAAATAGTTTTTTTCTATTTCTATTCCGGGAATAATTTCTGAGCAAAAAAACCCGTTTGATAACTGTACAAAATTTCTATTTCTGGAACAAAAAAAGAACAGAAACACGTTTGATAACTGTACAAAATTTCTAATTCTGGAACAGAAAAAGAACAGAAACACGTTTGATAACTGCACAAAATTTCTATTCCAAATTTTATTTAAATAAAATTAAAAATAAGAAAAATGAATAAATTAGATATTACATAAAAATTGACAAGATCAAAATATTATTAGATTAATAATACATTTGATTAGGTGTAAGCATTCTAGTCGAATATGCTTGTAACATAGGTGGTATTGTAATGGAACGTGAGCTATTATTTTATATCTATGTGTGAGGATCTTTACTTATGTTTTATAGCATATTGAATTTATGTAGTGCTTTGTTGGAATCAGTATTCACAAACTGATGTTTTGAACTATAATTCTCAATAATATATTTTCTTTTTGCGAATTTTAATGTTTGGTATAGCAAATATTGCGAAAAAAGCACACGTGATATTGTCAGCCAAATTAATTTATGCTCATTTCCTTGGGACTAAGTTTTTACTCTTTAAAAAAAAAATTATAATTCTAGTGCATGCGTGGCTTAGGGATTTTAGGCTTTTCTAATCTTGACATGGATGTCAGGTTGGGGTTGGAAATTTCCAACTGTTGGAATGGTGCACGCATGGCGTGGCTTTGTTGTCATTATGCATTTAGTTCATAGTATACTCCTAAAACACTTAGTAAAGACCTCGGTCTCTTGCATTTTGAACCGTTGATGCATCCCATCTTGATGTTACTTTTTACCTTGCTTCTTCCGAATTACCTTGCTGTCGTTATAAGGTTTTGGCTAATTTTGATAAAGGGAAGTGTTTTTCTTCTCCTCTTTTGCTTTTTTTCTTTTTTGACTAGCATACAAGCTTCGGACGGCGGTTTGTAGGTCTTGAAGTGTCAACTATACAATAGCTTACCATTTGCTTCTCTTCTATTTGTCCACATTAATGATACATTCAATGGCATTTATGCTCATAGAGATAGAATTGGATGACCTTAATACTATTAATAGAAATGTATTCATAATAGTTTACAAACACATCGCAAAAGTTTTCACCAAAAAACAAAAAACACGTCGCAAAAGTCGAAAATAAAAAGTCATGGAATCTCTTGCATATTGTGATCCCTTGCCATCACATTTGCAATATTTTTCCTAATCATGTTTATCTCAGCCGCCTCATCACGTGATGCATCATCTACAACCTCGTCTTCTGTAGATCCAAGTGGATAATCCGGATCTCCATAAAGGGCAAAGTTCCTGTCCATCTTGTCTTGGTCGCGAATATAATTATGAAGAGTACAACATGCGATTACAATATATGCTTGCTTTCGAATTGAAAATGGAGGCATGTGTCTCAAAATGGAGAAGCGATTTTTTAATACCCCAAATGACCTCTCGATAACATTTCTCAATGAAGAATGCTTATGGTTGAACAATTCTTTTGCTGTTCTGGGCCGTCTCGTTCTACCCCTATATTCATTCAAATGATACCGTTCACCTTTAAATGGAGTTAAAAATCCTGGAAGTGATGCATAACCAGAATCTACTACATAGTATTTCCCTACAAGAATATATACATAAGTTTGTTATGATATGCAATAGCTATACAATCATAAATAAAATCACTTAATATAGACAAAACAAATACCTGGTGGTGGTCGAGGAAATTGCAATCGAGGAGTCTCGAGTGCTGCCGAGAGAACGCGACAATCATTGGCAGATCCTTCCCACCCGGCATATACGAAAGTAAATTTCATATCAAATGAACAAGCACACATCACATTTTGAGTGGTAGTCCATTTCCTGCCTCTAAATGGGATTTGTTTTGATATAGGGACGGATGCATTAATGTGGGTGCCATCAATAGCACCAATGCAGCCCTGTGATTTTAAGAAATTATAGTGTTAGACAATATTATCAACTATATATATTTTAATAATGTAAAATTGATATTAAAATCTTACCTTGAAGTAACGTGCATGGTTAGGATCGATAAGAATCTCCTCTGGAACAATATCAAAAGAAGGCGGCCTGATAATCTCTTTTGATAATTTGAGAAGCGCTTTTAATACCAGAGTGAAGAACTTACTGATTGTTTGTCCCGAACGTTGAAATCTCTCACATAAATCTCTATTTGTGTTTTTGTGACCAACCATAGATAAGAAAATCCCAACTTGTTCATCTACCTTTACATATCGAGTATCTTTCAGCCAGCCTCTTGCCTTCATTAGATCACAAAGGTTAAGAAAAACATGTCTCTCTAACCTGAATGCTTCATATATCCTATCTGAATGTCCATAAACAATTTCCCTTATCCATTCAGCTCCTGATAATTTACTGTCCCTAATAGGCTCTTTCGTATGCAAACACATGTCCAGATTAACAAGAGATAACCATGCTAATATTATGTCAATATCAAAGTCATCCAAATACCATTCAACTGCTGCTACCTCTTCATTAGACACACTATTTGATTCATCTTCCATAGTACCTATGCCATTACACGAATATAAGAAAATCAATATAGATATATGTAAAAATAAAAATAAAAAACAATAGAAACCAATAACGTAAGTAATAGAGTGAAAAGGCAAACCAAATATAAAAATTCAGCACAATCCATCATATCCAAACCATAACACAAATGCAAAAGTCTCAACATCAATATCTTGAACAACAAAATAACAACCAGCAACATAAAAAACATAGTCTAATAAAACTCCATGCAATCCACAACACATTTCCTAACATCCACTAAAGACGTTGGAGAAGTCCATATCTCATTTCAGTTGGGGTTTTGATAAAAGCCTCCCTCCACGTGGCATTATCGCAGGCTCGCTCCCTTTGCTTTGCTATAGAGATCTGGGTCCAACATAGGCATGGCAAGTAGGGTATCAATCACCACAGATATGGAGAATGGGTCTATAGGTGGTGATGTCACTTGTGAGTTGACAGAACCACTCACAGATTGATTAACCCTACTTTTGATCATCTCTTGCAAGGCTTTGCAGGTGCTAGCAACATCATATGATTGACTCTTCCTTCTCCTCTTAGTATTTGGAGTTTTATCCATCCTATGTTTGTCATGAACTGGAGTAGGAGTTTGGTCAGACATAAAATCTTCCTCATTAACATGCTGTGCACCAAAGTCCTCTGATCCATTGTCTGCATCATCACCACCAATGTTAAGTTCATCCGACATCACCAAATCTTCGGCATTTCCTGCTGCATAGTCCCCAGTAGCATATGTGTCACCAAATACAATACACAAGTCAGGATATTGAGGAAACCCATCCTTCTTGAATTTCACCCACTCAATATTATCCTGCAATTTTCACAATGATGACATATATCAGCAATACAATTAAACATATTGGATGTACATATATAGTGCTATGAAAATGATCAAAGGTTAAATCATACCTTGACATGAGATTCCCATATGCTTGGATCATCAACAACAACTTTCTTGTTCACATTATCCCAGCCAAATCCGGATTGTGAAAGAAGCTTCTTGAAACTAGCATACTGCTTTTTCAATTTGTTCACCTTATTCTTCAACTACTGCACTATATTGAAGTTCTGCTCGTTTGTTGAATTCTATCCGTATGTTATTCCACCCTGCTTTGTTGAAAGTAGAAGAGGTGCGATTTCCTTTTTAACCTCTTCTACCAACAAACTAACGAACAAGTTCGTTAAAGGCTCGATCCACTTTGCGATGAATGCCTCTTTTTGGGATGCCATGTAACCTTCACTAGTTGAACATCATATGAGTTCAAGACAATTAAAAAGAAAGTGCAACATGCTACTGCCTTCTTTTCTCATCACCATCTTTTAGACTAAAGAAAGACACAAGCATCAAAATTGCATTTATGTCCATAAACATTGGATAGCTATTCAGTGCATAAACATTGGGTAGCTATTCAGTGCAATGTTTGAATTCTCAAATGTTTCATTCTATTATTGTATATTTTTTCAAGACAACTTGCTCCTCAAAACAAAGAACCAGCAAGATCAGTAAACAAAGAACTAACAAAATAAGTAAAACAGAACTAATAAAATAGAAAGCAGCAAAATCAGTAAGCATAAATCAAGCTAAAACTACTGCAGAATTAACAGATTTCAAATGTGTTTTTCAGCAACCAAATGACATCTATTATGGGCGTACGACATATCAAATCGAAGCTCTAGAAGTGTATTTTTTATGTCTAGAAGGGCTCGAGGTCAACAAAATTCATCTAGCACTTCGTTTCAGCCAAAACAGTAAGTCTATCACAAAGATACGAAATTGCAAAGTAATACAAATCAAACTTAATCAACCTCAGGTTCATGATCGTCAATCCACAAAAATCATCCAATAACATCATCAATCACCAGATCTAAACAACTTGCTCCTCAAAACAAAGAACCAGCAAGCTCAGTAAACAAAGAACCAACAAAATCAGCAAAACAGAACTAACAAAACATAAAACAGCAAAATCAGTAAACATAAATCAAGCTGAAACTACTGCAGAATTAATAGATTTCAAATGTGTTTTTCAGCAACCAAATGACATCTATTATGGGCGTACGACATATCAAATCGAAGCTCTAGAAGTGTATTTTTTATGTCTAGAAGGGCTCGAGGTCAACAAAATTCATCTAGCACTTCGTTTCAGCCAAAACAGTAAGTCTATCACAAAGATACGAAATTGCAAAGTAATACAAATCAAACTTAATCAACCTCAGGTTCATGATCATTGATCGTCAATCCACAAAAAATCATCCAATAACATCATCAATCACCAGATCTAAACAACTTGCTCCTCAAAACAAAGAACCAGCAAGCTCAGTAAACAAAGAACCAACAAAATCAGCAAAACAGAACTAACAAAACATAAAACAGCAAATCAGTAAACATAAATCAAGCTGAAACTACTGCAGAATTAATAGATTTCAAATGTGTTTTTCAGCAACCAAATGACATCTATTATGGGCGTACGACATATCAAATCGAAGCTTTAGAAGTGTATTTTTTATGTCTAGAAGGGCTTGAGGTCAACAAAATTCATCTAGCACTTCGTTTCAGCCAAAGCAGTAAGTCTATCACAAAGATACGAAATTGCAAAGTAATACAAATCAAACTTAATCAACCTCAGGTTCATGATCATTGATCGTCAATCCACAAAAATCATCCAATAACATCATCAATCACCAGATCTAAACAACTTGCTCCTCAAAACAAAGAACCAGCAAGATCAGTAAACAAAGAACCAACAAAATCAGCAAAACAGAACTAACAAAACATAAAACAGCAAAATCAGTAAACATAAATCAAGCTAAAACTACTGCAGAATTAACAGATTTCAAATGTGTTTTTCAGCAACCAAATGACATCGATTATGGGCGTACGACATATCAAATCGAAGCTCTAGAAGTGTATTTTTATGTCTAGAAGGGCTCGAGGTCAACAAAATTCATCTAGCACTTCATTTCAGCCAAAACAGTAAGTCCATCACAAAGATACGAAATTGCAGAGTAATACAAATCAAACTCAATCAACCTCAGGTTCATGATCATTGATCGTCAATCCACAAAAAATCATCCAATAACATCATCAATCACCAGATCTTAGCATATTATGTGAATCTAAAGTCGAATCCTAAGCTCGATCCGTGAATCTAAACATAACATCCAGTAGAAAATCAGTTCCTCACCAAGCATGACTAAATCATTTGTTTCACCAGCAACATCATATCAAGATAACCAGCTTTCTGTATTACTTGAATCCTCACCATACGAAAGCACAATTCAAAAGAAGGACAAGCAGGGAAAGCTTAATACAACATCACAGCAGAAGACAACCAATATCTCTAGACTCATAACCAAGATTCAAACAAAAAAGTACCAGATAATTGAACCACAAAGCCATTAGTGAGGACGGAAGTGATACAACAATAAGCTTTAATAGGCAAACTAATCACACATGATAACAACAAATCACAGCAGTGATTCACTTTACTCATTACTAACAGCAATAACCAAGGATCAGGTACAAGAAAGGAATCAACTAGGAATGAGCTTCAAATTAACAAAAACATGATTACACTAATGAGCAGAAGGTTGTCTACATATGACGGACTAACTACCTCTTTGCTTTCCTATTTGATGCGAGACTAGATGTTAGGAAAAAGAATATCAGAAATACTTTCTAATTCCTACATGAGATACTCCAACAAGAAAGACAAAGTGAGCATTGCAAACTTGCAGTTAAATCAAAAATCAAAGCAATTATCAGCACATAAGGCGGCATTTGTTTTATAGTTTTGTAAGGTTGGGCATCCCTTGCTAGTTCATGAATGAATCAGATAGATATAACTTTGAATATATGAGATATTTCTTGATCAGAAAATTGCCACAAAAAGTTTGATGAAGTACATACCCAAAGCTTCACACAAGCATCAATGACAACTACAATTAGGCATATAAAAATAATAAACTAAACATGTTGTTCTAGTAATCAATACTTCAGCAAAGCATTGACAGATTACAGCAGAGGTTTCAGGTATGCAATTGATAGGGAAAATAGAGAAAGAGCGAGCGTCATATCGAAAGAGAGAGAGATAGATCGCATAGGCCTTATTCAATCTAAATCAACCATAAAATTCAGTAGATATATGTGCATAAGCGCAACATGCTTATCTACATCCAAGAAATGAAGCTTTCCTTCATTTAACATGCATATCCCGAACCATTAGGTGCAGGTATCCACTCTACCTCCATTGATCAAGGGCGACACTAGCACGGGGGAAGCAACGTGAGAGAAGCGAGCACAAACAGAGGCAACGCGACAGAGGCGACACGATTCAACTTCAAAAAAAGTGAGAATCACCACTAGAACAAGTACAATGAGAAGGAATCAAAGCAACAAACCTGATTTAGGGCAAGACGACCACAAGGCGACACGACCAAAGGCGATGCGAGCCGGAGAAACTTGACCGAGGCGATGGGGACCGTAGGCGGTGGGATCGAGAGAGGCGATCGGAGGCGATGGCACCGTAGGCGGCAGATTCAACTTCAGAAAAACTAGAACATGTACAATAAAAAGTAATCAAAGCAACAAACCATATATGACCAACCGACTCGAGAACAAATTATTAGCAAATCGACAAAAGATAAGCACAAGTCCACTCGAATTCTACAACTCTCGGCTCGGCCTTTCTTATAGTGAGCAGTCATATGATATATGATACCGAAGTCTCGAAGTATGCAGAACCACCAATGCAAATCATACCACTCGGTGTAAGGATTTCACAATAGCTCACCCTCCCCACACCCCCCACCAAAAAGAAAAAAACACACACACACACACACACACACACAAAACACTTTATTATTAGAGATGTGAGCAAATAGGTTGTAATAGAGGCAGCTCGACATATCTAACTCAATGCTATGTCTTCGATAATTGACCAGATCGATTAACTTCTCTCGCTAATTGATACAATATAATCCAATAGAAGTGAAGGTGACGGCGTATAGATCCTCATCATTAATCCGCCCGCCTGCACTACATTTTTACACATTGAAAAATAGCAGACCCTCGATCAGTCAAAACCCGGAAAACATTACACCATCAACCCAAGAGAATTCGACAAAAAAATAACACCGCAGACGAGCTGAAAAAAATTAAGGGCTTTGAATTCATTCAAACCAATCACAGCCCTCAACAACGCAACCTGATATACAATTACAATCACTCCCATCAATATAAACAAAGACCATCTAGACAAAGGTCAGAACCAATCACACCAAAAAAAAAAAAAAATCCTCACGACAAAGCCACGGACAGGCTCGTGACATCACAAGAAAACCTTGAAAGAAACGTGGATCTCCGAACGGTACCTCTCTCTTTCTGCAAATTGCAAAGAAGGGTTCTCTGTTTTTCACCCTGGGAGAGAGAACGCACCTTCTTATATCAGATCCTGCAGTAAGGGCCTCTGTTTTCAAGGCAACTTCTATCTTCCCCAGAAGAATACAACAATCCGCATTAAGATCACAATCACCCTCGTCGCGACCAGAGACGATGGGTTTGACGGCACCGAAGAAAGGTCGAGGCGACGGGACTGGACGCAACCGGCTCGGAGAGAGGCGACCCAATCGGAGTGTCGCGTCGCGACCAGAGACGACGGGATTGACGGCACCGAAGAAAGGCGGAGGCGACGGATCGGACGCAACCGGCTCGAGAGAGGCGACCCAACCGGATTACAATCACCCTCGTCGCGACCAGAGACGATGGGTTTGACGGCACCGAAGAGAGGTGGAGGCGACGGGACTGGACGCAACCGGCTCGGAGAGGCGACCCAACCGGAGTGTCGTATCGCAACCGAGACGACGGGATTGATGGCACCGAAGAAAGGCGGAGGCGACGGGACTGGACGCAACCAGCTCGGAGAGAGGCGACCCAACCGGAGACGAGACCGCTGACGACAGGATCGGCGACGACAGGACCGGCGGCGACGGGACCGACGGCCACGAGACCGGAGAGAGGCGACCGGAGATGAGATTGGAGAGAGGCAAGCGGACGAAGGGAGAGGTGAAAATGGAAGAACGCGAAAGTGAAATTAGGGTTGCCCAATTTATTTCTTATTTCTGTTCTGGGAATTCTTGGCCGGGGGAACGAGAAGTAACTTTTTTACTTCTCGTTTCTGTTCCAAAACCATTCCCGGGCTAATTTTCTATTCCCGGGAACAACAAACCAACTTGCCGTTATCAAACGAGTTTCTATTCTTTTTTTGTTCCGGGGAATAAAAGAATAGAAATTCTTTGGCTAGGGAATGTTCTCATGCGCAACCTTAGTGACCTAGTGTCACTAATTGACTAAGAAGGAAAAGTAACGTTCACACGTTCTTGAGATCATATAAGTAACATACAAATGTTATTGGCATGCATGGTAACTCACAATCATTACCAGCGGTTTACGAGTGACAATTAGTCACCCATTGTTCACAACAAATCAACCACATGCATTTCATGCCTAAACGTGTGCGATCATCATAACCCCTTTGTACCACTAGCGCACCTTATCACTCCAGACAAGACCTAAGCTCTGATACCACTCTTGGCTATGACGACCCTCGACCCATTAGGGCCACTGTGGCGTTTCCTGTCATTACTATCCTTTTCATTGCAGAAGCGTATAATAATAATTTCACCATAACTTAAAAGGACACACACGAAATATAAAACCATGCACTTTTATTTATTATTATTTTTAGACGACTTCGGTAGGTACATTAAGGCCAAAAAGTCCCTTTTTTGGCTAACCCAAAATTTTGTCTCGACCATCATGTAGTCTATTCGCATGGTCGTCTTCATATCACATCCTGGTCTCGTCCAAAAATGCAACATTCCTTCCCGGGCCTCCATCTACTTGACCCCCACTAGAACCATCGTCATCATCCGGGAGTGGAAGCAGTCCCACTATGCGCCCATTAACCCGGGCATACAATACAATGAACCCCATCAGCACGAGGCCCGTTGGGAGACTGGCATCCATCGTCAGGATAACCGTAATCTTGATGAACGTGACGTTCAGGAAGTCGGGGTCCACGTGCTCCACCTGATCCCACGTGAGGTCAGTGGGGATACCGTAGAGCATGGTGGAGGATGCGGGTTGGAGTGGCATGACTACATGTCTGAAATGTAATAATCTCACAAGGGGTGAGTACAACCACTCGGCATATGAAAGCCTGTTAGACTATATTACATAAGTCTACCACTACTCATTCGACGAGGTCCTAAACATGCAATGGGGTAATTGAAATAACTCAGGTTACCATAACTTTAACGGAATTTCACAGAATGGCACACTAGGAAGTAAAAAGACATTTCGGAAAATTCAATACTCGATTCGACTTTGGTTTAACTACCGCCATCTTCCAGAGGGACTCGTGTTGCACCCCACCAGGCATCTCGCATCTCACCTGGCATCACGAGAACCTCCAGTTTCTTATTCCAGTCCTTGGGCATTAAGAGTGTGTCACATTACACCTTCAAGCATCTCACACCCCACCTAGCAATGCGAGGACCTCCGGGGCTCAATCACATTCTCCTAGGCATCCAGAGGGCACCATTCTCACGCCCCTCTAAGCATCCCGACACCCGAAGCATCGTTGTTGTCACGCCCGATCCTCCGACCGTGTGCCTATCCCTCGGTGGTCGATTAAATTGCGATATGCAAAGACGCGTCGCCGACCTATTCATTTTAATGCACATGCGGAAGCGAATAAATAAATCCCCAGACAACAAAAAGATGGGATAGAAAAGCAGGACCACAAATTTTGAAAACCACAACACACCTTTATACAAACAGACTAATCATATATACAAGTCTAGTCTATATATACAAGTCTACAAAAGTAGAGTGCTACAGATCCTCTAAGCATTTGAACTCTCAACCAAATACTTCGAGGTCCTTGGCTCCAGAGAATTCGGGTCTACTACTGAACCACCAGGAGGGTCAGTCGTGTCCTTGCCAAAAGCGATCTCCAGCACCGACCTAGGAATCTCAAACTCCAGAAGGGGGCCTTCTCTAGGTCCATTTCGCCCGTAACGATACCATGATCTGAATTGATTGTGTACCTTCGGGATAGACCCGCATCAACCCAAACAATGGATCTTACGAGTTTGTAGACCTAGACTCTTTGGCTCCCAGGGAGAGGAATCCGAGAGATATGTTTGGTGACCTTCTTCGGTTGGCCAAAATGCTCGGGAGATACAGCCATCTAAGGACCTGTAAATGTTAGCCCACGACGGGGTGAGACGATGTCTCAGCAAGTTCACCCCCTAAACTCTGACTAGGAAGGAAATATACCTAAAGGCTACTTAAGCACACACAAGATAGAATACTTACTTTTGCCTTAGTTCCTTCCTACAAATTAGTATGATTTAAATACTCAACCAGTCATTTCAATTCAAATCAAATCATCGATCAATCAATTCCATACCATCAATACCATCCATAAAATTCGATCGATTCAAGCACTACTCACCCTAAGCTGATAATAGATGGTATAGCTCACCAAAACTGATAGATATATAAATATTAATGCTCGCCAAAGATGATATATTTCTATATCTATAGTGCTCTCTGTTGGTGAAATCTTTCTTCAATATTTTGAAGTTGACAAAACGTTTCCAAGTCTAAAGACTTTCAGACTCATCTATTAAAGTCTGAAGACTTCCAAACTGAAGATCGCCAGACTCAAGATTTAAAGTTTGCCCTTGTTGACAGTTTCTAGATCATTGAAGAAGTCTTATCCAGATACGACGTTATCCTTAAGGATTTGATTTGTTTGATCGAAGACTATCTCACGATTGGAGAAAGCACATATAGATCAATTATTTGTATGACAAGTAAATCGAGTAGGAAAGATCCATTGATTGGTGAAGTATACTTGGAAGGTTCTACTTATGGAAACCTAGATCCTGATTGTATTGGTGAATAGGATTGGTATGCTATCTTCATATTCCTTAAATAACGAGAGATCTCCCTAATTGATTTGGTCCAACGGGTAGATTGGACGAACTCCTTTGGAAGGTGTCAACGGTTATGTAGGCATGGATGAGTATAAAAGGAAGACGCTTTAGTTGTTCAAGTGTGTGCGAGATAGAAAAATTTCAAAATCTGAAGCTCCCTACTATTTGCTAATTCATTTGTTGAGCATTCATTGTATTCAAAAGAGAGAATTTTTGTAAGACCTCGAGGAAGTGTAGTAGAGTTTTTGCACTGTGGAATCGAGGACGTGAGATTGTAACATTTCTCTTGATTCATAGTGAAATCCAGCTGGTGGGTTGTCATCGTGGGAGAGTGGACGTAGGCTTGGATTAAGCCGAACCACTATAAACCTTGTGTTCTTATTCTCTTCTCTGAATCTCTTTATTTTGCTCGTATTTCTATTTAACTGCTAAAGTTTGATCTCGCTTAAAGTCTACTGCTCTTCGAACTCAGTTTCAAAAGTCTGTTGTTATTCAGACTCAGGTTAAAGTAAAGGTTTTCACTGTATTTTGCAGAATTTGTTTTTATACCTATTCACCCCTCTTTAGGTGTTCATACTAGCACTTTCAATTGGTATCAAAGCCTATGTACTAATTTAGATTGAAGTGTTTTTACTTCAGAGTTAACGATGCATGGCTAGTATGTTGGCTCCAGGTTTGGTTGAAGGGCAAAGCAACACTAGACCGCCTTACTTTGATGGGAAGGAATACAATATATGGAAAAACAAGATGAAGGCATTCCTAAGATCAAAAGATCCTCTGGAATGAGATGTGGTAGACAAATGAGTCATTCCTAAATCTGCAACAGTCTCAGAAAGAGGAAAAGAAGCTGTTGAGTCCAGCGAGATGACTCAAGAAGAGATAACCAAGAGACAAGCTCTCGATGTAAAAGTAATTTATTCCTTATATTGTGCATTATCTCCCACTAAATATAACAGAATATCTTCTTGTGAAATAGCTAAAGAAGTCTGGGATAGATTGCACATCACCTATGAAGGAACTGATCAAGTGAAAGAAACTAGAATCAATATTCTGCTCGGTCAATATGAAGCATTCAAGATGAAACCAGGAAAATCTATCACTGACATGTTTAGTTGTTTTACAGAAATCGTGAATGGTCTTGAGTATCAAGGACAACCAATCTCTGGACCCATGAAGTTTAATAAGTTATTGCGTGGACTCTCCAAAGATTGGAATCATGTGAAGACCTCAATAAGGGAGACACAAAGGATCATGCCACTTTTTGTTGACGAATTGATTGGCACTCTTCAGTCTTATGAAGTAGAGCAAATCAATGAAGATGAGGATCCCAAAGGTAAAAAATCTATTGCATTAAAATCTAATGATGATTATGATGTTACAGATTTAGAAGATGATATGGATGATGAAGAGCTTGCCGTCATGATAAGAAGGTTCAGAAAACTGAACAAAAAGGGAAAAAGATTCAACTAGAGGAAACAAAGTTCTCAAAAGTTCCAAAATAAATCAGTGAGGATGATGAATCCAATAAAGATGTGATTTGTTTTGAATGTAAGAAAAAGGGACACATCAGACCCAACTGTCTCTTACTGAAGAAAAAGAAAGTAAAAGCTGAGAAGTATAAAAAAGCTCTCAAAGCAGAAACTTGGAGTTATACCGAGTGTGAAGAGAGTGATGATGATTATGCTAATATTTGTCTAATGGCACAATCAGAATCATATTCGGACTCGAGAGGCAGGACTCGAGACTCGGATAGTGAAATTGAGGTAAGTAATTTAAAAATTCCTACTAAAGTCTCTAAACATATTGACGAATTGTGTCTTAGTCTCAAAACCTCTCTCAAGAGGATTTCCGAACTAAAAAGAGAAAATTCTACACTGAAGCAACAGGAGATTGTTTTGAAAAAGAAGGTCGAAAATTTAGATAAAAGTGTTATTACCTTGAAAGAAAATGCAGACTCTCTTTCAAAAGAAAATGCACTTTTGAAATATGACATTTCAAGTGTTACAAAAACGTTTTCTATAGGATCTGAGAAATTAGAAAAGATTCTTAAAGCACAAAGACCTTACTTTAATAAATCAAGCTTGGGAATGACTGCTGAAACTATCCATCTAATTGATTTTCCAAAAGTAAAGGAAAGAATCAAACAAAGACTTCAAAAACCTTTTATAAAAATCATTTTCAAAAGGTCTTTGTAAAACCTGTTGGCCGAAGTGCTCTTAGATGTTTTAAGTGTAACATCTCACAACACTTTGAGAAAGAATGTCCTTTGGTTTGAAAGCCTGTTAAGAAGGATTGTGCAAAGACTGTTTATAGCACTAACTCTGCTGGACCCAAGAAAGTATGGGTACCAAAGAAAGCTTGAGTTTTCTTTTTAATTGCAGGTTACTATCAAGAAAAAGGTAAAATGTGATATAGCTAGTATACACACCTAGAGGGGGGTGAATAGGTTTAAAAACAATTTATCGATATACGAAAGCAATACTAGGCAAGCAATAGAACAGAAGTTCTTCAAGACAGATTATGATCAAAGTAAACAGAAAGTAGGGAAGAGAAAATTGAACACAAAGTTTATAGTGGTTCGGCTTATTCCAAGCCTACGTCCACTCTTCCTCACTGACAGCCCACCGGCTAGATTTCACTATAAACAAAAGAGATGTTACAGCAATACTTTCTCTTGATTCCACAGTGTAGATACTCTAGCACACTTCCTCAAGGTATCTCAAAATATAGTCTCTCTTTTGCGTACAAGATTTCGCTCGTAAATGAATAGACAAAGAACAAGGAGCTTCGAGACTTTGAAATTCTTCTATCGCGCACTCCTCAAAACAACTCGAACATCTTCCTTATATACTCCTTTACGCCATCATACCCGTTGGCACTTACCAAAGGAATTCTTCCAATCTTCCCGTTGGACAGAATCAATTAGAAAGATTACTCGAGCTATTAAAGGAACATGACGATAGCCCATCAATCCTGCTCGCCCATACAATCAGGATTTCGGTTTCCATAAGTAGAACCTTCCAAGTATACTTCGCCAATCAACGGATCTTTAAATCAATCTTGATTTTGACTAAAGTAATCCATTGTGTCATATCCAGCCAAGAGATCTTTGTTCGATGACAAGATCAAATCCTTAACGAAACACACAATCCTGGATAGACCTTCTTCGACAAACTACAAACTGTCAATGAGAATAGACTTTGAGTCTTGAGTCGATGCAGTCCGAAGGTCTTCAGACTTTAAATAGTAGAGTCTCGCAAGTCTTCGGACTAGACCGATGGAAACATTTTGTCGCTTCAAAATATTCCGAAAGATTTCTCCAACAATCTCCCCCTTTTTGGTGGTGACAAAACTTTCCTGCAGATTTGAACATCTTTGACCTGCAAAACATTGCTCAAGCAAATATGGATATCTCATAAAGGTTAATGGCTTAAAGGTAACACTAGAATCTGCAACCACAGAAAATAGGTTAGTCTTGCATGAGAGTAAAGCCATTTATAAGATATCAATAGTACTTAATGTAAGCAGTCAAATTCAAAACTCAAATTCAGTCCAGTCCTCAACCAGACACAAAGTTAAACAAAGTCAATCATCAAAACAAACACACTCAAATATTAAGTTCAAAGATTTCAAAGCTCACATCTCTCCCCCTTTTTGTCATCAGAAAAAAAAGTTTGAGATGGAATAGAGTCAGGATTGCTTGGGAATACGAACAAGCTGGAAATCTCCCATTGACTGGACAATACCTTCCAACTTTTTCAAATCTTCCTTCAGTTGAGCTACCTCTTCACTCTTAGCATTTGCTTGGATCTAAAGAGCAAGAGCTTGGATCTGATCATTTAAAGAAACTGAAGAAGCTTGTCATGCATTCTGCAAGTTCTGAACTTTGCTTCCCAGAGCATATATCTGACCCCGCATTTCCAAGAGAACATCAAGAATTATGCGGAAATCTGCCGAGTTATTAGTCTGCGTACTGGCGTCGGCACGATCAGATGGAGTAAAGGAAGACAATGGTACATCAGCATAGTCACGCAGATTTGGCGATGAAGCATCATGTCCCTCCTCAGGAAATTGAGAGGCATGAATGTCCTCTGGATCTGCTGGAGAGCGGCTGACTCCCTCACTGGCAGCAGGATATGAGGATGTTTCTCTATTCTCACCATCTCCCCCTGTTTCGATGCCTTCAGGTGGGGAAGAGTGATCCTCATGCTCTTCTTCCTCTGGATTTCCTCTTTCTTCTTCTTCTTCAGACTGTTCTTCCTCTGCATCTCTTTCTTGACTTCTCTCTCCTCTGCTCCTTTTTCTTGACTTCCTTCTCCTCTGCTTCTTTTCTTCTGTTTCCTTCTCCTGTCGTTCCATTGATTCGGGAACAGAACGACTCAGATTTTTTAATGCCATAGCAGAGATGGTGATGTCATCCTCATCATCTTCATCCTCAAGGATGAGAGCTCTTCTCTTTTTGGATGAAGCAACCATGGGCTCCTTCCCTTTCCTTTTTGCTGCAGAAGAGGCTTGATGAGGTTTGGCAGGGGTTGTCTCCTTGAATTTCTCCAACTCCTTGTCGAGTTCTTTCAGACGCATTTTGGACACCATTTTCAATCCTACCACCATTTTATCACACGATCGAACACGAGAGAATTTGTGGAGGTTGAACATTCAAATGTCTCGAATAACTTTGACACAAGACTGGATAAGGAAGTTGACCCTTGTCCTTCACCACTTTGCTCTATACATGTGGAACAGAATGGTGTGAGGAAGAGAAAACTTTTTCCCAGTAAGGATGGCATACATCAGCTTTGCCTCTGAGTTAGAAACATCAGTCTTTGAAGTAGATTTCGGTCTGAGGCAATTTATCACAATCTTGTGAAGCAGAATGTTGAACGCACGCATCCTTGAGTAGGAAATCCTTCCCTCTGTCTTTCTGTCCATAACAAGTTCCAATGTGGCACGAGCAATGGAGATATTGATAGGTTGATATCTTCCTCTCTCAACCCTAATCACATCAGCCAGCATATCTACATCCACCACAAAGTATTTATCTCGGACACTAAAAGAGATTCTATTCGCATCCAAGAAGCTAAGATTCGAATAGAAGTATGCGTTAGTTCAAGCATAGGCTTCAAGTATCGGAACAGAACTGTTCAAGTTGAAGAAGACGGAACTTTTCCCTCAATTTAATATTCACAGCATCAAGGAAATCAAAATCCACACTCCTAGGGTTTATCACCCCACGCTTTAACAATCTGGAATAAAGATCCCTCTGTTCCTTCGATCGGAACAAGTCTGTCCTTTTTCCCCGAATTTTCGCCGCAACACCCATTCTTGGTTGAAATTGGCTGTACAATTTGTCATCATCATTCCCATCTATCGGATTTAGTCCTCCAATCAGCAAATCACTTGGAATGTTTGCCAGGGCTTCTTCTGCCATTCCCTTAGGAGCAATTCCCAAATGCTCCATATTTCGCAAAAAGATGTACTCATTCCCATATCCCTTGTCCTTAAGAAACTCATCTATGTAGTTCAATGGAGTACCGGTCCTCTTTAAAGAACGGTAAAGTTTATAAATAAAAGAGGGCTTTTGGGTTCTTACAGGATTAGCTTTTTCAACGACTTCTTCCTCTTCCCGATGGCCAACACCCGTGGACTAGTTGGTGGAGAATGACGCCGCTTGAGAATGTTGTGGGCTCACATTCTGATTGTGTAACTCATCTTCCTCGGTGAGATCAAAGTGAGTAGGCCCCTCACTCATTTGCCGTGGTCCCCTGTTTGCAATCCTCGAAGACTTCCTTGAAGACAACATCTTTCACAGTCTTGAAAGATTCCGAACTTGACTTTCCCAAGAAGGAAGACAACTTTTTCGAAGATTAAACAAGTGAAGACGACAGAAAAGGGAGATCGATGAATTTTTTAGGGTTTTTGAACGAAAGAGGAACTAACTATATATAGGTCAGTCGAAGGGAGGCATACCAAGCGTCGCAAAGGAAAGTAAAAGATGTCCCTTTTAAAAATAATTGCCCTTTTTAAAATCGATAACTGCCATTTTTAAAATATTAACTCCTTTTTGAAAAAGAGAAATTGCCTTTTATCACGGAAATTGAAAGTAGCAAAAATCAATTATAGATAGATGATCGTACCTTTCCGAGATGAAATATAACAGAAAATAAAATAACTTACAGTCAAGAACCGTCTCGAGTCCGAGAGTCATTAGACTTTAACTTCTTCAAGCTTAAGGATGTTGAGTCTAGAACGTATGATTTCAAATTGATTTTTCTCCAAAGGCTTTGCAAGTATATCCGCCAGTTGGTTCGTTGAGTCGACAAACTGAATCGAAATTTCTCCATTTTGAACATGATCTCTAATGAAGTGATGTCGGATCTCTATATGCTTCGCTCTTGAGTGAAGGATTGGATTTTTGGTAAGATTGATAGCACTAGTGTTGTCACAGTTAATCTCCGTGCATGAATCTTCAATTCCAAAGTCTCTTAGCTGTTGTTTTATCCACAAAATTTGTGAACAACAACTTCCGAGAGATATATACTCTGCTTCTGTTGTAGAAAGGGCTACTGTATTTTGCTTTCTTGAGAACCAAGACACTGTCCTGCTTCCAAGTAGTTGACAAGTGCACGAAGTGCTCTTTCTGTCAACTCGCAACCAGACTAGATCTGCGTCGAGTATCCGAGAAGAGTAAAGTCTCCTTTTAGGATACCAAAGACCTATGCTTGAAGTTGAAGCAATGTATTTGATAATACGCTTTGCGGTACTTAGATGAGATTCTTTAGGGTTTGCTTGAAATCTAGCACAAATGCAAACACTAAACAAAATGTCGAGTCTAGAAGCGATAAGATAAAGAAGTGAACCAATGATACCCTGTATAGCTTTTGGTTAACTTTCTTTCCTCCTTCATCTTTGTCTATCTTCAAGGAACTTGACATCGGTATATCAGTCTTTTTGCAGTTTTCCAGTCCAAATTTTTTGACAAGATCATTAGCATATTTTTCTTGATGAATAAAAGTCCCTTTCTTCCATTGTTTCACTTGAAGTCCAAGAAAGAAGGTTAGTTCACCCATCATGCTCATTTCAAATTCATCCTACATAGACTTAGAGAATTTCTTGCACAAACTTTCATTAGAGGATCCAAAAATAATATCATCAACATATATTTGAACAAGCAGAAAACTTTTGCTTTCTCTTTTGATAAACAGGGTAGTGTCTACTTTACCTTTGACAAAGCCATTTTGAATTAAAAACTTACTCAGCATGTCGTACCAAGCTCGAGGTGCTTGCTTTAAACCATACAAGGCCTTTTTCAGCCTGAATATTGAGTCTGGTTTCCTTGGGTCTTCAAACCCAGGTGGTTGTTCCACATAGACTTCCTCATGGATAAATCCATTCAGGAAAGCACTCTTGATGTCCATTTGGAATAACCTGAAATCCTTATAATAGGCAAAAGCAAGTAATAATCGAATTGCTTCTAACCTTGCTACTGGTGCGTAAGTCTCGTCATAGTCTATCCCTTCTTCTTGCGTATATCCCTTGGCCACGAGTCTTGCTTTGTTTCTTATGACGTTTCCTTCCTCGTTCATCTTGTTCCTGAAAACCCACTTAGCTCCAATAATAGATTTACCTTTTGGTTTAGGAGTTAACTCCCAGACATCATTAATGCTGAATTGTCCGAGTTCTTCTTGCATAGCTTCAATCCAGCTTTCATCGATAAAGCTTCTTCTATGCTTTTGGGTTCTATTTCAGAAATAAGAGCCACAAAGCACTAGACTCTTCGCGCCTTTTGGATCTTGTGCGAATCCCTTCATTAATGTCGCCAATAATGAGATTTTTGGGATGACTGGACTTATGCTTCCGATTCTTGGTTGATTCGTCAAAGTTGATGATCACTTCCTTCATTTGAATCTTCAATAACCACTTGTTCTTGGTCTTTCGAGTCCGAGCTGCTTCTTTAGACTTCGTAGAGTCTGAAGTTGGTTCAGATTCTTCAAGATGAGTCTGAATAGATTCATTTTGTGAAGATTCCTAGAATTTGACATTCATTGATTCCTCCACGGAATAAGTCTTCTTGTTATAGACTCTGTAGGCTTTGCTTGAGGTAGAATATCCAAGGAAGATGCCTTCGTTTGATTTTTCTTCAAACTTGCCAACTCGATCATTTGCATTTTTCAAAATAAAGCATTTACATCCAAACACATGAAAGTATGAAACAATAGGTTTCTTTCCTTTGAATAATTCATAGGGGTTTTCTCAGAATAGGCCTTAGAAAAACGCTATTGATAATATAACATGCTGTTGAAACTGCTTCAGCCCAAAATCGTGAAGAGATGTTACTTTCAATCAAAAGAGTTCTAGCCATTTCTTGAAGCGATCTATTCTTTCTTTCCACAACTCCATTTTGTTCGGAGTATATGGAGAGGAGAACATATGTTGAAAACAGATTCATCACAGAATTTTGTAAAATCTTGATTTTCAAATTCACCTCCATGGTCTGTTCTTATACTTGAGATAACATACCCTTTTCGTTTTGAACCTTTTTAGCATACTTTTCAAAGTAAGAGAAAGTTTCAGACTTACTTGTCGGAAATATACCCAAGTAAATCGTGAGTAGTCATCCACAATTACTAGGCAATATTTCTTACCCCCAATGCTCGAGTTCCGGTTGGTCCAAATAGATCCATGTGCGTAAGCCGCAATACACGATTAGTGGAAACTTGATTTATTGGTTTAAAGGAATTTCTTACCTGTTTTCCCAATACGCATGGAGTACATAGATTGGACTTTTGGTATGATAATTTGGGTAAACCACGAACAAGCTTCTTTGCTGAAATTTTGGCTATCTACTTCATATTGATGTGCCCAAGCTTTCTGTGCCATAAGTTCGCTTCGTCTTGTAATGAGATTAGACATTGCGATTCATTTGGATTCACGTCCAAGAGGTAGATGTTTCCATGTCTTCTACCCATAAATGACTGAGTAGTATCTTTACTGGTTCCAGAACAAATTCCTTCTTGAAAGTTTATTTTGAAACCAGTATCACACAGCTGACTAATACTGAGCAGATTGTAGTTGAGTCCTTCCACTAGGGAAACATTGCTTATCATGAGGTTTCCAATTTTTACAGTTCCAAACCCCACAATTCTTCATTTGATGTTTCCTCCAAATGAAACTTTTCCACCATTTGCTTGAACGAGTTTTATGAAGCATTTTGAATCTCCTGTCATATGTCTTGAGCATCCACTATCCAGATACCATTTTACCCTTTTCTTGATAGTGACCTGCATTTAAAGAGAGACTCAAGCTTTCTTTGGTACCCATATTTTCTTGGGTCCATTGGTGTTAGTATGATATGCGGTTTTTGCCCATACTTTTTAACAGGTTTCCAAACCATAGGACATTCCTTTTCAAAATGATTTGCACTATTGCACCTTGAACATTTTAGAGCATTTCGACCTCATTTGGTTTCACAAAAACCTTTTGAAATGATTTTTGTAAGCATCTCTTATGGGTCTTTGCTTAATTCTTTCTTTCACTTTAGGAAAATCAATTAGAGGAATGATTTCTACAATCATTCCCAAACCAGATTTATTGAAATAAGGTCTTTTGTCTTTGAAAGAATTTTCTCAAGTTTCTCGAGATCCTATTGAAAATCTTTTTGAGATATTTGATATGTCATTTTTTAAGAATTCATTTTCTTTTAAAAGATTTTCTTCACTTTCTTTAAGAGTCGAAACATTCTTGTCTAAACATTTCAACTTTTTTTCAAAGTATTTTCCTGTTGTTTTAGTGCAGAATTTTCCTTTTTAAGTTCGGAAATCCTTTTAAGAGAAATCTTAAGACTAGAACACATCTCATCAATGTATTTAGAAACTTTAACAGGGATTTTAAAGTTACTTACCTCAAACTCACTGTCCGAATCGAGTCTGTCTCGGAGTTTGAATCTCGAATCCGATTGTGCCATCGACATATATTGGCATAGTCATCATCACTTTCTTCACACTCGTATCACACCAGGTTTTCGCTTTAAGAGCCTTTCGATACTTTTCAGCTTTTCCTTTCTTCTTCCTCGAAGAGGACGGTTGGGTCCGATGTGTCCCTTTTTCTTACATTCAAAGCAGACTATGTCTTTGTTTGATTCATCATCCTCAACAGACTTAGTCTATTTCTTTTGAAAACTCTGTTTCTTTGGATTGAATCTTCTTCCTTTTCTATTTAACTTCTTGAATCTTCTTATCATAAGAGCAAGCTCCTCATCATCCATATCATCTTAAGAATCTATAACATCAGAATCATCATTGGATTTTAATGCAATGGATTTCTTACCTTTAGGATCTTCATCTTCATCGATTCGTTCCACTTCATAAGACTGAAGAGTTCCAACCAACTCATCGACAAATAGTGGCATGATTCTTTGTGTCTCTCTTATTGAGGTCTTTATGTGATTCCAATCCTTGGAGAGTCCTCGCAGTAGCTTGTTTACTTTCATGGGATCAGAAATTGGTTGACCTTGATTTTCAAGACCATTCATGATTTCTGTAAAACGACTAAACATGTCCGTTATAGATTCTCCGATTTCATTTTGAAGGCTTCGTATTGACCGAGGAGAATGTTGATTCCGGGTCTCTTTCACTCGATCAGTTCCTTCATAAGTAATATGTAATCTATCCCAGACTTCTTTAGCTGTAACACAAGAAGATATTCTGTTATATTCAGTATGTAACAAAGCATAATATAAGGAATAAATTGATTTTGCATCAAGAGCTTGTCTCTTCATTATCTCTTCCTGAGTCATTTCACTAGACTCAACAGTTACTTTTCCTCTCTCTGATTCAGATGCAGCTTTAGGAGTAATTCCTTTTTCTACAACATCCCATTCCAGAGGATCCTTCGATCTTAGGAACGCTTTCATCTTGTTTTTCTAGATGTTGTAATCCTTTCCATCAAAGTAAGGAGGTCTGGTATTGCTTTGCCCTTCCACCAGCCCTGGAGCTAACATACTAGCCATGGATCTTTAACTCTGAAGTAAAACACTTCAAACAAAGTGAGTACACAAGCTCTGATACAAATTGATATAGCTAGTATACACACCTAGAGGGGGGTGAATAGGTTTAAAAACAATTTATCGATATACGAAAGCAATACTAGGCAAGCAATAGAACAGAAGTTCTTCAAGACAGATTATGATCAAAGTAAACAGAGAGTACGGAAGAGAAAATTGAACACAAAGTTTATAGTGGTTCGGCTTATTCCAAGCCTACGTCCACTCTTCCTCACTGACAGCCCACCGGCTGGATTTCACTATAAACAAAAGAGATGTTACAGCAATGCTTTCTCTTGATTCCACAAAGTGTAGATACTCTACCACACTTCCTCAAGGTATCTCAAAATATAGTCTCTCTTTTGCGTACAAGATTTCGCTCGTAAATGAATAGACAAAGAACAAGGAGCTTCGACTTTGAAATTCTTCTATCGCGCACTCCTCAAAACAACTCGAACATCTTCCTTATATACTCCTTTACGCCATCATACCCGTTGGCACTTACCAAAGGAATTCTTCCAATCTTCCCGTTGGACAGAATCAATTAGAAAGATTACTCGAGCTATTAAAGGAACATGACGATAGCCTATCAATCCTGCTCGCCCATACAATCAGGATTTCGGTTTCCATAAGTAGAACCTTCCAAGTATACTTCGCCAATCAACGGATCTTTAAATCAATCTTAATTTTGACTAAAGTAATCCATTGTGTCATATCTAGCCAAGAGATCTTCATTCGACGATAAGATCAAATCCTTAACGAAACACATAGTCCTGGATAGACCTTCTTCGACAAACTACAAACTGTCAATGAGAATAGACTTTGAGTCTTGAGTCCGACGGTCCAAGGTCTTCGGACTTTAAATAGTAGAGTCTGCAAGTCTTCAGACTAGACTGATGGAAACGTTTTGTCAGCTTCAAAATATTCCAGAAAGATTTCTCCAACAAAATGGTATTTGGATAGCGGCTGCTCAAGACATATGACTAGAGATTCAAATTGTTTTATCAAACTTACACAAATAACAGGTGGAAAAGTTTCCTTCGGCGGAAACAGCAAAGGAAGAATTATTAGGAATGGAATTGTAAAAATTGGAAGTCTCATAATCAACAATGTCTCTTTAGTGGAAGGACTTAACTACAACTTGCTCAAAGATCGAGTCAATTGTGCGACACTTTCGGATTCAAGATCAACTTTCAAGAAGGAATATGTTCTGACACTAGTAAAGATCTTTCATAATCCTTTACTGGGCGAAGACATAGGGATATTTATCTTTTGGATATCAATCCAAAAAGATTTCAATGTCTAATCTCAATCCAAGATGAAGCAAATGTCTGGCATTGAAAGCTTAGTCATATCAACATGAAGCAAATTGCCAAGATCTCTTCAAAGAAGCTTGTTCGTGGACTTCCTGACCTGAAGTATCAAAAATTAGACTTATGCACACCATGTGTATTAGGAAAACAGGTTAGAAATTCTTTCAAATCAATAAATCAAGTTTCCACTAATCATGTACTGCAGCTCTTGCATATGGATCTCTTTGGACCAACCAGAACCCAGAGCATTGGAGGTAATAAATATTGCCTAGTAATAGTGGATGATTATTCACGATTCACTTGGGTATATTTCCTGGCAAATAAGTCTGAAACTTTTTCTTATTTTATAAAATTTGCTAAGAAAGTTTAAAATGAGAAAGGGTATGCCATTTCAAGAGTACGGATAGACCATGGAGGCGAGTTTGAAAATCAAGACTTTGCTAAATTCTGTGAAGAATCTGGTTTTCAGCATGTATTCTCTCACCATACACTCCAGAACATAATGGAGTTGTGGAAAGGAAGAATAGATCTTTGCAAGAAATGTCTAGAACTCTTTTAATTGATTGTAATATTTCTTCTCTTTTTTGGGCTGAAGCTGTTTCTATAGCTTGTTATATTATTAACAGAGTTGTCTTAAGGCCAATTCTGGAGAAAACTCCCTATGAGTTATTAAAGGGAAAGAAGCCAATTGTTTCTTACTTTCATGTGTTTGGTTGTAAATGTTTTATCTTGAAAAATGCGAATGATCGAATTGGTAAGTTTGAAGAAAAATCAAACGAAGGCATCTTCATTGGATATTCAACCACCAGCAAAGCTTACAAAGTATACAACAAAAGGACTCAATTTTTGGAGGAATCAATGAATGTCAAATTTCAAGAGTCTATACAAAATCAATCGATTTAGACTCAACCTGAAGAATCTGAATTTGCTCCAGACTCTACAAAGTCTAAATCTCCAAAAACAGCTCAGACTTCAGATGACCAACAACGAATGATCATTGAAGAATCAAATGAAGAAAAAGGTTAACAATCTGACAATTCAACCAGAAACTGGAAGCACAAGTCTAGTCATCCCAAAGAACTCATTATTGGTGACATTAATGAAGGAATTCGTACAAGATCCAGAAGGCGTGAAGACTCTAGTGTTGTGGCTCTTATTTCTGAAATAGAACCTAAGAGCATAGAAGAAGCTTTAACTGATGAAAGGTGGATTGAAGCTATGCAAGAAGAACTCAGGCAATTTAGTATCAATGATGTCTAGGAATTGACTCCTAAACCAAAAGGTAAATCTATTATTGGAGCTAAATGGGTTTTCAGGAACAAGATGAACAGAAAAGGAAAAGTCATAAGGAACAAAGCAAGACTCGTCGCCAAAGGATATACGCAAGAAGAATGGATAGACTATGATGAGACTTACGCACCATTAGTAAGGTTAGAAGCAATTAGATTATTATTTGCCTTTGCTTGTTATAAGAATTTCAGGTTATTTCAAATGGACGTCAAAAGCGCATTCCTAAATGGATTTATCTAAGAAGAAGTCTATGTGGAACAACCTCCCGGTTTTGAAGACCTAATGAAACCAGACTCTGTATTCAGACTGAAAAATGCGCTATACGGTTTAAAGCAAGCACCTCGAGCTTGGTATGACAAGCTAAGTAATTTCCTAACTCAAAATGGTTTTGCCAAAGGTAAAGTAGATGCAACTTTGTTTATCAAAAGAGAAGGTAATAATTTTTTGCTTGTTCAAATTTATGTTGATGATATAATTTTTGGCTCTCCTAACGAAAGTTTTTGTAAGAAATTCTCTAAGACTATGCAGGACAAATTTGAAATGAGCATGATGGGTGAACTATCTTTCTTTCTCGGACTACAAGTGAAACAATTGAAGGAAGGAATTTTCATTCACCAAGAGAAATATGCTAAAGAACTTGTTAAAAAGTTCGGTTTAGAAAATTGCAAAAAGGTTGAAGTTCCAATGTCTAGTTATTTGAAACTGGATAAAGATGAAGGAGGAAAGAAAGTTGACCAGAAACTTTACAAGAGTATTATTGGTTCACTTCTTTATCTCACTGCTTCTAGACCTAATATTTTGTTTAGTGTTTGTACGTGTGCTAGATTTCAATCAGACCCAAAAGAATCTCATCTAAGTGCTGTAAAACGCATCATCAAATATGTTGAAACATCTTCAAAGATAGGTCTATGGTATCCCAAAGAATGAGACTTGACCCTCCTTAGATATTCAGACGCAGATCTAGCAAATTGCAGAGTTGAAAGGAAGAGTACTTCCGGTACTTGTTAATTACTTGGTAATAGAACAATATCTTGGTTTTCAAGGATGCAAAATATAGTAGCCCTTTCAACGACAGAAGCAGAATATGTGGCTCTTGGAAGTTGCTGTTCTCAAATCTTATGGATAAAACAACAACTGAGAGACTTTAGAGTCAAAGATTCTTGCACTAAGATCAAATGTGACAACACCAGCGCAATTAATCTTTCCAAGAATCCTATTCTCCACTTAAGAGCAAAGCATATTGAGATTCGACACCATTTTATTAGAAATCACGTTCAAAATTGAGAAGTAATGATTTAGGTCATTGGCTCTAAGAATCAACTGGCGGACATATTTACAAAACCTCTAGAGAAAAATCTATTTGAGTCTATTCGCACCAGATTTAATATCATATCTCTTACTCAGTAAAGTCTGGACGCTCTCAAGACTCAAAGTTAGAAGTCTTTAAATGCTAAGACTCGAAGACTTCAAGCCTTAAGTTGTTCTAAATTTCAAATTTGAAAAGGTACGATTATCTATTGGCTGATTAGTTGATTGATTTATCTTTCTTAAAATACTCATTATTTCAAAAAAGTTATCAATTTTAAAAGGAAGTTAAATTTATAAAGGGAAGTTATTTAAAAAGACATCATTTTTATTTCCTTTTATTCTACCCCACTTCACTTACTTTATATGGTGTCGTCTTATTTACTTTTACTCTGAAATCCTAGAATACAATATTCCTATTTTCTTTCACTTTACTCTCGAGAAAGTTTTCATCTTTTCGAACAAGTTGGTGATTCTCTCCATTGGAGTGTCAATGTCTTTAAGAAAGTCATTGAGGATTGCAAACAGGGGACCACATCGCATTCCTGAGGGTCTTGCCCACTTTGACTTAACCGAAGAAGAAGATTCTCCTTTGTGTCCAAGTTAGCAGCATCAACCTTCCTCGAATCAAACAGCCGAAGAATGCTTTCAAACTCTACTCAAATTTGAAGAAATGAGGTACGCCATTGTCCTTAATTGATGAGTTCTTAAAAGATAGGGATTTCAAGAATGAAACCCTGTTTTTGAGAGATTTGGAGAGGCTAGGAGTTGTGGAGAAATGATCGGCTAAGAAAGTGTTTTAGAGTATTCTAAGTGACTCACACTATAGCACTGCGAATCAACCACAATCTTTGGATGATGATGAATGGTTGTATTCTTATTTTCAACCTAGGTCTGGGGTGGCTGCAAACATTATTGATGGTTTGAAAATTTTTAGATCCAAGGATCATAAAAAGGTTTATGTAAGTCTTTTGAAGAGAGAGGTGATGAACCCCAAGACTGTTGACTTTGATTTCCTGGATTTGATAAAAGTTAATCTGAGAGAAAAGTTTAAGTTATTGTAATTGAAAAAGTTATGTTCTGATTCTACTACTACATTTCTAGAGCTGATTGCTTACTTTTATTCTAATCTATCCTTCTTGGATGCACACAGTTTTATCTTCACTATGAAGGACGGGGAATTTTGGTGACCACAGACATTTTGGCTGACATAATCGGGGTGGAAAGAACGAGTTTTCAACCGATTAGTGTGTCCATTACTCATGCTATTCTATCTTTGGTAAGAGACAGGGATGTTGAAGGAAAACTTTCTTATTTGAGGATGAGCGCCTTGAACATTCTCTTGCACAAAATTGTGATTAATTGCATTCGCCCTAAATCGACATCCAAGACTGATGTTTCTCGATCGGAAGCCAAATTGATGTGTGCAATCAATATTGATTTTAAGTTCTCTCTGCCTCACACCATATTGTTCCACATGTTTCGAACTGTGACGAAGGATAAGGGACAGCTTCCTTATTCTACTCTTATCACTAGACTCTTTAGGCACTTCAAAATTCATGTCTCTACACAATTGAGTTTGAAAGCCATCACTCCGATGGTAATTGGGTTCAAAATGGTGTTAAAGATGCGCTTAAAGGAGCTGAACAAAGTGCTGGAGTGAATGAAGGAGAAATCTCCTCTTAAGGCAAAGCAAGACTCTACTGCGGCTAAAAGAAAAGGTAAGGAGCCCATGGTTGCTCCTGTAAAGAAGAAAAGAGCTCTCATTCTAGAAGACGAAGAAAATGAGGATGAACTTACTATTTCTTCCTTGAAAAATCTAAAGACTTTTGTCAGCTTTCCTGAGAGAAGAGAAGAGTCAGACGAAGAAAGAGAGAGAGAAGAATCGGAGAATGAAGAAGGATAGAGGGAAACAAAAGAAAGAAGAGAAAAAGAAGAAGGAGAAGAAGAAGAAGAAGAAGAAGAAGAAGAGGAAAAGGAAGAAGAGGTAGAGGAAGAAATGGAAGAAGCTAAAGAAGAAAGGGAAGAAGAAGCAGAAGAAGCAGAGAGAGAAGGAGATCAGGGTACTCAAGACTCTTTCGAGTAAACCTTGGCTATCTCTCTGTCTAGTCATTCTGAGATAAGAGAAGAAGAGTCTCGCTGGAGTGCATCATTCTGAGGTTGAAGAAGCTTTACCTACTCCTCCTGAGGGCATCAAAACATGGAGAGCTGATGGTCAAAAAAGTATTTATTCACCCTTACTTGCTAGTGATGTAAGTCGATCTGCAGCAGACCTAGAAGAAGTGCATGCCTCACATTATCCAGAAGATAGACCTCCTACTGAGATTCCATCATTTCTTAATTTCCCTGAGTTTCACTCTGCTGGTCCAAGTGATACAATTGCCCAAATAACAGACTTTTCAAAACTGCTGGAAATTCTTTTGGATGTGAGGAGTCATCAATATGCTATGAGTTTTGAGATGCTGGATCTCAAGAATGCTATTAAGGCCACTTTGGTGTCTTTTCATGAACAGCTGGATAGCCTGAAGAATCAAGTTCGAGTCTTACGTGCAAGGTGGTGAAGAATTTCAGGCGCTGAAGCAGAGTTTTAACAAGCTTGAAAAGACAGTGCACTCAATGAGGGAATATGAGCTTATTTGCTTACCCAAGCAGCCTTAACTCTTGATCTTTTCAAATCTATCTTTTTTTTCGGTCCCCACTTTTTGCTGTTGACAAAAAGGGGGAGATGTTTATGCAGATTTGCTTGGCTTGATGTTATGTTTTGTTTTGTTTGGACTTTGTTTGGACTTTATCTTGTTTGGTGTGATTTCTGTTTTGGGTTGGTTTGGATTATTGAGGCTTGCTAAGTAACTTCAACTATTATTATTGATTATTATTGATAATGCTAAAGATAGTTGCATTTTCAGGACTAACATGTTTTTTTGTGATTGCAAATTTGTTACTATTTTTTTTTAATCTTTAATAATTTTTTTATATACAAGAAAATCTTGGTTTGCTTAAAGTGTTGCGGGTCGAGTGTCTAAATCTACAGGAAAGTTTGTCACCATCAAAAATGGGGAGATTGTTGGTGAAATCTTTATTCTATATTTTGAAGCTGACAAAACGTTTCCAAGTCTAAAGACTTTCAGACTCATCTATCAAAGTCTGAAGACTTCCAAATTGAAGATTGCGAGACTCAAGATTTAAAGTTTGCCCTCGTTGATAGTTTCTAGATCATTTAAAAAGTCTTATCCATATACGATGTTATCCTTAAGGATTTGATTTGTTTGATCAAAGACTATCTCACAGTTGGAGAAAGCACATATAGATCTATTATTCGTATGACAATTAAATCAAGTAAGAAAGATCCGTTGATTGGTGAAGTATACTTGGAAAGTTCTACTTATGGAAACTTAGATCCTGATTGTATGGGCGAACATGATTGGTATGCTATCTTCATATTCCTTAAATAACGAGAGATCTCCCTAATTGATTCGGTCCAATGGGTAGATTGGACGAACTCCTTTGGAAGGCGTCAACGGTTATGTAGGCATGGAGGAGTATAAAAGGAAGACGCTCTAGTTGTTCAAGTGTGTACGAGATAGAAAAATTCCAAAATTTGAAGCTCCCTACTCTTTGCTAATTCATTTGTTGAGCATTCATTGTACTCAAAAGAGAGAATTTTTGTAAGACCTCGATGAAGTGTAGTAGAGTCTCTGCACTATGGAATCGAGGACGTGAGATTGTAACATTTCTCTTGATTCATAGTGAAATCCAGCCGGTGGGTTGTTAGCGTGGGAGAGTGGACGTAGGCTTGAATTAAGCCGAACCACTATAAATCTTGTGTTCTTATTCTCTTCCCTAAATCTCTTTATTTTGCTCGTATTTCTATTTAACTGCTAAAGTTTGATCTTGCTTAAAGTCTATTGCTCTTTGGACTCAGTTTCAAAAGTCTGTTGTTATTTAGACTCAAGTTAAAAGTAAATGTTTTTATTGTATTTTGCAGAATTTGTTTTTATACCTATTCACATCCTCTAAGTGTTCTTACTAGCACTTTGACTCTCCGAAGTTGATATATAATTGATGCTCGCCAAAGCTGATAGATATCTACGGGGCTCATTAAAGCTGCTAGATAATATAGCTCACCGAAAGCTGATAAATAATATAGCTCACCGAAGCTGATAGATATTTATAATGCTCACCAAAGCTGCTAGAGTATGCTACTTACCCTAAAATGATATATCAAGGCCTGCAGGCTGATATAGCATACTAATAATGCTCACCAAAGATGTGCGATACTTATAATGCTCACCAAAGCTGTGCAATACTTAAATTTTGTTATACTTTATAAAATAATCATGTGTGGCTACACAGTCGGCCTTAGCCAAAATACAGTAATTTCCCAAATAAAAATCCCACCATTTAATATAGTCCACAAGAATATTTTTGGCATTATAAACCGATGCTAGGTGTTTCTCGATTAAATACTTAAATTATTCAATTTTAGGATAAATTCCCAAAATGACAAATAGCACTCAACTAGCACAAATTAGCATTCAATTAAATAAACCAGTTACACCATTGCAATCAACACGAAATTCCAGTCCCCAGATATCCCAGTATAATTTTCGAAAAATAATAAATAATTAAATGCTAGGTGAGGGGGGTTCGGTTCTTTTCCTTGTGTTGAGAGGGTCGAACAAAGACTGGTTGGCACGGAAACAACGAGAGGCGAGTGGACGAGCTGCAGCGAGTGACGACGGGCAACGGCGGCTACTGGACGATGACGATGGAGTCCAGTTGAGCTCATATGGCGACCAGGGATGGCTCGAGGGACGGGCTAGGCTTGCGGGACAAGTGGCTAGACGCGATAGGGGCGGAGCGACACGCGCGGGCGAGTAGGCGTGAGCGATGGCATGTGGTGGCTTCGGCGACTTCGGGCGGATGTACGACGGCTAGGGGGACTCTCCTCTAGTTTCTCTCTGGTTTTGGAGCTTTAAAATCATACTACAATGGATAAAGTAGCTGAGGGAAAAAGATAGGGGACAGCACAAGCTTGGAGGGGGCCACCTTGGCTCAATCTATCCCTTTATCCCCTTGACCAAGGCCCCACCGGTTTGCTGGCTTCCTCAGCACAATTGCAGACCACAAAGCTTCCTTAGGAAGTCATTAAGGAGGTCCAAAAGGTTGAGGACCAAGGGGCTACAAATTTTGAAGTATTTTCCCCCAAATCCACTTCAATTTCCTCTTGAATTAATTCAATTTGGCCCCTATGAATCTAACTAGGATGTCCTCAATCAAATTGAAAATTTTCCTTGCCAATAGAACCAACTTGCATCCCGAAAACGCGATAAAAAACGGTCCCCTGAATTTTCAGATCGAAAACGGCCATAAATTGAATTTCTGCCAAAAATCTCAATTTGCAGAAAAATCTTCAGAGGATGAGTTAACATTCCTAAAATGACTTGTGACATGAAAAAACTTTCAATTTCTGAAATCAGATTCAAATTCGTGGATAATTTCAATCTAGCGTGATTTTAGCGTGACCTAGTTTACAGGATAGCTTTTCGAAATTTTTAGTGCAATTGACCCGTGATCAATTTATTTCAAGTCACAATGTACATCTTCGACACATTGGCGACTTTCGGTGGTCATGAAAATCTCGAAGTTTCAAATGCGGACTGTGGCATCCGAAAATTCCAACAACCCTCAAATATGCAATGGCCACGTTTTCTTTTATCTATTGGATCAACCAATCGTGCAACAAGAGAAGTCTTTGGACTTTGATCGATTGATGGAATTCGGCCATGCATGAGGAACACGCATGTCGAATTTAAGAATAAAATTTTTAGAAGTTGGACCGTGCATGAGGACCATGCACGTCTTTTCTTTGAGCGATTCGGCAAGGAGGAAATGAATTTTATCACCATGCCGCTCCGTGAAATTTTTCTCCACGCGAGAACTTTGGTCCCATACTTGTACATGAGGCAAATTGAATAAGGGGATATTAGTCGATTTCCATGGAAACCACGAAACCGAAATGCTCCATATTTGTACAAAAATTTAAGAACTCATCATTAGAAGTATTGGGCCGTGAATTAAGGGCCGTGCAACCACAAGCCCACGGGCCCATGCAACACTACCTTCTCCTTTAATTTTTGACAAGACGGAGTCTATGGGCTTGATGATGCTCGACCGGAAGAAGACCATCAATGGCCATATTTCCTCCTCATGCAGCTGCCTTCGATTGTGCCTCCAAGTGGCAAGAGAAAATTTTCACATTTCCTCCACTTGTCCAATGTAGCTGTAGCCACTGAAAAATCAACATGCAAATGACTAATTAGTTAATTTAATTGAGGTGAAAAGGGGCGGATTAGTCGAGGGAGAGAGAGAGTGAACCGAGCACATTTTTTAGCAGAGAAAGTGAGTGATTGAGAGGGGCCGTAGGTGTGAGAAGTGGACGCGCGAGAGAGGGCACGGCTTGAGGAAGGAGGAGGTCGCCCTTCCGTCGAGCACGGTGCTGCCGCCGTTGACACCGCCCATCTTTGCTGCCGTTGAGCCGCGTTCAAAGACCCATGAGCTTCCTGTTTGGTTTGTTGATTGAGCTTAGGAGTGAGGCAAGTAGAAGTTCATTAATCTATGTTATGCATGCTGGGATTATCCAGTGAAGTACAAGTAAACTTGAGGAAAATGCTGAAATGAAAGCTGCATGTTGGGTTCTTGGATGTTTGAGGTGAATTAGAACCATGAGATTTGAGGAAGAGCAGAATTATTTCAATGTGGTTTCGGTTTTGGCTGAATTAAGGATTGAAAGGTCTACTCATGGTGAAATTTTGAAATGAAATAGCCGTGGTATCGGTGTGGGATCCTATTGGGTCCGTGGTGTTCGAATTTGATCAAGTGAAACTCAGCAGTTTTTGTAAATTTTCTAGGGATAATCCTAGTGTGATTTTGGTCTCGACTTCTTCATGAATGTTGTAAAGGATTGTTTAAACTATAACATACAGTTTCGCTCAGATTTTTCTGAATCCATATAGTGACATAAGTTTTTGTTAATGAACGGTATTTTCTGCTAGGGTGCGAATTCGGTGATATAGGAAATCTGGAACCGAGTTGCGTGATTTATTACTCTTTATACACAATGAATCTGACTTAGTGTCCTTCACGAAATTTATTCCTTCGGATCTCATCTATAACATACCAAACTTTTAGAATTTTCTGAGTTGATTTAGGGGTTATTCCGAAATTTTTATTAAAACTGTGCATTCTGAATTTTGAGCTGTTTTACTCCGAATTTGCTCAACTTGTTTCAAAAGGTAAATGCATCTTTAATGTTATTGGACATGATGTTTTGTTTGGCATTCGACATATCATTCAACACTGAATATTTCAATGAAACTCATGTGAATACCTATGTCATAGCATTGAACATGTTTTTGGAAATTAAGATGTTAATTGTTGTGTTGGACCCGCGGGTCAACGATGCCCCGGGAGTTGGGATGCCCAAAGGATTGAATGAGTCGATGCCTTGTGGATGCCCGGTGGCCCTAGTGGCTGAATGCCGGAGGTTTTTTCCTTGGGAGCTTCGGGATGCCCGATTGTATGCTTGTCGGTACGTAAATCCGGAGGGCCGGGGTAACCATTTCCATGGCAAACCCCCGGAGGTTCATCGTGATGCTAGGTGGGGTGCGAGATGCCTAGAGGTGTGTCGAGACACGCTTTGGATGCCCGGTGGCCTTAAGTGGCTGAATGCCAAAGGCTTCCGTGATGCCAGGGTTGGGTGCGGAATCCTAGAAGGATGCAAACGTTGGTCTTCTGGGGGATGAAACCTTTTGAATATTAAAATTGATGATTCTACTAAGTGTGCGTGTGGTCTGGTTATAGGACTAAATTGTATGGCATGGAATGAGATGTGTCACAATAGTTTGGCCCTATGATTGGGACTTGTGTAACGGGACATGATGCATCTTAAGGGTTTTGAAGTTGTACTTGCCATTGCATTAAAGAATTTCATGATATTGATGCATACTTATCCTTTGATTACCTGTTTTTGTCTATCTTGCATGAATCTAGATATTGATGGTATTGCATGATATAGCTTAATGAATCTTTTACTGTCGAGTGATTATACTCACCCCGTTTGGGGACTAACATTTCAGACTAAGAGAAATGTCTCTGCTACCTGTCACCCCCGGCACATTCTATGGCATACCGGTAGACATTGAGTGCGAGTGTACGGAGCACCATCATCCCGAGATATGAGGGTTAGTCTTTGTTCGAGTGTGGGTACTGGTCTTGTATGACATTGGTTCGTCCGCCGGCCAAGTGATTCAGGAGTTTTTGGCTGTGTTCGTCCGCCGTGATAGGATCATGCTGGGGATGTTGCCACTGTTACTAGCTGATGGACCGAGCTGGGTGTGACCGAGAGTGACGGTTAGCAAATGAAGCATTTTTGGATCGCCGACACTAACTGATAGACTTATGTATATGGCTGTTTGAAAAAGAAAAGAAAAGGGGAAGTCGGTTGTCTTTTGGTATGTAGCCGGGTATAAAAACCACGGCAAATTTTGGTGCACCGACTGATGATGTCTATCAAGTCTATGTAAATAAAAAGTGTTCGGCTTTGACTTATCTCTAAAAATGTTTAGTAGGTGTGCATTGTTTCCGAATTTGGGATAAGGAGATGTTGATTTTGCTTCCGCTATATAAACTGCGCAGGGACCAATCTATATGATATAAACCCCAAGACTTATGGACTTATTATAATTCTATGATATCAGAGTGATATATTATCAGGACAAGTGAAAGGTAAGCAAACTGTGGTGACCCTAACGGATCGGGGGCCATACAGGGGTGCCACACGAATAAAGGGTACCAAAACAACAGAAAAATCAATCTAGTGCCGATCGACAAGAATTTTGCAATTTGGTGGAATCACCCATACTTAATCACATATCTTAGTCGAATTGACCTATCTTCAATCTCTGATCGATTTTTAACTGTGCCATAATGACCCTTGCAGACTAGCACGGTCGAGTAGCCGATTTCTGATCGAATTCTCCAGTCTAATGCGTTAAAATCCCTTAATGGCTTCCCTAGATAGTCTAGTTAACTCATAAGTGATTAGCTCAGAGAATAGCACTATAGGCATGTCGATGAAAAGCCCAACTCATTCAATTGAAAACAGAACTAGAATTTCAGGATGTCACAATCGTCATGGTGGATCGATGGTATCAATATCAATTCAATCCATGGCGCAGCACCTAAAGATTTTATTGATGTAATCCCATAATCTAGACCAAACCACTTATGGACCCATGAGACCAAAGCCAACATTCTAATTTGAATTGTACTATTCTATAGTCGACTCAATTCCAATAACTTGCCTAAGGAATTCTAGCATCCGAACCCTAGGCAAAACAATGCCAAACTGTCCTAACATTATGGTACACGCCATTGACCTCAAATCCAAACAAGGCAGTAATGGGACTGGACCAACCAGCAATGACTTGACCACATGAAAAACTGGTACTAACCATTCTATGATCGTTCCACAACGTCACACCCGAACCAGTGTCGACCATGCTGACGGTTGTCACATGCAAAACAAGGCGAGTGAACACTGAATCCAGCTCAACTAGCCAAGAATAGACTTGAATACATGGTAGCTCAAAGTATCCAAGCCCAATTTTGTTTGACTCCTAGAATGAAATCCGAGTAAGGCAGTACCACACAATATAGAACAACAAGACCCCCACTTGCCTTAAATCCGTGAAATGCGAGCTGCGGGCACGGCTGATGGCGAGGCAATGTGATGGCGAAGTAGTCGAGCAGCAAGCGACGCAGGCTGAGCAACGATGAGGGGTGAGCTTTCTTGGCCAGCAATGGAGCTAAGGTGAGATGGCGATGGAGCTGGTGGTGCGGTGGTCAGCGTCAAGCGGCGGAGCACAGGCGGAGCGGCGAAGGTTTTTGGGTGAAGTTCGCTAAAACGAAGATGCCAATGACGGGAAATGGTGAGATGCGGAGAGAAAAGAACGGTCTTCTTTCTGTTTGCCGCTGGTTGATTCTAGTAGTCAACATTTTTCTTCCATTCGGTGGCAGCAAGGGGCGGAGACAGCTCCGTGGCTTTGGCCTTGGCGTGACACTTGCAATCTTTTTGCAAAGGACGTGGCTTCTTGCATGGTCCAAGTCTTCAGTTGCTGTCCGGCGGAGGGAGGAGAAACGTGGCTGAAGATTTTGGTGGTCAACGGTCTACGTTTGCATGAGGAACGAGCGGTTGGCGTGGGGCAGTTTCGGGGGTCAACATTACCTTTTCGTTGACTGCATTGGACGTGTGCATGGGTTGGAAGGAAAGTTTGCATGGAACTCAATTTGGCAACGTACAAATAAGGGTGAACATTAGTCTCGTTCGTGGCGTTTCGTGAAGAAAATTTTGCCTGAGGTGATGGACTTGGTGATAGCCAAGCTGTCCTAGTACGGCGAAGATGTGACTATGAGGGGATGCCGCGAGGACGTGATGAGATGTGATGGTCTAGTATGGTGATGGTGGTGACAAAATGGTGGCTGTGAATGATGCCAGTGATGTAGTCTAATGACAAACTTGTCGACGAGGCATGGATCGTTACGTACTCGAAACTCAAGTGAAGTCCGAATATCACTGGTGATAACAAAATTGGCCGGCTAACGATGTCGATTGAAATGGTTGTAGGCAATGACGATCAGTTGTTGTGGAGGCGATGCTCGTGTGGTGGCCCACGAAACCAGATGCACCACTTCATCATTGGAAGATAAGTTTTAGGCTACTTTTCGTTTCTAAGCAGAAGGCCCGTTTTCAAGTAGTCTTAATTTTTTTATCCAATCCAAATTGATTCCACCCTTAGCCCGATTTTTCTATCTAGCATTTTATTCGGATATACTTGAGTTTATCCAGTTTGGAATATGCTGCCAAACACTGAATGTGATATTTTGTTATCCTATCTAAACTTAATTATGAACTATTAAACGCGGCCATAGTACAAGACCCATGAGCAGGAAATGGAAAATGTAAAGGTACTTCTACAATTTCTAAAAAATAGACTGATGCATGGAAGGAAAGCGGATATGCAAATGTGATATGCTATATAAAATGGGAAAAACCAATTGTATGAATTCAAATTCAATTCTAAATCTTTCAATCGATTTAATGTAGTTCTAAACTTTTGAGTGAAAATGCAATCAAGTTAGTTGGATGTTTACTATAACCAAGAAGGGGGTTGAATAGGTTGGAAAAAGAAAATGAAAAACTTTTGTGAAACATATAAAAGTAAGTAGCAAGCAAGAAAAGGTGAGATGATAATCAGCATGTGTGATGATAATAAGCAAATATACAAGATAATGAGCAAAATAGATAAATCACCTAACAATTTATAATGGCTCCACTTTATTCTAAGCCTACATCCACTCTTCAAATAATGGCCTTGACACTAGCTGGATCCACTAGTAATCAGCATTGCAAGTTATTGCTAGCAAGTGTTGTTCATTTCACATAAGAAATCACACTATCAAGACACAATGACTGTATTTATACTTGTAGATTTGTCTCTTCACTATTAAAATGTTAAACCTTTACAGGATGATTTCTTGAGCAAAGTGCGACTGTAGTATTCTCTTTTATAGAGATCTTCAATCCATTTGTTGGAGACCTTGAAGGAGATCCATCTAGCTTTTTGAGAGAGGACGGAGACCCTTGCCAGAATCAGGACTGCCAAAACAATCGTTTCTTCTGACATTAATAAGTTTCCTAAAATTAAGTTTGATATAACTGTCACCTCACTAAAGAAAAAAATATGTTAACCACTTTTCCAATCTTTTTTTGGTTTTTTGGCTAGGAAACCCAATCTTGTAACAACCCTTTTTTGTACCAACAACAGTCATCTTTCAATAAATACCTCAACATAACTAATGGTAACTCGACATAAGCACAATATGAAATTCATCATCAACACACGCATATTGTCAACGAGTTAGTTGACGAACTTCAATGATGATACCAATGAATTGACACGTGATAGCAAAACCGATTAATTTTTGTTAATCAGTATCCGAAAACCTTCAGGAACACTAGCTTGACTTTGATACTTCCAAGGTACCGTGAGCTACCATGCACGTCGACACTTGTTCTCCTAATTGCCACAATCTAATTTCTCATCTTTGCTTATGTCAAGGCACATTATCATTTGCAAAACTAGTACACCATCTAAACTCATCATAATAGATATTAGTACCAAAGACCGCTCTAGAACCATCGAAATTCTAGAGGGATGTTTTTGTCACGCTCCGATCCTCCGAGCACGTGCCCATCCCTTTGCGGTCGATTAACTAGAGACGTCCCAAGATGTGTCGCCGACCCATTCATTTTAATACACATGCGGAAGCGAATAAATAATCCGTAGACAACAATAAGATGGGATAGGAAAGTAAGACCACAATTTTCTTGAAAACCAAACTACACTTATATAAACATAACAAACCATGTCATATACAATACAAACCGATATATATATAACAGGGGTGTAGAGTGCTAAAGATCTTCGGGCATTCGAGTCCTCCTCAGAATACACCGGATATCTTGGATCCAACAAGTACGGGTCCACCACTGAACCACTCGGAGGGTTGACTGTCCATTTTCCAAAAGCAACGTCCTGCACATACACAGGTATCTCATATTCTGGTATGGGACCCTCTCTCTATCCATCCCGCACATGTCGGTACCATGATATGTATTGATGGGATACCTTGTGGAGTAAAGCCTCATCAACCCAAACCATGGATCTTATGAGCTCATAGACCTATTCTCTTGGGCTCCCAAAACACTTGAGAGGAGCTGCCATCTAGGGACTTGAAAATGTTATTCCACCACAGGGTAAGACGATGTCTCAGCAAGTTTGCCCCGAAAGACTCGACTAAGAAGAAAATATGCCCCAAGGGCTGCCTAAGCACAAGCACAAGTCAGAGGACTTACCTTTACCTCGATTCCTTCCTACAAGTCAGTACAATTCACAAAATCATCAAATTGCATCATTAAATCAAATCATCACATCAAATCGATCCATCGATCAATCGTTCCAGTTGATTCCATGTCATCAAGATCATTACTCGGTCAATCCATTCAATACTATCTATAAGTCCGATCATATCAAGGACTACTCACTTTAAACTGAAAATAGATAGTATAGCTCGCACTAAGTTGATAAAGTATACTGCTGTTGTTAAGCTAACATATCAAAGCTTGTAAGCTATTATAGTATATTGATAATGCTCACTAGAAGTTACTAAGGTATATTGTTCTCACTAAGCTGACATATCAAAACCCTTAAGCTGATGTAGTATACCCATAATGCTCACTCTAAGCTGATAAAATATACTACTCATGCTAAACTGACATATCAAAGCCCGTAGGCAAATATAGTATATTATTATCACCATTTGAGAATGCCACCATTTTTATCATTCCCGATAAAGATAATCGAGTGTGGGTACACGATCGGCTTTAGCCAAAATACAATATTTTCCATTTTGAAAATCCCACTAATTCTAATAGTCCATAAACACATTTTTGGCGTTGTAAACCGACGCCCGGTATTTTCTAATTAAATACCGAAATTATTAAATTTTGGGATAAATTCCCAAAATTACAAATCACACTCAATTTGCACAATCCAACACTCAATTAAATAAACCAATCATACCATTGCAATCAACACGAAATTCCGGTCACCGACTACCCCGGTCTTATTTCCGGAAAGTAATAATTAATTAAATAATTACCAAAATTAATTAATAAATATCAAGAAATAGCAAAAATGCACACTTAGGGCAGAAAAGCCTAAATAAAAGCCGAGATAGGCTCAAAAAATTTTTGAACCTATCTAGATAAATACTACAGCTTATCTACTTACTAATTGCACTACTCTAACCACCTAAAATGCAATATCGAACGATTAAATTACTAATCCATTTCAACTAACCACCTAATCCAAGCTTAACCTAAACTAATCAACCTTTAAGCATCATTAACTTCCTAAGTAGGGATTAGTGAGTAAACTCACTGGATTATCGATCCAACAGGACCACGATGATGGGAACGTGGAGGCGGTCCACAAACTCCAAAGTGCGAGCACCTCTCGAGGTCCGAAAGGGCTCCAAAGCGGGCCAAATAGTGAGTTGCAGACCTAGGAGCTTTGGTTCTATGGTTGGGCCGAAGGAGAGAGCTGGGTAGCTAGTTCAGGTAAGACGGGACCAGTGAAGGCAGCAATGGCCAGGTGGGTGGCTTCGGGGCTCAGTGACGGTGAACGGCGACTAGATGGTGCACATACAGGTGTGAGGCAACAAGCAAGGATAGGGACAATGGCGCACGAATGCTCGGACATATGGAATCGAGACGGTGACTAGTGGGGCTCAGGCGCGACTTCTGAGACATCCTGAAATTTGCAATTCTGTTTTCAATTTAATAAATCGGGCCTTTCATATACGCACCTATAGTGCTATTCTTCGAGCTGATCACTCTAGGGATAACTAGACTATCTGGGGAAGTCATTAAAGAATTTTGATACAATAGATTTGAGAATTCAACTAGGAATCAACTACTCAACCGTGCTCATCTGTAGAGATCATTACGGCATAGTTAAAAGTCGACTAGAGATTAGAGATAGGTCAGTTCGACTGAGATGTGTGGTTAAACATGGGTGATTCCACCAAATTGAAAAATTATCGTCGATTGGCACTAGATTGATTTTTTTGTCGTTTTGGTACCCTATGTCTGTATTTAAATCCTTGAGAATTTCATGACCACAAAGAGTCACTAATGTGTTGAAGAGGTTCATTGTGACTTGAAGAAAATCAACCACGGGTCATTTGTACTAAAAATTTCTGAAAGCTACTCGGTATCCTAGGTCACGCTAAAATCACGCCAAATTGAAATTAACCGGGAATTTGAATCCGATTTCAAAAATTGAAAGTTTTGTCATGTCACAAGTCATTTTAGAAACGAAAATTTTTCTGCAAATTGAGATTTTCGGAAAAAAGTCGAGATAGGACTGTTTTCGACCGGGAATTTCCGAGGACTATTTTTTATCATGAAATTGGGATGCAAGTAAGTTCTATTAGTGAGGAAAAGTGCCAATTTGATTGTGAGCTCCATAATGGAATATATAGAAGCTGAAATGAATGATTTGAAGAGGAATTGAATGGGAATTGAAGCAATTCCAACCAAAATTCGTGTGCCCCCTTGGACCCAACTCTTTGGACCACTTCAAGCTTCTAGAAGAGGGCTTGGCTGTTGGAAAAGTAGCTGAGGAAGCCAGCTGGTGGTGGGGACCAAGTGAGGGGGATAAAGAGATTAGAGAGGGAGCAAGGTGGTCCCCTCCAAAGCCCAGCCGATTCCCCCCTTCTTCCTTTGCTTCCATTGATCACTCCTCTCCATCTCAGTCGTGTGAAGCTCTAAGGAAACCATAAAAAGTAGAGAAGATCAGCTAGCAAGCCGCAGGAGCAGCCCAGCCACCCGTTTGACCACCGCACGCCACCGCTCGCGCTGCTCACCCACATGTGCATCCTCACATCGTCCGCTTGCACCACACGCCAGTTCCACCTCTTGTTTGTGCCCAGCAAGCTGCCGAGGTTGCCTGAGCTGCCGTGAGCCACCATCTGCCATTGTCCAAGCTCCGCCTGCCCCCGCCTAGCTTGTTGCTGCCACTACCGACCTTCCCTCATCGTTCCGAGCCAAATCGCAGCCACTGGTTAGTCTTAGCCACCGAACAAAACCGAAGTTATAGGTATTTCCAGCCACTATTGATTGGCCCGTTTTAAGCCTTTCCCAACCCCGAAAGGAATTCCCGCTTTGGAGTATCTCGACCCTCGCTACGTCCCCGTTGTTTTGATCCGAGCGGATCTTTAATCAAGTGAGTTTAACTCACTAATCCTTGCTTAGTAAGTTAATGACGTTTAAGGGTTGATTAGTTTAGACTAAGTATGGATTAGGTGCATAGTTAAAATAGATTAGCAGTTTAATTAATCGATATTGCATGTTAGGTGATTAGAGTAGTATAATTATAGCCTAGACAAGCTCTAGTATTTATCTAGAGTGGTTCGAAAATTATCCGAGCCTGTCTCAGCTTTTAATTAGGCTTTTCTGGCCTAAGTTGCTATTTTTAGTATTTAATAATTAATTTATGTAATTAATTAATTAATTATTTATTTATTTTCCGAAAATTAGATCGGGATAGTCGGTGACTGAAGTTTCATGCTAATTGTAATGGTGTGATTGAATTATTTAATTGATTGATATTTTGTGCCGATTGAGTGTGATTTGCAATTTTGGGTATTTATCCCAAAATTTAATATTTTCACTAATTAATTAGAAAATCACAATGCGTCGGTATACAATGTCAAAAATATGTTTTTGTACTAAGGAAATTGGTGGTATTTTCAAAGGTGAAAATATTGTATTTGGCTAAGGTTGACGTGTACCCACACACGACTATTTTATCGGGTATAATAAAAATGATGAAATCATTAGATGATCAGGATGTTATACTATCAACCTACGGGCTCTGATACGTCAGCTTAGAGAGGGCAGTATACTGGTTTACTATATCAGCTTGTGGGCCTTAATATGTCAGCTTAAAGCGAGCAATATACCTAACAGCTTCTGGTGAGCATTATAGCAGCTTTTAGTGAGCATTGTTAGTATATTATATCAACCTGTGGGTGATATGTCAGTTTAAAGTGAGCAGTATACTATTTATCAGCTTAGAGTGAGGAGTCTTGATTATGATCGGACTTTATAGATAGTATTGATTGAGATGACTGAGAGATGGTCTTGATGACATGGAATCGACTAAGTCGATTGATCAATGATTCGATCTGATTGGTTGAAATGATTAAACGGTTATTCAAATTGTATTGACTTGCAGGAAGAGACTGAGGCTAAGGTAAGTTCTCTGACTTGTGTTTGCGCTTAGGCAGCCCTCAGGGCATATTTTCTTCCTAGTCAAGTCTTAAGGAGTTGAACTTGCTGAGACATCATCTCACCCCGTCATGGGATAACATTTCAGGTCCCTAGATGGCAGCTCCTCCAAGCGTTTTGGTGAACCGAAGAAGATCACAGAATAGGTACTCTATATTCCGATTCATGGGCACCCTAGGGGTTTAGTCTATGAGCTCATGAAGTTTATGGTTCGGGTCGATGAGAATCTACCCCATAAGGTACCTCATCGATACAGATTGTGGTACCATCGTGAGTGGCATGGATAGAGAGAGGGTCCTATACCGGAATCCGAGGTACCTATGTATGTGTTAGAGGTTGCTTTTGGGAAAGGCACTGCAGATCCCCCTAAAGGTTCGATGGTAGACTCGGTGGACCCGGATCTTGAAGATCCCGAAACTCTAGTGTACTCGACTATAGGCTCAAATGTTAGTGAGAATGTGGAGTAGGAGGAAGATTAATGGTTGTTTGCAAACCCCCCCCAATTGTTTTGTAGACCTGGTATATATATATTAGTTTGGTTTGTGTATGGCTTGTTATGATATGTATATACAAGTGTGTTGTTAGTTTTCAAAATTGTAGCCTTACTTTCTTATCGCATATTGTTGTTGTCTAATGATTATTTATTTGCTTCCGCATGCGTACTAAAAGAAAAAGGTTAGCAATGCGTTTTGGGACGTCACTATTTAATCGACCCAAAGAGATGGGCACGCGCTCCGAGAATGGGGCATGACAACTTCAGCTGGCAGCAATGGTGATGCGGGGGCTCGAGTCGGCTTGGCGGGCATCGATGGGCAAGGGAAGGCTACTAGTTCGGCTTCTTTGTAATTTTCAGAGCTTCAAGGGTGCTGGAATGGAGGGCTCAACCGGCTAAGGAAAGGGAGGGAACAACAAGGCTTTAAGGGAGCCACTTGGTCTTCAACCTATCCTCTTGTCCCCTTGACTTGGTCCCATCATGCCCAGAGGACTTACTTTTGTCTCCACTCCTTCATGCAAGTCAGTTAAATTCAAATACTCACAAATCATACCATCCAATCAAATCATATCGAGCCATCGATCAATCGACTCAGTCGATTCCATGCCATCATGACCACTTTTGGTCAAACCACTCTATACTATTTATAAGGTCCTATCAAAATATGACACTCACCCTAAGCTGAAGATAGATAGTATAGCTCGCCCAAAGCTGATAATAGAGTATATTGCTCGTCCAAAGCTAATAAATTATTGCTTACTAGAAGCTGACCACAAAGTATACTGCCTACCCTAAGCCGACATATCAAGGCCCGTAGGCTAATATAGTATACTAATAATGCTAGCTAGAAGCTAACAATAAGGTATACTACTTGTCCTAAGCTGATATATCATGGCCCGTAGGCAGATATAGTATACCGCTATACTGCTCACCCTAAGCTAATATATCAAAGCCCGTAGGTTGATATAGTATACCATCTTGACCATCTATCAAATTCACCATTTTTATCATACCCGATAAAAATATCACGGATCAGTCCGCCAAAAATATAATACTTTCACTTTATAAATTTCCACTAATTATATAATTGATAAAAACATTTTTGGTGTTGTAAACTGACGCTTAGTGATTTTCTAATTCAATACTGAAATTAAATAAATTTTGGAATAAATACCAAAAATCACAAATCACCCTCAATTAGCATAAATTAGCAGTCAAAAAATATAATACTTTCATTTTTATAAATTTCATAAATAAATAATTAATTAAATAATTATATAATTGCCAAAAAAATATTTTTGGACGGGTCCGGAAAATTTTCGACCCACTCTAGATAAATACGGAGCTTGTCTAGGCTCTAATTGACACTTAACATGTGATTTTCTAATTCTAACTATCCACATAATTCATACTTAGTTTAAACTAATTAAATAAATTTTGGAATAAATACCAAAAATCACAAATCACCCTCAATTAGCATAAATTAGCAGTCAAATAAATAAACGGGCTTCGGCATGACTTGAGGCAGCGAACGGGACGTCAAGGACACCACGTGAATGCGTGATGGGAGGTGTTGGTCAGCTTTGCTGGGTTTTTGAGGTCGAAATTGTAGGGAGAAGGGGGGAGGTGGTCGATGGCTTGGAAGGGAAAGGAGAGGGAGACTGGTTGGATAGGGGGATGACCACCTTAGTCTCTTCCTATCCCATTTGGTCCTTTTAAGCTGGTCCCACCTCCTTAACTGGCCTCCACAGTAAATTTTCAGACCAAAAGACCCCTTCAAAAGACTTAAGTTGGTCCAAAGGTCATGGGTCATGGGGGCATACGAATTTTGCACCCATTTGGCACAAATTGGATTCAATTCCTTCTTGAATCAACCAAATTCAGCTCCTATAAATCCATCCGTCAAGTCATCAATCCAATTGACATTTTTCCTCATCAATTAAATCTGCTTGCATCCCAAATTCACGATCAAAAATAGTCTTCGAACTTTTTTGTACAAAAACGACCCTACCTCGATTTTTTCCCAAAAAAACCCGATTTGCAGAAAAATCTTCGGAAGGCGAGTCGACGGTCCTAAAATGACTGGTGACATGTTAGAACTTTATTGGATTCAAATTCATGGTTAATTTCGATTAGGCGCGATTTTAGCATGACCTAGGCAATTTGGTAGCTTTTAGGAATTTTTAGTGCAAATGACCCGTGGTCGATTTTCTTCGAGCCACAATGAACCCTTTCGACACATTGACGACTCTCGGTGGTCGTGAAGATCTCGAGGTTTCAAATACGGACACAAGGTATCAAAACGACGGAAAAATCAGTCTAGTGCCGATTGACAAGAATTTTGCAAATTAGTGGAATCATTCACATTTAACCACACATCTCAGTCGAACCGGCCTATCTATGATTTTTAATCGATCTTACTATGCTGAAATGATCTTTGTAGAGCCCTTTGAAAAGCAAAACACTTTGGTGGAATGTGGGCATTCCACATGCTGAAAGCCCAATGTTGGGGTAAGGCTACTTTCAGCTTTGGCATTTCCAAAATGGCAAGAGTCACTATTCATTCTTCTTCCCCACCAGTAGTCGATTCCTGGTCGAGCGACCCAGCGACGCCGCCCGAGGCTGCGCGACCGAATTATCAAGACTCTTGAGGTCGCATGACTCGGGCGTCGCCCGAGGCATTAAAATCCCTTATTTACTTCCCCAAATAGTCTAGTTATCTCAATAGTGATAAGCTCTGAGAATAGCACTATAGGCGTGTCGATGAAAGGCCCAATTAATTTAATTGAAAGCAGAAGCAAAAATCCAGGATGTCACATGCCTAGACTTACAGTTTTATGTCACAACTAAGTTTGTCTCAAATGAGAAATTGCCACTTTGGCTAGGCACCCCTACACTTTCAAAAAATAATAGGATGATAACTTCCCATTCCATAAATCATATGTAGTCTTACGTGTCTTCTTATGGGGTACTTTCTTAAGAATAAAGTTCACAAATAAAACTGCCTCCCTCTACAAGTTTTAAGGTGAACCCAAACTTAAGAGCATAGCATTAGCCATCTCCTTTAAAGTTTTGCTCTTCCATTCAGTAACTTCATTCCGTTGCATTGTGTAAGGTGCAATTGTTTGGAGAATCATCCCCAAACTAGCACACAACTCATTTAAGTTGGAAGAACTATATTCTGCTCTTATGTTAGACCTAAGCACTTTAATTCATCTATCAAATAGTTTCTTGACCTCATTTTTATACTTGACAAAAATGCTCACTAGCCTCATCTTTGCTAGTTGAGAGACAAACATAGCAAATCAAGTAAAATCATCTATAAAAGTGGTCTATTTTCTACAAACTTTAAATCACATAGATCACTATGGATTAATTATAGAGGTTCATTCATTCTTTCAACATATTCGAAAGATTTCTTAGCAAACTTATCCTTATCATAAGTCTTACACTTTAATGGGCATTTAACTCAAACTTTGGAATTAGCCCCAAGTTTGTTATCTTTTTCATTATACCTTAGTTTGCATGTCCTAATCTACCAGCCATAGATAAGGAAAACAATTGTGCAAATTGAAGACTTCTCTTTATTAATAGCCTTTGGTACAAGAATTTTGAGATTACATCAATGACAGTACAAACTTATTAGATTCAAATACAATTTTGAAACCATTCTTAATAATTATAGGGCTAGAAATGAGATTCCACCACATCTCCAGTACATGTAGCACATTTAGTAGTGTGATTTTCTTACCGGAGGTGAACTTTAGGATCACAATTCCTCTCTTTGCAATACTTACTGTTGTACAGTTGACCATATGGAGCTTCTCTTCTTCCTTAGCCTTCTTATAGGATGAGAACATGTGTTTATCCACCCAAATATGATTTGTGGCACCTGTGTCCAATCACCAATCAATATTATTCGACGCCGAGGATACCTTAGACATTGCTACAATAACCGGTCTTTTAGCATCTTCTCACTCTATCAGATTCAGCTACTTGGTTGCACCCGCACCCCCACCTTTGTTTGGGTGCTTCTTGCAATCATTAGTCGATGGCTAGGTTTATGCAAACAAAACATGTTCCTTAGAATTTATGGAACTGTTCCTTTTGCTTGCCAATTCCTTGAAAGGACTTCTTTCTCCTTCTATCTTGATTAGAATTGGAAACCTTCACAGCATTGGCCTTCAATTCCATAGAGAGTTTGCATTCCTCCTATTGTCCTCTTCAATTCTGAGGCACAAAATGAGACCTTCAAGGCTCATCTCTTTTCATTTATGCTTCAAATAATATTTGAAGTCTAGCTAGCTCAGACTTCTCAATTCTCAATAATAACTACCACTTGGAATGATTCACTAAGTGATTCTCTTAGTAAGTATGTTGTTCGGAATTATTTGCAATTCTTGGACCCGATTCATGACAGATTTAGAATCTACCATCTTCCATGGATTTGGCAACCACGAATTTCTTGATGCCCGCATCCTCAGTTTTGTATTTCTTTTCTAAGGACTCCTATAATTGTTTGGCACTATCAATGTTATGATAAATATTATATAATGAATTTACCAAATAGTTAGGATATAATTTCAGCATAGGAAGTCCCTGTGCCTCCATGCTTCGATGGTCATGACATCTTGCTCATCTGGATTAATTATTAGGTACACCTCTAATAAATACTTGACCAGATTCAGGGTGGTCAAATAGAGATACATCTTCTTATGCCACTGCTTAAAGCTCACATCAGGAATTTCTCCGATTTTTCATTTAGTATTACTAGTGGTGTTACCATCAAACTAGAAAAACTTGTTGAACCATCCATCCAAAAATTGGACCATATGCCATTTGGCTTGTACTATTTTGGGAAAAAAAATCTTGAGTATATTAGTTAAGTGACATGTACCCATACCACCATAGATGGTTTAGGCTCGAGGGCTCGCAACATTGACCGCCATAACACCAAGCCATGAGGTCTGAACCTTGTTGGTCGAAACAACCATAGGAACATCTCCAAGAACATTTAGAATATCATTAGGTACATCCTTGTTATCAGCCCTCTCGATTTTCTACTAAACCCAACAAACATTGAGAATGTTAATAATCGCCTTAAGATTGTTGAAAAATATAGAAAAAAGTAGAAGAAGAAGAAGAAATGTATTCGGGAAGAATACATAACATTGTTTGTTGTAATAAGAAAATTAAGGAATTTTAGGAAGGAAAATGATAATAAAAAGAAATAGTAATTGGAGATGAGGTATAGCTAACCAAATCTCTTTAAGATGATTAATTCCTGCCAACAATGTTAAGCAGCTTCACAAATTTCACCTTCCAAGATATAAAACTTCGAACCTGTTGGTATTTGTCATGCCTCAAGCCCTACCCTTAGCTTAGGAACGCAACTTCCTTCTCCTCGTGGGATTAATTCGCGTCGTCCCAAGAGGTGTCTCCATCCCATTGATTTTTATCTTTTATTAAGCACATGTGGAAGCGTGCAATTGCCAATCACTTAATCAATCATCAACAATCAAACAATGGATAGTTAGAGAGAAACACACTCACATAGTACACAACTTTCCAGCTTTATTTATCTAATCAAAACGTTTACAATTTACAAGCCCTCACTTCTAGGGCTGTTCTAATCCACTCATCCCCTCACACTCAAAAAGATATCAAAGGGAGGGGAAGGATAGAAAGCTGCAAAGGGGAATGCCCATTTCATCTATTGAAATCTAATTAAAAAGCAACTTCCCTACTTAGACCTGTCCATAGGCATCATCCACTAGGTTGTTTGGTGGGCTTAAGTCCTCACCCGATCTGGGGGACCATGAAACCCATAGAGAGGTCCAAAAAAGTCTCCATTGAACCATGCATATCATGCCCCGTTGTAGTGCAAGGCAAGGTCGCAATACCCCTCATCAACCCAGATGTGGTGGTGACCCATTGGAAAATAACATCCCCTCTAAACACATCTATCATCGAGTCTCCATGTTAACAGGCACTCCAAAGCACGTGAAGCGGTGCGATAAAGGATCCATAATTATCAACTTGAAAAAGGTTTAACAACAACAGTGAATTAAAAACTCAGTAAGTAAAGATCCTAAACCTCCTATAAGCAGATGTCTCGCATCGGAGTCTTGCAATTTCTGACCTAAACATGTCAATGACAGATTAATAGCAAAGTTTAAGTTATGCCTTAACTATTTACAAGATGGAACCTATCCTTGACCTACATTCCTTGAGTCCTAAATAAAGGCATATAATCCATACGTGTCTTAACTAGTGCAGATAATAGCTAGAATATTCACACTCGATGGATATGTGTAACTACAACATTATCAAAGCTTTCAAGACTCAAATTACAACCTATAGAACATCCACATGACTCCCACTTTATGAATCATGATGATCATGGCATGCACGTGCCTTCCAAGTCACTAAAATGGCATCTAAATCATGCACGTGTCTATGCATCTTATATAAGTCCATGCCAAACCTATGCAACCCATAAAATCACTTGAAAAGTATGCACATAGCACTCAAATACTTCACACATGTTTGGCACCTTGAGAATCACATGGCACTCCATACTACCATGCTATCTTGAGTCCAATTATTAATCATACATAGCCAAAAACCTACGGCTCCTTCATAAACTTTCGAGACAGCATCTTGCTCCCTTGAGCACGGCATCCAAAATCTATCATGCATCCGAAATCCATCAGGCATCGTTTCGTTATAACATATCCCACGAACAACATCACATTGACATGGGGACATCCCGTTGACTTGGGGGTATCATTTCATTCTCACTAAAGAGGCATTCCTTTGACTTGGGGGCATCGTCCCAAATCCATCGGTGACGGTATTCCTCATATGACCACATGAATAAAGTATTCAAGCAATCAATTTTATGTTTCTCGTTCTATAAAAATCCATATGTAAAGATCACACCATATAACACTCATACACCCATCCATAAGATTCGAATATGAAGATCAAGCATAAGTTGCTGTAGCAAAAGATCCATAACAATAATCATGGCAAATCTAGCCTAAGTAAATCATTCTCACAACTCATGCTAAACCCGAGCAATCTCAACTCTCACATACTTGTCCCTCAATCAATCCCAAACCACATAGGTCAAGCATATCATGAGCAAATCAAACAAAATTAACCCTATGAATTCCTTAACCTAGTAGAGTCTACGACACTAAAGGCGGTCCTAAATTCAAGTTGCATAACGCGATGACCTAGTCGATGTTTAGGAAACCTACTTACAATCAAGACAGGATGAGAGGTGTCACATGGTGGCTAGAGGACCACAAGATAGCATCAACACAACACGAGAACAAAGACGGCAGCTTGGCAGATGGGTGAGCCAACAAGCAACAAACGGTGGCAAGTGGCGTCCTAGCAGGTGGCGAACTAAGGCAGATAGGTAAAACGCATGGGTAGTGAGGAGAATGGGAGGAAAAAGAGAGAAAGAGGTAGAGAAGAAGGAGAAAAGAGGGTTCGGCCGGTGGGTAAAGGAGTGAGGGGGAAAGAAAGAAGAAGAAGAAGCAGCAACTTAAGGGAGAAGCATATCCATCACATTTAATGCTTTATTGTCTTTCTCTCATCATTACTCCAAACTTGGCGAGCAAAAGCAAACTTGGCCCTTCATTGGGCCATGTGCCTTATCAAAATCAAGGGCTAGGATGGCATTTTGTAGCTTCAATTATTAGTTAGACTCAAAGGGCAATTTGGTCCATTCCTCTCATCCTATCCAAAAGTGGCACCAACTTCATGTCCATTGTAACATCCTTGATCCCGACCTCTTAAGGATCATCCATAAGGTCCTAAAAGGGATCGATCATGGGCCATTGGCCATGGATCAATCGGTTCGATCGGCAAGAAATTGCAGATTGATCACAACCAAGCAACCGATCGACCGATCACAAATTGGTTGAGGTGTCGGCCATGAATTTCTATCGACCGTACTGAAAGGGTAGGATCATTAGCTCATAAAATGACTTTTTGATCATGAGAATTGGTCATGGGATGATTTTGGATCAGTGGATGGTCGCGGGTCGATTTGACCGATCGTAGTTTCTAGTCGCGGGTGATTCCACCCGGTTATGCATTGATTCACGACCAATCTGACGCGATCAAATGCAATCTTTTCTGATAATTGCATCATTCCCTATTTAATTCTTAGTGATCGGAATAGAATCTTGAAGTGGTGATGTCCGATCATGGATTGGTAATGCATCGACCATGAACCCTATCGGTGGATTGGGTGCCAACCGGAATGAGCCTAGGGATAGACCGGTTATTCTATTACTAATTCTAAGGTCCATGAGTTCCATGGCTTAGTGCTAGGCCATGGGTGCTAGGCCATGGGTAGCCTTAGGATTGGTCTTAAACCGATCAAAAGACAATCGACCCTATTGGATGACCAACCGTCCAAAGGAACGGTTCGGGCAAGCATGGGGCGTGATGGCCGAACCTCGGGTATACGTGATTCGATTTTTCAAGGTGTACCTAATGATTCATTTCCCAGCCCCGGAAACCAACTTGGATGATAGAATTCTCTAGACCGCCTCATTAATGAAGAAAAAGACAAAAGCATAGGACATTCTAGAAACCCTTCATTAAATGAAGGGGTGAGTTGTCTTTGGAATGATCAAAAGTCATGATGGTGGCCAAAATATCCTTGAAAATTCTAGAGAAATGAGGTACACAAGTGGACCAATTTGAAAGAGATACATGAGCCCTCATTAATAACCGAATATTCTAGAATTGCCTAGTTGGCAACCTAGAGTAGCATCATCATTAGATTTCATTAAATGTCATTAAATGCGGGGTAGATGTGGGCCAATGAAAAAAAAAAGCGAAAAGCGAGCCATCATCGATGACATCTAGGAACTAGATTTGCCAAGCAAGGCCTTTTAGCCTTCCAACTCATTCCTTAGGCCTCAATTATTGGACTAATAGGCTTGCCACCCAAGGAAAGTAGGCGGGACACTTGGAAACATTGGAGAGGACCACTTGGCTTGGTAATGATGGCTCCAAGGTCTATAAATAAGAGGAGCACTTCCCATTTTCCTCACTTTGCTCCCATTTTCTCCTCTCGCCATCTCCTTGAACGCCCCATCCTCATGCCCTATCTCTCTCTTTCAACTTCCAAGCTAAGCCACCCAATCTTTGTAGCTCATGTCCTAGTTCAAGGTTCATCTAGGTAAGTAAGATCCCTAAGTCTCCTCAAGGGTGGTGGTCTCCATTGTCGAGTCTAGTTAAGTGCTCACCTGTCAAGTCGTAGGTAGGATGTTGGATCTTTTGTATGGTTTGCTCATGTTTATGATTGAGTTGTTCATGCCCCGAATGAGGCCAAGGTTTGTTCAGATTGAGTTCATCACAAGACAAAGTCGCCCAAGCCATAAAGCCTTGGTTTTGGCATAAATAGGATGCCGGGTATAAGCCTCTCTTGGTGCAGGAATCGCCTAAGCCCGCAAGGTCCTAAGTCAACATTGAGGCATGTCCATCCTATGCCTTGATCGGTAAGGGGATCACCCAAATCCACAAGGTCTTGGTAAGGCACCAAGCATGCCAATTTCCATAGTCCAAGTGGACGTGGGGACTTTGTGCTTGGCGTTGGATCAAATTGCGAGCAATCGCAAGCCGAGGATCATTCTCGATACATGTACATTTATATTGGGTTAGAATCGAGGTCCGTGAAGCTTGGGATTGTCATTAAAGCGAGGTGTACCCAAGCCTCGAGGTTTGGTTCGACATTGAGGCATGCCATTCCAAGCCTTTTCCGGTGCGGGAATCGACACTAAATGATTGATTTAAGTTACGAATCAAAGGTCATTCCCGACATATTTGCTAGTCAAGTATGAGAATTTCATGACACATACGAATGAATGAGCATGCCTTTAGGCCATGCATGCATTGGCTAAGAGAAGATATAAGAACCAGCTTGTATGATGCATTTAAAGAGGAAAAAGCGTATGTCGCCACATAACATTGGCGGCGATGCCTTGTTCATTGAATGGGAAGCCTTGGTTGATTCGAGATGCCTTGGTTGAGCCAAGATGCCTAGGTTTTGAAGCCGGAAGCCTTGGGAAGCTAGCCCCAAGAAATCTCGGTCGAGCCGAGATGCCTTGGTTGAGCTAGGAAGCCCAGCAAGAAGCTGGAAACCCCAGTTGAGCCGGGAAGGCATGGTCGAGCTAGGACGATGATAAATGAATTTGCATGAATGCCGGTTATGCATGAGCATGATATGTTAATATGATAATTGATAAGCTGATGGTAGTTTTGGCATGGATGGCATGTGTTTAGATAAAGCATGACATATGATTTGCAATTGATTTGCCATCAACATTGTTTGCGAGTGCCATACTTGCTAGGCTTTGATGATGAGATGCTTTCCTAGTAGAGAGCTGAGGAGATAGGATTTGCCTAAAACTCATCCATCATCTTTGTGGAAAACTTGTACTTTGGGATGTAAAAAGAAAAGATTTGCCTTGACCTATGTGGAAAAAGAGGGCCTGTAGAGAAAGGGCTTGTAAAAGTAGTTATAATATAAATCAGTGTGTTATGTGTGATGTATGTCCCAATCTTCCAGTTGTTATTTGTCCGAGGAGTTGTTTATTCACATTTCCGCATGTGCATGATACAAGATAAAAAGAATCGGAACAGCACGAGCTTGTGACTTCGCAAAAATAACCCCTACCGCTTAAGACCCTAGAGATGGAGTTGGGGTCGTGACATCCATGGCCTAACAAAGTTTGTCCCATCTCAATTTAAATCTTAATAGGCTAAATTGGTCTCACTTATAGGTCCATTAACGTCTATACCCTCAAATTAGTGCATTTCCTTAATTAATGCACTAACGGCCTCACTAAAAATATTTCAATTGGAAAGGAATGCTTTGATAACATCTACAGTCGATACCCGCTAATGGACCAGGGCTTATGGCTAAGTTTCGATCGAAACGGCTTTAACACAACCTACGCGAATTTAGGTGGCATTGGAAGAATTCACATGACTAGACTTGAACTAAGTTCAATGCCTGTCCAGGGTTTCATGCGTGACTTTAAGTTGAGCTTAGTCAAACCATAAATGACCTTAGGTTGTCATGTAATCGAGTAGAATTGATTAGCCTACCCTGAGTCACGGTCATTCAGGATTGAATTAGGGTCGTTCATGAACAGTACATTGATCATGCGGCATCACCCGCGACCAATATAGACTTGAGCTGAATCGATCTATATCTATCCATGGACTACTTGTGACGGCATGCAGTCATCCACAACAATCCTTATAGTCAAATGGTCCTTTCATGGTTGAATGCTTTGGTCTATTCCAATCTTGCTTTTGAATTGCCTTGCCCCTAATCAACTAGTCATGTCATGAACAATCCCTAGGATTGAGTCACGGCTTGTCTTCGTTACTGACATACCAATCCTTAGTTCATCCCTTATGATCTAAATAGGGGTTTGAATCGAGGATGTCACAAAATTAGCACTATACAAATAGGACTATGTCGAACACTTTTTAAAACTAGCACACCTAGAGAAACTTGAAGAAGGGAGATGTTGATGTTTCCACTTCTTACTTTGAATGAGGAACTTCAAATCTTTTTGTAGAGCTTTGACATCTATGTACAGAAGAAATACATGAACTATAAATTAAATAGATATAATAATCTAGGAGATTCATAAATTAAATAGATATACAAATTTGAGTAATACATGAACGGAAACAACGTTCTCATTTTGCTCACTTTCATTGATCCATTAACCTACCATAATTACAACAAAAGGAAGGCCCGTGAATAATAAATTGTCATGTGTGAGATTTTGTGAAATCATTGTCAACTATTCTAAAAGCTTAAGCTGTTAGATGAAGACGTGATTTATTATTTAAATATTCTAACATTCCTCATAATGCTTAGTCTAGTCTTTTGCCTAATACTAGGCATGGAAATTTAATTGGGAGGCAAATTGATCCAGGTAAGATTTGTACTCCGAACTTCCAGCTCTAATACCACGTGAGATTTTGTGAACCATTGCTGACTATTCTAAAAGCTTAAGCTGTTAGAAAAATCATAGTTTATCGGTTAAATATTCTAACACCATGTTAGTAACCAAAAGTTGGATACAAATGGTAACCAGAGGTTGAAGACAAATGATAACCAAAAGGAAACAACAAAGAAAGAAAAAAAAATGAGAAAATTCAAAAATTAAGCAAAATGGCTTCATTTTGTCTAAATTTACTCTTGTTTGATCGCCAATTGTGACACATAAAACCTAGCTAGCTAGGGGTCGATCACCACATCAGTAATTTTAGGTGAGTCTTAACCAAGATGACTTAATTGTATTTTCACTAAACGGTTTACGGTTATATTGGTTCAATTGAAAAGTTTCATATTGAATTGGAATTCATACAATAAGTTTAGGATAGACATAGTGAATTTTCCCTATGCAAAATATTGTAGTAATAAAGCATTTTTTAAAATGAGCTATTGAACACGGAAATTAAATGTAACATAATCAATCTATAATGCAATGCTATCATGAGAAAATAAATCTATTTATACAATTCAAATATGCAAGTAAATAGTTTCCCTAAATGCTCCGCTAAAGATATTTTTCCATGTCTGCCGAGAACACTCTAAAGATGGATGGGAGGATTAGCTTACTTTAAATTGACCTTGTGGGGATTTCTATTCAGTTGCGCCAACATGATATGCTGTTGAGGTCCCTTAGGTGCTTCAATTTGGATCACACTTCGTGTAGACCCTTCAGCCGTCGTTCACTTTTTTTCAGAAATTGCCTAGCACCTCCAACAAGAAAATACACTTAAAATGTTTTGGCTTGAGCTCGTGAGCCATATATTCATGCACAACTGTTGGAGATTAGGCACAGGCACTAGGGTCTTGGACTTGGCATTAAGGAACCTGCCCTCTGTTTGTGAACCTAGGTTCAGGTGCTAATGACTTGGTGGCTAGAGTTAGGTATCCAAGTATGGTCACTAGAGACTCAGGCATGGCCTTTGGAGCTAGGGCTAGATGTGAGAGCTAGGGATGTGGGCATGGTTGCTAGGAATGTAGGCATGAGCATTAGAGTCTCGAGCATGGCCACCAAGGATCTTGGCCTAGGTGTCGGTAACTTCAGTGTAGGATCCAGGTTCCCAAACATGTATGTCAAGAGCCTGAGAATGAGCACTAGCCACAAGGAAGACGGGCCCAACCTTTGTAGGATCGGGCTTTGCCACTGAGGAATTGGGCTTAGCCTTAATGAACTTAGGCTTGGACGCCACTAACTTAGGTGTGAGAAATAGCTACTCGGATATGGTTGCCGAGGATTTGGGCACGGGTAGCCTAGCCTCAAGAAACTTGGACTCGACCTCTTTAGACCTAGGCCCCTTGATGGACTTGGGTGCAGATGCTAATGACTGGGGTGTTGGAGTCAATAGTCAAGCAAGGTGCTAGGTACTTGTGCACGAGCATTAAGGTCTCTCACTTGGCCTCTAGGATGCATCTTGACCTTGTTGGACCTAGGCCTTGGCGCCAATGGCTTACGCGTGTGGGTTGGGTTCTCGGGCACAATAATAAAGGACTTGGGGACGTGCTCTAGGGCTTGGGCATGGCCTCGAGGGACTTGGGCCCTATCTTTGTGGACTAGTGTTTGACTTCTGAGGAACTGGACCGAGTCTCAATGGCCTAGGCTTGATTGCTAAGGACCTAAATCATAGTTGTTGAGGTTCTTGTGCCTAAGTGCTGAGGTCTATTTGAATTTTCAAGAATGATTTTTGATTTTTAAAAGAGAAATTTGTGTTTCTATATTTAAGTATAGATTTTCTGTTGATTATGAAAAGATTACATTAATTCATTTTCCTAAGAGATCCAAACACCAAAAAATATTGAAATTGTTTTCTGATAGAAATTGTTTGCTTTGACACAAACGGAGCCTAAGTGGTGTAAATATTCACATTTAACCTAAATGAAATCATGGGAGTTTTGAATCATCACCTTCTCATAAGGGTTAGGGTGAGGATGATTAGTTTTAGGTATAGGTTTCAACTCCCATGCCCTACAAAGAGGTATAGTAAAAATTTGAGAATGAGTTGAGAGTTATAGTAAGACTAACCCAAAAAGAAAAAAGAAAAAAAAAAGAAAAAAAACAACCTAAATGAAATCGTAAGGAGATATCTTTAATTTATATATATAGGAAATGCATCCTAAGATGCGTAACATACGAGACATGATTGTTGTTGTCTTCTTAATGGCATGCTAACGTGTAATGAAACATGGTAAGTAAAGATATAAATAAATAATTAACTCCTAAATATGCACCGCTACACTTATCGGTAGGTTTTATGACTTTTATCAATATATTTCACAAAATTCTAATTAACGTCAACTATGTTTCCATTGAATGACTTAAGTAGCCTCTCCCTTGCTTATCAAATAAGTGGTTTTCTTACTTAATTGAATGATTTAAGCAATGTTATTCAATGTTATCAAATAAATTAATCTCATTAATTGCTAATTGGCTTATCAAACATGCCCTAACTGTTTTACAATTGAAACTTAATTAGGGTGTCTCCCCTAGACAATTTTGTCCTCGATCCGCTCTCAACTATGTACAAGGTCATTGATTCCGCATTACGTGTTTGAAATTGTTTAGGTGAGCTGATCATAATGTTTTGGAATTGATTTCTTTTCTGAGACCAAGAAGGGAAATAAGAAGAAGAACAATGGAAGAAACAAATGGAAAGGTTTTACTTCACATGTATACAGTACATTGCCTTGAAGACATGGTACAAGAATTCCTTTTCAAAGATAAAAGGAAACAAGGGAACAACCCGACTACAAGAATTTAAAAATAAATAAATAAAAATCTTTACAGCCAAGTAACGAGTAACACCTCTCTCTCTCTCTCTCTCTCTCTCTCTCACGAAAGTAGCCCTGGATCTTATCCTATCAGATGAGGAGCAAAAATGGTGGAAAGGTCTCGTGCCTTGAAGATGCACACCGTCACCATCAACTGAAAAAGGCGGTCATTTCTGAACGTCAAACAAAGATGTTCGGATTTGGTTGAAGTAGACCTTGAAGTTTAAACCAGTTGAATCTGCCACTGCCCAAGAAGAAGAAGAGCTTCCTGGAGAAGAAGAGAGAGAAGCATTACTGAAGCTTTCACGTGCATGTCTCTCTTCTTCTTCTCTGTCTTCGCGAATCGTATCCATCGCGACGCATGGTTTGCGTGACCTCCTTGGGGCAGTTGCAAGTTGCGATGGCACAACTTCTGTGATAAATCTTGCAAGGCGTGAACTGGCCATTATCTTCCCTTCTGATGGATGTTTTGAAAGGGGTGGAGGGGGAGGGAAGAATGAGCTGTGAAAGAGGGTTTCCGGTGGGATGGTTATGAATGAAGATGCAGGAGGGAATTTATAGTAGGTTTTGGGGGGTTTTCATTTGTTTGTTTGCTTGTCCCTCCGAAAATATTCTTTTTTCTTAATGGTTAACCGACGAAAGAAAATGATTATGACAATGACAATATGGTGTTCCATATCTCAAAAAAGTTTAAATCATGCTATTTTTATTTCAAGTGATATGCTAATGTGGTGTCATTTGATTAATATCATGTCTTATTTTGCACATTAAACAATTATTTATGTATGCAAAAGGAAAATACACGTACACAATCAGAAGACGGGATGTTTTTTTTTTCTCTGCTTTGAGGATGTTGATGCTAAAAATTGACATTACTAGGTACCTTGTGCCGATTCTAAGATGGGAGGCCAACCGTTACAAATTGAACGATTAAAACCCAGATGTTAAAAAAAATGTGGTACAACATTTGGAAGAGCTAAGATAGCACTGATATCATGATTAAACAAACATGATAAGGGAGAGAGCAGTTTAGGCCAAACACCTAGTGGTGATGGTTAAATCAATTTGTTTCGTTGAGCTGTCCACCTTTCTCATTCAATGTTAGACTTAAAGTGAGCGGCTTACCTCATTGTATCGATATAGATGACATACAATATCGTTACTTTTTATTATATTTTCATTTCCTGCAGTTTATTATTATTATTATTATTATTATTATTATTATTATTAACTCAATGTCGTCTGTTTGCGCCGCCCACTCTTGCTTTCGACATTAATTGGAGGATAAGGGTCGTGTTCCGTATTGGGGAGGGAAGTCTTGTTGTGATGGGACTATAGGAGCCAGTGATGGGAAATCTCTGAGAAGATACGGCTTTTGTTCGATCGGAGAAGAAACCAAATTTGCACTTTTCCAGGCTTTGAAAGGGAAGCATCCGGAATGAATGGTACTCGCTAGCATGTTCGCCTCCTACCCACGTGGTCAATTTTGTGGACCACTCTCCATGCTGGCCAGTCACGATATTGGGACCCCAGACAACGATTGACTGCGCTTCATCCTGTGAACCGATGCAGTGTTGTATTCTGTATCTTGAACATTGGAAAGAAGCACCTAAGTGTGATAATGCTTTTGCAAATTCTAGGAGTACTCTATTAACACTTGAAATAGAGAACACGTATTCCACAAGCTTGAAATAGTGAGGCTTTTTTGGGACCAGTAAAAATGGCGGGGAGGGCAGACAACTGTTAGCGACCCCTTGTGGACATTAGATAGAACGATCCCGTGTTCACTACGAAATGTTGGATTGATAGGGCATGACTACTCTGCACTACCTGCGACTAAAAGGTTTGATATTGGGGGGGCCTTCTCACTATGGCCCGACAAAGGAGCTAGAAGTCAGACCTCTTTCCACACAAGGTATACCATAGATAGACGACGTAGCACCAGTGTCCAAAGGTTTGCTCCCAACATAAATTGGACTCGTGACCTAGTAGGAAATTGAGATTGTTTAGCATTTACATTGGCTGTGGATTGCAACACTTCAATAGTTTATAGAGTTAAAATGCGGTTTCTTCTTTATTTCAGCATGTTTTCAAGATGAGAAAATCACCGTTAAATAGGTGAATTTCGAGCATATGAAATATGCCACTAATTAATCTCATGGACTTAGTAAAGACGAGAGCCAAAATTCAAGTGATGGCCCTAACATGTAGCTATTGACCATATTCCTGCATGCGCAAGCTTTTTGAAGCGGGGCAATGGTTGGCGGTGATCAATTAGACTGAGATAGAGCAAATGCAGGAGTGTGTACGCCATGAACAATGAAAGATGGTGGTTCACGTAGGATGGTTTTTCTGCAATCAGTTACCTTGTACTTCGTCTGCGAATTGAATGAATAATCGAAAAAGTGCAAGAAAGGGAAACCAAATTGTCTCATTTCTTAAACTCCTAACTTCGAAGACGGGACCGACGTGACCTTTGGCGGAGGGAAATAATACATCACCGTGGACACACTGACAAGTCCTTTGGAGAAGGAAAATGGTACATCTCCGGTACCCATCCAGCGCACAGATTGAACGTATTATACCCATCGCATCGATGTTCATTTTAGTCACTTATCCATTCATTCAAAAATTGCCAGAAAAAGCCTAAAAGAACAAGCTTTATCTTCCTTTAAATGGTAAATTGAAGCTATCAACTTCCTTCTTTACTTAATGATGACAAATCAACATGTTTTAGAAGTTCTTATTTAGCAGGACAAGAATTCCAGATTGGAAACTTATGCATTTATGAGAGAACCAGACACGCAACATGAGTCCGTTTTCCTTAAGTAGCGATGCACATAATGTCATGCTTTCATGTGAGCTCGCATCTTACTGATGGGCTTGAGGCATGCCGCATGCCTAGTTAAGTTGAGTTTCTCTTCATGCAAAAAAAAAAAAAAAAGAAGAAAGAGGGAGAAGGAGGAGGCCAAACAAAATCCCTTCGCTAAAATTTCTCATGTGACTCCCTCCAGCACCACTAAATACACGCACCATGAAATACACGAAATATAAGTAATGTGGTCTCTAAAATCAATCATAATTTAGAGCCGGAAAGGACTAAATTGGTACAACATAAAAATGTTTAGGACTAAATCGGTACAAAACCAAAAGGTTTAGGATTTTTTTGGCACTTCTCCCGGAAAAAAGGGAAATGGTACATCTCCGGTACCCATCCAACGCACAGATTGAACGTATTATACCCATCGCATCGTTGTTCATTTTAGTCACTTATCCATTCATTCAAAAAATGCCAGAAAAAGCCTAAAAGAACAAGCTTTATTTTCCTTTAAATGGTAAATTGAAGCTATCAACTTCCTTCTTTACTTAATGATGACAAATCAACATGTTTTAGAAGTTCTTATTTAGCATGACAAGAATTCCAGATTGAAAACTTATGCATTTATGAGAGAACCAGACACGCAACATGAGTCCGTTTTCCTTAAGTAGCGATGCACATAATGTCATGCTTTTATGTGAGCTCGCATCTTACTGATGGGCTCGAGGCATGCCGAATGCCTAGTTAAGTTGAGTTTCTTTTCATGCAAAAAAAAAAAAAAAGGAAGAAAAAGGGAGAAGGAGGAGGCCAAACAAAATCCCTTCGCTAAAATTTCTCATGTGACTCCCTCCAGCACCACTAGATACACGCACCACGAAATACATGAAATATAAGTAATGTGGTCTATAAAATCAATCATAATTTAGAGCCGAATCTAAATGTAAGTTATAGTAATAAATTTTTAAAATATAACTGGATTGATCTAATAGTTTAGTCTATAAAATATTGGTTTCCCGAGCGAGCCAGATCAAGGTGATGGCCTCCATCTGCCATCGACTTTTTCGTATATCCATCAACTGGAGAGCCCATCGTCAAAAAGGGATAAAAACATGTTGGCAATTTAGCTTATCTATCGGGGTCTGAAAGAATAGGACAAGCCGCCCCTTCTGCACCGACTAAGACTAAATGGAGCAGAAAAGTATAAAGTGCATAAAGATCCCAAATTTGCATTTAATTCATAAAGCAAATCATGCCTATCCCTTTCAACTTTTAAATTGCCCCGATATTTTTGGACTTTGACCCCTCTAGAATATGTACAAACTAATTTTAATCCTAATGGATCAAAAATAAAGCCCGAGCTATGGCAAAAGGAAATCCTAATTACAACTCATTTGACTATATAGATTCTTAAACCAGAAGAATTACTAATGAAATTGAGATGTTTAGTCCATATAAGCTCTTCTCGTGTACTTATGGTCTTCAACTGTCAATCCAATTGAAATTGGGTCACCACCTTGGCTTGTGACCTGAAATCACACCGTTCTCTATATTTTGGGTACTTTTGCATTGTCTGTACTATGTAATCATCTCGTAATCTAGTTTAGCCACCTACAGAAATTCATTTATACGCATGAGTCAGGCGTGTAACGAAGTTGTGCATGTAAACTAGGTGCATGTTTGCTTTGTTCATGCCATCAATTCCAAAACAAGACGATGTTATCCAGTTATCCATTCACCTAGCGCATTCCTTATGTCTCACCTTTAAATGAGGTTACTGCTGGCCAGGTTAATTCACATAAATTGTAAATCCCCACGTAATAATAATAATAATTGTGACATCCTAAAATTCCAATTCTATTTTCAATTAAATAAATCAGGTCTTTCATTGATGCGCCTATAGTTTTATTCTCCGAGCTGATCACTCACGAGATAACTAATCTATCAGGTGAAGCCATTAAGGGATTTTAACGCAATAGACTTAAGAATTCGACAATGACTCGACTACTTGACCGTGCTCATCTTTAGAGATCATTATGGCACAGTTAAAGAGTGGGTGATTCTACTAGATTGCAAAATTATCATCGATCGGCACTAGATCGATTTTTCTATCGTTTTGGTACCTTGTGTCCGTATTTGAAACCTTGAGATTTTCACAACAACTGAGAGTCGCCAATGTGTCGAAGATGTACATTGTGACTCGAAAATAATTGACCACTGGTTAATTGCACTAAAAATTTTAAAAGCTACCCGGTATGCTAGGTTACGCTAAAATTGTGCTAGATTGAAATTAACTGGGAATTTGAATCTGATTGCAGAAATTGAAAGTTTTGTTATGTCACGATTTATTTTAGGAACGTCAACTCATCCTCCGAAGATTTTTCTACAACCCGAGATTTTTGGCGGAAATTCAAAATAGGGCCGTTTTTGTCCGAGAAATTCAAGGGACCATTTTTTATTACGTTTTTGGGATACAAGTTGGTTCTATTGGCAAGAAAAAATATCAATTTGGTCGAGGGCATCTTAGTTGGATTTATGGGAGTCGAATTGAATTAATTCAAGAGAAAATTATAGTGGATTTGGGGGAAAATACTTCAAAATTCGTAGCCCCATGGTGTGCAACATTTGGGGGCATCAAGGAAGCTTCTAAGGGAAGCTTGTGGGCTGCAAAATTGGCTGAGGGTTGGCTAAAACCGGTAGGGCTTTGCCAAGGGGGACAAAGAGATAGGATAGAAGCCAATAGGGACCCTCCTAATGCAGCTGTCTTCCTCTTCTTCTCCAGTTGCTTGCTTTCTCCATTAGAGCGGTTTGAAGCTCTAAAAATTGTAGAGAAAACCAGCTAAGCCCCCCTAGCCCATTGCAAGCTGTCCGACCGCCGCCAGGCCCGTTGCTCGTCGTCACAAGCCCCGCACGTCGCCTGCTCGCTTCCCGCTCGTCTCGCGTCGTTCCGCCAGTCGCGAGCCCGGCCATCCCCGAGCCATCCCCACGGTCACCGTAGAGCTCAACCGAAGCTCCCTTGGCCACCATCCGCCTTCGTTGTGCACCACTGCAGCCGTTCATTCGTCTCTCGCCGTTTCCACGCCAACCGGTCCCCATTTCAGCCTCTCGACCCATCGACCAGAGCTAAAGCTAACAAGCCAGCCGTGGGCTTTAAGGCCCACTTTGGACCGCTTCCGGGCCTCGTTAGGTGTCACCGTTTCAGTGTTTGTTGCCCATCTCCGCCTTGCCGTCGTCGTGAACTTATTGGATTTCAAAACTAGTGAATTTACTCACTAAACTCTGCTTAGGGAGTTAATTATGCTTAAGAGTTGATTAGTTTAGGCTAAGTATGGTTTAGGTGGTTAGTTAGAATAGATTAGTGATTTAATTATTCGTTTATGCATATTAGGTTGTTAGATCGGTTTAATTAGCAACTACATAGGTTGTATTATTTATCTAGATAGGTTTAGAATTTTTTCAGACCCATTTCGGTATTTATTTAGGCATTTCCGGCCTAAGTTTGCATTTATGGCATTTAAATGTATATATTTAATTAATTTTGGTATTTATTTAATTACTTATTATTTTCGGAAAATTATACCGAGATAGCCGGTGACCGGAATTTCGTGCCGATTGCAATGGTAAGATTGGTTTATTTAATTGAGTGTTGATTTGTGCAAATTGAGTGAGATTTATAATTTTGGGTATTTATTCCAAAATTGAGTAATTTTGGTATTTAATTATAAAATACCGGATGTCGGTTTACAACGCCAAAAATGTGTTTATGAATTATATTAAGTAGTGGGATTTTCTAAAAGAAAAATATTGTGTTTTTGGCTTAGGCCGACCGTGTATCCACACACGATTATTTTTATCAGGTACTTTTAACTTGGCAATTTATCAGCTTGTGAGAGCATATATGCATGTCAGCTTATGCGAGCATATTTATCGTTAGCTTTTGGAACCCTTTGCATGTCAGCTTGTGAGAGCAGTATACTATATCAGCCTATGCGCTTTGATACGTCAGCTTATCAGAGTAGTATACATTTTTATCCGCTTTGGGGCCCCTTTGCACGTCAGCTTATGAGAATAATATACCGTATCAACCTACGAGCAGTATACATTATCGGCTTATGTGAGCTAAGATCGTTATATGAGCATGTGAGAGCACAATCTATATTATCAGCTTGTGTGAGCTACTATCTATCTATATTAGCTTGTGAGAGCATTAAATGATTATTTCAGCTTGTGTGAGCAATGGTCATATTGAATTGATAGATAGTACTGTTGGTATTGAATTGAGCTGATTGATTGATTGATCGATGGATTGATTTGAATTTAGTGGGATTGATTGATTGAGATCTTAAATTGTATTGACTTGCAGGAAGGAACTAAGGCAAAGGTATGTCCTCTATCTGGTGTGTGCATAAGTAGCCTTTAGGAGTATTTCCTTCATAGTCGGAGTTTTGGGGTGAACTTGCTGAGACGTCGTCTCACCTCGTCCTGAGCTAACATTTTCAGGTCTTTAGATGCAGGTTCCTCTCGAACATTTTGTCAAGCTGAAGAAGGTCACCGAACAGGTCTCTTATATTCCTCTTCATGGGGGCTAGAGGGCCTGGGTCTACGAACTCGTGAGATCTATTGTCTGGGTTGATGTGGGTCTTTCACGGATGGTGTGACATCCTAGATTTTCGACTCTGCTTTCAATTCAATAAATTGAGCATTTCATCGATGCGCTTATAGGGTTGTTCTCAGAGCTGATCACTTTTGAGATAACTAGACTATCTAGGGAAGCCATTAAGGATTTTAAGGCAAATACACTTGAGGATTCGACTAGGAATCGGCTGCTCAACCGTGTTCATTGCCGAGATCATTACGGCACAAACGTAAATTGATTGGAGATTAGAGATAGGTCGGTTTGACTGAGATGAGTAGTTAGACATGGGTGATCCAACTAAATTGTAAAATTCTCATTGATCGGTATCAGTTTGATTTTTCTATCATTTTGGTACCCTATGCCCGTATTTGAAACCTCGAGATTTTCACAACAACCAAGAGTCACCAATGTGTCAAATAGGTTCGTTGTGACACGAAGAAAATCGACTATGGGTCATTTGCTCTAAAAAATTCCACAAGCTACCCAATAGCCTATGTTACGCTAAAAATCCGAAGTGAAATTAACCACGAATTTGAATCCGATTTCAGAAATTGAAGGTTTTTTCATGTCACAATAAATTCTAGGAATGTCGACTCAGCCTCAACAGATTTTTCTTAAATCAAGACTTTTTGGGAAAAAGTCGACATAGGACTGTTTTTTATCGGAAAAAAGGCCAAGATTGTTTTCGATCGCAGGATTGGGATGCAAGATGGATCCATTAGTGAGGAAAAATACCCATTTGATAATTGAGGTGTCAATTGAATTTATTAAGGCCATGACTTATGGACCATCTAAGTAGGTTTCTAGAAGGAATTTATGCTGGAAAATTCCTGTGCAAGCCAACCAAACTTGGAGGACAAGTTCAAGGGGACAAATTGGTGGAAAGTTTGGCCAAGGTGGCCCCCCTCTTTCCTCTCTTCCTCCACAAGCTAGCTCGCCATCTCTCTTGCTCTCCATCCTCTCCAATTTGGACTAGCAGCCTAAGGAGAGAAGCCGAAGCTGCCTTGCCATCACCAACCCTCGCTGGAGCTGCTCGCGCGCTGCCATCCCACGTTACGCCTCATTTGTGCGCCCCGCGCGCTATCGCACCTCACCACGCCATCCTCATCGTCCCAACTTCTTCCCATGTGTCCTAGGGTTGTCCCGAGCCCGCTCCGGTTGTCGTGAATCCATGTTGTTGGCCGCTCGGCCTTACCGTTTCCTTCACCGGTCTTGCTTGTCTTGTTCAGCCTTTGTTTGCTTCGTTTGCAGTCAAGAACAGAGGAGAAGTTGGTTGGTTTCTAGCCATCTTCAAGGACCATTTTGAGGTGGTTTCAAGCCTCGAAACCTAGGCTTGCTTTGAGAAGAATGGTCTCCCATCACGTTCCCGTCGATTTGAACCGACCGGCTCGCAAAGCAAGTGAGTTTAACTCTTTAAGCCTTACTTAGTAGGTTAATTGTGCTTAATGGTTGTTTAGGTTAGTCTAAGTATGGATTAGTGATAAGCTAGGATGGTTAGATTAGCCTTAGAATGGATTAGTGTAACTTAATTAGTGAGATTTGTATAATTGATGATGGATTAGTTGAATCCAATGGAAATTTTGCAGTTTGGAGTTTTGGACTCTCGCCATTTGCCATTTTTGTGGATTGAAATGGGTTACGATTTGAAATTGATGTCTTCTTAAGAAATGTTTTAGACATCCTTATCTACAACATATATTTTTCTTAAGATTTTTAGGGATTTAAAAGAGGGAGATATCAGCTCCGTCATTTTCAAACAGAACCTCACTTTTTGCTAGAATTGATGACCTTTTAGAATTCTAGGGGTTTTTATTAACTCTTAGGGTTCGAATTTCAAAATGGTTTCTATACAAAGTTGTTTGTCATATCTTCTAGTTTAACATAGTCAAATTTCAGATCAAATGGACATGTTTCGAACCTCGAACCAAACTGATTTTGGAGAACAGACTTTCTAGAAACAAACATAGCTTTGTACTGAATTGAACGATTTACTGGGCCGAATCTAGAAGGATCTGGGTCATGGTGTCTTCATGAAAAATGTTCTTTTATGTGTCTTTTACAACATATTCAAATTTGGGAATTTTCTGAACTTGTTCGATTAAGTTTCTGGATTTAAAATTGAAGACGTGCAAGTGAGTCTATTCTGCCGATTATGACTGGTTATGAATTTGTGATGGTTCTTGAGGCTTTAGTTTCTGGAAATTGAACCTTTGATATATGGTTGGTTTTTGACAAGCTCTAGAATTTATCTAGAATAGTTCAGTAATTTTCCGGGCTCGTTCGGCATCCAATTAGGCTATAACAAGCCTAAGTTGGATTTATTACTTTTATTTAATATTTTTCATAATTAATTAATTATTTATTTTCTGGAAATTCAACCGGGATGGCCAGTGACAAGAATTTTATGCTAAGTTTAGTGGTGCCTTCTATTTATTTAATTAAGCATCGGATTGTGATAATTGAGTGAAATTGGTGATGATGAGAATTTATTCCAAAAATTGGATAATGTGGGTATAAATCTAAGAATTGCCAAGTGGGATTGTGATACCACTAAATCTCACCAAACATAAGAAATTTGCCCAGTGGGATCGTGATACCACTAAATATCGAAAATTGCCGAGTGGGGCTGTAATGCCACTAAATATCGAAAATTGCTGAATGAGGCCGTGATGTCACTAAATCTAAGAAAATTGCTTGGTGGGGCCGTGATTTCCACTAAACCTAGAAAATTGCCAAGTGGGGTTGTGATGACCACCAAATATAGAAAAGATGCCAATGGGGCCGTGATTACCACTTAATCTAGGTCGGGCCTATTGGGTCGAAATCAAGAGTTGAAATTAATTAATCGACATGACCGTGTGATGGTCTTGATGACATGTAATTGATTGAGTTGATCTGTCTAATGAAATGATGTGATTGTCAGGATTTATGAATTGACTAACTTGCAGGAATGCACTGAGGCCAAGGTAAGCATTTGACTCGTGTTGTGCTTAAGTAGTCTTTTAGGGCATAATTGGCTTCTTAATTGAGTCTTAGGGAGTAGAACTCGTTGAGACATTGTCTCACTAGTTATTGAATAACCATTTTCAGGTTCATAGATGGTGTTGGTAAAGGATCAGGAGCCCGAAGTTCATGAGGTGAAGCTTGAAGAATCGATGACTATGTCCGACTAGCTAGTCGTAGACAAGTCTCTTTTGTAGGGAGCCGATTCCTTTCTGTAAACCTTTGTGTATAAAAAGGTATTTTGTGAAAAATTAGTCCTACTTTCCTATCCCATTGAATTGTTATTTGGGGATCTTATATATGCTTCCATGTGTGTATTTAAATGAGTGGGTTGGCGATGCGTCCTAGGACATCACTATTGTATTGACCAAACAGGGATGGGCACGGACTCGGAGGATCGCGGCGTGACAAATGATACCCCATCAATACAAATCATGGTATCGTCGCGAGCGCAATGGACCTAGAGAAGTCCCCTACCGGAATCTCGCTATACCCCGACATCTCTTCCAACGGTCGTATACTTAAAGTCCATCGATCGAGTCGGCGTCCAAAGGGCTCAAATCATTATCATGCATGCAGCTAGACACCATCATCCATCACAATACAATTCATGGAGTCCATGCAATATAAAATGGTCCATATCTCATGCCTTTTACAAAATTCCAGCAAGCACCATTTTTAGAAAATATTTAAATTAAATATCCATATGCTTCTCAAAAATCATGAAATCAAGGCATGTGATAGGCAAGACAATAAGATAATAATTTCATGAGAAACACATGCCCCATAGAGTTCCACACAAGTAGGTACAATTCACACAAAACAGCATGCAATTTCGGATAGAAACAGAATGCACAGTTTCCGAAATAATTTGATTAAAATACCCGAACGACCTTCAAAAATTACGAAATTTTACCAAGTTATAGCCAATACACCAAAGTATATTTTTCATGAAGACTTCCAAGCCAAATTATTTTTATATTATTTTCTACAGTCGCACGAAGCTTCTGGATCTAACACCGAAAACGTCCAGTGCATGCCTCTCCGAAATACTAGGTTTTCAACCACTTATTCTTCTTCGTTTCCTCTGAAATTTGGATATGTTTTACTTCAAAGGGTCCCCTACAACTTTCATATTAAGGAACCTAAATCAAATTTCCAAAGAATAGTCACCATATGGGTCCAAGAAGTCTCGGGTGTCCAGTACCATACTTCCAGATCTACCGTCTTCAAAAGTAAGTCGATTCACTAGGCTAAACTTGCTAATTTTACCTCAAATTTGAGTATGTTAGTCTTTAGGATGTTCTCTACAAGTTTCATGAAGAAGTCGAAAAGATATTCTTGATAAAAATCGACATGCAACCACAAATCTACCAAAAGGTCGGCAAAACAGTTCCAGACCTAGTGTCTTCGTAGGATGAGGGTTTGACCCCTTAAATCTCCATCATTTTCCACCAAATTTTAGTATGTTGTATTTTAAGATGTTGGACACAACTTTCATGAATAAATAAAAGTCAAAATCCAACTCGAAACATGCATGCAAGCCTTCACAAGATTCTGGGTCAGGCGGTATTCACGAAATCAGCAAGCATATTCAAGAACAAATCACATTCTAGCTTCGGTTTTGCCTACCCTAACATCCGAAATCTACCACCAACAAATCACACATGCAAGACACACATGCAAGAGTGGAAACCGATCCCAACTTGCCTTTGATTTAAGCACAAAACAGCAGCAAACAGAGGCACAGCAACAACAAATGGCGGACGAACTCTCTTCCTTCTTCTTCGCACGGCCTCCCTCTTCCTCTCTCGGTTTCCCTCTCTCACTCTCTCGACAGCTCTCTCTCTCTCACTTGGACGACAGCCCTCACCATCAGCCACTCCCTCTCTCTCTTCCTTTTTGGTTGTATAAATATATGCATGCATTCTTAGTTTGCATGAGGGACAAGTGTTCTCATGAGGAGAACAAGTGGCAAAAAAGGAGAGAACAAGTGTTGGAGGACATGCAAGGTTAATGGGCTTCATTCTCGGCTGCGCTTTGGGCCAGCAAATGGCTAATTTAAAATCTCATGAACACAAGCATATATCACTTAGTCTTAAGAGGAGACTAATGGCTAAAGCATAAACCATAAGTAATTTCATTACCTAATTATGGGCTTTAATACACCTTAGAGCTTGTCTTGAATTTTTGGGATGCCACAGAAGTCCCCTACCGGAATCTGAGATCCCTATGTCGGTGCTGGAGGTTGCTTTTGGTAAGGATACGATTGACCCTCCTGGTGGTGTAGTGGTAGACCTAAGCTCTCCGGAGCCAGAGACCCCAAAGTCTTCGGTTGAGGGTTCGAATGCTTAGAGGATCTGTAGCCTCTCTACCTTTTGTAGACTTGTATATATAGACTAATACTTTATATGACTTAGTTTCATGTGTACAAAAGTGTGTCACGCCCCGATCCTCCGAGTGCATGCCCATCCCTCCACGGTCGATTAAATAGCGACATCTTATGATGCGTCGCCGACCTATTCATTTTAATGCGTATGTGGAAGCAAATAATAAATCCCTGGAAAATAACAAGATGTGATATAAAAGCAGTGCCACAAATTTTTCAAACCACACCTTCATACATATCAAACAAAGTCACATACAATATTAACCAATATATATGCAAGGTCTACAAAAGGGGTTCAAAGTGCTACAGATCCTCTAAGCATTCGAGTCTTCAACTGAATACTCTGGGGTCCGCGGATTCAACATATATGAATCCACCATTGAACCACCTGGAGGGTTAGCCATACCCTCGCCAAAAGCTATCTCCAGCACCAACCTAGGAATCTCATACTCTAGAAGGGGACCTTTTTCGGGTCCATCTCGCCCGTGATGATACCACGATCTGAATTTATGGGGTACCTTATGGGGTAGACCCACATCAACCTAGATAGTGAATCTCACGAGTTCGTAGACCTAGGCTCCTTGGCTCCTAGAGAGTGGAATATGAGAGTGCTACTTGGTAACCTTCTTCGGCTGTCCAAAACGCTCAGGAGGAGTTGCTATCTAAGGACCTGAAAATGTTATCCGATAACGGGTGAGACGACGTCTCAGCAAGTTTACCCCCTAAGTACCGACTAGGAAGAAAATATGCCCTAAGGGTTGCCTAAGCACAAGCACAAGCACAAGTCGAGGATTTATTTTTGCCTTCGTTCCTTCTTGCAAGTCAGTATAATTCAACCACTCAACCAATCAATTCAACTCAAATCAAATCAAGTCATCAAATTAGATCGAGTCATCAATCAATCGATCTAGTCAATTCTATGTCATCAAGACCATCTCTTGGTCAACTTATTCAATACTATCTATAAAGTCCAATCACGTCAAGCAACGTTCACCTTAAGCTGAAGATAGATAGTATAGCTCGCCAAAAGCTAATAATAACGTATACTGCTCGCCTTAAGCTAACATATCCAAGCCCATAGGCTAATATAGTATATTGATAGTGCTCACTCTAAGCTAATAAAGTATATTGCTCGTGTTAAGCTGATATATCAAAGCCTGTAGGCTAATATAGTATACTGCTAATGCTCATCAAAGCTATGCGATTCTTAATGCTCACCAAAGTTGTGCAATACTTAATGCTCACCAAAGCTATGCAATACTTAATGCTCACCAAAGCTATGCAGTACTTAGGGTATACCATTCACTCTAAGCTGATATATCAAAGCCCTTAGGCTAATATAGTATACCATTCTACTCAATCAACCATTTCACCACTTTTCTCATACCTGATAAAAATAATCGTATGTCGGCTACACGGTCGGCCTCAACCAAAAATATAATATTTTTACTTTATAAAATCGCACTAATTATATAGTCGATAAAAACATTTTTGACGCTATAAACCGACGCGTGGTAATTTTCTAATTAAATATTGAAAGTATTAAATTTTGGGATATTAGCACTCAATTAATTAAACCAACCATACCATTGCATTCATGATGAAATTTTGGTCATCGGCTATCCTGGTCTAATTTTTGAAAAATATTAATTAATTAAATAATTACCAAAATTAATTAATAAATACCAATAAATGCAACTTAAGCCGAGAAAGCCTAATTAAATACCGAAACGGGCCCAGAAAATTTCCAAACCTATCTAGATAAATAATTCGACCTATCTACTTACTAATTGCACTACTCTAACCATCTAACATGCAATATCGAATCAATAAATTGCTAATCCGTTATAACTAACCACCTAATTTATACCTAACCTAAACTAATCAACCCCTGAGCATAATTAACTCCCTAAGCGGAGATTAGTGAGTAAACTCATCGATTTTGTGATCTGATGAGTTCACGAGGACGGCAAGGTGGAGAGGAGTGATAAACTCCGAAGCGGCGGCACCTTTCGAGGCCGAGAAAGGGTCCAAAGCGGGCCAAATAGTGCATGGTGGTTGCTGGGTTTCGGATTATGTGGCTAGGCCGAGAGGGCTGTTGGCACGGTTGGTTTGGGCCTAGACGGTAAGGAACGGGTAACGGCTGCAGCGCGGGACTTCTGGCAGGCTATGGCGGCTAAACATGACGTACGGCGGTGGTGGAGGGTCCGACTAAGCCCGACGGGCACGGGGGAGGTGGCGTGGAGTCGTGGGATGCTGGAACAGTGCATGAGATGGGTGGCTGGTATGTAGGGCATGACGGTGATGTGGCTGGACTCCGACGACTTAGGCGATTGTGCGACAGGCAAATGGGGCTGCTAGTCGGTTTTTTGCAACTCTAAGCTCTCCAGAAAGCTCACAAATGGAGAAAGCAAAAGCAGAGGAAGAAGATAGGAGACAACAAGCTTGTGGAAGGTCCATATTGGCTTCTTCCTATCTCTTTTGTCCTCTTGAAGAGGCCCACCATGGCTGCTGGCTTTCTTAGCAATTCCAGCTGCCAAATCTTGTCTTAGAAGCCTTGGAGATGGTCCAAAAGTTGAGGGGCATGGAGGCTATGGATTTGCACAAATTTCCCCCAAAACTACTTCAATCCTCACTTGAATTGATTCAATTCGGCCCCCAAAAATTCCACCAAGGTGTCCTCGATCAAATTGACAATTTTCAATGCCAATAGAACCAACTTGCATCCCAATTACGCGATCAAAAACGGTCCCCAAAATTTTCCAGTCGAAAACGACCTCAATTTGAAATTTCGCTGAAAATCTCGGTCTATAGAAAAATATTTGGAAGATGAGTCGACATTCCTAAAATGACTTGTGACATGGCAGAACTTTCAATTTCTAAAATTGGATTCAAATTTGTGGTTAATTTCAATCTAGCACGATTTTAGCGTGACCTAGCCTACTGGGTAGCTTTTAGAAATTTTTGGTGCAATTGACCCGTGGTTGATTATTTTCAAGCCACATTGTACATCTTCGACACATTGGCGACCCTCAGTGGTCATGAAAATCTTGAGATTTCAAATACAAACATAGGGTACCAAAACGACAGAAAAATCAGTCTAGTGCCGATCGACAAGAATTTTGCAATTTGGTGGAATCACCCACGTTTAGCCACACATCTCTATCGAACGGACCTATCTCCGATCTCTAATCGATATTTACTTTGTCGTAATGATCTCTGCAAATGAGCAAGTCAAGGAGTCGATTTCCGGTCGAATTCTCAAGTCTATTGCATTACAATCCCTTAACGACTTCCCAAGATAATCTAGTTATGTTAGGAGTGATCAGCTCAGAAAATAGCACTATATGCGTGTTGATGAAATGCCCAATTTATTTAATTGAAAACAGAACTGAATTTTCAAGATGTCACAAAACGTGTTCTGGTTTTCAAAATTTCTAGCCCTGCTTTTCTATCTCATATTTGTGTTGTCAAATGATTTATTTATTCGCTTCCGCATGCGCATTAAAATTAATGGGTCGGCATCATGTCCTGGGATGTCACAATTTAATCGACCACCGAGGGATGCGCTCGAGAGTCGAGGTGTGACAATAATAATAATAATCAAATTTGCCATCTTTTAGAGACAAGGTCCATTTGGCTTGAGTGGAGTGAAAAAGTGAACTCTTAATTTAATTCAGGGCTCATAAGTAGTCACTAAATTCCTACAAAGAGAAAAAAAAAAAAAGAAGGAAAAGAAGAATAAATCTAGACTTCATGAGGTAAATTAAACTGTAAATTTATATTTAATTTCAGAGGATCTCAATTCAATCAATTAAATAACACGTAGGAGAAATTTCTCATTTTTCACTGTGGTCCCATAATATGGCACATGAAACTATATTCCAAGGAATATCTTCATATCCTTATCTACATCATCCACCATATATATAAGTCCAGCTTTAGGTTGCGCAATGCACATGTAAAATCACATCCAAATCACACCCCCCATTCAAGAACAGCGAAATGGCCGATCCTAAAATGCCTAAAACAATACCTCTAACGACCTTCCTGGCCGCCGACATTGACAGAACATTGCCAAGAGATATCTCATCATTGATTCTATTTTCCGTCGTTGCCCCTCCTTGCATGGTGGCTTCCTCAAGGATCCAACTTCACAATTTCTTTAGAGACGATCTATGAAGAAGAGGATGGTGAAGATGCATATTCTTGTCCTCCCCCCCCTTTGATTTATGAAGGTTCTGCATATTGGTGGATTGTGGATTAGCGCGACCATCAATTTGTCTAGGACACATCGTATTCTTGACGTTGTTCCCCCCCTCCCTCTGATCCATGAAGGTTCTGCATATTAGTGAATTGTGGATTAGCGAGCCATTTAGGTTTAGATCCGACGAAAACATTGTGTGTTTTGTACGCCACACAAAGATTGGGTTGGTCATGTTGTTTAGTTTCCTCCACATTTCTCTTGTAAATCTCTTGTAATAATGTTATATAATTTGTAGCTCTTCTGTAAGGGATTGATATTTTCTACATTTTGGTACAATTAGACTCCATAAGCTAGGCCCATTCATAAATTTCATTATAATCTCTTAGATTCAGAGGCACCAGTTGCCTTGTGATGTTTGTTCTTAAGCCCTTTAGAAATCTTTTAGCTTTTTCCTCACAATCTTCTACCAACTTGGGAGCAACCTGGACAGTTATGAGAATTTTCTTCGTATTGGTCTACCGTCAAGTCCTCTTGTTCCAGTTGAACAAACTTCGTTATTTTCTTATCCCTGGCACAATTAGAAAAATGCTTTCTATTGAAAGCCCTGACAAACTCATCACATGTTATTGCAATACCAAGCGGAAAGATTGTATCCCTAGAAGCCCTCCACCAATGTTTGGTGTTTCCTTCCAATTGGTACTCCGCCAGGGTTATCTCCTCAATGTCATTGCAATTCAACCGCCGGAAGATCCTTTTTATCCCATCGATCCATTGTTTCACCTCTTGAGACTCCCCATTCTGCTCCCGATTGTTGTTGGGCTTGCCTCTCCATTAGATTCCCTATGTCGGCTAGCGCTTGTAGAATGTCTTCCATTCCGGGTTTTTCCCTCGAAGCAGTGGACTCAGCCCTTGATGGGGGGAACTTCTTATTCGTACCATACTTTCTTGCAAGTCATTAAATATTTACCACAAGAACAATTAGTAACCCAGTGTCACTAATTGACTAACTAGGAAAAGTAACGTTCACACGTTATTGAGATCATATATGGGGGTGCATGATAACTACCTATTTCTATTCCAAAAACAATTTTCTATTCTAGACCTGTTTCTGAAATAGAAATCCGTTTGATAAACTTATTCCATTTTTCTATTTCGGGAATAGATTTTTATTCCGGAAATAAGTTTAGAATAGAAATCAAAAGTAGAAATTTTCTACTTCTCTATTTCTGGAACATAAATGAGAAATAAAAATTTTTCTTAACGTTCCTCAACCGGTTCTTCATCCATTGCCATCGACCATTATCCGTCGATTGCTAGCCACCCATCGGCCCTTGCCTCCGGTAGCCAGCCGCCGCCGCCGCCGCCGCCAATGCCGCTAGCCACCGCTGGTCAACGGTCACCGCCCCCGCCGCCCGCCCGCCCCACCATCCGTCATCGCCTATCCACCGATCCGCCACCGTCCGAAAGGAAGAAATTTTCATCGTTATCAACGAATTACCAAAAGGAAGAAATTTTGTGTCGTTATCAAACGAATTTATATTTTTAGAGTGGAAATTTTGTGTCATTATCAAACAAATTTCTATTTTTAGAGTAGAAATTTTGTGTCGTTATCAAAGGAATTTCTATTTTTAGAGCATAAATTTTGTGTCGTTATCAAACGGTTATTTTTGCTTAAAACTCTTCTAGAAATAGAAATAGAAAAATCTATTTCTGTTCCAAAAACTATTTCTGAAACAGAATGATTGTCATGCACACCCTAAGTAACATACGAATGTTACTGGCACACATGGTAACTCACAATCATTACCAGCAGTTTACGAGTGACAATTAGTCACCCGTTGTTCACAACAAATCAACCACATGCATTTCATGCCTAAATGTGTGAGATCATCATAACCCCTTTGTACCACTAGCACACACCTTATCACTCCAGACAAGACCTAAGCTCTGATACCACTCTTGGCTATGACAACCCTCGACCCGTTAGGACCGCCACCACGTTTCCTATCATTACTATCCTTTTCATTGTGGAAGCAAATAATAATAATTTCACCTTTACTTAAAAGGACGCACATGAAATATAAAACCAGACACCTTTATTTATTTATATTTTTAGACAACTTCGATCAGTACATTAAGGCCAAAAAGTCCCTTTTTTTGGCTAACTCAAAATTTTGTCTCGACCATCCTGTAGTCTATTCACACGGTCGTCTTCATATCACATCCTGGTATCGTCCAAAAATGCAACCTTCCTTCCCCAGGCTTCCATCTACTCAACCCCCACTAGAACCATCATCATCATCTGGGAGTGGAAGCAGTCCCACTGTGCGCCCATTAACCCGGGCATACAATATAATGAACCCCATCAGCACGAGGCCCGTCGGGAGACTAGCATCCACCGTCAAGAAAATTGTAATCTTGATGAATGTGACGTCTGGGAAGTCGAGGTCCACGTGCTCCACCTAATCCCACGTGAGGTTAGTAGGGATATCGTAGAGCATGGTGGAAGACGCGGGTTGGAGTGGCATGACTATGTGTCTGAAATGTAATAATCCCACAAGGGGTGAGTACAACCACTTAGCATATGAAAAACTATTAGACCATATTACATAAGTCTACCACTACTCATTCGACAGGGTCCTAAACATGCAATGGGGAAATTGAAATAACTCAAGTTACCATAACTCTAACGGAATTTCACAGAATGGCACACCAGGAAGTAAATAGACATTCCGGAAAATTCAATACTCGATTTGACTTTGGTTTAACTGCCGCCATCTTCCAAAGGGACCCGTGTTGCACCCCTCCAGGCATCTTGCATCCCACCTAGCATGACAAGGACCTTCGGTTTCTTATTTCAGTCCCCGGGCATATAGAGTGTGTCACATTACACCTTTAGGCATCTCGCACCCCACCTGGCATCGCGAGGATCTCCAGGGCTCAATCACATTCCCTAGGCATCTAGAGTGCACCATTCTCACACCCCTCCAAGCATCCCAACACTCGAGGCATCGTCGCTATCACGCCCCGATCCTCTGAGCGCGTGCCCATCCCTCGGTGGTCGATTAAATTGTGACATCCCAGGACGCATCACCGACCCATTCATTTTAATGTGCATGTGGAAGCGAATAAATAAATCCCCAGACAACAGAAAGATGGGATAGAAAAGCAATGCTATAAATTTTGAAAATCACAACACACCTTTATACAAACAAACTAGTCATATATACAAGTCTACAAAAGTAGAGGGCTACATATCCTCTAAGCATTCGAACTCTTAACCGAATACTTTGGATTCCATGGCTTTGGGTAACTCGGGTCTACTACTGAACCACCAGGAGGGTCAGTTGTGTCCTTGCCAAAAGTGATCTTCAGCACCGACCTAGGAATCCCAACTCCAGAAGGGGGCCTTCTCTAGGTCCATTTTGCCCGTAATGTTACCATGATCTGAATTGATTGGGTACCTTTCGGGATAGACCCACATCAACCTAGACAATGGATCTCACGAGTTTGTAGACCCAGGCTCCTTGGCTCCCAGGGAGAGGAATCTGAGAGATCTATTCGGTGACCTTCTTCAGTTGGCCAAAACACTTAGGAGATACAGCCATCTAAGGACCTGTAAATGTTAGCCCACAACAGGGTGAGACGATGTCTCAACAAGTTTACCCCCTAAATTCTGACTAGGAAGGAAATACACCCAAAGGCTGCTTAAGCACACACAAGACAGAAAACTTACTTTTGCCTCAGTTCCTTCCTACAAGTCAATATGATTTAAATACTCAACCAATCACTTCAATTCAAATCAAATCATTGATCAATCAATTCCATACCATCAATACCATCCATAAAATTTGATCGATTCAAGCATTGCTCACCTTAAACTGATAATAGATGGTATAGCTCACCAAAGTTGATAGATATATAAATATTAATGCTTGCCAAAGCTGATATATTTATATATCTATAGTGCTCTCCGAATCTGATATATAATAGATGCTCACGGAAGCTGATAGATATCTATAGGGCTCATTAAAGCTGCTAGATAATATAGATCACCGAAGCTGATAAATAATATAGCTCACTGAAGCTGATAGATATTTATAATGCTCACCAAAGCTACTAGAGTATACTGCTCACTCTAAGTTGATATATCAAGCCCCGCTGGTTGATATAGTATACTAATAATGCTCACCAAAGTTGTGTGATACTTATAATGCTCACCAAAGCTATACGATACTTATAATGCTCACCATAGATGTGCTACTTAAATTTTATTATACTCAATAAAATAATCGTGTGTGGGTATACGGTCGGCCTTCGCCAAAATACAGTAATTTCCCAAATAAAAATCCCACCATTTAATATAGTCCACAAGAATACTTTTGGCATTATAAACCGACGCCCAATGTTTCCCGATTAAATACTTAGATTACTCAATTTTGGATAAATTCCCAAAATTACAAATATCACTCAACTAGCACAAATTAGCATTCAATTAAATACACCAAGTACACAATTGCAATCAGCACAAAATTCCGATCTCTGGCTATCCCGGTATAATTTTTGAAAAATAATAAATAATTAAATACATACAAATAAATGCCATAATTGCAAACTTAGGCCGAAAAAGCCTAATTAAATACCGAAACGGGCCCAAAAAAATTTCCGATCCTATCTAGATAAATAATACGACCTATCTACTTGCTAATTAAGTTGATCTAACCACCTAACATACATAAACGAATAATTAAATCGCAAATTCGTTTTAACTAACCACCTAATCCCTAATTAGCCTAAACTAATCAACCCTTAAGCATAATTAACTCCCTAAACAGAGTTTAGTAAGTAAACTCACAAGTTTTGAAATCCAATGAGTTCATGGCGAAGGCAAGGCGGAGACGGGCAACAAACTCCAAAGTGGCAACACCTTACGAGGCCCGGAAGTGGTCCAAAATGGGCCAAACAACACATGGCTGGGCTGGGGGGGTTCGGTTCCATTCCTTGGGTTGAAAAGGCCGAACAAAGGCCGGTTGGCTCGGAAACGGAGCGAGAGGCAAGTGGATGGGCTACAACGGGCGACGACGGGCGACGGCGGCTGCTACACGACGACGGTGGAGTTCCGATCGAGCTCCTACGGCGACTAGGGACGGCTTAGGGGACGAGCTAGGCTCACGGGACGAGTGGCTAAATGTGACAAAGGCGAGAGTAACGTGCACAGGCGAGCAGGCGCAAGCGACGACGTGTGGTGGCTTCGATGACTTTGGGTGGACGTGCGAGGCTAGGGGCACTCTCCTCTGGTTTTTCTCTGGTTTTGGAGCTTCAAAATCAAACTACAATCGATAAAGCAGCTTAGGGAAGAAGATAGGGGACAACACAAGCTTGGAGGGGGCCACCTAGGCTCAATCTATCCCTTTGTCCCCTTAACCAAGGCCCCACCGGTTTGCTAGCTTCCTCAACACGATTGCAGACCACAAAGCTTCCTTAGGAAGTCATTAAGTGTGGCATCCCAAAATTCATAATAACCTCTAGTTACATTAAAGTCTATGAATAAGTGATGGAAGTACCATCAAGTTATGGCAATTTAATCCATAATTTGCAATAAGATTTATGGCCAAGCTTTTAATGGCCATGTGTATTATAAATTGGAATTTATGGATTTGTGACTACAAGTTTTATGGCCATTTTATTATGCAATTAGGTATTTATTTAAATGAGGATTAAGATGTATTATTAAAAATAAACTTGGGCCATTTAAGTTTGGATTTTAGATCCAAGTGAGATGGGCCTAAAGTGGGCCATAAGCCCGGCCCATTGTCGACGCATGGAGGGGAGGAGTGAGGCGCCGCATGGCCTCCAAGTGTCTTCGGCAAAGGAGACACTTGTCTCCTTCTTAGGGACAAGTGTCCCCCATGCAAGAGAAGAATGCATGCAAATATATAAGCCACCAAAAAGAAAGAGAGAGAGAGAGAGAGTGGCTGGTTTTGAGAGAGTGAGAGAGAGGGAGAGAGTGAGATGCGAGAGAGAGGGAGGCCGAGGAGGAGGAGCTCGCCCGTCGCCGCCCGCATGCCGTCTGTCCGTCCGTCGCCGGTGTGCCGTTCGTGTGTCGCTGTCCGCTTGGTCTTTGAGGCAAGTTGGGATCGGTTTCCACTCTTGCATGTGTGTCTTGCATGTGTGATTTGTTGGTGGTAGATTTCGGATGTTAGGGTAGGCAAAACCGAAGCTAGAATGTGACTTGTTCTTGAATATGCTTGCTGATTTCGTGAATACTGCCTGACCCAGAATCTTGTGAAGGCTTGCATGCATGTTTCGAGTTGGATTTTGACTTTTATTCCTTCAAGAAAGTTGTAGCCAACATATTATACTACAACATACTAACATTTGGGACAAAATGATGGAGATTTAAGGGGTCAAACCCTCATCCTACGAAGACACTAGATCTGGAACTGTTTTGCTGACCTTTTGGTAGATTTGTGGTTGCATGTCGATTTTTATCAAGAATCTCTCTTATACTTCTTCATGAACCTTGTATAGAACATCTTAAATACTAACATACTCAAATTTGAAGCAAAATGAGTAAGTGTAGCTTAGTGAATCGACTTACTCTTGAAGATGGTAGATCTGGAAACACGGTACAGGACACCCGAGACTTCATGGACCCAAATGGTGACTGTTCTTTGGAACTTTGACTTAGATCCCTTAATGAAAGTTGTAGGGGACCTCTTGAAGTAAAACATATCCACATTTCAGAGGAAACGAAAAAGAATAAAGGGGGTGAAAACTCGATATTTCGGAGATAACTACACTGGACGTCTCGGTGCTAGAATCAGAAGCTTCGGATGACTATAGAAAATTATCTAGAACGAATCTGGCCTAGATGTCTTCATGAAAAATCTACTTTAGTGTCTTAACTATAACCTGGTAAAATTTCATAATTTTCGGAGGTCTTTCGGGTATTTTAATCGAATTATTTCGAAAACTGCACATTCTGTTTCTATCCGAAATTGCATGCTGTATTTGTGTGGATTATATCTTTTGTGTGGAACTCTATTGGGCATCTATTTTTCATGGAATTATTATCTTATTGACTTGTCTATCACATGTCTTGATTTCATGATTTTTGAGAATCATATGGGTATTTAATTTAAATATTTTCTAAAATGGTACAAGCTGGAATTTGGTAAATCTCAAAAAGGTCGTGATGTATGGATTATTCTATGTTGCATGGACCCCATGGATTGTATTGACATAAGTGATTGGATCCTGCTGCATGTATGTTGATGATTGGAAATGCATATATGAACCAAATGATGAAAATGATCTTGTTTGCCATCACATTATATGCCATGTCGAAATTGAGCCATGAATGTGAATATAAATTATGATGATACCGTCGGAGGTGTGAGCCGACGATGCCCCAGGAGTTGGGATGCCCAGAGGTTCGAATGAGTCGATGCCCTTTGGATGCCTGGTTGTATTATGAATACATGCCCAGAGGTTTTCCCCGGGAGTGTCGGGATGCCCGGTTGTATTATGATACATGCCTGGAGGGTGAGGGGTTGTATCATGATGCATGCCCGGAGGGTATGGGTAATCATTTTCATGGTGAGCCCTGGAGATTTCTCGTGATGCCAGGTGGGATACGAGATGCCCAGAGGTTCGAATGAGTCGATGCCTTTTGGATGCCCGGTTGTATTTTGAATACATGCCTGGAGTTTCCTCGTGATGCCAGTTGGGATACGAGATGCCCGGAATGTGGGGTGCCGGATGCCCGGTTGTATCTTGGATACATGCCGGATGGTTCTCGCAATGCCAGGATTGGGCGCGAGTGATGAATGTGGGATGCAAACATTGGTCCTGGGAAAGAGAAATGTGGCGGTCCAAAATGAAAGTGAAATTGAATTATGCATGATGATATATGCATGATATGATGAGATGTGCATGGATGCATGGTAATGATGATGGTACATGTGATATGATGATATGATGATGATGTTACATGCATGGATGCATGGTAATGATGATGGTACATGTGATATGATGATATGATGATGATGTTACATGCATGAATGCATGGTAATGATGATGGTACATGTGATATGGTGATATGATGATGATGTTATACGCATGGATGCATGGTAAGGATGATGCCATATGTGACATGATGATGGTAAGTGTATGATATGATGGTGATGTCTATATGATGATGATGGTACATGAGGTATGATGACATGTGCATGATGCCATGGTATGTTGTGCATGGATGCTTGTATGACATGTGATGCTATGATTGTGATGATTGCATGGCATGATGTATTGAGCGGTTTATTGGCCCTTTACCTGCTGAGTGGCTGTACTCACCCCTTCGGGGACCAACATTTCAGATTAATAGATGGATTGAGCGGTTGGATATGACCGCGAGGAGAAGGATAGCAAAGGAGGGAACTTTTGGACGCCGACACTAGTTGATGGACCTTAAGCATACAATTGTGGGAGGAGATGTCGGTCATCTTTTGAAGTATAGCCGAGTATAGAAGACTGCGGCATTTTGATGTACCGATGAATGATGTCCATCTAGTTTAAGTAAATAAAAGTGTTCGGCTTTAATTTTTATAAGATGTTTAGTTGGTGTGCATCGTTTTCTGAATATAGAGAGGGGAGTTGTTGGATGTGCTTCCGTATATGAACTGCGCAAGGGACCGATCTAAAAGATGTAAACCCCCAGGTTGTATGAACCCGCTGAAATTGAAATGGTATCAGAGTGACGTGTTATAAAGGTAAGCGAATGGAAAGCAAACTGTGGCGACCCTAACGGTTCGGGGGCCGTCGAGGGGTGCCACATTAAAGAGGTCCAAAAGGTTAAAGACAAGGGGCTATGGATTTTGAAGTATTTTCCCCCAAATCCACTTCAATTTTCTCTTGAATTAATTCAATTTGGCCCTTATGAATCTAACTAGGATGTCCTCAATCAAATTAACATTTTTCTTTGCCAATAGAACCAACTTGCATCCTGAAAATGCAATCAAAAACGGTCCCTTGAATTTTCCGATTGAAAACAACCCTAAATTGAATTTCCTCCAAAAATCTAGTTTGCAGAAAAATCTTAAAGGATGGGTCGATGTTCTTAAAATGACTCGTGACATGACAAACCTTTCAATTTCTGAAATCATATTCAAATTCGCGGATAATTTCAATCTAGTGTGATTTTAGCGTGACCCAGCCTACCGAGTAGCTTTTGAGAAATTTTTAGTGCAATTGACCCGTGATCGATTTATTTTGAGTCACAATGTCCATCTTGACACATTGGAGACACTCGGTGGTCGTGAAAATCTTGAGGTTTCAAATGCGGACACAGGGCACCAAAACGACTGAAAAATCAGTCTAGTGTCAATTGACAAGAATTTTGCAATTTGGTGGAATCACCTATACTTAATCACATATCTCAGTCGAATCGACTTATCTCCAATCTCTAATCGATTCTTAACTGTGTCGTAATGTCCCTTGCAGACTAGCACGGTCGAGTAGTCGATTCCTAGTCGAATTCTCCAATCTATTACGTTAAAATCCCTTAATGGTTCCCTAGATAGTCTAGTTAATTCATGAGTGATTAGCTCAGAGAATAACACTATAGACGCGTGGATGAAAAGCTCAACTCATTCCATTGAAAATAGAACTGGAATTTCAGGATGGACCGATGGTATCAATATCAATTCAATCCATGGCGCAACACCTAAAGATTTTATTGATGTCATCCCACAATCTAGACCAAACCACTTATCGACCCATGAGACCAAAGCCAACATTCTAATATGAGTTGTACTATTCTAGAGTCGAGTCAATTCCAACGACTCACCTAAGGAATTCTAGCATCCAAACCCTAGGCAAAACAACGTCGAACCGTCCTAACATTATGGTACATGCCAATTGACCTCAAATCCAAACAAGGCAGTAACGGGACCGGACCGACCAATAATGACTTGACCACACAAAAAACCGGTACTAACCATTCTACGATCGTTAGGACCCACAACCTCACACCCAAACCGGTGTCGACCATGCCGATGGTCATCACATGCAAAACAAGGCGAGTCAACACCGAATCCAGCTCAACTAGCCAAGTACAGACCCGAATACATGGTAGCTCAAAGTATCCAAGCCCAATTTTGTTCGAATCCTAGAATGAAATCCGGGTAAGGCAGTATGATGCAATATAGAACAACAAGACCCCCACTTGCCTTAAATCCGCGAAATGCGAGCTGTGGGCGCGGCTGGTGGTGAGGCAACGTGACGGCGATGCGACGGTGAAGTAGTCGAGCAGCAAGCGACACGGGCTGAGTAATGACAAGGGGTGAGCTTTCTTGGCCAGCAATGGAGCTAAGGTGAGACGGCGATGGAGCTGGTGGTGTGGTGGTTGGCGTCGAGCGGTGGAGCACGGGCGGAGTGGCGAAGGTTTTTGGGTGAAGTTCGCTAAAACGAAGATGCCAATGACAGGAAATGGTGAGGTGCCGAAAGAAAAGAACGGTCTTCTTTCTATTTGCCGCTGGTTGACTCTAGTAGTCAACATTTTTCTTCCATTCGGTGGCAGCAAGTGGCGGAGACAGCTCCGTGGCTTTGGCCTTGGCGTGACACTTGCAATCTTCATGCAAAGGACGTGGCTTCTTGCATGGTCCCAGTCTTCAGTTGCTGTCCAGCGGAGGGAGGAGAAACGTGGCTGAAGATTTTGGTGGTCAACGGTCTACGTTTGCATGAGGAACGAGCGGTTGGCGTGGGGCAGTTTCGGGGGTCAACATTTCCTTTTTCCTTTTCGTTGACTGCATTGAACGTGTGCATGGGTTGGAAGGAAAGTTTGCATGGAATTACAAATGAGGGTGAACATTGGTCTCGCTTGTGGCGTTTCGTGAAGAAAATTTTGCCTGAGATGATGGACTTGGTGATAGCCAAGCTGTCCTAGTACGGCGAAGATGTGACTATGAGGGGATGTCGTGAGGATGTGATGAGATGTGATGGTCCAGTATGGTGATGGTGGTGATGAAATGGTGGCCGTGAATGATGCCAGCAACGTAGTCCAACGACAAACTTGTCGACACGGCATAGATCGTTACGCACTCGAAGCTCGAGCAAAGTTCGAATATCACCAGTGCTAAAAAATCGGCCAGCTAACGATGTCGATCGACAATGATTGTAGGCAATGATGATCGGTTGTTGTGGAGGCGATGCTCGTGTGGTGGCCCACGAAACCAGATGCACCACTTCATCATTGGAAGATGAGGCTACTTTTCGTTTCTAAGCAAAAGGCCCATTTTCAAGTAGTCTTAATTTTTTTATCCAATCCAAATTTATTCCACCCTTAGCCCGATTTTTTTATCCAGCATTTTATTCGGATATATTTGAGTTTATCCAGTTTGGAATATGCTGCCAAACACTAAATGTGATATTTTGTTATCCTATCCGAACTTAATTCTGAACTATTAAACGTGGCCTTAGTACAAGACCCATGAGCAGGAAATGGAAAATGTAAAGGTACTTCTACAATTTCTAAAAAATAGATTGATGCATGGAAGGAAAGCGGATATGCAAATGTGATATGCTATATAAAATGGGAAAAACCATTGTATGATTCAAATTCAATTCTAAACCTTTCAATCGATTTAATGTAGTTCTAAACTTTTGAGTGAAAATGCAATCAAGTTAGTTGGATGTTTACTACAACCAAGAAGGGGGTTGAATAGGTTGGAAAAAGAAAATGAAAAACTTTTGTGAAATATATAAAAGTAAGTAGCAAGCAAGAAAAGGTGAGATGATAATCAGCATGTGTGATGATAATAAGCAGATATACAAGATAATGAGCAAAATAGATAAATCACCTAACGATTTATAACGGCTCCACTTTATTCTAAGCCTACATCGACTCTTCAAATAATGGCCTTGACACTAGCTGGATCCACTAGTAATCAGCACTGCAAGTTATTGCTATCAAGTGCTGTTCGTTTCACATAATAAATCACACTATCAAGACACAACAATTGTACTTATACTCGTACATTTGTCTCTTCACTATTAAAATGTTAAACCTTTACAGGATGATTTCTTGAGCAAAGTGCGACTGTAGTATTCTCTTTTATAGAGATCTTCAATCCATTTGTTGGAGACCTTGAAGGAGATCCATCTAGCTTTTTGAGAGAGGACGGAGACCCTTGCCAGAATCAGGACTGCCTAAACAATCGTTTCTTCTGACATTAATAAGTTTCACAAAATTAAGTTTGATATAACTGTCACCTCACTGAAGAAAAAAATATGTTAACCACTTTTCCAATCTCTTTTTCGGTCTTTTTGGCTAGGAAACCCAATTTTGTAACAACCCTTTTTCCTACCAACAACAGTCATCTTTCAATAAATACCTCAACATAATTAATGGTAACTCGACATAAGCACAATATGAAATTCATCATCAATACACGCATATTGTCAACGAATTAGTTGACAAACTTCAATGATGATACCAATGAATTGACACGTGATTGCAAAACCAATTAATTTTTGTTAATCGTTATCCCAAAACCTTTAGGAACATTATTTTGACCAAAAAAAAAACAAACTTCAGGAACACTAGCTTGACTTTGATACTTCCAAGGTACCGTGAGCTACCATGCAGGTCGACACTTGTTCTCCTAATTGCCACAATCTAATTTCTCATCTTTGCTTATGTCAAGGCACATTATCACTTGCAAAACTAGTACACCATCTAAACTTATCATAAAAGATATTAGTACTAAAGACCGCTCTAGAACTATCGAAATTCTAGAGGGATGTTTTTGTCACGCCCGATCTTCCGAGCGTGTACCCATCCCTCTGCAGTCGATTAACTAGCGACATCCCAGGACACGTCGCCAACCCATTCATTTTAATATGCATGCGGAAGCGAATAAATAATCCCAAACAACACTAAGATGGGATAGGAAAGTAAGACCACAATTTTCTTGAAAACCAAACTACACTTATATAAACATAACAAACCATGTCATATACAATACAAGCCGATACCGATATATATAGATATAGATACACACACACACAAGGTCTACAAAACAAGGGGGTAGAGTGCTAAAGAAACAAGGGGAGATCTTGGAGAGTGGGTCCACCACGAACCAAAGATCTTTAAGTATCTCATTTGGGAGTCATCTCGGTACCATGATTTGTATTGATGGGGTACCTTGTGAGGTAAACATCGGAGATCTTGAGCTCATAGACCCATCCTCTTGGGCTCCCATGAAACGGGATGTAAGATACCTAGTCGTGACATTCTTCGGCTGTCCAAAATGCTCGGGAGTAGCTGCCATCTAGGGACCTGAAAAATGTTATTCCCCCATGGGATGAGACGACGTCTCAACAAGTTCACCCCCAAAACCCTACTAGGAAGAAAATACACACCAAGAGCTGCCTAAGCACAAGCACAAGTCAAAAGACTTACCTTTGCCTCGGTTCCTTCCTGCAAGTTAGTACGATTCACAAAATCATCGAATCACATCATGAAATCAAATCATCACATTAGATCGAGCCATCGCTTAATCGTTCTAGTCAATTCCATGTCATCAAGACCATTACTCGGTCAATCTATTCAATACTATCTATAAGTCTGATCATATCAAGGATTGCTTACTTTAAGTTGAAAATAGATAGTATAGCTCGTACTAAGCTAATAAAGTATACTACTGTTGCTAAGCTGACATATCAAAGCCCATAGGCTGATATAGTATACTGATAATGCTCACCAGAAGCTGCTAAGGTATACTGCTCTCGCTAAACTAACATAACAAAGCCCTTAGGCTGATATAGTATACCCGTGATGCCCACTCTAAGATGATAAAATATAATGCTCGTGCTAAGCTGACATATCAAAGCCCATAGGCAGATATAATATACTATTCTCATCATATGAGAATGCCACCATTTTTATCATTCTCAATAAAGATAATCATGTGTGGGTACACGGTTGGCCTTAGCCAAAATACAATATTTTCCCTTTTGAAAATCTCACTAATTCCAATAGTCCATAAACACATTTTTGGTGTTGTAAACCGACACCCGGTATTTTCTAATTAAATACCGAAATTATTAAATTTTGGGATAAATTCCCAAAATTACAAATCACACTCAATTTGCACAATCTAGCACTTAATTAAATAAACCAATCATACCATTGTAATCAACATGAAATTTTGGTCACCGACTATCCCAGTCTAATTTTTGGAAAGTAATAATTAATTAAATAATTACCAAAATTAATTAATAAATATCAATAAATAGCAAAAATGCACACTTAGGTCGGAAAAGCCTAAATAAAAGCCGAGACGGGCCCAGAAAATTTCCGAATCTATCTAGATAAATACTATAGCGTATCTACTTGCTAATTGCACAACTCTAACCACCTAACATGTGATATCGAACAATTAAATTACTAATCCATTCTAACTAACCACCTAATTCAAGCTTAACCTAAACTAATCAACACTTAAACATCATTAACTTCCTAAGTAGGGATTAATGAGTAAACTCATTGGATTAGCAATCCAATGAGACCACGACGACAAGGACATGGAGGTGGTCCACAAACTCAAAGCATGAGCACATTTCCAGGTCCGGAAGGGCTCCAAAGTGGGCCAAATAGTGAGCTGCAGGCCTAGGAGCTTTGGTTCTATGTGGTTGGGCCGAAGGAGAGAGCTGGGCAACTAGTTCGGGCAAGACGAGACCGGCAAAGGCAGCAAAGGCCAGGTGGGTGGCTCCGAGGCTCGGCGACGGTGAACGTTGACTAGATGGTGCACGTATAGGCATGAGGTAGCGAGCAGGGATAGGGACAATGGCACACGAATGTCTAGATAGATGGAATCCGGCCGGCGACCAACGAGGCTCGGGTGCGACTTTTGTGACATGTTGAAATTTGCAATTATGTTTTCAATTTAATAAATCGAGCCTTTCATCGACGCACCTATAGTGCTATTCTTCGAGCTAATCACTCTAGGGATAACTAGACTATTTTGGGAAGTTATTAAAGAATTTTAATACAATAGACTTGAGAATTCAACCAGGAATTAACTGCTCGACCGTGCTCATCTGCAGAGATCATTATGATGCAGTTAAAAGTCGACTAGAGATCAAAGATAGGTCAATTCAACTGAGATGTGTGATTAAACGTGGGTGATTCCACCAAATTGAAAAATTCTCGTCGATTGGCACTAAACTGATTTTTTTGTCGTTTTGGTACCTTGTGTCCGTATTTGAATTCTTGAGATTTTCACGACCACTAAGAGTCACCAATGTGTCAAAGAGGTTTATTGTGGCTCGAAGAAAATCGACCACAGGTCATTTGCACTAAAGATTGCTAAAAGCTACCTTGTAGCCTAAGTCACGCTAAAATCATGTCAGATTGAAATTAACCATGAATTTGAATCTAATTTAAGAAATTCAATGTTCTTTCATGTCACGAGTCATTTTAGGAACATCAACTTAGTCTCCAAAATTTTTTCTGCAAACCGAGATTTTGGCGAAAAAAGTCGAGATAGGGCCGTTTTCGACCTGGAATTTCCAATGACCATTTTTTATCGTGAAATTGGGATACAAGTAAGTTCTATTGGTAGGAAAAATGCTAATTTGATTGTGACCTCGATAATGGAATTTATAGAAGTCGAAATGAATTGATTCGAAAAGGAATTGAATGGCTTGAAGCAATTCCAACCAAAATTCATGTGCCCCCTTAGACCCAACTCTTTGGACCGCTTCAAGCTTCTAGAAGAGGGCTTGGCTGCTGGAAAAGTAGCTAAGAAAAACAGCTGGTGGTGGCGACCAAGTGAGGGGGACAAAAAGATGAGAGAGGGAGCAAGGTGGTCCCCTCCAAAGCCCAGCCGATTCCCCCCTTCTTCCTTTGTTTCCGTTGATCACTCCTCTCTATCTCAGCCATGTGAAGCTCTAAGGAAACCGCAGCCCAGCCACCCATCCGACCATCGCATGTCGCCGCTCGCGTTGCTCGCCCACATGCGCCTCCTCATGTCATCTGCCGGCACTGCACGCTAGTTCCGCCTCCTGTTGCCCAACAAGCTACCAAGGTCACCTGAGCTGCCGTGAGCCACCACCTACCGTCGTCCAAGCTCCGCCTGCCCTCGCCTGGCTTGTTGTTGCCACCACCAACCTTCCATCACCGTTCCAAGCCAAACCATAGCCACCGATCAGCCTTTTTAGCCACCGAACAAAACCGGAGCCATGGGTATTTCTAGCCATTGTTGGCCCGTTTTCAAGCCTTTCCCGAACCCGAAAGACATTCCCGCTTTGGAGTATCTCGACCCTCTCCGCGTCCTCGTTGTTTTAATCCTGAGCGGATCTTTAATCAAGTGAGTTTAACTCACTAATTCTTGCTTAGTAAGTTAATGACATTTAAGGATTGATTAGTTTAGACTAAGTATGGATTAGGTGGATAGTTAGAATATATTAGCAATTTAATTAATCATTATTTCATGTTAGGTGGTTAGAGTAGTGTAATTAGAGCCTAGACAAGCTCTAGTATTTGTCTAGAGTGGTTCGGAAATTTTCCGAGCCCGTCTCAACTTTTAATTAGGCTTTTCCGGCCTAAGTTGCTATTTTTTAGTATTTACTAATTAATTTATGTAATTATTTATTTTTGGAAATTAGACTGGGATAGAAGGTGACCAGAATTTCATGCTGATTGTAATGGTGTGATTGAATTATTTAATTGATTGTTATTTTGTGCTGATTGAGTGTGATTTACAATTTTGGGTATTTATCCCAAAATTTAATATTTTCACTAACTAATTAAAAAAATCACCAGGTGTCAATTTATAGCATCAAAAATGTGTTTTTGGACTGTGGAAATTGGTGGGATTTTCAAAGGTGAAAATATTATATTTTGGCTAAGGCCGACCGTTTACCCACACAAACTATTTATCGAGTATGATAAAATTGGTAAAATCATTAGATGATCAGGATGGTATACTATATCAACTTATGGGCTCTGATATGTCAGCTGAGAGGGAGCAATATACCGATATATTATATCAGCTTGCGGACCTTGATATGTCAGCTTAAAGCTAGCAGTATACCTAGTAGCTTCTGGTGAGCATTATTAGTATATTATATCAGCTTGCAAGTAACATGTCAGCTTAGAGTAAGCAGTATACTGTTTATCAGCTTAGAGTGAGTTATACTATCTATTTATCAACTTAGAGTGAGTAGTCTTGATTATGATCGGACTTTATAGATAATATTGATTGAGATGACCGAGAGACGGTCTTGAAGACATGGAATCGACTGAGTCGATTGATTGATGATTCGATCTGATTGGTTGAAATGATTGGACGGTTATTCGAATTGTATTAACTTGTAGGAAGAGACTGAGGCTAAGGTAAGTCCTCCAAATGTTTTTGATCTTAGGCAACCCTTAAGGCGTATTTTCTCCCTAGTCAAGTCTTAAGGGGTTGAACTTGCTGAGATATCGTCTCACCCCGTCGTGAGATAACATTTCAGGTCCCTAGATGGTAGCTCCTCGTGAGCGTTTTGGTCAACCGAAAAAGATCACATAACAGGTACTCTATATTTCGATTCATGGGCACCCTAGGGGTTTGGTCTATGAGCTCGTGAAGTATGTGATCTGGGTTGATGAGGCTCTACCCCATAAGGTACCTCATCGATATAGATCATGGTACCGTTGTGAGCGGTATGGATAAAGAGATGGTCCAATATCGAAATCCGAGGTACCTGTGTATGTGTTGGAGGTTGCTTTTGGGAAAGGCACTATAGATCCCCGAAGGTTCGATGGTAGACTTAGTGGACTCGAATCTTGAAGATCTTGGAACTCCAGTGTACACGGCTACAGGCTTAAATGTTAGTGAGCATGTGGAGCAGGAGGAAGATTAGTGGTTGTTTGCAAACCCCCCATTGTTTTGTAGACCTGATATATATATATAAGCTTAGTTGGTGTATGACTTGTTATGATATGTATATATAAGTATGTTATTGGTTTTCAAAATTGTGGCCCTACTTTCCTTTCCCATATTGTTGTTGTCTAGGGATTATTTATTTGCTTCAGCATGCGTACTAAAAGAAAAGGGACGGCGATGCATCTTGGGATGTTGCTATTTAATCAACCAAGGAGGGATGGGCACGCACTTGGAGGATGGGGCATGAAAACTTCGGCTAGCAGCGACGGCGACGCGGGGGCTCTAGCCGGCTTGGCGGGCGTTGACGGGCAAAGGAAGGCTGCTAGTTCGGCTTCTCTGTAATTTTTAGAGCTTCAAGGGTGCTAGAATGGAGGGCTCAACTAGCTGAGGAAGGGGAGGGAACAACAAGGCTTGAGGGGGTCACTTGGTCTTCAACCTATCCTCTTGTCTCCTTGACTTGGTCCCACCATGCCCAACTGGTTTCCTCAGCATTTTCCAGCCCTTTGGCTTCCACTAGAAGCCTTGGAAGTGGTCCAAAAGTGGTGTCCAAGGGGGGGCTACGAATTTGAAGACAATTCCCTCAATTCCTCTCCAATTCTCTCTTGAATTGATTCAATTCAGCTTCCAAAAATTCCACCATCGAGTCCTTGATCAAATTGGTATTTTTCCTTGCTAATAGAACCAACTTGCATCCCAATTTCGCAATAAAAAACGGTCCTCTGAATTTTCCGATCGAAAACGGCCCTTTGTCGAATTCTCACCAAAAATCTCGGTTTGCAAAAAAATCTTTGGAGGATGAGTCAACGTTCCTAAAATGACTCATGACATGACAGAATTTTATGAAATCGGATTCAAAACTTTCGACGCGATTTTAGCATGACTTAGAAATAGCTTTTAGAAATTTTTAATGCAAATGACCTTTGGTCAATTTTCTTCGAGCTACAATGAACCTTTTCAACACATTGGCAATGCTCGATAGTCATTAAAATTTCAAGGTTTCAAATATAGACACAGAGTACCAAAACGACAGAAAAATCAGTCTAGTGCCGATCGACAAGAATTTTTCAATTTGGTGGAATAACCCACGTTTAACCAGACATCTCTGTCGAACTGATCTATCTTTGATCTCTAATTGATTTTAACTGTGCCGTAATGATCTCTGAAGATAAGTACGGTCGAGTAGTCGATTCCTAGTCGAATTCTCAAGTCTATTGCATTAAAATCCCTCAATGACTTTCCCAGATAGTCTAGTTATCTCATGAGTGATCAGCTCTGAAAATAGCACTATAGACACGTCAATGAAATGCCCAATTTATTTAATTGAAAGCAGAACTGAAATTTCAAGATGTCATAGTTTTCCCAACAAAGTCTTCCCAACCAAGACTCACTTAAATTTGTTGACATGGTGGTCTAGTAATTGACCATCATACATGTCATGGCCGGCAATTTGACAACAACAAATTTTCTTAAAATGACATAGTTTTGCTTCTTCTTTTTTTTTAGTTCTTTTTTCTTTTTCTTTTGTTTCTCTTTTGTTTCCTTATGGTTGTTGTTCATCCTCTTTTTTGGAAAAGGAAGGAAAATCTTCTGGAGTGAAGCTAAAAGGATGAGGATGGTAGGCCATCTTCACAATTGAGAATTGCGATCAAGGAGCTTCATATGAAACGCCACGAAGTAGCAAAGTTGAGGCCCTTCACCACTGGATGGTCATCTAGATCTTGATGAGCTTGATGTCCATGGTCCATGTCTTCACATCTTCCTAAGCTTGGCCACTCCTCCATAACTGTCAAGCATGTGACCATCGAGAGCGAGAGTGCAAGTAAGACAACTTGGTTGGCCTAGATTTAGTTCATTTGAGATGAGAGTGAGAGCGAAATGACTCAGTCGGCCTCATCACAAACGACACCATCCTATTCGTGGTGCATCATTCTCGAAATGAACAATAACTAGAAGGTGTTGGGAAATAGAGAGGAGAGAAGAAGAAGAAACATATTGGGGAAGAATACGTAATACTATTTTTCATAATAAAAAAAATTAAGAAATTTAAGAAAGTGATAAAAAAAAATAGTAATTGGAGGTGACGTATGATTAATCGAATCTCCTTAAAACGATTAGTTCCTGTCAACGATGTTAAGTAGCTTCACTAACTTCACCTCCTAAGATATAAGACCTTGAACCTATTAGTATTGGCACTATACGAACATGATTGTGTCGAATCACTTCTTAAAAACCAGCACACTTAGAAAAACTTGAACAGAGGGGATGTAAGTGTTTTCGCTTCTTACATTGAATGAGGAATTTCAAATCTATTTATAGGGTTTTGGAATTCATATATAGAAGTGATACTTGAACCATGAATTAAATAGATACAATAATCTAGGAGATTCATAATTTAAATAAATACATGGATCCAAGAGATACATAAACTTGACAGATACATGAATTAATGAGATACATGAATGGAAACAACGTATCTCATTTTGCTCACTATTGTTGATCCATTAACCCACCATAATTACAACAATCCCCTACATTAATGGATCATCAAAACATTGTGACTTTAGAAATTCTAAATGTGCTTGTGGAAATACATTGCATTAAGATAGATAGCTTTCACTTTGAACCTTATTTAGTGAAAGCCTATCGGACATACTTAACCAGTCAGTGGACTAGGCCTTGAACCGCAGATTGTTGGTGTAAGCCCAAATGATAGACCTCACACAAAGTATCTCTATATTCATTTTTTTGGCCTTGAATCTCTCAAGATTCATGCATGCTATAAAAAATCTAGCCTTTACGGATTTTCATACAGTTGGCCAACTCCACACATATAGGTGCATTCCTATTAAAGGTATCATATCATACCTTATTAGGATGTTGAAATCCAAGTTGTAGGAATCATTAAACTCATAGCGTACCTTTCAAACGCCGTTGGAAACACTATTGTATCATGGGAATGGGTGAGAGTGCGCTCGCTAAAGTTTTCAAAATTTGCATTATCCTATTGAACCTAGTCCATGGGATTTCCAATTCCACCCTAAAACCTCTTTATTAGTTAAGCCTTTTAATATTCCTCTTGATGTGCAATTTTACTTGCTCTCTTGACAAACCTTTTTGTGAGTAGGTCCGTAATATTTTCCTTTGACTTCAAAAAATCCAAAGAAATTATAACATTTAAGAACAATTCCCTTTGTGGTTGATTAAATAGTGACGTCCCAAAACATATCGCCGACCCATTCATTTTAATGCACTATGGAAGCAATTAAATAATCCCCAGACAACAACAATATGGGATAGGAAAGTGGGGCCATAATTTTTCAAAACCAAACCACACTTATATATATACATAGTAACCCATGTCACATATAATACAAGTTGACATATAGAAACAAAGTCTACAAAACAAGGGGGGTTTTCAAACAGTTTCTAATCTTCCTCTTGCTCCACATCCTCACTAATATTGGAAACTATAGCCGAGTACACCGAACTTCCGGGGTCTTCAAGATTCGGGTATACTGTGTCTACGACCGAGCCTTAAGGAGGATCTGTTGTGCTTTTCCCAAAAGCAACCTCCAGCACATATAGAGGTATCTCAGATTCTAGTATGGGACCCTCTCTCTGGCCATCCTAAGCCTAGCGGTATCATGATCTGTATCGGTGGGGTACCTTTTTGGGTAAACCTACATCAACCCAGATTATGGACCTCACCAACTCATAGGTCCAACCCCTAAGGCTCCCATGCAACGGAATATAAGACGTTTGTTCTATGACCTTCTTAGGCTGTCCAAAATGCTCGGGAGGAGCTGCTATCTAGGGACCTGAAAATGTTATCCCACGACGAGGTGAGACGATGTCTCAGCAAGTTCAACCCCTAAGATTTGACTAGGAAGAAAATACGCCTTAAGGGCTGCCTAAGCACAAACATAAGTCAGAGGACTTACCTTTGCCTCCATTCCTTACTACAAGTAAGTTAAATTCAAATAATCACAAATCATATTATCCAATCAAATCGGATCGAGCCATTGATCAATCGAGTCAGTCAATTCTATGCCATCATGACCACTTCTCGGTCAAACCACTATACTATCTATAAGGTCCTATCAAAACATGACAGCTCACCCTAAGCTGAAGATAGATAGTATAGTTATCCCAAAGCTGATAAATTATTGCTCACCAGAAGCTGACCACAAAGTATACTGTTCGCCCTAAGCTGACATATCAAGGCCCGAAAGGTTGATATAGTATACCAATAATGCTCGCCAGAAGCTGACAATAAGGTATACTACTCACCCTAAGCCGATATATCATGGCCTATAGGCAGATATAGTATACCGGTATACTGCTCACCCTAAGCTTACATATCAGAGCTCGTAGGTTGATATAGTATACCATCCTGACCATCTATCAAATTCACCATTTTTATCATACTTGATAAAAATACTCGTGTGTGGATACACGGTCAATCTCTGCCAAAAATATAATACTTTCACTTTATAAATTTCCACTAATTATATAATTAATAAAAACATTTTTGGCTATGTAAATCGACGCCTGGTGATTTTCTAATTAAACATTAAAAATTAAATAAATTTTGGGATAAATACCCAAAATCACAAATCACACTCAATTAGCATAAATTAGCAGTCAAATAAATAAATAGATCACACCACTGCAATTAGCATAAAATTCTGGTCATTGGCTATCTCGATCTAATTTCCGGAAATAATTAATTAATTAAATAATCACGGAAAATAATTAATAAATGCCAATAAATACAACTTAGGCTGATAAAGCCTAATTTAAAACCAAGACGGGTCCGAAAAATTTTCGAACCACTCTAGATAAATACTAAAGCTTGTCTAGGCTCTAATTACACTACTTTAACCACCTAACATGCAATAACGATTAATTAAATTGATAATCTAATCTAACTATCAACATAATCCATACTTAGTTTAAAATAATCAACCCTTAAATGTCATTAACTTACTAAGCAAGGATTAGTGAGTTAAACTCACTTGTTAAGCAATCCGCTTGGATCAAAATGATGGGGACACAGAGGGGGTTGAGGCACTCCAAAGCGGGCATGCCAAACGAGGTCAATAATGACCCAAAAACAGCCCAAACAGTGGCTGGAAACCCACTACCGTTCGATTCTATTCGAGGCCGAGAGAGGGCTGATCCGGGGCCGGTTGAGCGAGCAAAGACGGCGGCGGAACTTCAGTGGGTTGAATGGACGGCTCCGGGCTTCGATGGTGGTTAGAGGCGGCTGAACAAGCTCCGGCACGACCTAAGGCAGCAAACAGGGATGGGGACTATGGCATCCGGAAATTTTGACGACCCTCGAATATCTAATGGTCCCTAACTGAGCAACGGAAGTATCGTTGAATGGTGTTATCGACACCACAACGGACATCATTTTGTTATCATCATCGAACCAATGTGCCTTGTTTAGTAATGGTCCGATCGTTGAATAAATTATAGTCTTATTGGAAACATTTCATACGTTCAAGCAAGACCAAGACTCATTCCAAATGATTCTCGACCCTGCCAACTCGAGTACGCCAGTGAAGAAACACCCAAGGATCGGCCACCGAGAGCTGCCCATTTTCTCATGTGCATGAGAAATAGGAAACCTCAAATACTTCATGCACGTTTATATTTTTCTATAGGCAGCTAACAAAAGGAAGATTGGATCACGCATGGGGGCTATTTTCCCATCCAAGCTGCCCTATGAATTTGTGTTTATTGACTAAAGAAGTCAATTAACTTAAGAGAAAGTCCAAAAGCGTGCATGCGGACGTGAGGAATCGTAACCATCGAAGGATAGCTCCATATTGCTTTTCTTTTATTTGGCCGGTCAATTATGGAAGAGGATTATTGACTAAATGCTAGGTGGCTCTTCTTTCGGTGAACAACAAAAAGGGAGGATGTGGCTTTGCGGAAGACACACCCTGCATGAAGAGTCGAGCTGGCTCGGCAAGGAGAAGGACTCGCATGCAGGAGGCCATGTACACCCTAGCTATCTTCAGTTCCTGCAGCCACCGAAAGAAGCCCCATGCAGTCGACTAAATTGTCGACAAAGTGAGGAATAAAACCCTCGTACACAAAGGGGAAGAGAGAGAGTGAACCAAGCCGAACCCAGAGCAGAAAGAGAGAGAGAGAGAGAGAGAGTGATCAAGAGAGGGTTTGAGTGAGGAAGTTTGTGAGCGAGCAGCGAGTGGGTGCACGGCGTGAGGAAGGAGGAGGTCGCCTTCCATCGAGCACGGTGCTGCCGCCATTAACGCCGCTTGTCTTCGCCACCGTTTAGCCGCGTTCAAAGACCCACGAGCTTCCCGTTCGGTTTGTCGATTGAGCTTAGGAGTGAGGCAAGTAGAAGTTCATTAATCTATGTTGTGCATGCTGTGATTATCTAGTGAAGTGCTGGTAGATTTGAGAAAACGCTGAAATGGAAACTGCATGTTGGGTTTTTGGATGATTGAGATGAAGATTGAGTGCTGTTCTATGGAGGATTAAATGTATTGTTGCTGTGTTGTGTTGGATTAAGCTTTGATGAGTGCTAGATTGAAGTTATAAGTCATTGCATGTTGCTTTTGAGTCTTGCATGTCTCGAAAATTTAGTGAAAGTTGGCTGTTTTGATTGAGCAAAGTGAAGTGATGCTTGCCAAGTGAAGAAATGAGGTGTATGTTGAGATGAGTGAGATTATGGATGAATATATGCTTTGAGCCGAGCTGTGGAAGGTTTCTTTGTTAAAAAGAACTTGCTGAAAGTGTTCTTAGGTGCTGTGGAAGAGACTTGAAGTGTTGTAAAGGAGATTGGTAGAGAAACAAATGGTTGTACTGAGCTAGAAATGAAGAAAACCGTATATGAAGATTCTGTTTTAGAGGAATATAGACAGAAAGTCTTTTTATTTGTGTCGCTTTGATTTATAATGATGAAAATAAGGAAAGGAACCATTTTACTTATGATAACATCCATTAGATTGAGTTTGGCATCTAGCTATAGCCATATGAATGTAAAAATATGAAGGTAGAAGTGAACATACTGAAAACAGTGAACTGTTTTGTAGAGGATAGCTTGACATGTGATGATTCCGTGAATTTTATGTAATTTTATAGATAGATTTGGACTTTTAACCCTTAATGAAAGTTTTAGGACACATCCTTAGGAATAACATATAAAAATTTGGGAACAAGCGGACAATATTTAGTTGGTGAAACGAATTTTCTTCTGTAGGTACTGAATTTGAAAGTTACTGCAGAATTTTGAAGGAAACAAAAAACTATTACTCTTTATACACAACGAATCTGACTTAGTGTCCTTCATGAAATTTCTTCCTTTAGGTCTTATGTATAATATATCAAAATTTCAAAGCTTTCTAAGTCCATTTAGGGGTTATTCCGAAATTGTTACTAAAACTGTGCATTATGATGTTTGAGCTGTTTTGTTCTGAATTTGCTCAATTTGTCCCAAAGGTGAATGCATCTTGAGTTGTTATTTGACATGATGATATTGGCATTCAGCATATCATGCAATATTGAGATTTGGTGAAGATTCATGGGACATCTTGTCATTGCATTGAAAAGTGTTTTGGAAATTAAAGATGTTAATTGTTACCGTTTGACCCCCGGGTCAACGATGCCCCAGGAGTCGGGATGCCTAGAGGTTCGAATGAGTCGATGCCCTTTGGATGCCCGGTTGTATGCTTGTCGGTACGTAAATCCAGAGGTGTGGGGTAACCATGTCTATGGTCCCCAGTGATTCCTCGTGATGCCAGGTGGGGTGCAAGATGCCTAGAGGTTCGAATGAGTCGATGCCCTTTGGATGCCCGGTTATATTTTGAATACATGTCCGGAGGCTTCCGTGATGCTAGGGTTGGGTGCGGAATCCCAGAAGGATGCAAATGTTGGTCCTCTGGGGGGATAAAACCGTTTGAATGATTAAATCTAATGATTATATTAAGTGTGAGTGTGGTCTGGTTATGGGACTAAATTGTATAGCATGGAATGGGACGTGTCATTACAATTTGGCCCTATGATCAGGACTTGTGTAACTGGACATGATGTATTTAATCCTTTGAAATTGCATTTGCCATTGCATTGAAGAATTTCATGATTTTGATGCATGCTTATCCATTAACTACCTGTTTTGGTCTATCTTGCATGAATCTGGATATTGATGGTACTACGTAATATAGCTTAATGAATCTTTTACTGCTGAGTGGTTGTACTCACCCCGTTTGAGGACTAACATTTCAGACTAGACAAGATACCTCTATTGCCACCGCCACCAGCAGATGGACCGAGTGATTAAATATGACCACGAGGAGGAGGATAGTAGAGGAAGAACTTTTGGATGCCGACACTGATCGATGGACTTTAAGTATACGACTGTTGGAAAAGATGTCGGTCATCTTTTGAAATATAGCCGAGTATAGAAGACTATGGCATTTTGGTGTACCGACCAATGATGTCCATTTGGTTTAAGTAAATATAAGTGTTCAGCTTTTATCTTATAAAAGTTTTAGTTGGTGTGCATTGTCTCTGAATTCGGAATAGGAGATGTTGATTATGCTTCCGCTATATAAACTGCGCAGGGACCAATCTAAAAGTTATAAACCCCCAAGATTAATGGATTTATCAAGTTTTTATGGTATCAGAGTAATCGACTTTCAAGACAAAGTGAGTGGAAGGTATCTATGGCGACCCTAACAAATCGGGGGCCGTCAAGGGGTGCCACAGGGATGATGGCACAAGATGCACAAATAGGCAAAAGCGGCGTAGCTTGCGTGAGACCTACGTGGATGAGTGTGGACACGCGACGATGGTGTTCGGTGGTTCCAGCGAGTGGCATGTGGCGTCAACGAGGAAAGGGAAGGTGCTGGTCAGCTTTGCTGGGTTGTTAAGGTCAAAACTGCAGGGAGAAAGGGGAAGGTGGTTGATGGCTTGGAAGGGAAAGGAGAGGGAGATCGGTTGGATAGGGAGAAGGACCACCTTGGTCTCTTCCTCTCCCATTTGGTCCCCTTAAGCTGGTCCCACGTCCACAGCTGGCCTCCATAGTAAATTTCCAAACCAAAAGACCCCTTCTAGAAGAATTGAGTTGGTCCAAAGGTCATGGGTTATAGGGGCATACGAATTTTGCACCCATTTGGCACAAATTAGATTCAATTCCTTCTTAAATCAACCAAATTCGGCTCCTATAAATCCAACCGTTGAGTCATCAATCCAATTGATATTTTTCCTCGTCAATTAAACTTGCTTGCATCCCAAATTCACGATCAGAAACGGTCCTCGAACTTTTCTGGACAAAAACAACCCTACCTCGACTTTTTCCCAAAAAATTCCGATTTGCAGAAAAATCTTCGGAAGGCAAGTCAACGGTCCTAAAATGACTTGTGACATGACATAACTTTCAAATTCACGGTTAATTTCGATCAAGCACGATTTTAGCATGACATAGGTTATCCGATAGCTTTTACGAATTTTTAGTGCAAATGACCCATGGTCGATTTTCTTTGAGCCACAATGAACCCCTTCGAGACATTGGCGACTCTCAGTGGTCATGAAGATCTCGAGGTTTCAAATACGGACACAAAGTACCAAAACGATAGAAAAATTAATCTAGTGCTGATTGATGAGAATTTTGCAAATTAGTGGAATCACCCAGGTTTAACCACACATCTTAGTTGAACTAACCTATCTCTGATTTTTAATCGATCTTACTATGCTGAAATGATCTTTGTAAATGAGCACGGTCGAGTAGTCGATTCCTGATCGAATTCTCAAGTCTATTACATTAAAATCCCTTATTTACTTCCCCAGATAGTCTAGTTATCTCATGAATGATCAACTCTGAGAATAGCACTATAGGCATGTTGATGAAAGGCTCGATTAATTTAATTAAAAGCAAAAGCAAAAATCCAGGATGTCACATGCCTAGACTTACCGTTTTATGTCCCAACTAAGTTTGTCTCAAATGAGAAATTGTCACTTTGGCTAGGCACCCCTACACTTTCAAAAAATAATAGGATGATAACCTCTCATTCCATAAATCATATGTAGTCTTAAGTCTTCATATGGGGTACTTTCTTAAGAATAAAGTTCACAAATAAAATTGCCTCCCTCTACAAGTTTTAAGGTGAACCCAAACTTAAGAGCATAGCATTAGCCATCTCCTTTAAAGTTTTGCTCTTCCATTCAATAACTTCATTCCATTGCGTTGTGTAAGGTGCAATTGTTTGGAGAATCATCCCCAAACTAGCACACAACTCATTTAAGTTGGAAGAACTATATTCTCCTCTTATGTCAGACCTAAGCACTTTAATTCTTCTATCAAATAGTTTCTTGACCTCATTTTAATACTTGACAAAAATGTTTATAGCCTCATCTTTGCTAGTTGAGAGACAAACATAGCAAATCAAGTAAAATCATCTATAAAAGTGGTCTATTTTCTACAAACTTTAAATCACATAGATCACTATGGATTAATTGTAGAGGTTCATTTATTATTTCAACGGATTCGAAAGATTTCTTAGCAAACTTAGCCTTATCATAAGTCTTACACTATTAATGGGCATTTAACTCAAACTTTGGAATTAGCCCCAAGTTTGTTATCTTTTTCATTATAACTTAGTTTGCATGTCTTAATCTACCAACCATAGATAAGGGAAAACAACTGTGCAAATTGAAGACTTCTCTTTATTAATAGCCTTTGGGTACAAGTATTTTGAGATTACATCAATGACAGTCACATTAGCTTTGAACAAGTCATTTTATGAGTACCTTTTCCCTACATCCCCCTTTTGGAAAGTACAAACTTATCAGATTTAAATACAATTTTGAAACCCTTCTTAATAATTATAGGGCTATGTTGACACCTAAAGTTTTGGCGACCCGTTTAGTCATTTATTGCATTAAAAAATTAGGGGTTAATTTTATCCCTGAAAAAATAGTTAATTGCATAGCATATAGTTTTAGGTGCATTTATTTTTTAATTTGCATTTACATTGGGCCGGTGACGGATAGGTTCGAATTGATGCTTCAGAAACTTTAATTTGATAAGTCGGGCTAAGCCCATGAAGAGAACAAATTGGGCCAAGCCCGTATCCTTAGGGAGATTTTATGGATTTATCTTTGTGAGATTTCAATTCAAAAGCAAATATTGCGTTTGGAAAGGCAAATATTGCATTTAAAAAAGAAATTTTTGTAGATATGGTTTTGAAAAATTAAAACCCTAATCAATGGCCTATAAATAGAATTAGATTAATATGCATAGGGTTTTGAGGGGGGCCACACAATAGAAATACATAGCCACTTAGTTTTCACATTGAAAGGGGCTATTTTCGTCGGAAAAAGGGAACACAAAAAGTAAAGAAGTGAAAAAAGAAAAGTGAAAGGGCAGAAAGTGAGGAAGTGACCGGCCATTGGAAAGGAAAAGAAAAAAAACAAAGAAAAAGGTTGACAAGACCCCTATTGTTCGGTGTTCACCTTCTTCTCCCATCCACATTTGTCATTGGAAGCCAACCACCGTTGCTTAGCCGCTCGAGGCTTCTGCTCTGCACGGCGTCACCATTTGTCCGCGACCGCACCACCACCACGCGAGCACCAACACAGCAGCAAGCCCAAGCCGATCGTCGCTAGTAGCTGCCTCGTCCCTTGCTCAATCGCACATTTGCCTGTGCCACCGCCGGATCTCCTTTCCCTACTTTGTCCGTGAGCCACCCAAGCCACCTAGCTTCGTTTCTACTCCGACACATGAAGCCTAGCTTTGCTCTTGCAGCTAGATCCGACCACCGTGACCCAGCGATCACCGCACCCTGCCTTGCCGGCCTCCGTGCAGCACCGCCACCACACCAACGCCACCGATGTGAGACTCGACAATGCCAGCAGCCACACCTGAGCCCTCTGTGACACCAGAAGCCGTTGTTGCCACGCCTACACTGCAGATCCTGAGCCCCATTGCTGATGCCAACCGTCCCCCTGTTGCTGCCAAAGCACACAATGCCCGCATTTGCTTGCCTGCTATTACTTTTCCGTCCGAAGCTCTGCCCCGCCGGTCGCCGTCCATTATGCCTAACGCTAGAATGCCCTTACCTTTCGTCTTTGCCAGCAGCACTGCAGATCACCGAGCTCCCCGCCACGCACCACTGCTGCCCTGCTGATCCGCCTATGACAATCTCACTACTCGTTCTCTCTACGATGCCGCTGCCCCTACTTTAACACAATCTACCCAGCCCAGCATTTGATAGCTCCGCCGTGCCGATCGACGCTGGTTCTACTCCACCACGCCCGCCTCGCCTACACCTCGCATTGGCCCATGCCTTGTTCCTTTGCTTGAGCACTAACGCAACAGTCACTTGCCCATCTGTGATCGGCCGGCGTTAATCCCGTGCAATTCCATCACCAACGACCGCCATCCCCACAGCTGTTTGCTTCTGCTAGTGCTTGATGCCAGCAGACCGGAAACACCCAAACGCCGAGCTGCTACTCCTCCATCACCGCATGTTGTTCCCCTTCGCTAGACCTTTGCTGAAACTCCGACCGCGACGCCCTTACCGAACCGACGACCAGCTACCCTTGGTTGAGTCCCATGAGCTACCAAGACGTGGGGTAAAAAAAAAAGGGAAGAAAGGAAAATCAATTAGGCAATTTTTCTGTTTTATTTACTTTATTCTATTTTATGTTATTTTCATTTATTTACTTTGTTTTTTAGTAGAATTATTCCTCAATGAATTATTAAGATTCCGACATGAAATAACCCCTCAAATTAGGGATTAACAGTCCAATTTTCATGCCCGAAATTTGACTCGCAATCCGTTGCAAAATCATCAATCCGATCCTATACCCGAGATTCGATTCGTGATTTAATTTTAAAATTGGTCAACCCGATCTCATGCGCGAGATATGGTTCACCAATTTTTGGATATCAATCTTATTTTACTTGATTTGCTATCGTGGTCTTTGAATCAATTTTATTTTCTTAAAAGGAAAAAATCAAAAAAAAAAATCTGAATTAGGATTATGTTCATTTTTAGAATATTCTTAGTCTTAGGGTTATCTTGCATATTTAGAATTGCAATCTCATTTCAAATTTTTAATTAAAAAAATCCAAATAATGCGTTCATTTAGGATGTTAATTTTCTTTAATTTAAATTGCACGTTTAATTATGTGTCAACTTTAATTTCGAATTTTATAAAAAAATAAAAAAAAAAAAAAATCATCATGCATATGTCATGGAGAATTAGGGCATCTTTTGTACGTCATTGCATATTATGGTAAAATTGTACTTAGTTTAATTCTAGATAATATTTTTCTTAATTTATTATAAGTTTAGGTATTTTCTTAGATAGATTGCATTTTAGGATTACTTGGGTTAAGATAATATTTTAGTTTAAATTAGGATTTGGCTTAACCTAATTCCTAATACAAATTGAATAGAATCTTAATCTAGTTAGATAATTTTCACATTTTTCCTAATTCCGAATTTCATGAAGAATACAAAAAATGTCATAGAATAAATTAGTTCCATTCTTTAGGTAGATTGCATTTTTTTTAGGAAAAATAAAAAATGTCATGTAAATGTCATATAGAATTAGATTCATGAAATACACGTCATTTAGAGATTGTTACTAAGTCCATTTAATTAGAAATTGCATGTCATTAGAATTAGGTCATTTAGTTAAATTGTATTGCATATTGCATGATTTTCATTAAACAAGTGAAAAAGGAAAAAACAAAAATTACATGTTAATTAGAAATCATATCTAGGACTGTTGATGTGAATTCTAATCTAACAACGCAGATGCTTTCGTTGCTATGAGGTAAGTCCTACAATTTATTTACTACTTTACTTGGGTGTTAAATTGGTGGTTTGCGCACCCACATAATCACTTCACATATTAGAGAAATAGATTTAAAATCAATCCAAGCTGCTTGCCAAATATTTTTCAAAATAAAAGATAAAGGTACCGAAAGAACATTAGAGAAATCTAACGTAATCAAGTCCCCGTACTCAAAATCTCTGGTTCGTAGAAGTAAAATAATCCTCCAATTATTTTACTTAGGTGTCTAATCGACCTACCGTAAACTGATTAGTGGCAACTCCCTTTTGCATGCTAGATATTTGAACCTAAGTCGCGAATTGGTATGGGCTTGGGAGAACCCGAGTTAAGTCTAGGCTTAGCAATCCATTAGCCTAATTTTAGGTGGTGCACCCGAAAATTTAGGTCATGACGGCTTGGCGACTCCGCTGGGGACTTGAGTTAAAACTCTTAGTGGACTTAGGCCAATTTTTCTTTCCTTTTGAAAAATGTTTTTGTTTGGCAGCGGGGATTCCAGGTACGCCCTAACATTTAAGGTGTTAAATGTTTTTATAGGATGGGAGGTATAAAGGGAAATGTTTGCTAACCTTTGTTTTACAGGAATGTGTAGGAATGTATGGTTTATTTTCATATACGAAGTTTTCTTTGATATAAATTATCATGCATGCTTTGCATTTACACTACACTTTTGCACACACAACCTGCCACCAGACCTGGGCCGCATAGGATCATCTATGATGGTATTGAGATGAATGTCACTTCGACCGCCTGCCCGCGGTACGAGTCGCCCATCTCAATCCCGAAGTTTCTTCTTTGGTGTCAAGGGTACCCACCTCGATTCGCATGCCCGCAACCTAGGTTGGCTCTTTGACTAAGCCGGAGTCATGAGGACCCAACATAGTCCATACGCCCGTGCTAGTCCGATCATGTGGCACCCCTTGAACGGCCCCCGATCCATTGGGGTCGCCACAGATCACACTCGCCTTTGCTTTCTCTAAACCTAAAGGTCTATTACTCTAATACCATAGAATTTTAACAAATCCATGAATCCTAAGGGTTTATATTCTTTCTATAGGTCCCTGCGCAGTTTATATGGCGGAAGCATAACCAACATCTCCATATTTCATATTCAGAAACAATGCACACCAACTAAACATTTTATAAGTTAAAGCCGAACACTTTTATTTACATAACTAGATGGACATCATGGGTTGGTACATCAAAATGCCAAGATTTTTCTAAACTTGGCTATTTTCAAAAGATACTCGACTCTATAACAACCGTGTACATAGGCCCATCGGTCAGTGTCGGCGGTCCAAAAATGCTTTATCTGCAGACCATCACTCTCGATCACACCCAGTCCAGTCCATTAGTTGGCGGTGGCGGCGGCAATGACCCCAGCATACTCCCATCATGGCAAACGAACACAATCAGAAACTCTTGGACCACTAGGCCGACGAGAGGACCAATGTCAAACATGATCAGTATCCTCACTTGAACAAAAAGCAACCCTCGTATCTCAAGATGGTGGTGCTCCGTACACTCACACTCAAGATCGACTAGTATACCATAGAATGTGCCAGGGGTGACTGGTAGCAGAGGCATATCTTCTAGTCTGAAATGTTAGTCCCCAAACGGGGTGAGTACAATCACGCAACAGCAAAAGATCCATTAAACTATACTATGCAAGCCATCATGATCCAGTTTCATGCAATACAGACAAGACAGGTGTTCAAGGAATGAGTATGTATCTAAACCATATAATTCTTCAATGCAATGACTAGTGCAGTTTCAACAAATAAGATGCATCATGTCCAGTCACACAAGTCCCGATCATAGGGCCAAACTATTATGACACGTCCCATTCCATGCCATACAATTTAGTCCCATAACCAGACCACACTCACACTTAGTATAATCATCCATTTTAACATTTAAAAGGGTTTTATCCCCCTAGAGGACCAGTGTTTGCGTCCTTCTAGGATTCTACACCCAACCTGGTGTCACGAAAGCGTCCGACATCTGGCCACAAGGCCACCGGGCATCCAGAGCATGTTACGTCACACCTCCAAGCATCTCGCACCCCACCTGGCATCACAAGGAATCTTTGGGGTGCACCATGAAAATGGTTACCCCTACCCTCCGGAATTACGTACTGACATACCACCGGGCATCCCGATGCTCCCGAGGAAAGCCTCTGGGGCACTACAGACCTGAGGCATCCACAAGGCATCAACTCATTCGATCCTTTGGGCCTCCCGACTCCCAGGGCATCGTTAACCCGAGGGTCTAACGGTAACAATTAACATCTTAATATCAAAAACACTTTTCAATGCAATGACAAGATGTCCCATGAGTCTTCATCAAATCTCAATATTGCATGATATATTGAATGCCAATATCATCATGTCAAATAACAACTCAAGATGCATTCACCGTTAGGACAAATTGAGCAAATTCGAAACAAAACAGCTCAAACATCACAATGCACAGTTTTTGTAACAATTTCGGAATAACCCCTAAATGAACTCAGAAAATTCTAAAATTTTGATATGTTATAAATAAGACCTAAAGGAAAAAATTTGATGAAGAACACTAAGCCAAAATAGTTATGTATGAATTGCAACAGGTCGCATAACTCAGCCCAGAATTTATTCCAGAATTTATACTTCCACAGTAAAGTGTCAAACATTAAAATAGATTTATGCCACTATATATGAACTTCGAAAAATCTAACTAAAATATATGTTATAGTTTAAATAATTCCTTACAGTTTTTGAGAAGAAATCAAGACCAAAATCATACTAGAGATTTCCACAAAAAATCGACCCTAGGCTACACATGAGCAACTCCGGACCACAAGGATTCCATGGAATCCGATGCCTATTCCTTGGCTAATTTTACTTTCAAAAATCCATCCAAGACTATATTTCATAATGTCATTCAAAGGAATTCAAAAACACCTATAAAAACCAAAGCATTTCCTCAATTTCTCAATCCATTTCTACTCTACTCATCCAAAATCCAACATCCAACATCCACAACCCAAACATCTCAAGTCTATTGCACTACACTAGACAACAACAGCACAACATGATATAGGTTAATGGACTTTCACTTGCCTCTAGCTATTTAGCTCAATTGTAAGCAAAACAGGGGCTCGTGGGTCTCGGGCTCGGCTCAACGGTGGCGGAGACTAGCGGCGTCGATGGCGGCAGCTCAAGCATGGAAAAAGGCGGTCCTTCTCTTCCTTCCTCATGGCTCACACACACGTGCCCGCTTCTCTCGCTCGAACTCTCTCTCTGTCCACGGTTCTGCTCACTCGAATTCTCTCTCTCACTCACTCAAGATTCTGTTCGGTTCTTCTCTCTCCTCCCCTCAATTCCGAACCCTTTTGTTTCCTTGGTTTGTTGACTCATTAGTCAATTGCATGGGAGTTTTCGGTGGCAACCAAGACTGAAGACAAGTGGAGAAAGCGTGGCTCTCCCTTGTTCGGTTTCTCCTCCCGCGCTGGCCACCGAATGAAGAGCAACGTGGCTATTGCTTGCTCTCCCTCCGTCAACAATCTCAAAACTCGTTGACTCCATTTGCCGACCGAATGAAGGGGAAGCTTGGCAGCTTGGGCCAACAATGCGTGGCCGCATGGTCTCCGTGCATGGCCCAATTTCTCTGAAGATTAATCTTTTAATCAACGCATGTGCATGGGCTAAATCACAGCTTACTTACAAGGCCGCACGATGTCACAAAAATGAACAAAGGATATTCGATTCATAGGGTACACAATTGGACTGCCAAATTTAATATAGAAAACATCTTGTCGACACCTTACTTGAAACGGACCTTGGCCTCACATGAGCGTATGAAACATTTTCGACAAAACCATAGTTCATTCAACACTCGGGCCATTGCTTAAATGCAATGCATCGGTCTAACGACGATAATATAGTCCGATGATGCTTCCGTCACTTAGTCATGGGCCGTTGTATATCTAAGGGTTGTCACAAAATTCCGGATGCCACAGATCATCCTTGTGGCTCCACTTTGATAAGCCTTATAGATTAGAAATCGAGCCATTTACCATGCGCATGTCTATGTGATTGCCGTCGATTTTCCTTGGTGAAGTAAGTTTTCTATCCCTATACCATGCAGTTTATTTTGTCATGATTTTAGTCTGTCCATGACAATCTAGGTTAGTCGTTTGATCTAATTCATTTGTCAATTAGAAATGAAATGAGGAAATTGCCATGCAATGAATCATTTGAAAAAAAAAATTGAGAATTTGTTTTCATTTCATGTCTAGGAGATTTGGTCTTGCTAGGGTGTTTATCTTTATTTTCCTAGTCCATTTTTAGGAAATGCCATTCTTGTACGAACTTTTCATGAATAAATGAAAAAAAAATGGAAAATCGATTAGATCATTGTCATGGATTGGCTTTCTATTTACACCTCATACTTACATGTTCCTGTTCATTTGAATTAGGTGATTATGGAACGATCCTGCTCACCCATCCATTCATGATCGAGAGCTAAAATGACGGATCAAAAAGAGCTAATCTCATCAAGCAAAAGTCATGCGATCTATCTTCAATGAGAAATTGCGACTCCAAGGAGAGATCCAAGAAGACTTTTTGAACCGTCTCATTTTCTCGAGATACCACTACCATGAAGAGACTAATGACCTATCAAGGGGGAAGAATATATGGGTTTGCATCACAAGATCGAGGAGGGTGAAGAATTCAAGTACACATGATTCATGGTCCTAAGTAGTTCGATTTCCTCATTTAATTAGGGGCATGCACCTTCCCCTGCGTGAGAATTTTTATCGTTTTTTAAAGGATTGGTTTCAATTTCTTCTGTGTTTGAACATCACATTCCATTAAATGTAATTCGATTGATGAATATCAATAAAATTACAAGTTTTGTTTAAAGGACGTGATAGGGTACACCAAACCAACCCGATGATGATATCCAGCCGATAAACAAAAAGAAAAATTCAAGGAGAATTTTGAGGCCTGGGCTTCATCATGCTTTCTTGTGTCAAAATGCTTAAAAAAAAATGCTTTTCCAATTGCTTTCTAAAAATTTCTTCAAAAAAATAGAAAAAAAAAAAAAACAATCTTTCAAAAAATATAATTTACCCCATTTGTCCTTTTGATCAATCTACATTCTGTTTCAGGGACAGTCTTATAGCATGCAAAGGTGTGAAAATGATCCAATCCAATTCCAGATTCTAGGGGCAAGTTTGCTCCAAACTACAGCCACCCATATGTGGTAAAGAAGGTACTTCCCGGAGGTGCCTTGATCTAGGCGGAAATGGATAGTCGTGAGTTTTTCACTCCTGTTAGTCCTAACGCTGTCAAGAAGAATTACCCATGATTGAATTTGCCATGTCATGTTTTGAACTGCAAGCATTTTCATAAATTGCCTCAATGAGTTGCAAATTCAATGGTCCAAATTTGTTACAAACCTTGCATGTTTTCTGTGATGAGTTATGTGAGATAAATTGAATGTGTCAAATGGAATACTTTGGAATGATGAAAGGCAAGCATTGTTCCATACACTTCCCATACACTAATCCTCGGTGAGTTGTGTGGAGAAATTCCATGCCCACAAGGAAAAGGGTGATCTCGCAAAGGGTACGCTAGCCAAGGTGATGAGAGGCAGTTCTTTCCTCTACCCGAAACACTACAAGTATACCATTGTTTAGCCCTTTGAGCCCACACATGAAAAGCTTTTTAAATTATCCTTACCAAGGATCATCCCATACTAGGGACAAAATTTGAAATGAATGATAGGAATTTTCTTACTCACACTTGCATCAATCTTTGAGTATTGCTTTCACAGTGTAACTTGTACGATAATTTGAAGTGCCTTAGGACGACGAAGAGCAATTCTTTTTTTATCCTATACACTTTATCCATTGCATAGCCCACTTGAGCCTATGAATTTATTTCATATTAAACCCAGTTGATAATCATCCCCCACACTAGGGCAAGGTAAAGAAAAGAAAAATATTCAAGTGGCATGGTCTAGAATGATAAAAGATGGAGGCTGTGTAAGTCCAAAGAAAATAATTGCAAAAAATGGGGCATGGAAAAAGCAGTGTGCCTGGTAAAAGCAAGACCAATGCCCAGAAAAGAAAAAATCAAACACTTGAGTCATATCACCCACAAGGCGTACTAAAAAACTCAAATGTTGTTGCAATCAATGGAGTTGTGATGTGAAAGAAAATCTTCGACGGTGGAGGAGAAAATTGGTGGAAATGTCTAGATAATCACCAACTTTGACCCCCTAAACACTTTTTGAGCCTAATGATCATTTCACTTCTCAACCCATGAACCAAGCCTACGTTACGTCCCTTGCAAAGAGTCTCTTTAGATTAAGGCACTTGAGTTAATGTAAAAGTTCATATGTTTGAAAGCATCGCTTGAAGAAGTGCGAGTAAGATAATTTCTGCTTCATTTCGTATGTTTCTTGACTTGTAAACCCCAAGATGATTGTGGAACATTACTCATTTTTTCAATAGCCTCAACTCAAAGAGTCCTCTTTGCTAAGCCATTGCCCAAGCCCGCATTACGATCCTTGGTTAAAGACCTCTCAGATTGGTAAGGTCGTACCACTTGCGAGATTACTCAAACCCTTATTTGGCATGACAATGGTGAGATAAAGCGATTGTCGAGATCCTGCATCAAAGGTAGAATGAAATAACCCTTTCAATGAAGATGAGTGAAAAGCCCTTTCAGACTGAAAGATCCCTTATTTGACACATCCATGACACTTATGTGTTCAAATTGGAATATTCTTTTGAAATCTTTCCCAATGAAAATTAGGTGATACATGGTTGATAGAAATCATTACGCATGAACCTTACTTGAATTAATGCATGTGTTATTTGTAATCACAAAATACATGTTGCCTCTCTTACAATCATGTTTTATAGGAGACAATCCTCAAGGAATAGAGATGTCACCAGGTAAGTATATCCTATCCATACCTTAAATACTTGTCGTTGCACAAGTATTCCCCTTTTAAATACATTGACACTCAATTGAGTTGTCTTCAAAGATTTTTCTCCAAATTCAGTCTGATTAAGGCGACCGAAGAACGGTTCGGGTCCTGGTCAGATGATCTATGTTGCAACGCTGGGTGACGGAAGAATGGTTCGGGTCCTCGCCAAGCAAAATCTCCGTTTAAGCGATCGTAGAATGGTACGAGTCCTAAACAACATTTATTGCTCTAACAGGTGACCGTAGAATGGTACGTGTCTTGGAAAAGTAATTTCCCCATTCAGGCGACCGTAGAATGGTGCGGGTCCTGGGAAAACAATTTTCTTCGTCAAGGCGACCGTAGAATGGTATGGGTCCTCAACAACACCTATTCCTTATTTAGGCGACCGTAGAATGGTACGGGTCCTGGAAAGTGAATCCCCATTTAGGCGACCGTAGAATGATACGGGTCCTAGACAACCTTTATTTCCTTATTTAGGTGACCGTAGAATCGTACGGGTCCTGGAAGGTGAATCTCCATTTAAGCGACCGTAGAATGGTACGGGTCCTAGACAACCAAACACTGCCATACTGGGCAACCGTAAAATGGTACGGGTCTTGGGAAAGCAATTTCTTTACAAAGCCATGTTACTATTCTGGGAGACCATAGAATGGTACGAGTCCTGGACATGTAACACCAACTATCTTGAATTACTCTACTCTTATTGAAGGTAAGATATTCTTGGTAGGTTCCTTTGACATCTCAGTCTGGATCTGGATGTCTTGATTATTTTCATTTAAACATTTCACTCTGGATGTGAATGTTTTTAATCTTTCTCGTTATACCTTAGTCTAGATCTAGGTATTTCGAGTTCAAAATTATTGACATCTCATCTGGATCTGGATGTCTTAACTATTTTGTCTAAACATTTCAATCTGGACGTGAATGTTTTTTCGAGCTTTCTCATTATACCTTAGTCTGGATCTAGGTATTTCGAGCACAAATCTTGACATTTCAATCTGGATCTGGATGTCTTAATTCTTTATGTTAAACATTTCACTTTGGATGTGAATGTTTTTGAGCTTTCTCGTTATACCTTAGTTTGGATCTAGGTATATCGAATTCAAAAATCTTGACATCTCAGTCTGGACCTGAATGTCTTAATTTTTTTCGTTAAACATTTCACTTTAAATGTGAATGTTTCTCGACCATTCTCGTTATACCTTAGTCTGGATCTAGGTATATCAAGTTCAAAATCTTGACATCCCAGTCTGGATCTGGATGTCTTAATTCTTTTTGTTAAACATTTCACTTTGGATGTGAATGTTTTTCTAGCTTTCTCGTTATACCTTAGTGTCGATCTAGGTATTTCGAGTTTAAAAAATCCTGACATCTAATTCTAGATCTGGATGTCTCAATTCTTTTCATTGAACATCTCACTTTGGATGTGAATGTTCTCCTCCGTCTTGATGTCTCAATTTAACTCTTCAAGAAACCTGAGTGAAAACTAGGTACTTATGGAGCAAATAAGGATTTATCATGTACCTTAAGATGCTCTACCGCACTGATTGGTAAGTAACTGTAGGTACGTTCCTTTCTTTCGCGTCATGCATTTGTATTAGCGTTTTCATGCATCATATAAATTGCAGTCAAAAATGGAATTCATTTTCCAACAAAAAATCATTCAATGCATGTGTATAGTCAAAATTTAGGTCTCAATTTGTCTTTGATGGCAACCTCTTCGAGCTCACCTTCAAAGAGGGGCAGCTGTTGACACCTAAATTTTGGCAACCCATTTAGTCATTTATTGCATTAAAAAATTAGTGGTTAATTTTATCCCTAAAAAATAGTTAATTGCATAACATATAGTTTTAGGTGCATTTATTTTTTAATTTGCATTTACATCATTGGGCCATTGACGGATAGGTTCAAATTAATGCTTCAGAAACTTTAATTTGATGAGTCGGGCTAAGCCCACGAAGAGAGCAAATTGGCCCAAGCCCGTATCCTTAGGGAGATTTTACGGATTTATCTTTGTGAAATTTCAATTCAAAAGCAAATATTGCGTTTGGAAAGGCAAATATTGCATTTGGAAAAGAAATTTTTGTGGATATGGTTTTGGAAAATTAAAAACCCTAATCTCTGGCCTATAAATAAATTAGATTAACACGTGTAGGGTTTTGAGGGGGGCCACACAATAGAAATACACGGCAACTTAGTTTTCACATCGAAAGGGGCTCTCTTCGTCGAAAAAAGGGAACACAAAAAGTAAAGAAGTGAAAAAAGAAAAGTGAAAGGGCAGAAAGTGAGGAAGTGACCGGCCATTAGGAAGGAAAAAAAAAAAAAACAAAGAAAAAGGTTGACAAGACCCCTACTATTCCGTGTTCACCTTCTTTTCCCATCCGCATCCATCGTTAGAAGCCAACCACCGCTACTCAGCCATTCGAGGCTTCTGCTCTACACGGCGTCATCGCTTGTCCGTGACCGCACCACCACCACGCGAGCACTAACACAGCAGCAAGCCCAAGCTGATCATCGCCAGTAGCTATCTCGTCCCCTGCTCAATCGCGCCTTTGCCTGCGCCACCACCGGATCTCCTCTCCCTACTTTCTCCATGAGCCACTCGAGCCACCTAGCTTCGTCTCTGCTCCGACGCACAAAGCCTAGCTTCGCTCCTGCAGCTAGATCTAACCACCGTGACCTAGTGATCGCCGCACCCTGCCTTGCCGGCCTTATGTAGCACCGTCGCCACACCAACGCCACCGCTATGCAACTCGATGATGCCAGCAGCCAAGCCTGAGCCCTCTGTGACACCAGAAGCCGCTGTTGCCGTGCCTTCACTACAAATCTCGAGCCCCAGTGTCGACGCCGAACATCCTCATGTTGCTGCTAAAGCACCTAACGCCTGTATCTGCTCACCTGCTATTGCTCTTCCGCTCGAAACTCTGCCTTGCCGGTCGCCGTCCGTGAAGCCTGACGCCAGAACGCCCTTACGTTTTCTCTCTACCTGCAGCACTGCAGATCACCGAGCCCCTCACCACGCACCGCTGCCGCCCTGTTGATTCCCCTGTGACGATCTCATTGCTCATTCTCTCTGTGATGCCACTGTTAGACAATTCATTTAATACTTGATGCGGAAATTCAAAGTAAACAATGATCTTTTGATCTTCATGATTTTCACTATTAGATGAAGACATACCTTTATCCATAGCGCTACGCTTGATGATGATCGTTGTAGAAAACCCAATGATCTCGAACCAAAAGAAGAAATCTGATTTCTCTCCCTTAACCCACTAAACCTTACTGTATTCAATCGATGGAGGAGAGAATACCAATTTCCTTTTGTTATTGTTGTTCGTATGTGGGTGGAGAGAGGACCGGACTCTTTTATACGTTCGTTGAAAAGGTGCCTTCCATCAAAGCGATATACCCTTTCGTTTTATTAGAGTCGTACCTTCTCGTAACCAATAATTATTTATAGCATTTCAATAATTATTAAACCATATAATAAATCACATAATATGGGCCACAATAATTCTTACATTCTCCCACTTGGCCCATATGATGTTCCTTTCATGGTTTAATAAAGATTGTAATGTGCACAATAAGATTATGCTATAAAATTTCATTAAATTGGCAATGACATAATAATCACAATTAAGTAAAGAAAACTAATGCGAGTCATAGCGGTTGTATGTCATTAATCGACATAGTCCCTTCTATGCACTACAACTATAGCACTTTACTTAACATGATCCATAAATGAGAAGTACAGTAATAGTCCAACCATAATGTTTCTTTAGAAACTATCCTGTTTAACATTAATCTATTTCCATAACGTATACTAAATAGAAAACAGGAAATATCAGAAACACGTAAGTGAGCTCAAAGTGTCAAATATATAAACTCAATACAATCATAATACAAACATTAATGACATCTAATAATGTCCATATTTTCAACATGCTCATTAAATGTTTAGGGCGGCAGTCCTTTTGTTAAGGGATCTGCTATCATAAGTTTAGTACTAATGTGCTCAATTGACACTCTTCGTTTCTGAACTTCTTCTTTAACAGACAAGTATTTGATCTCCATATGCTTAGCATCCTTAGAATACTTGTCGTTCTTAGAGAAGAAAACTGCTGCAGAGTTATCACAATAAATTTTCAGCGGCTTGGCAATACTGTCGACAATTACAAGCCCTAAAATAAAATTCCGTAGCCATAATCCATGAATTGTGGCCTCAAAGCATGCCACAAATTCAGCTTCCATAGTGGATGCAGCAATAATTGACTGCTTCGCACTCTTCCATGAAATTGCCCCTCCAGCTAGAAGAAATAAGTAACCAAACGTTGATTTTCTTGTATCGGCACATTCGGCTAAGTCTGAATCTGAATATCCAATCACCTCGAGATGATCAGATCTTTTATAAGTGAGCATATGATTCTTCGTTCCTTGCAAGTATCTAAGAACTTTCTTTGCAGCTTTCCAATGATCCATTCCAGGATTACTTTGATACCTACCAAGCATTCCGACAGCAAAACTGATGTTTGGTCTGGTGCAAGTTTGTGCATACATTAAGCTCCCCACAACAGATGCATAAGAAATATTTTTTTATTTGTTCTCATTCCAATTCACTTTTCGGACATTGCATAAGACTAAATTTGTCACATTTCTGAATTGGAACTATTCCTACTGAACATTTACTCATATTAAATCTCTCTAAAATTTTCTCAATGTAGGCTTTCGAGACAATCCTAATAATCCTTGTGATCTATCACGGAATATTTCTATTCCTATCACATACGTTGCCTCTCCCATATCCTTCATTTCAAAATTCTTAGAGAGAAATTTCTTGGTTTCATGTAACAAACCAATATCATTAGCAGCAAGTAAAATATCATCAACATACAGAACTAGAAAAATAAACTTGCTCCCACTAATCTTCATATATATACACCGATCAACGTTGTTTTCCTTAAATCCAAATGAAGTTATGGTATCATTAAACTTAAGATACCATTGTCGGGAAGCTTGTTTAAGTCCATATATTGACTTCTTTAATTTACATATCATGTGTTCCTTTCCTTTAACTGAAAAGCCTTCAGGTTGATCCATATAAACCTCTTCTTCTAAATTCCCATTAAGAAAGGCGGTTTTTACATCCATTTGGTGTAACTCCAAGTCATAATGAGCCACCAAAGCCATAATGATTCTAAGTGAGTCCTTCTTAGAGACTGGTGAAAATGTCTCTTTATAGTCAATGCCTTCTTTCGGAGTAAAACCCTTTGCAACAAGTCTGGCTTTATGTCGTTCAATATTGCCTTTTGAGTCGCGCTTAGTCTTAAAGACCCATTTACACCCGACCTTCTTACATCCTTTAGGCAATTCAACTATATCCCAAACTTGATTTTGATGCATGGATTTTAATTCTTCTTCCATGGCATTAAACCATTCATTAGAATCTTCACATTCCATGGCTTGGGAAAACGAATCTGGATCATTTCCAATTCCTAAGTCAATTTCTGACTCTTGTAGATAAACCATATAGTCATCAAAAATAGCCGACCTCTTTTCTCTTTGAGATCTCCTTAATGCTATTTCTTGTGACTCGGCTATTGGAGGTTCATTATTGACATCTCTATTATCGAGTGTTTGTTCATTAATTTGTTGTTATTGATTATTGTTAGATTGTACTATAATATCAGGAACAACAACTTTAGAAGCTTTGGGTGTAGGAACTTCTACCCTTACTTCTTGAATGCAAGCATCACGCATTCTCAATGAACCTAGCATTTCCAGATTCAACAATTCTTGTACTATGATTAGGACAATAAAATTTATACCCTTTGGATTTCTCTGCATAACCAATGAAATAACCACTGGCCATTCTTGAATCCAATTTCCTTTCATGTGGATTATAAATTCTTACTTCTGCTTGACAACCCCAAACATGTAGGTGTCGTAAACTAGGTTTCCTTCCCGTCCACAGTTCAAAAGGAGTCTTTGGAACTGCCTTACTAGGAACCCTGTTTAATAAGTACATAGAAGTCTTTAAAGCATACATCCACAAAGATAAGGGTAAAGATGAATGACTCATCATACTCCTAACCATTTCCATTAAAGTACGGTTACGCCTTTCTGCTACACCATTTTGTTGTGGTGTACCGGCATTGTGTATTGAGCACAAATGCCATGTCTTTCAAGGAATTTAGCAAATGGACCTGGACATTGTCCCGATTCATCATACTTTCCATAATATTCACCACCTCTATCCGATCTTACTATTTTCACCTTTTTATCTAATTGCCTTTCAACCTCTTTAATATACACTTCAAGTGCATTCACTGATTGAGACTTATCATGCAATAGATAAATGTAGCCATAACGTGAAAAATCATCAATAAAAGTGATGAAGTAACTTTCTTTACCCAAAGATGGAACATCAAATGGACCACATATATCGGTATGTATAATTTCAAGAAGCTCTGTGCTTCTTGTGGCACCTTTCTTAGTGTGCTTTGTTTGTTTACCTTTAATACAATCAATACACACTCCAAGGTCAGTAAAATCCAAATTTGGAAGAATTTCATTATTCACTAATCTTTTCATTCTTTCCTTGGATATATGACCCAAACGTTTATGCCACAAGTAAGCAGAATTTTCATCCACCAAACTTCGTTTAGTGCCAACATTATGATGCAAGGTCATTAATGTCTCAACAAAAGTATAATCAAGTCTAAATTTGTAGAGACCATCACATAAAGTTCCAGTTCCAATAAGAGTATCACTCTTAAATAGACTGAAAGATTCGGATCCAAACTTACAATAAAATCCCGCCACATCAAGTCTTGGCAAAGAAACTAAATTGCGAGAAAATGTAGGTACACAAAGGGTTCGAAACAAATCCAAATAATGCCCAGTATCTAAAGATCAAACGGTAAGTGCCAATGCCTTCAACTGGAGCTTTGTTTCTGTTCCCCGTAATCACATAACTTTCATTTGGCTTTATAGTTTGGATCGTAAGAAATCCCTGTATCATATTTGACACATGAGTGGTGGCACCAGAATCAATCCACCAAGTATTATGAGGAACTTCAGTAAAGTTTGATTCAAAACATACTAAAGCACAAGGCTTACCTTTCTTTTCGAACCAAGCCTTACATTTCAGACAATCTTTCTTCAAGTGTCCAATTTTGTTGCAAAAATTACACTTACTAAGATTGTGTTCATTCTTGTGGATTTGAGAAGCCTTTGAAGAGTCATTCAGGACGTGTAGTCCTTTCTTCTTGCTCCTTCCACCTTTTTTCTTGAAATTCTTTCGAACTCCTTGATGACTTGAGAGGTGAACAGAATGAGCCTTTTGATTCTTTATCCTTGTTTCCTCTTGAACTAGCATACTTGGCCAATTCATTTACATTCCACTTATCCTTTATAGTGTTGTAATTCATTTGAAATGGCCCATATTGCTCATGAGGCAAAGAATTAAGTATAAATTGTACTAAAAAGTACTCATCCACGTTCATTCCCAAAGTCCTTAACTTTGCTGCTAAATTCGTCATCTCAAGTATATGCTCATGCATGGTACGTGAACCATCATATTTCATGGTGGTTAGTGTGCTCATCAATGTACCAGCAAGTGACTTATCAGCAGTTTGAGAACGCTCTTCCACAAATTTCATAAATTCCTTAGCATTGTTAGTCTTGGGAAGAGAAGTCTTTAAGTTGTTTGCAACTGTCATTCGCATGAACATTAAGCTCAGTCTGTTCGATCTTTCCCAAGCTTTATGGAAAGACTTTTCATCATTGCTACTTTCATCAGTAATAGCAGCTGGTTTCTCAGCTTGAAGCGCTAAATCAAGATCCAGGACACCTAAGTGAAATTGGACTTGTTCACTCCAATCAGGAAAATTTATCCCATTGAATAAGGGAACAGATGAGGCGTGCGAATGGAGTGAAACAGGTATAGATACTGCAAATGTGCAAGAAAATACTCATGCATTAATGCTTTGAGAATATCACCTAATCAGATTCAAACTAAATTACACATGCACATCATAGTTCTCCTTTGGGCGATCCTATGATATACAAAAATATATATAAACCATAATGATGCTAATAAATTTTATTTGATAATTGTAAATATTTCTTATTAAAATTTATTTGTTATCTTTGGATATACAAACAAATTTAACAAGTCATATTAATTATCAACTATCATGTTCATGAATTATAAGAAAATAATTAACCTTTGGGTTAATCCCTAAGTTCTTATAATAAATGAACTTCAATATACCCATAACTCCAATAATGATATAAAACATATCAATTTCATATATAGCATCAATTAATCATGGGTAATTGAATAAAATAATTTACAATATCAAAAAATTCAAAAGACTTCAAGGTTCGGCCACTTTGGTGACTAACAAACCTTTCATAATATGAATTTTTTTTTTAATATTGTAAAATACAAATATTTACCAAATTTGCACACAAGGACAAAAACTTAATCAAAGCATAAGGGCAAAATCGTAAAATCATAATTCCATAAGGGCAGAATCATAAGTTTAATATCCAGGGGCAAAATGGTAAATAATCAGCAATTGCTGTAATTATTAATTAAACAGGGGCATAACAATAAATAAATTGCGAGAAGGACAAAATGGGAATTTTAAAAATGGCATAGGGGCAAAAACGCAAATAAGACCGCGCGGGGACGTCAGGCGCGTGCTCGGCACGCGCCTTCATCCTCCGCGGGCGCGTGCCCCGCACGCGCGCGTTCAGCGCGCAGGCGCGTGCTCGGCACGCGCTTGGCAACTGCCGCAGGCGCGTGTCCCGCACGCGCCTGCCAACCGTAGCGCCGTTCCGTGCGCGTGGGCTCCACGCGCGCAGCGATTTCGCGCGCGGGCACGTGGGATCCACGCGCCTGCAACCACAGCGCGCGTGGATCCACGCGCCTTCTTCCCCACGCGACAGAACGCCCCTCTTCGCCGTTTTTCGCCGTTCCGCCACGGTTTCGCCGGCCGTTTCTTCTCCGGCAGCCCATCCCAGACACAAATAAATAATGGGTTTTGAAGAGCATGCTAGCACGACCACATGGCTTTAAGTTTCGGCGAAAATGACCAAAAAATTGGCCCCAAATCAAACCAAAGTTTCCCCAAAACGCAAACCCTCCACCACCGCCACTTCCGCCGCTCGATTAGCCTCCGACGAACACCGATATACCGGAAAAACTCATGCCTAATGTTCCTCATGGCAGTGCGATGGTGTGGGTCCGAAATCAAGCGGTGGATCGCCGGATTTCCCCCGGAATCGGCGAGTTTCTTACTTGCCCTCAAAATTCTGAATTTTTTTTTTTTCGTCCTTTTCCACTCACGCACAGTAACTTTTCTTCACCATTTTAGTCCATGAAGAACGTTCCATCATTCGGATTCTTTAACAGAACCTTCCAAAACATTTCAACAACAACAAATGCTACGAACAGGATCATTCAACAAATCATCATGCATAAATCATAATATTTCTTTAAACGGAAAAATCATGAGATCATAAACCAAAGGCTCTGATACCAACTGTTAGACAATTCATTTAATACTTGATGCGGAAATTCAAAGTAAACAATGATCTTTTGATCTTCATGATTTTCACAATTAGATGAAGACATACCTTTATCCATAGCGCTACGCTTGATGATGATCGTTGTAGAAAACCCAATGATCTCGAACCAAAAGAAGAAATCCGATTTCTCTCCCTTAACCCACTAAACCTTAATGTATTCAATCGATGGAGGAGAGAATACCAAATTCCTTTTGTTATTGTTGTTCGTATGTGGGTGGAGAGAGGATCGGACTCTTTTATACGTTCGTTGAAAATGTGCCTTTCATCAAAGCGATATACCCTTTCGTTTTATTAGAGTCGTACCTTCTCGTTACCAATAATTATTTATAGCATTTCAATAATTATTAAACCATATAATAAATCACATAATATGGGCCACAATAATTCTTACAGCCACTGCCCCTGCTTTGACACGATCTACCCAACCCGGCGTTTGATAGCTCCGCCGTGCCTTCACCTGCTGTCTCCTGTGCCGATCGACGCTGGTTCTGCTCCTCGTCTCGCTTGCACCTCGCGTCGGCCCACGCCTTGTTCCTCTGCTTGAGTGCTAACGGCACAACCGCTTGCCCATCTATGATCAGCCGGCATTCGTCCCGTGCAATTTCATCGCCAACGATCGCCATCCCCACAGCCGTTTGCTTCTGCCAGTGCTTGACGCCAGCAGACCCGAAACACTCAAATGCCGAGCTGCTGCTCCTCCCTCGCCGCACACTGTTCCCCCTCACCGAACTTTCACCAAAGCTCCAATGGTGATGCCCTTACCAAACCGACGACCAACTACCCTTGGTTGAGTCCCACGAGCTGCCAAGCCGTGGGGTAAAAAAAAAGGGGAAGAAAGGAAAATCAATTACGTATTTTTTTCTTTTTTATTTACTTTATTCTATTTTATGTTATTTTCATTTATTTACTTTGTTTTTTAGTAGAATTATTTCTAAATGAATGATTGAGATTCCGACATGAAATAGCCCCTCAAATTAGGGATTGACAGTCCGATTTTCGCGCCCGAAATCCAACTCGCAATCCGTTGCAAAATCATCAATTCGATCTCATGCCCGAGGTTCGATTCGCGATTTAATTTTAAAATTGGTCAACCCGATCTCATGCGCGAGATATGGTTTGCCAATTTTTGGATATCAATCTTATTTTACTTGATTTGCTGTCATGGTGTTTGAATCAATTTTATTTTCGTAAAAGGAAAAAATCAAAAAAAAAATTTGAATTAGGGTTAGGTTCATTTTTAGAATATTCCTAGTCTTAGGGTTATCTTTCATATTTAGAATTGCAATCTCATTTCGAATTTTTAAATAAAAAAATTCAAATAATGCGTTCATTTAGGATGTTAATTTTCTTTAATTTAAATTGCACGTTTAATTATGTGTCAACTTTAATTTCGAATTTTATAAAAAAAAATACAAACAAAATCATCATGCATATGTCATGTAGAATTAGGGCATCTTTTTTACGTCATTGCATATTAGGGTAAAATTGCACTTAGTTTAATTCTAGATAATATTTTTCTTAATTTAGTATAAGTTTAGGTATTTTCTTAGATAGATTGCATTTTAGGATTACTTGGGTTAAGATAATATTTTAGTTTATATTAGGATTTGGCCTAACCTAATTCCTAATACAAATTGAATAGAATCTTAATCTAGTTAGGTAATTTTCACATTTTTCCTAATTCCGAATTTCATGAAAAATACAAAAAAAAATGTCTTAGAATAAATTAGTTCCATTCTTTAGGATAGATTGCATTTTTTAGGAAAAATAAAAATGCCATATAAATGTCATATAGAATTAGATTCATGAAATGCACGTCATTTAGAGATTGTTGCTAAGTCCATTTAATTAGAAATTGCATGTCATTAGAATTAGGTCATTTAGTTAAATTGCATTGCATATTGCATGATTTTCATTAAACAAGTGAAAAAGGAAAAAACAAAAATTACGTGTTAATTAGAAATCATATCTAGGACTATTGATGTGAATTATGATCTAACAACGCAGATGCTTTCGTTGCTATGAGGTAAGTCCTACAATTTATTTACTACTTTACTTGGTTGTTAAATTGGTGGTTTGCGCACCCGCATGATCACTTCACGTGTCAGGGAAATAGATTTAAAATCAATCCAAGCCGTTTGCCAAACATTTTTCAAAATAAAAGATAAAGGTATCGAAAGGGCGTTAGAGAAATCTAACATAATCAAGTCCCCGTACTCAAAATCTCTGGTTCTTAGAAGTAAAATAATCCTCCAATTATTTTACTTAGGTGTCTAATCGACCTTAACTGATTAGTGGCAACTCCCTTTTGCATGCTAGATATTTGAACCTAAGCGTGAATTGGTATGGGTTTTCTAGGCTTCCATTAGCCTAATTTTAGGTGGTGCCCGAAAATTTAGGTTCTAGAAATGAGATTCCACCATAGGATGAGCACATTTAGCAATGATTTTCTTACCGGAGGTGAACTTATCCATTCCTCTCTCCCCTATTGTATAGTTAAATATGGAGCTTCTCTTCTTCCTTATAGGATTGTGTGTTTATCCACCCAAATATGATTTGTGGCACCTGTGTCCAATCACCAATCAATATTATTCGACGCCAAGAATACCTTAGACATCACTACAACAACCAATCTTTCAGCATCTTCTCACTCTATCAAATTCAACTACTTGGCTGCACCACCACCCCCGCCTTTGTTTGGGTGCTTCTTGCAATCATTAGTCGATGGCTAGGTTTATTGCAAACAAAACATGTTCCTTAGAATTTCTGGGACTATTCCTTTTGCTTGTCGTTTCCTTGAAATGACTTCTTTCTCTTTCTGTCTTGATTAGAATTGGAAAGCTTCATAGCGTTGGCCTTCGATTCCATAGGACAGTTTGCATTCCTCCTATTGTCCTTCTCAATTTTGAGGTGCAAAATGAGACCTTCAATGCTCATCTCTTTTCATTTATGCTTCAAATAATATTTGAAGTATAGCTAGCTCAAAGGCAACTTCTCAATTCTTGATAATAACTACCACTTAGAATGATTCACTAAGTCATTCTCTTAGTAAATATGTCGTTCAGAATTATTTGCAATTCTTGGACCCGATTCATGATAGATTTAGAATCTACCATCTTGAATTCCATGAATTTGGTAACCACAAATTTCTTGATGCCCGCGTCCTCAGTTTTGTATTTCTTTTCTAAGGACTCCTATAATTGTTTGGCCCTATCAATGTTACAATAAATATTATATAAGGAATTTACCAAATAGTTAAGGATATAATTTTAGCATAGGAAATCCCTATGCTTCCATGCTTCGATGATCATGACATCTTACTCATTTGAATTAATTATTAGGTACACCTCTAATAAATTCTTGACCATATTCAGAGTGGTCAAATAGAGATACACCTTCTTCTGCTACTGCTTAAAGCCCACATCAGTGAATTTCTCCAATATTTTATTTAGTATTACTAGAGGTGTTACCATCAAACTAGAAAAACTTGTTGAACCATCCATCCAAAAATTGGACCATATGCCATTTGGCTTGTGCTATTTTGGGAAAAAAAATCTTGAGTATATTAGTTAAGTGACTTGTACCCATACCACTATAGATGGTTTAGGCTCAAGGGCTCGCAACATCTACTTCCATAACACCAAGCCACAAGGTCCGAACCTTGTTGGTCGAAACAACCATAGGAACATCTCCAAGAACATTTAGAATATCATTAGGTAGAACATTTAGAATATCATTAGGTACATCATTGTTATCAGCCCTCTCGATTTTCTACCAAACCCAACAAAAAGTGAGAATGTTAATAATCGCCTTAAGATTGTTGAAAAATATAGAAAAAAGAAGAAGAAGAAGAAGAAATGTTGGGAAGAATACATAACATTGTTTGTTGTAATAAGAAAATTAAGGAATTCGAGAAAGGAAAATGATGATAAAAAGAAATAGTAATTCAAGATGAGGTACGGCTAACCGAATCTCTTTAAGATGATTAATTCCTATCAATAGTGTTAAGTAGCTTCACAAATTTCACCTTCCAAGATATAAAACTTTGAACCTGTTGGTATTTGTCATGCCCCGAGCCCTACCCTTAGCTTAGGAACACAACTTCCTTCTCCTCATGGGATTAATTCACGTTGTCCCAAGAGGTGTCACCATCCCATTGATTTTTATCTTTTATTAAGCATATGTGGAAGCATGCAATTGCCAATCACTTAATCAATCATCAACAATCAAACAATGAATAGTTAGAGAGAAACACACTCACATAGTACACAACTTTCCAGCTTTATTTATCTAATCAGAACGTTTACAATTTACAAGCCCTCACTTCCAGGGCTGTTCTAATCCGGTCATCCCCTCACACTCAAAAAGATATCAAAGGGAGGGGAAGGATAGAAAGCTGCAAGGGGAATGCCCATTTCTTCCATCGAAATCTAATTAAAAATCAACTTCCCTACTTAGACCTATCCCTAGGCATCATCCACTAGGTTGTTTGGTGGGCTTATGTCCTCACCCGATCTGGGGGACCATGAAACCCATAGAGAGGTCCAAAATAGTCTCCATTGAACCATGCATATCATGCCCCCATAGCAGTGCAAGGCAAGGTCGCAATACCCCTCACCAACCCAAATGTGGTGGTGACCCATTGGAAAATAACGTCCCCTCTAAACACATCTATCATTGTAGTCTCCATGTTAACAAGCACTCCAAAGCGCGTGAAGCGGTGCGATAAAGGATCCATAACTATCGACTTGAAAAAGGTTTAACAACAACTGTGAGTTAAAAACTCAATAAGTAAAGATCCTAAACCTCCTATAAGCCTTGATGTCTTGCATCGAAGTCTTGCAATTTCTGACCTAAACATGTCAATGGCAGATTAATAGCAAAGTTTAAGTTTTGCCTTAACTATATACGAGATGGAACCTATCCTTGACCTACGTTCCTCGAGTCCTAAATAAAGGCACATAATCCACATGTGTCTTAACTAGTGCAGATAATAGCTAGAATATTCACACTTGATGGATATGTGCAACTACAACATTATCAAAGCTTTCGAGACTCAAATTACAACCTGTAGAACATCCACATTACTCCCACTTTATGAATCATGATGATCATGGCATGCACATGCCTTCCAAGTCACTAAAATGGCATCTAAATCATGCACGTGTCTCATGCATCTTATATAAGTCCATGCCAAACCTACGCGACCCATAAAATCACTTTAAAAGTATGCACATAGCACTCAAATACTTCACACATGTTTGGCACCTCGAGAATCACATGGCATTCCATACTACCATGCTATCTTGAGTCCAATTATTAATCATACATAGCCAAAACCCTACGGCTCCTTCATAAACTTTCGAGATAGCATCTCGCTCCCTTGAGCACGGCATCCAAAATCTATCAGGCATCCGAAATCCATCAAGCGTTCTTTCGTTATAACACATCCCACGAATGACATCACATTGACATGGGGACATCCCGTTGACTTGGGGGTATCATTTCATTCTCACTAAAGAGGCATTCCTTTGACTTGGGGGCATCGTCCCAAATCCATCGATGATGGTATTCCTCATATGACCACATGAATCAAGTATTCAAGCAATCGGTTTTATGTTTCTCGTTCTATAAAAATCCATATGTAAAGATCACACCATATAACACTCAAACACCCATCCATAGCATTCATATATGAAGATCAAGCATAAGTTGCGATAGCAAATGATCCATAACAACAATCATGGCAAATCTAGCCTAAGTAAACCATTCTCACAACTCACGCTAAACCCGAGCAATCTCAAATCTCACATACTTGTCCCTCGATCAATCCCAAACCACATAGGTCAAGCATATCATGGGCAAATCAAACAAAATTAACCCTATGAATTCCTTAACCTAGTAGAGTCCTACGACACTAGAGGCGGTCCTAAATTCGAGTCGCATAACACGATGACCTAGCCAATGTTGAGGAAATCTACTTACAACCAAGACGGGATGGGGGGTGTCACGTGGTGGCTAGAGGACAGCAAGATAGCATCAACATAACGCAAGAACAATGACGGCAGCTTGGCAGATAGGCGAGCCAATGAGCGACAAACGATGGCAAGCGACGTCCTAACAGGCGACGAACTAGGGCAGATAGGTAAAGCGCATGGGCAGTGAGGAGAATGGGTGGAAAAAGAGAGAAAGAGGGAGAGAAGAAGGAGAAAAGAGGGTTCGGCCTGATGGGTAAAGGAGTGAGGGGGAAAGAGAGAAGAAGAAGAAGCAGCAACTTAAGGGAGAAGCATATCCATCACATTAAATGCTTTATTGTCTTTCTCTCATCATTACTCCAAACTTGGCGAGCAAAAGCAAACCTTGGCCCTTCATTGGGCCATGTGCCTTATCCAAAATCAAGGGCTAGGATGGCATCTTGCAACTTCAATTATTAGTTATACTCAAAGGGCAATTTGGTCCATTCTTCTCATCCTATCCAAAAGTGGCGCCAACTTCATGTCCATTGTAACATCCTCGATTCCAACCTTGTAAGGATTAGCCATAAGGTCCTAAAAAGGATCGATCATGGGCCATTGGCCATGGATCGATCAGTTCAATCGGCAAGAAATTGCGGATTGATCACAACCGACCTACCGACCAACCGATCACAAATTGGTCGAGGTGTCGGCCATGAATTTCTACCGACCATACCAAAGGGGTAGGATCATTAGCTCATAAAATGACTTTTTGATCATGAGAATTGGTCATGGGATGAGTTTGGATCGGTGGATGGTCACGAGTCAATCCGACCAGTCGCAGTTTCTAGTTGCGGGTGATTCCACCCAGTTATACACCAATTCACGACCAATCTGACGCGATCAAATGCAATCTTCTTCTAATCAAAAATGCATCATTCCCTATTTAATTCTTAGTGATCAGAACAAAATCTTGAAGTGGTGATGTCTAATCATGGATTGGTAATGCACCGACCATGAACCCTATTAGTGGATCGGGTGCCAACCAGAATGAGCCTAAGGATAGACCCGGTTATTCTGTCACTAATTCTAAGGTCCATGAGTGCCTTGGCTTAATGCTAGGCCATGGGTAGCCTTAGGACTGGTCTTAAACCGATCAAAGGACAATCGACCCTATTGACCGACCAACCATCCAAAGGAACGGTTTGGGCAAGCATGGGGCGTGATGGCTAAACCTCGGGTGTACGTGATTTGATTTTTCAAAGTGTACCTAATGATCCCTTTCCCAGCCTTGGAAAACAACTTGGATGATAGAATTCTCTAGACCGCCTCATTAATGAAGAAAAAAACAAAAGCATAGGACATTCTAGAAACCCTTCATTAAATAAAGCGGTGAGTTGTCCTTGGAATGGTCAAAAGTCATGATGGTGGCCAAAATATCCTTGAAAATTCTAGAGAAAGGAGGTGCACAAGTGGACCAATTAGAGAGCGATACATGAGCCCTCATTAATAATTGAATATTCTAGAATTGCCTAGTTGGCAACCTAGAGTAGCATCATCATTAGATTTCATTAAATGTCATTAAATGCGGGGTAGATGTGGGCCAATGAAAAAGCAAAAAACGAGCCATCATTGATGACATCTAGGAACTAGATTTGCCAAGCAAGGTCTTTTAGCCTTCCAACTCATTCCTTAGGCCTCAATTATTGGACTAATAGGCTTGCCATCCAAGGAAAGTAGGTGGGACACTTGGAAACATTGGAGAGGACTGCTTGGCTTGGTAATGATGGCTCCAAGGGCTATAAATAGGAGGAGCACTTCCCATTTTCCTCACTTTGCTCCTATTTTCTCCTCCCGCCATCTCCTTGAACGCCCCATCCTCATGCCCTCTCTCTCTCTTTCAACTTCCAAGCCAAGCCGCCCAATCTTTGTAGCTCATGTCCTAGTTCGGGGTTCATCTAGGTAAGTAAGATCCCTAAGTCTCCTTTAGGGTGGTAGTCTCCATTGTCGAGTCTAGTTAGATGCTCACCCGTCAAATCGTAGGTAGGATGTTAGATCTTTTGTATGGTTTGCTCGTGTTTATGCTTGAGTTGTTCATGCCCGGAATGAGGCTGAGGTTCGTTCGGATTGAGTTCATCGCAAGACAAAGTCACCCAAGCCATAAAGCCTGGGTTTTGGCATAAATAGGATGCCAAGTCTAAGCCTCGCTTGGTGTGGGAATCGCTTAAGGCCGCAAGGTCCTAAGTCAACATTGAGGCATGTCCATCCTATGCCTTGATGGGTAAGGGGATCACCCAAATCCACGAGGTCTTGGTAAGGCACCAAGCATGCCAATTTCCATAGTCAAAGTGGATGTGGGGACTTTGTGCTTGGCGTTGGATCAAACCACGAGCCGAGGATCATTCTCGATACATGTACATTCATATCGAGTTAGAACTAAGGTCCGTCAAGCTTGGGATTGTCATTAAAGCGAGGTGTACCCAAGCCTCGAGGTATTGGTTCGACATTGAGGCATGCCATTCCGAGCCTTGTTCGGTGCGAGAATCAACACTAAGTGATTGATTCAAGTTATGGATCAAAGGTCATTCTTGATATATTTGCTAGTCAAGTATGAGAAATTCATGACACATATGAATGAATGAGCACGCCTTTAGGCCATGCATGCGTTGGCTAAGAGAAAAGATAAAAACCGGCTTGTATGATGCATTTATGCATGCATTTAAAGAGGAAAAAGCATCTGTCGCCACACAGCATTGGCGGCGATGCCTCATTCATTGAATGGGAAGCCTTAGTTGATTCGAGATGCCCTGGTTGAGCCAGGATGCCTAGGTCTTGAACCCGGAAGCCTTAGGAAGCTAGCCCCAAGAAACCTCGATTGAGCCGAGATGCCTTGGTCGAGCTAGGAAGCCCAACAAGAAGCTGGAAGCCCTAGTTGAGCTGGGAAGGCCTGGTCGAGCTAGGACAGCGATAAATGAACTTGCATGAATGCCGGTTATGCATGAGCATGATATGTTGATATGATCATTGATAAACCGATGGTAGTTTTGGCATAGATGGCATGTGTTTAGAGAAAGCATGACATATGATTTGTAATTGATTTGCCATCGACACTGTTTGCGAGTGCTGTACTTGCTAGGCTTTGATGATGAGATGCTCTCCTAGTAGAGAGCTAGGAATTTTACTTACTGAGTTTCCCCAAAACTCACCCATCATCTTTCAGTCTTGTAAACATGGAAGTCTCACGTCAAGTTTGGGAGCTGCAGTCAAGCTAGAGGAGATAGGATTTGCCTTGACCTATATGGAAAACTTGTACTATGATGTAAAAAGAAAAGAGGGCCCGTAGAGAAAGGGCTTGTAAAAGCAATTATAATATAAATCAGTATGTTCCGTGTGATGTATGTCACAGTCTTCCAGCTGTTGTTTGTCCGAGGAGTTGTTTATTCACATTTCCGCATATGCATGATACAAGATAAAAAGAATCAAGACGGCAACAAGCTTGGGACGTTGCAAAAATAACCCCTACCGCTTAAGACCCTTGAGATGGAGTTAGGGTCATGACATCCATGGCCTAACAAAGTTTTTCGCATCTCAATTTAAATCTTAATAGGCTAAATTGGTCTCACTTATAGGTCCATTAACGTCTATATGCTCAAATTAGTGCATTTCCTCAATTAATGCACTAACGGCCTCACTAAAATTATTTCAATTGGAAAGGAATCCTTTGATAACATCTACAATCGATACCCGCTAATGGATTGGGGCTTGTAGCTAAGTTTCGATCGAAACAGCTTTAACACAACCTATGCGAATTTAGGTGGCATTGGCAAAATTCTCGCGACTAGACTTGAACTAAGTTCCATGCCTATCCAGGGTTTCACGCATGACTTTAAGTTGAGCTTAGTCAATCCATAAATGACCTTAGGTTGTCATGTAATCGAGTAGAATCCATTAGCCTACCTTGAGTCACGATCATTTAGGATCGAATTAGGGTCATTCACGAATAGTACATTGACCGTGCGGCATCACCCGCGACCAATATTCACTTGAGCCGAATCGATCTATATCCGTCCATGGACTACTCGTGATGGCATGCAGTCATCCACAGCAATCCTTATAGTCAAATGGTCCTTTCATGGTCGAATGCTCTAATCTATTGCAATCTTGCTTCTAAATTGCCTTGCCCCTAATCAACTAGTCAACTCGTGAACAATCCCTAGGATTGAGTCACGGCTTGTCTTCGTTACTGACGTACCAATCCTTAGTTCATCCCTTATGATCCAAATAGGGGTTTGAATCAAGGATGTCACAGTATTAGCACTATACAAATAGGACTATGTCGAACACTTTTTAAAACTAGCACACCTAAAGAAACTTGAAGAAGGGAGATGTTGATGTTTCCACTTCTTACTTTGAATGAGGAACTTCAAATCTTTTTGTAGAGCTTTGACATTTGTGTACAAAAGAAATACATGAACTATAAATTAAATAGATATAATAATCTAGGAGATTCATAAATTAAATAGATATACAAATTTGAGTAATACATGAATGGAAACAACGTTCTCATTTTGCTCACTTTCATTGATCCAGTAACCTACCATAATTACAACAAAAGGAAGGCCCGTGAATAATAAATTGTCATGTGTGAGATTTTGTGAAATCACTGTCAACTATTCTAATCTTAAACTGTTAGATGAAAACGTGATTTATTATTTAAATATTATAACATTCCTCATAATGCTTAGTCTGGTCTTTTGCCTAATACTAGGCATGGAAATTTAATTGGGAGGCAAATTGGTCCAGGTAAGATTTGTACTCAGGACTTTCAGCTCTAAAACCATGTGAGATTTTGTGAACCATTGCTTACTATTCTAAAAACTTAAGTTGTTAGATGAAATCATAGTTTATCATTTAAATATTCTAACACCATGTCAGTAACCAAAAGTTGGAGAAAAATGGTAACCAAAGGTTGAAAACAAATGACAACCAAAAGGAAATAACAAAGAAAAAAAAAAATGAGAAAATTCAAAAATTAAGCAAAATGGCTTCATTTTGTCTAAATTTGCTCATTTGATCGCCAATTGTGACACATAAAACCTAGCTAGCTAGGGGTTGATCGCCATGTCAGTAATTTTAGGTGAACCTAATCAAGATGACTTAATTGTATTTTCACTCAACGGTTTACGGTTATATTGGTTCAATTGAAAAGTTTCATATTGAATTGAAATTCATACAATAAGTTTAGGATAGACATAGTGAATTTTGCCTATGCAAAATATTGTAGTAAATAAAGTATTTTTTAAAATGAGCTATTGAATATGGAAATTAAATGTAACATAATCAATCTATAATGCAATGCTTTCATGAGAAAATAAATCTATTTATACAATTCAAATATGCAAGTAAATAGTTTCCCTAAATGCGCCGCTAAAGATATTTTTGCATGTCTGTCGAGAACACTCCGAAGATGGATGGGAGGATTAGCTTACTTTAAATTGACCTTATGGGGATTTCTATTGAGTTGCGCTAGCATGATATGCTGTTGAGGTCCCTCAGGTGCTTCAATTTGGATCACACTTCGTCTAGACCCTTCGGCCGTTGTTCACTTTTTTTTCAGAAATCGCCTAGCACCTCCAACAAGAAAAAACACACTTAAAATGTTTTGGCTTGAGCCCGTGAGCCATATATTCAAGCACAATTGTTGGAGATTAGGCACAAGCACTAGGGTCTTGGACTTGGCATCGAGGGACCTGCCCTCCGTTTGTGAACCTAGGTTCAGGCGCTAATGACTTGGTGGCTGGAGTCGAGTATCCAAGTATGGTCACTAGAGACTCGGGCATGGCCTTTTCGGAGCTAGGGCTAGATGTGAGAGCTGGGTATGTGGGCATGGTTGCGAGGAATGTAAGCATGAGCATCAAAGTCTCGAGCATGGCCACCAAGGGTCTTGGCCTAGGTGTCGGTAACTTCGGTGTAGGATCCAGGTTCCCAAACATGTATTTTGAGAGCCTGAGGATGAGCACTAGCCACGAGGAAGATGGGCCCAACCTTTGTAGGATCGGGCTTTGCCACTGAGGAATTGGGCTTAGCCTAAATGAACTTAGGCTTGGACGCCACTAACTTAGGTGCAAGAGATAGCTACTTGGATATGGTTGCCAAGGATTTGGGCATGGGTAGCCTAGCCTCAAGAAACTTGGACTCGACCTCTTTAGACCTAAGCCCCTTGATGGACTTGGGTGTAGATGCTAATGATTGGGGTGTTGGAGTCAATAGTCAAGCAAGGTGCTAGGTACCTGTGCACGAGCATTAAGGTCTCTCACTTGGCCTCTAGGATGCATCTTGACCTTGTTGGACCTAGGCCTTAGCACCAATGGCTTATGCGTGGGGGTTGGGTACTCGGGCACAACAATAAAGGACTTGGGGACGTGCTCTAGGGCTTGGGCATGGTCTCGAGGGACTTGGGCCCTATCTTTATGGACTAGTGTTTGACTTCTGAGGAATTGGGCCGGGTCTCAATGGCTTAGGCTCTTTTGCTAAGGACCCAAATCATAGTTGTCGAGGTTCTTGTGCCTAAGTGCTAAGGTCTATTTGAATTTTCAAAAATGATTTTTGATTTTTAAAAGAGAAAATCATGTTTCTATATTTAAGTATAAATTTTCTGTTGATTATGAAAAGATTACATTAATTCATTTTCCTGAGAAATCCAAACACCAAAAAATATTGAAATTGTTTTATGATAGAAATTGTTTGCTTTGAAACAAACGGAGCCTAAGTGGTGTAAATATTCACATTTAACCTAAATGAAATCATGGGAGTTTTGAATCCTCACTTTCTCATAAGGGTTAGGTGAGGATAATCAGTTTTAGGTATAGGTTTCAACTCCCATGCCCTACAAAGAGGTATAGTAAAAGTTTGAGAATGAGTTGAGAGTTATAGTAAGATTAACCCAAAAACAAAAAAACAAAAAAAGAACTAAATGAAATCGTAAGGAGATATCTTTAATTTATATATATATATATAGGAAATGCATCCTAAGATGCCTAACATACGAGACATGATTGTTGTTTCCTTCTTAATGGCAAGCTAACGTGTAATGAAACATGGTGAGTAAAGATATAAATAAATAATTAACTCCTAAATATGCATCGCTACACTTATAGGTAGGTTTTATGACTTTTATCAATATATTTCGCAAAATTCTAATTAACGTCAACTATGTTTCCATTGAATGACTTAAGTAGCCTCTCCCTTGCTTATCAAATAAGTGGTTTTCTTACTTAATTGAATGATTTAAGCAATGTTATTCGATGTTATCAAATAAATTAATCTCATTAAATGCTAATTGGCTTATCAAACATGCCCTAATTGTTTTACAATTGAAACTTAATTAGGATGTCTCCTCTAGACAATTTTGTCCTCGATCCGCTCTCAACTATGTACAAGGTCATTGATTCCGCATTACGTGTTTGAAATTGTTTAGGTGAACTGATCATAATGTTTTGAAATTGATTTCTTTTCTGAGACCAAGAAGGGAAATAAGAAGAAGAACAATGGAAGAAACAAATGGAAAGGTTTTACTTCACATGTATACAGTACATTGCCTTGAAGACATGGTACGAGAATTCCTTTTCAAAGATAAAAGGAAACAAGGGAAACAACCCGACTACAAGAATTTAAAAAAAAAAATTCTTTACAGCCAAGTAACGAGTAACACCTCTCTCTCTCTCTCTCTCTCTCTCTCTCTCTCTCTCGTCTCACGAAAGTAGCCCTGAATCTTATCCTATCAGATGAGGAGCAAAAATGGTGGAAAGGTCTTGTGCCTTGAAGATGCACACCGTCACCATCAACTGAAAAAGGCGGTCATTTCTGAACGTCAAACAAAGATGTTCGGATTTGGTTGAAGTAGACCTTGAAGTTTAAACCAGTTGAATCTGCCACTGCCCAAGAAGCAGAAGAGCTTCCTGGAGAAGAAGAGAGAGAAGCATTACTGAAGCTTTCACGTGCATGTCTCTCTTCTTCTTCTGTGTCTTCACGAATCGTATCCATCGCGACGCATGGTTTGCGTGGCCTCCTTGGGGCAGTTGCAAGTTGTGATGGCACAGCTTCTGTGATAAATCTTGCAAGGCGTGAACTGGCCATTATCATTCCCTTCTGATGGATGTTTTGAAAGGGGTGGAGGGGGAGGGAAGAATGAGCTGCGAAAGAGGGTTTGCGGTGGGATGGTTATGAATGAAGATGGAGGAGGGAATTTATAGTAGGCTTTGGGGGGTTTTCTTTTGTTTGTTTGCTTGTCCCTCCGAAAATATTCTTTTTTCTTAATGGTTAACCGACGAAAGAAAATGATTATGACAATGACAATATGGTGTTCCATATCTCAAAAAAGTTTAAATCATGCTATTTTTATTTCAAGTGATATGCTAATGTGGTGTCATTTGATTAAGATCATGTCTTATTTTGCACATTAAACAATTATTTATGTATGCAAAAGGAAAATACACGTACACACTCAGAAGACGGGATGTTTTTTTTTTTTCTCTGCTTTGAGGATGTTGATGCTAAAAATTGACATTACTAGGTACATTGTGCCGATTCTAAGATGGGAGGCCAACCGTTACAAATTCAACGATTAAAACCCAGATGTTAAAAAAAAAAAAATTGTTGTACAACATTTGGAAGTATTAAGATAGCACCGATATCCTTATTAAACAAACATGATAAGGGAGAGAGCAGTTTAGGCCAAACACCCAATGGTGATGGTTAAATCAATTCGTTTCGTTGAGCTGTCCACTTTTCTCATTCACTGTTAGACTTAAAGTGAGCGGCTTACCTCGTCGTATCGATATAGATGACATACAATATCGTGATATGAACTTTTTATTATATTTTCGTTTCCTGTAGTTTTTATTATTATTATTGTTATTATTGACTCAATGTCGTCTGTTTGCGCCGCCCACTCTTGCTTTCGACATTAATTGGAGGATAAGGGTCGTGTTCCGTATTGGGGAGGGAAGTCTTGTTGTAATGGGACGATAGGAGCCAGTGATGGGAAATCTCTAAGAAGATACGGCTTTTGTTCGATCGGAGAAGAAACCAAATTTGCACTTTTCCAGGCTTTGAACGGGAAGCATCCGGAATGAATGGTACTCGCTAGCATGTTCGCCTCCTACCCACGTGGTCAATTTTGTGGACCACTCTCCATGATGGCCAGTCACGATATTGGGGCCCCAGACAACGATTGACTGCGCTTCATCCTGTGAACCGATGCAGTGTTATATTCTGTATCTTGAACATTGGAAAGAAGCACCGAAGTGCGATAATGCTCTTGCAAATTCTAGGAGTACACTCTATTAACACTTGAAATAGTATACACGTATTCCACAAGCTTGAAATAGTGAGGCTTTTTTGGGACCAGTAAAAAGGCGGGGAGGGCAGACAACTATTAGCGACCCCTTGTGGACATTAGATAGAACAATCCCGTGTTCACTACAAAATGTTGGATTGATAGGGCATGACTACTCTGCACTACCTGCGACTAAAAGGTTTGATATTGGGGGAGCCTTGTCACTATGGCCCAACAAAGGAGCTAGAAGTCGGACCTCTTTCCACACAAGGTATACCATAGATAGACGACGTAGCACGAGTGTCCAAAGGTTCGCTCCCAACATAAATTGGACTAGTGACCTAGTAGGAAATTGAGATTGTTTAGCATTTACATTGGCTGTGGATTGCAACAATTCAATAGTTTATAGAGTTAAAATGCAGTTTCTTCTTTATTCCAGCATGTTTTCACGATGAGAAAATCACCTTTAAATAGGTGAATTTCGAGCCTATGAAATATGCCACTAATTAATCTCATGAACTTAGTAAAGACGAGAGCCAAAATTCAAGTGATGGCCCTAACATCTAGCTATTGACCATATTCCTGCATGCGCAAGTTTGTCGATGCGGGGCAATAGTCGGCGGTGATCAATTAGACTGAGGTGGAGCAAATGCAGGAGTGTGTACGCCATGAACAATGAAAGATGGTGGTTCACGTAGGATGGTTTTTCTGCAATCAGTTACCTTGTACTTCGTCTGCGAACTGAATGAATAATCGAAAAAGTGCAAGTAAGGGAAACCAAATTGTCTCATTTCTTAAACTCCTAACTTATGATAAACAGCTAATGCAACCCTCCTCTCGACAATGTAGAGTCTCTCTCTACCGTTTTTTGGTAGCTTCATCTGGCTTCTTGCTAAATCCTCATCTTCAATCCTGTTCTTTCACTTTTTGGGCCTTCTGTCCAGTGCTTCTGGATTTGGTTAGTTGCAGTCATAGTTTCTCAACCCTAATCTTCAATACCCTTCTTTCAATTCTGGGCCTTCTGTGGGGTGTTTCTGGATCCCGGCAGTTGCATCTTTGGTTTTCTCGGATGGGAACCCACAATCAGCTGGGGAATTACTGCTCATCTCTTTCAAAATTCCCCTCACAATTTCAGCTATTCTCAGACTTCTTCTTTTGATTCTTGCATCTCAATCTTCCTTGTTCTTTTCCTCTCCTGGTGCATCTCACTCTCCAAACAGGCCTATTCTTCTGTGTTGAACCCATCTTCCCCCAAATTACCTTTGCATGTTCTGAATTCCAGCATCGACTTGACTAGGGTGGGTGCCCTACATGCGACAGATCCCTTTCTCACCTCTCTGGACTACCTGTAGCTGTAATTCCCTTGATGGAGAGTACGGGACAGGAAGAAGAGGCTCGGCTAGCTGCCCTTTGTCGCCAGTTAGGGCATTTGTGGAATGCCCAGCAAATCGAAGTGTGGGATGAAGAGCCCCCTGCAGCAAAGATCAAAGAATGTAAGTTGAGCCTTATTGGTAAAATTGTTGCAAATACTTCCATTAATTTCCCAGCATTCCAAAATACGATGAAAAGAGCTTGGCGCACCGAGAATGTTGATATTTCACATAGGGAGGAAGGTCTCTATGTATTCAAATTTAACTCAGAAGGGGAAAAACAACGTGTGTTTGATAGCGGTCCCTGGTTATTCTCCAGTAATCTTGTCATACTTAAACTTTGGACCCCAAATACTCCACTTCACTACTATGATTTCACTAGTTGTGCGTTTTGGGTGCAAGTCTTTGGACTTCTACTAGAGAGATGTATGGAACTTTTAGTTAGCAAAGCGGATAGTGAAGTTGGTAAGGTGTTGGAAGTCAAAATTGAGGCTAAGGAGGGATCGCCTATAAGGGCAGGGAGAGCTAGAGTGGAAATTAGCCTACATGAGCCTCTTAAACCTGGTAAACCTATCAGAATGGCTGGGAAAAATATATGGCTTGACTTTCATTATGAACGTCTACCCCATTATTGTTATTCCTATGGAATTATAGGCCATTGTGCATCCTATTGCAAAGACATTCCATATGATGAGGTGAAATTTGAAGGAAGGGATAAAATCTACTATGGACAATGGCTCGGGCTAAAGTTAGGGAACATAGCCCTTTCTGGCAAGCATTCTATGAATCGAACACAACTCAAGAGAATATTGAGGAAATTGTACCTAAGACACCTCAATCTGGGCTGCTTTCCTACTACACCATGCGATGTCAGCCAACAATCAGCTCTTATGGAGACTCGACCAGCACAGCAACTCAACACCATAACAGAGGATATTATGCCTAGCTCCCCCTTACTACTACTACTCGGGTTGCTGCTCCACAGAAACTACAACTCCCTACAATAGAACAGAAGACAGAGCTTTAAGTTTTGATAGCTAGGGCATCTTCATCCAAGAAAGCAAAACACACTCGATTGTAGACAAAGACAACTCCCTAAAAGAAAGTCAAGAGATTTTCTCCTTATGGCTCACATTCCATCTTACCGGAAAGTTTAGATGAAAGTCTTGTGTTGGACACTCCCATAGTTGAGGCTAAAAGGGCTAGTGATTGGGCTGTGGTGGCTTGCCTAAACAAGCCACCAATTGACAAATGAGGATACTAAGCTGGAACTACCAAGGATTGGGCAATTCCCTGACAGTTCAAGCTCTAAGGGCCTTAGTGGCTCAAGAACGGCCCGATATTGTCTTTTTGATGGAGACAAGGAATCAGGAACCTGTTGTTAGGAAAATTTAGAGGAGGCTAACCTATCATAGAAGTTTTGTAGTAAATCCTTTAGGTTTGGTTGGAAGAATTGTTCTTTTTTGGACGGACCATATTTCTCTTATTGTTAATGCTCATAGTTCGCATTTTATTGATGATGTATGTTCTGAAGATAAGAGTGTATCCCCTATGTGTTTTACCTACTTGCATGCACCTACGGTCTATCATCAAAGACAGTTTTTATGGGCGGAGTTGATGCAACTTAGCCACTTACAAACTATGCCATGGCTGTGTATAAGTGATTTTAATGAGATTTTACATAACTGGGAGAAAGTGGGAAAGAAATCGGCTGAGCCATATAGATTACACTCTTTCAGAGAATTATTACATGATTGCGCATTGATGGATATGGAGACAAAGGGTTGTGCCTATACTTGGGTGAACAATAGAAGTGGAGAAGCAGTGGTTAAAGAGAAGCTTGATCAAGCTTTATGTAATATAGAATGGTGAATGGCCTATGCAGATGCTGAAGTTCAAGCTTTACCCGCCCTAGGCTCGGATCATAGTTCGCTGATATTAACTACGGTAATCAGCTCGGTAAGGAGGCGGAAGACTTTTACCTTTAAATCTTATTGGATGCAAGATGCTGACTACCATAGGGTGGTTTCAGAATCCTAGTCCTCTATATCACTTGCTCAATCCACTATTTCTCAAAAGCTCGGGGCTACAACTACAACGCTGGCTAACTGGAGCAAATTGAAGTTTACAGCAGGCCATCATCAAATAGCTCTTCTTAAGCAGCAACTCAACAATGTACTAACCAACCTATTTGCAATCACAACAAGGATCGGGTCAATTCACTGAAGGAAAATATACATAACATATGGTTACAGGAAGAACACTATTGGGCGATGCATTCCAGAATTAACTGGATGAGGTGGGGGGACAAAAACATGAGGTTCTTTCACGCAACAACTATCCAAAGGCGGAAAAGGAATAGAATCAGCATACTAAAGGACATAAATGATGAATGGATCCGAGAGCCAACACAGGTGAAAAACAGTACATTCAATTTCTTTTTGGATCTTTACACTTCAGTGGGACATAGGGATTTTGGACCTATTTTAGTGCAATGTCCTCGAGTAGTGACAACTGCAATGAATACACAATTGATAGATGAAGTTACAAGGGAGGAAGTAAAATAGGCAACATTTCAGTTGGAAGCCACGAAAGCCCCAAGACCTTACGAGTTGAATGGGCTCTTTTATCATAACCACTGGGATATTATACAAGAGGATGTTTTTCGATCAATGCAAAAAAATTTCATAACAGGGGTGCTGCCAGCTAACATTAACAAGACCTCAATATCTTTGATCCCCAAGATTCCGAACCCTAAGAGGTTAGATCAGTTTCACCCGATTAGTTTATGCAATTTTCTATATAAAATCATATCGAAAGTCTTAGCGAATCACTTGAAAAATTGCCTACCTCAGTTAATTTCCAAAGAACAAAGTAACTTTGTGTCAGGAAGACAAATACAAGATAATATCATGATAGTTCAGGAGGTGCTACATCAATTAAAGATTCGAAACAGAAAGAAAAAGTTTCAAGCGATCCTAAAGTTAGATATGAAGAAAGCCTATGATAGGGTTGAGTGGGATTTCTTGGATGCCTATCTCCGTCAAATGGGATTTCAAGATCAATGGGTTATGTGGCTAATGCAATGTGTCTCCACTACTTCTCTCAGTGTAAAGCTTAATGGCGAACATTTACCTTATTTTCATCCGTCTCGGGGACTTCAACAGGGCGACCCTCTCTCCCCCTACTTATTCATCCTAGTGGCCAATATGCTCTCCACTCTTATGCAACAAGCAATCAACATGGGCAATCTTAGTGGCATTAAACTTAACAGGTGGTGTCCCATTTTATTCCATCTCATTTTTGCTGATGATGCGATCTTTTTCTTGGAGGGTAGAACTAGGGAATGCCAAAATCTAGCAAATATCCTAAACCAGTATTGTCTAGCTACAGGTCAAGAGATTAACAGGAATAAATCTAGTCTGTTTATGGGGAAATCGTGCCCATAACCACTGAAGATAAACTTGGCCAGCAAACTAAGGGTGCCAATTCTAGACAAAATAGGTAAATACCTAGGGATACCTTCTGATTGGGGTTCATCTGAAAAGGACATGTTTGCTTGGATCCTTGAAAGAGTAAATGCGAAATTGGAAGGGTGGAAAGGAAATTTCATTTCAAAAGGGGGGAAGGAGATTCTGTTAAAATCAGTAGTTCAATCATTACCACAGTATGCAATGTCCATATTTAAGGTCCCAGTATCTATATGCAAGTCTGTTGAATAGAAAATATCAAGGTTTTGGTGGCAAAACAACATCAACAGATCTGGAATACATTGGAAAAGCTGGGATCTACTGAAAGAGAAAAAAGACAATGGAGGGATGGGGTTCCGAGACCTACTTACTTTTAATAAAGCCCTTTTGGGAAAGCAGGCATGGCGACTTTTTCAAGATTCGTCGTCGTTGTGGAGTCGAGTGTTTAGAGCCTTGTATTTTGATTTCAAAAACTTTTGGCATGTTGACAGGGGGAATAGACCTTCCTGGGGTTGGCAGAGTCTCCTATTAGGCAGAGATTCGATTATAGAAAAGCTTCAATGGTAAGTAGGTAATGGCCAATCGATAAAGGTCAGAGAGGACAAATGGTTACCTATCGGAATTCTTGGCGGGCCAGCAACCAGAAATGAACCTAAAACAATAGCAGGTTTCATTTGTCCAATGCAGAACGACTGGAATGTGGAGCTCCTTACTCACACCTTTGATGAACCCATAGTTAAGGAAATACTACAGTTAAAACTTTGGCCAGCGTCAACAACAGATAAACTAATCTAGATAAGGACACGGGATAGTAATTATATTGTTAAGAGCGAATACAACTTCATCAAACAGACAACACTCAAAATGGTACACCCTCAAGCATCTTCTTCGTATCACACACCCGAGCATGTATGGAAGCAGATATGGAAAGTTAAAACAGCACCAAAAATACACAACTTTCTTTGGTCTATATGCCAAAATGCATTACCAACAAAGGACAATCTCTTCCGATGACACATTATCGCTGACCCAGTATGTACACTCTACTCCTCTTACTCCCCTGAAACTACAGAACATTTATTTTCGTATTGCCCTTGGACACAATGTATATGGAACCACTCCCAAGTACGGATCAACACTTTGGCTTACAACACACACCGAATTGATGCATGGATAGCTGATTTACTAAAATAGAAAAGGGACATACCAGCATTTGAGTATATCGCAGGCCTCCTCTGGGAAATTTGGAAGGCTCGGAACCACTTTGTGTTTCGCTATCAACGCACACACCCGGACCAGCTTGTTGAAACAGCCTTCACCTTGGCTCATCTCCAGATCAGCACTCAGCAGCAGGAATCGAGAAATCGCACCACCTAGCTAAACCCTAATCGGATTTGGCTTCCACTGCAGCAGGGCACGGTGAAGGTTAATTTGGACGGAGCTTTCCCTACTACGAATCACATGGGCACGATAGCAAGCATCGCTCGAGATCACACCGGTAGTATGATCGGAGGTTTCACCCACGACGTTTTAGCATCCTCTGCTCTCGAGACGAAGATCCAAGCATTATTATGCACTCTCAAGGATCTATTACAGCAACAAAGAACTGAATCTCACCTGTTGTTGGAATCTGATAACCTCATTTTGGTGGAAACAATCAATCGGTGCTGTCCGCCACCGTGGGAGTGCCGTGCCCTCTTTGCCAAAAGCAAAGAGCTGTTGCAATGTTTCCGAAACCTCAAGGTGAAGCACTGCCACCGGGAAGCAAATGCCCTAGCTGACTGGGCCACCAAGGCCCACGGAAGAGGGTCCCTTTCGCCTAACTGGATCAATTCTCCTCCTCAACTTATGATAGACATGCTTTGTAATGAAGCCCTAGTTAAGGTTTGTTCCTATTTTCCTACGTGAATCACAATATATTATCTTTTTCGACCAAAAAAAAAACTCCTAACTTCGAAGATGGGACCGACGTGTCCTTTGGCAAAGGGAAATAATACATCACCGTGGACACACTGACAAGTCCTTTGGAGAAGGGAAATGGTACATCTCCGGTACCCATCCAACACACAGATTGAACGTATTATACCCATCGCATTGATGTTCATTTTAGTCACTTATCCATTCATTCAAAAAATGCCAGAAAAAGCCTAAAAGAACAAGCTTTATCTTCCTTTAAATGGTAAATTGAAGCTATCAACTTCCTTCTTTACTTAATGATGACAAATCAACATGTTTTAAAAGTTCTTATTTAGCATGACAAGAATTCCAGATTGGAAACTTATGCATTTATGAGAGAACCAGACGCGCAACATGAGTCCGTTTTCCTTAAGTAGCGATGCAGATAATGTCATGCTTTTATGTGAGCTCGCATCTTACTGACGGGCTTGAGGCATGCCGCATGCCTAGTTAAGTTGAGTTTCTCTTCATGCAAAAAAAAAAAAACGGAAGAAAGAGGGAGAAGGAGGAGGCCAAACAAAATCCCTTCGCTAAAATTTCTCATGTGACTCCCTCCAGCACCACTAAATACACGCACCATGAAATACACGAAATATAAGTAATGTGGTCTCTAAAATCAATCATAATTTAGAGCCGAATCTAAATGTAAGTTATAGTAATAAATTCTTAAAATATAACTGGATTGATCTAATAGTTTAGTCTATAAAATATTGGTTTCCCGAGCGAGCCAGATCAAGGTGATGGCCTCCATCTGCCATCGACTTTTTTGTATATCCATCAACTGGAGAGCCCATCGTCAAAAAGGGATAAAAACAGATTGGCAATTTAGCTTATCTATCGGGGTCTGAAAGAATAGGACAAGCCGCCCCTTCTGCACCGACTAAGACTAAATGGAGCAGACAATTATAAAGTGCATAAAGATCCCAAATTTGCATTTAATTCATAAAGCAAATCATGCCTATCCCTTTCAACTTTTAAATTGCCCCGATATTTTTGGACTTTGATCCCTCTAGAATATGTACAAACTAATTTTAATCCTAATGGATCTAAAATAAAGCCCGAGCTATGGCAAAAGGAAATCCTAATTACAACTCATTTAACTATATAGATTCTTAAACCAGAAGAATTACTAATGAAATTGAGATGTTTAGTCCATATAAGCTCTCAGTTTTCGTGTACTTATGGTCTTCAACTGTCAATCCAATTGAAATTGGGTCACCACCTTGGCTTGTGACCTGAAATCACACCGTTCTCTATATTTTGGATACTTTTGCATTGTCTGTACTATGTAATCATCTCGTAATCTAGTTTAGCCACCTGCAGAAATTCATTTATACGCATGAGTCAGGCGCGTAACAAAGTTGTGCATGTAAACTAGGTGCATTTTTGCTTTGTTCATGCCATCAATTCCAAAACAAGATGATGTTATCCAGTTATCCATTCACTAGGCGCATTCCTTATGTCTCACCTCTAAATGAGGTTACTGCTGGCCAGGTTAATTCACATAAATTGTAAATCCCCATGTAGTAATAATAATAATAATAATAATAATAATAATAATAATAATAATAATAATAATAATAATAATAATAATAATAATAATAATAATAATAATAATAATAATAATAAAATTTGCCCTCTTTTAGAGACGAGGTCCATTTGGCTTGAGTGGAGTGAAAAAGTGAACTCTTAATTTAATTCGGGGCTCATAAGTAGTCACTAAATTCCTACAAAGAGAAAAAAAAAGGGAAAAGAAGAATAAATCTAGACTTCATGAGGTAAATTAAACTGTAAATTTATATTTAATTTCAGAGGATCTCAATTCAATTAATTTAATAAAATGTGGGAGAAATTTCTCATTTTTCACTGTGGTCCCATAAGATGGCACATGAGATTATTCCAAGGAATATCTTCATATCCTTATCTACATCATCCACCATATATATATAAGTCCAGCTTTAGGTTGCGCAATGCGCATGCAAAATCACATCCAAATCCCCCCCCTCAAGAACAGCGAAATGGCCGATCCTAAAACGCCTAAAACAGTACCTCCAACGACCTTCGTGGCTGCCGACATTGACGGAACGTTGCCAAGAGATATATCATCGCTGACCCCGTTTTCCGCCGTCGCCCCTCCTCGCATGGTGGCTGCCTCAAGGATCCGACTTCACATTTCTTTAGAGACGATCTATGAAGAAGAGGACGGTGAAGATGCGCAGTCGTCGTCGGCTTCCTTCTTGCCAATAAAGTCATCACTGTGTTTCTTGGAAGCACACAAGCCTTTGACATTCTGTTCGCGCGACCATCAATTCGTTTAGGACACATCGTATTCTCGATGTTGTCCTCCCCCCTCCTCTTCTCTGATTTATGAAGGTTCTGCATATTAGTGAACTGTGGATTAGCGCGACCATCAATTCGTCTAGGACACATCGTATTCTCGACATTGTTCCCCCCACCTTCTGTGATCCATGAAGGTTCTGCATATTAGTGAACTGTGGATTAGCGAGCCATTTAGGTTTAGATCCAACGATTGATCACTGTGTGTTTTGTACACCGCACAAAGATTGGGGTGGTCATGTTGTTTAGTTTCCTCCACATTTCTCTTGTAAATCTCTTGTAATAATGTTATATAATTTGTAGCCCTTCTGTAAGGGATTGATATTTTCTACATTTTGGTACAATTAGCCTCTTTAAGATCTAAATAGTGAATACATTGAAAATATCAGCTCCCATGACTGCGATCCGTGAGCTCCAGAGAGAGGGGGTCATCACCAGAAATGGGCTCGTCCGTCGTGTCGGCTGGCGTTGGCAACGGGGGGTGGTGAGAGCTTGCTGTGTGACGAGGTAGAGCTGAGAGGAAGGTGGGCGGCGGAAGAGGGACACAGAGAGGTGGGTGTAGGGTAATGAATTGCATGGCAGTAAACGCGTCTTTTCAGGTCGGTGATGAGATGCAATTTGTACGTTTCGAAAACTCATAGATGGTATTTAATATAGGTAATGCAAATCGACATGCAATTTGCAATCATCCCTTTGTTTAATCTGTGAAATTGCTACACATACGTAGTTCTCAGTCTCTTAAAAATGGTACTTATAAAGAAAGTGGGTCAGTCAGAGTGCAAACAATACGAAGTAAACATCGTCCGTGCTTCTTCTTGAGGCACTTGAATTGTTTGGCGCAGCAACTTCTCCCAAAAAAGGAATAAAAAATCAAACATTGTCCACAAAAACAATGTTGGTCAAATGACACTGTGAATGTTTCAGATAAAACTCTTCAAGCTTTAGATGCACCTCAAATGACGTGATGAGATGTACAATTCTATCGAAATTCACTACTCCCATAAAATTGGGTGAATGTACAAGAGTATGGTTTAGAGGATGGGTGAGCAGTTCTAAATTCTGTACAGGTTCCACCTAGGAACTTACCTGTTGAACAGGTTCCACATTTTTTGGATTCCGTCTATAATATTAATTGAACAATTGCAATGAATTCACTGATCATAACTTATATTTAGACCCACGAAAAATATGAATATTAATAAAGTGAAAATCTCAATCATAAAATAGAAGCTAAAACCAATATGTATCGAATAATATAGAATATCATAAGATCGCGCGAAAACATGAACCAGGAAAAACATTAAAAATTGTTATAGGTTCTAGGTTGCTTGAATTTAGAACTTAGAACCTATCCGTTAAAACGGATTTCTCAATTTTTGGAATTTAGAACCTACCCTACACATTATGGAATCTGGAACTGTATAGGTTCTTGCCAATCCAGTTCTTAGATTCTAAATTTTACCATAGAATCATACTCACCCCTAGTTTAGAGATGCAAAAGATTTTGTATTCAATGTTAGCAATATTACATTAGAGACTCTTAAGATTTTCTATAGGATATTTTCCTATGTTAAAGATAGTCATGGTATTGCTCTTGATTATTTATATCTCTCAAGTTGCATGTATATTTTCATTGATTGTGTATATCTTCATTGATATATGTTACTTTAGATAGTCATATCATAAAACTAATGAATTGGTTAATGTCATGCTCATTATGATATATCGAAATATACACAATTCCTTTCTTTCACATATCTTTCTTAATTCTCTGCTTTCAAATCACAAAAGCTTTCTATCAGTATAAACTTTAAGCTCGGCTGATATCACTACCTGTGCATAGTCTGGAACCTTATTTGGGGCATATGAGACTGGACCGTCGTCGGTGCATTTGTACAGATCATTCGACAAGAACAGTTTGGGTACTTCCTCTAATTAAAGAAATAATATTAACTTCCCTGAAAGCACGTACTGGAAAGACAGGCACATGCAGAATATGGCAAATAAGAGATTAGGATGCCTTGCCTGACACGGTCAGTACCAAAAGGGCGCCGCCCTTCGTGCATGGTCCTTTTCATTCATTTTCAGGTACAATTTGTCACCCACCTTAGGCCCATATTTTCCCAGAACTTGGTGGAATTGGACCACTTTTAAATAAGTTAAAGCTAAAGGAATAAGGTCGTGTACAAGCAGCAAAATCTCGACACATTTATCTAAGGAGATCGTTGAGAAGGAGTCCAATTATAACCCCATTAATGACAGAAGAATATTAGAAATACCAAAAGTTATGTAGGGCACTCATTTCGATGCAAAAAAAAAAAAAAAAAAATCAGATCACTTAAGTATAAATTTAAAAATAAAATAATAAAGATCACCTAAGTATCAAGTCCGATCACTCTAGCTCGAAATCTAACGTAAAAATATTTTAATACTTTTTTGGTCTAACATGGCCCGTCGAAAGTCTAAATCAACATAAAAATCCCTAAACAACATCATTTAACTATCTGTACAACCCAAAACAACATCATTCATAACAAAAAACCTAGCAATTAATTTATTGTTGAACAACGTCCTCTCTCTCTCTCCATTTTTTTTCATTTGATCTCTCCCTTCCCCCTTCCGTCCATTTTTTCATTTGAGCTCTGCAACATCAAATGAAGGAGGAGGGATTAGGCTTGGAGGTAGCATTGGAGGAGGATAAATGACAGTGGGATTTGGCTTTGACCTCGTGCTTCTCTTGCTCGCCAAACTTCTGGATTTGCTTCTACTCTATCTTGAAGCTCTTTAAGATGTGCTGGCCGCTGGTTTCTTTGGCGAGGGTTTGGGTATTCTAGGGTTTCGTTTTGGCTTTGAGATTGATGGGGGAGGAGACAAATCTACATGAGTTTAGTCTAGGCATTCTGTTGAACATGTGGCGAGCAATTTCCTAACAGTATCTACATTCAACTATGAACGCTGTTGAGAACAGCAACAAATCTCATAGTGGCTAAAGTTGAACGAGGTGTTTTTTTTTTTTTTTTTTCAGTGGAAAGGATGGAGGTACTTGGCATAGTGGGTGGTGGCTGCATGGGCTGGTGGTGGAGACCATGGTGTAGGAGGAGAAGAAGACAAAGATGAAGAAAATGGAATTGTCTTTGTTCATTGATGGAGAGAGGAAAGTATTCACATTCCACAGCGTTAATGTCGATTATCTTCTCAAAGTAGTAATGGAATTGCTTTGATTCATTGATGGAGAGAGGAGAAGAAGAGAGAAAAGTTTTCTCAAAACATTATTTCATTATATCATATCAAGACAAACCTTTCAAAAAAGGTGTCCCTCCATTATATCACAAACCCCATCATGGACGTATCATAGAAATATAATATACCCATTATTTTAAACTAATTAGAAAATATTCATAGTCAAGGAACAAAATTTTACATATTTTAAACCAGTTAAAAAATATTCACAGTCAAGGAACAAAATTTTACACAGAAAAAATTTCTGGACATGATTTGCTCATTTTAAGAGTTTAAACATTCCAACCAAAAGAAAAGAGGGAAGATGATTCCACAAAGAATTCTAAGATGATTGGGCCTTGTTAGTATTGATTACAAATGGGCTTTTTCGATTGACGAAACATGAGAGGAATTTGAGAGTTGACCCGATGGTCTTGCGTCACTTTATATCTTTCAGTCAAAATCCTATCAATTCCGGCCCAATTTTGACAGTGAAATTTTGATTTTCAAACCTGATTAGTAATTTCGAATTCTTGGTCAATATTTACCCCGCTAGTTGGCCAGCCATCCTCATCCAATCTTGAATTACGGTTAGACCTTGCACAATCCGGAAACATGATCAACTTTGTCCGAGATCATACCTTTGGAGTCAGAACTAACTCTCATATGTTGGAATCAATCCAACTTCAACAACCTTTGAGTTAGGACCAATTTCCACAAACTTGAAAGTATGTCCAATCTAATTATTTTGGAGTGAAGATCAACTCTTGCATTCTTAAAGTTGTGTCCAATCCCACTATTTTGGGATTAACTCAACTCCCACAATCTTGGAATTGTGAACTCCTCATCTTGCATGTCGAATTGTTCATTCGGCTTATTAAAATGAATTCATAGCCGAGTCCTTGTTTCAATCAATAAAAACAAACTTTTTTTTTTTTTTTTTTTTTTTGCAAATGCATTATGTATGAACTTAAATGTGTCTAATATCTAAATGCAAGCCATGCAATAAGAAATGCAAATATAGAACTATGCTAAGCCAACATTTTAGTTTTGGGGTCCAATCACATTGCTATCGTCTAATGATGGTATTTTGCATCTTGATTGACATTTACATGCACGCTTCCACACAGATATGGAGTTGTGCCACTACAAATAAGAAATCGGCCTCGTTGATTAAAAATGACTGTCGATAAATGTTTTGGTGACATTCCCAGCTTTTAAAACAAATTTCGTGCATGCTCGGGAATTTAATAGATGAAACAATTAGGACTTAATCAAATATAGGGTTGCAGTATCCAAAAGGTATCATGGGATGCTAATCCATCTTATGTGTAATCAAACCCGCTGACCTATGACCTCAGGTTTTCAGTGGATCAGTGTCCTTCACATGTGCACTTTGGTAGCTGTTATTTATGCCGTCTGTATGTTCAATCAACATAGATTTACCTAATTGATTTGTGGTAATTCAAGTCTGCTATTTAAGTTGATGATTGTATCTTGATCCCATCGGTTAAGTGAACCTAAGATTTGAGAAGTTTTTAGGGACCGAAGTGCTACTACCTGGCCACCTGGTATGGAAATTTTGAGGCGCGCTTACTGAGCTGGTGAGCTGATTTTGTATAATATGATGCATTTCAGATTGAGTGAAACCTGTTGAGTATGGACATACATCGCCAAATACTGAGTAAGATATTTTGTTATCCTATCCAGCCTCAAATCTTGACTACCTAGGGGAGAGAGTCCCTCCACAATTCAATGAACATTTGTTTGAAAGGTGCCATTTACTCATAATTGGGGCTAAAGTACGGTTTGGGGATGACCTGAATAAGAGTCCAAGTGTCCTCCAAAAGTAGCTTAAAACTTAGAATCACGATCCAACACAATGGTCTTTGGTACTCCATGAAGGAAATATAACACTGAGATAAATGTCAAAAATTTGTATACAAACCTTGATGGAAATGGAAATTGACATTTAAGTGCCATAACTTCCACCTTGGCTTGATCAACAGAGATTCCATCTTTGGAAACCACATAACCAAGAAACACAATGCTTGGAGAGAAGAACTCACATTTCTCCATTTTAGCATATAGTTTTTGATCTCTCAAAACATTAAAGACCTGTTTTAAATGAGAGATATGCTCCTCCTCATTCCTGCTATAAACAAGAATATCATCGAAATAAACAACGACAAATCGACCAATAAAGGAACGAAGAACCTCGTTCATAAGTCTCATGAAGGTACTCGGAGCATTAGATAATCCGAATGGCATAACCAACCACTCATAAAGGCCTCCCTTGGTCTTGAAAGCCGTCTTCCATTCATCACCTTCTCGCATTTTGATTTGATGATAACCAAAATCTTGAAGAGTCATAACTCTCCGATTTGGACAGTTTGCTTGTAAATGCCCAAAACCATGGCACTTAAAGCATTTCCTCGCATCGCCTTCAAACTTCTTTTGGACTTCTTTGGAAGGCTCTGCAAGTTTTCCCTTGCCTTTGTCTTTTGTCGACGTACTCTCGCCCTTGCTTGAGGAAGCACCCTTAAAATAGGATGTCGCCCTTGTTGAGGTTCTAGAGGAAAACCTCTTGCTCTTCAATTGCTTTTCCACTTTATAGCTAACTTGCATACGTCTTCAAACGACCAATAAGGTTGAAGTTCAACCATATCAGCAATTTCTCGATTCATGCCACCAAGGAAACGAGCGATGGTTTGCTCAGGAACTTCTGGAACTTCACTCCGCATTTTGAGTTGTTCAAACTCACGAATGTATTCTTCAACACTCATCCCCTGTTGTCTTAGGGAATTCAATTTGAGAAAGAGATCTTGCTTATAGTTGTCGGGCAAGAACCTCTTCCTTAGCAACTTCTTGAGTTTTTCCCAAGACTTGATTCGGCCTTTTCCTTCCCTGGCTCGTTGATGCTTTAAATTCTCCCACCATAGAGAAGCATATTTTGTCAGCTTTAGGATAGCAACCTTACATTTCTTCTCATCCGAATAGGACTTGAAGTCAAAAATTCGTTCGGTTTTGTGAAGCCAATCCACAAAGTCGTCGGGATTAAGATTACCATCAAACTCAGGGACCTCCACTTTAATGTCTCTCTCATCCTCCTTATGCCTCCCTCTTCGTTTCGTCTTCAAATTGGAGATTCAAACTCACTAGAGTGCAGAATCGTTTGGTTGTCTCCAGTGGACTCGAAATCGCCATCAGAATTTTGACGAGATTCGGAATCATCACGCCGACGCCGTTCATTGGGACGCCTTTCTGGCCGTCCTTGTCTCGCCGGATTCTCTAGAAGATTGAGGACTTGCTCCATTTGTTGCTGAAGATTTTGGATTGCATGATCTCGCCTTTCGTTGTGCGCAAAGTCAAGCCTCTAGGAACTTGTTCATCCATAAGGAATTTGAAATAGGAGAAGGAAAGGAATCACTCAAATGAGATGAACCTTGAGCTCGATACCAATCTTTTGATGCGTGATGGGGTGAGTGATTCCGAACGTAAATTTTTGATGAGGGGATTTTTGTGGTTAAGTGTATATGGGGAAGAAATGAAAAGGAATAAGAAAAAAATAGAACGATCTCCTTCCAAGGTATAAAGGTCACGCCACCAAACGAGGATGAGGATCGAGATCTATGAAGGCATCATATCCAGCCTCAAATCTTGACTACTAAATGCAACCTAGGGGAGAGAGTCCCTCCACAATTCAATGAACATTTGTTTGAAAGGTGCTATTTACTCATAATTGGGGCTAAAGTACACCTCAAATGCCAAAACTTAGCACGGAAGGATACTTAAGTGTCAAAAGTTTGGAAATTGACATTTAAGTGCCAAAATCGGAACAAAATGGATCACTTAAGTGCCACTCCGGCCAAAATCCAACCAAAAATGCCAACGTGGCGATTTTCCAATGAATGAACTGCAAAACAATGCTGTTTTGCAAGTTGATGTGGCAAGACAATACAAAAACGACGTCATTTTGGTATTGACGTGGTAAAAAAATTAATATAAAAAAATTAAATTTAAAACTAAACTTATTTAAAACATTTAAAAATAAAATAAAAATATTAAAAAAAGGGGGAGGGGGCGGGCGGGCGAGGGCGGCCGAGCCCTCGCCGCCACTACCTCCCGTTGCCGCCGGAAGGGCCGGCGGCAAAGGGGGAGGGTTGGCCAAGGTCGCCGGCCCCTAGCCAAGGCCCGGCCGACCCTCCCCCTACGCCGCCGACCCTTCTAGCAACGGCGGGGAGGAGGCGGCGGCGGCAAGAGCTCAACCTCGGCCACTTCCCCCCCCATTTTCTAATTTTTTAAAAAATTTTTTAATTATTTTATTTTATTTTTAAATGTTTTAAATAAGTTTAGTTTTAAATTTAATTTTTATATTAATTTTTTTACAACGTCAGCTTCAAAACGACGTCGTTTTTGTATTGTTTAGTCACGTCAGTGTGTAAAACGACGTTGTTTTGCACTTCTTTCGTCAAAAAATCGCCACGTTGGCATTTTGGCCGAATTTTGGCTGGAATAGCACTTAAGTGATCCATTTTGCTTCGATTTTTGCACTTAAGTGTCACTTTCCAAACTTTTGACACTTAAATGTCCCTCCGTGCCAAGTTTTAGAACTCCAAGTAACCATACCTCCATAAATGGAGTGATCATCGACCCCATGCTTTTGGCTATCTTGGAAAAAAAGCCCTATCAAAATACTTTACGTAGACTCTCACGCCATTAGCAGTGTCCGTGCTTGAAGGCCTCTCTCTCTTCAGGCATGGTGCGCGTCCAAGCGTAGTCAATCAAGAATTAATATCCTAATTAACTAGATGCACACAATCTGAATCAAACGTTAGAGCTGATCATCCTCCAGAATCTCAAAACCAAGGTGATTCTCAAGGTCATGAAAGCAGCCAGGTGAACACATCAGTGGCCTAATCTGTGGAGGGACCAAAGATAGACCAAGCGGATAGGTACAAACAAAGGTTGGACAATGAAATTCGAGACAGGATCGTGGTTTACATACAAGCAGATAGGTACAAACAAAGGTCAGACGATGAAATTCGAGACAGGAACGTGGTTTACGTACATAAGAAACGACCGTTGCTAAGCACAACTCCTTCACAGATCATATAGATGGCAGCTTGCCACTATTGCAGTCTTTTAAGCTCATGTCTTCAAAGAGACTGCAGCTTGTTGTGGTCGCGCTCAGAAAAACTGTTTTTGGTGCACTGTCCCCGACTTGGACCTCATTGAAAACGGTACTCACTCCAGAATGTAATGATCCTGATCGGAGGGCACAACCCGAAATCCCGCCATGAACATTGTATGGATAGTACCTGAGTTAAGAGAAATCACGATAAGCACATTACTCAGGACTGTACGAGGCACAACCATATGAAAACTTGCTTGCTGATCACATTCATCAAATTTTCTTTGTAAGATGGGTTCAGGTCCAGGGATACATACTTCAACACTCTTTAACTAGCACAACATCTGTATAAACACCAACGGAAACTACGTGGGGAATAGTTACCACAGCTTATACGGATCTATTCAGTTGCTTGAGACATTTCGTCTGTCCTTAGATCGACGGACTAACACCAGCGGAACCGTGAAATGCATATCAATCATAAAGAAAAATCGAGTAGCAAGCGAACATGCCCACCTAAAACAGCTGAAGGAGAAAAATCCCCGAGACGTCTTGAGTTGATTCGTTTAAGAAATTTGGAGAGATTGCAGAGTCTTTAACTGTTACCTGATTGGAATGTCACTGGCAGTAGTAGCAGGAGCTCTAGTAGCCGGAAGCAGAGCCTAATTCGAATCAACATATTGCTTTACCCGGAAGAACCCAAGCTCTGTATCTCCTCGGAATGTCCAAAGGGGGATGGGATTCGGGCGCATTCGATTTCAAGGCATGAACGGCCTCATACTTAGCGCCCCGTCAATTGCATCTAATGGAGACGTGTCATTCACAGTCGTCCAGTGGTCCCGTCAGCCGGGTATTTACGCCATCGACTCGAATGGTGCGACCGGTTTTTCCTTTTCCGGCAAGGAAATGTGGGCGATGTGCCTATTGATGATGGTATCCTCTCCAACGCATTAAATCGTTTTGTTTTCTGCGTGTATGTGCTTGCCAATGAACGCTGGGCTGTGCAATTGGATCGGATAAGACAGCAATTTCTCGAATTTTCTATCTGTCTTTCCTAGAAAAGAATAACAACTCATCGTGAGATGATAACATAGAATACTCGGGGTTGTCTTGGCGTAGTTGTCAGATAGCCTCTCAATCTCAATTATCGTGGCCGTCTTCAACGCATATATGCCCTGCCATGGCTTACGACGCAACCGGGGAGAGACTTATCTGAACTTCCGAGATTTCTAATGATTTTTTTTTTTTTAAATGATAAGAGAAACCTATCCCCCTGAGGTAGATGAACCCGATTTTTAAGTCCCAATAGATCTATCTTTATAATTTAATTCCCCAAATATATCTCACCGTAAAATATTTATCAAAATAGTCTTCTTAGTGCAATGTCATTTTTGGAGATTGACTAATCATCATCCTTTTTATCCTGGTTGATTTCACCTATTTATTAGCCAAACGATTTCTAGCACTTTGCCCAATCATTTCTTTTCAAAAATTCGATACAGCATGCATAATTAAAACCAGAGCGAAAATTGTGCACATTCAACCTTTGGGTTGTTATAATTATGGAATTAACACGGAGTAAGCTATTTTGATTCAACATTAAAGTAATTAAAGCATTCGAAAATGTAATAAGATGCTTTATTTATTAAAGAATAACATTTTACAAAATTTGAAGAATGGAAAAGAAAGTCGTACCTATTTTAAAAGAATTTATGTATAATTCCTTATTTAGAGAGGGACACACAGGGAGAAGAGAGAGAGAGAGAGAGAGACTTTTGGGAAGTTAAAAATGAAAATAGAATAGCCTATTGTGTATGTAGCTTATATGAGTTCTTAAAATCAATCCTGGCAATTGTTAGGAAAAATCTTATGGTATTTTGAGGATGACAAGACATCCTCAGTATACTAACATATGTAATTGAGCATGCAGAAGATGTCACTTGACGTCTAAAATCGTTGAATGACCTGTTGATAAAGTAAACAAGCTTTTGGACGTGAACTATGTTGATGACTAGTTGAAGCTTGCAAAGGATGAACAAGTTATTGAATGAGTAATATATCGATGTCTTGAAGGATGTTTCAAATGGCAAACAAACTAAAGGAGACATGAACACCAAAATGGTTTAGATGGACCAATAAAGGGTGAACGGCCTAAAGAACATGAATACATCAATAAGCTTGGATGGACTTGGCAAATGGTTAACGAACTAGAGGACATGAGACGGTGTAGAGTTAAGAGTTTGATAAGGAGTAGTTATGCCTTTGCTTAGATGGGTCCAATAGAAGGTGAACCAATTTGTCGAACGTAAGGATGTCGATATGCTCGGAGCTACCTAAATGTAGGAGTATGAGCTTGGGTATGTAAGGGCTTGGATGGACCTGACAGTAGAAGTTTTCTCTCTACAGACGTAGTGGTTGTACTGCGACTACGAGCCTCTCCAGTCCTAGAGGGAAGACTCATACTCTTTATTTTATTTGAATTCAAATGGATGTTTTATTGCTAGTCCAAACAATTTACCATATTTGGGCTGGCAATAAAGGATGATAGACTGTCTTGGAAGCGCAAGTGGCTATACTCTGGAATTGTCTCCACAAAATTGAGTGACGCAGCGGTTATTTGAGGCCTCATCACTATAACTTCAGCCAAGGGAAGTAATAGATGTTGGGAAAACCTCCTATGATATTTTGAAGTTGAAAAATCATCTACTTTTCACTATTATTCAACAAATTCATATGTTGCTTATTTCAGGTCATGTTGATATAAGGAAAACTTTTTATCCTAATCAACGGGCACCCAAAGTACGCGATAGGAAGATGCCTAAAAGCTGAAAGGATCTTGGTAAAGGGTGAACAACTCTAAGAAAACGAGAAGTCAGTGAAGACATGGAGGAGAACAAGAAGTTCATGAAAACTTGAAGGTATCATGATAAGATGAACAACTAAAGTCTTGGTCATTAGTGTACTTGGAGGACCAATGGATAGCAATTTGTACAGTGATTTCCACTAGGTAGCTTGGATATTGTCAATAGATCACTAATAAAAGCTACTCCTTATTTTAATCGCGTAGAGCACATCTATTACGTGCCTAGGAAATCTGGAGGAGAAGACCCGAATATTTCTTTAACTAATTTTGTAGGCCAGGGTAACAGCTAGCTTCAGGGTTGGAATTTCGAAAAGGAGAATTGGAACTAAATTAAATCTATCGTTGCCTATTTTAGTCACTCAATCAAAGGAAGGAAGTGCTAACAAATAGCTAACTCTTTTTGTGAAACTTCACTATGATGAACTAGTCTATTAAGTGCTTATTTAATCTGGACAAGAAGACCCACCTACTCCCTTGATAATTTTGTTGGTCAAAATGATTTAACAGTTATCTTCAGGTTTGGAATTCCGAAAGGAAAATTGGAACTAAATCAAATCAATTGTTACCTATTTAGTCACTCAATCAAAGGAATGAATTACTAACGTATATAGCCGACTCTATTTGGGGAAACCTCACCATTGCCAAAAAGATTTGATTGCAACTAAATTTGCAAATGATTGTGTCCATTTCAAAAGGCTAATTGACCCTCATGAAGATCCTCCGACAATTAATTTGGAGATTTAAAACTATATATGAGAATTGATACACGCTAAAGGAGATTCATAACATGGAGAAAGCTACAATCATTGATATAGTCACATTCTCTTTGTTTGAAGCTCTTTCGACTGTCAAGCTATGGCTCCTAAATTATAGCAGCAATTCTCTCTTGAAATGTAGAGTTTCTCCCTCTACCTTGATGGTAGCCTTACACTTTGAACCCTAACCCCACCGTCGATGTTCCACCATTTTCCCTTCCCCTACTCTTCACCCCAGTGTTCCCTTTCCTTTTCATCGGTTCTTCGACAATTCCTACTTCCAATTTCACGGTCTTATGATCTGAAAGTGGTCTCGTCACTATCAATTACCTTTCTTTTACACTTTCCCCTCCCTCAACAATTCTTGCCCACACTATCGATCCTCTTCGTTGCTATTCACAAGGATTTTCCTTTCAATCTTTTCTATCCCAGCTTTCGCTTACGGTATGACATCAATTGCTAACCTAGGATTTATCTATCACTGGTCGGAGCTCCATCTTTTGCTATCCCGAAATCATCTACATGTGCAATTCTTCTCCAAGATAGGCTATTTGGTGCTATGTCCTGTCGCTTGACCTCATGGAAGACCATGTACAAGAAGAAGCCTCTCGACTTGCCGCCCTCTGTACCAAAATGGGCCGCCTCTGGCCTGAACAAGCGATTGAGGTTTGGGATGACGCACCACCTATGGAGAAAGTTGAGGAATGCAAACTGATCTTAGTAGGTAAAATTATATCCAATACATCCATTAATTTTCAAGCTTTTCAAAATACCTTGAAGCGTGCATGGAGAATGGACCAAGTCAAGCTATCCCCACGTGAAGCATGCCTGTATGTAGCAAAATTCAAATCTGATGTGGAGAAACAGCGGGTATTGGATGGTGGCCCCTGACTTTTCTCTAGTCACTTAGTTATCTTTAAGCCTTGGATACCAAATACGCCACTGCATTGTTATGATTTTTCCACTTGCGCATTATGGGTGCAAGTCTTCGGTCTTCCATTGGAATGGTGTTTTGACAATATGATAGAAAAGGCCGTTAGACACATTGGCAAAGTGCTGGAGGTCCTGGAGGTCAAAATAGAAACTAAGGAGGGTACAACCCTTCGATCTGGGAGAGCACGGGTAGAAATCAATTTGCAAGAACCTTTGAAAACAGGTTAGTTGATTAGAATCAATGGAAAAACCCTATGGCTAAACTTTCGCTATGAACGGCTATCACATTTTTGCTATTCATGCGGTAAGCTTGGCCATTATGCTATGTACTGTAAGAATTTTCCTTTTGATGAAGCCAAGATGGCAAGTAAAGAAAAGATGGTGTACGGCCAATGGTTACGTGCGGAAGTCCGGGAACATAGCCTGTATTGGCAAACATTCTATGAACCGCAAGACAAACCTGAATCGCCAGAAGAAGTCATCCCAAAAACTCCTCCAACATCGACTCATCCGGTCCCTGTGCCACCTCCTAGCACCGGTATAAATAGGGGACTTTTACAAACACCAACCTTGCCCCTCATTCTGGGTACTGTGGACCTAATCCAATGCCACTCTCCTGCAGATTAGACCTCAGGGACTCCACCTATAGCTACGAAGTTTCTTGTGACATCCCGGATTTTCGCTTTTGTTTTCTACTGAATAAATTGGGCATTTTATTGACACACCAATACAGTTGTTCTCAGAGCCGATCACTCTTAAAATAACTAGACTATCCAATGAAGCTATTAAGAAATTTTAACTTGAGAATTCGATCAGGAATCAACTTCTCGACCATACTCATCTTTAGAGGCCATTACGGCATAGTTAAAAATCGATTTGAGATGAGAGATAGGTCTGTTCGATTGAAATGTGTGGCTAATCGTAGGTGACACCACTAAATTTGAAAATTCTCGTCGACCAGCCTTAGACTGATTCTTCTGTCGTTTTGGTACCATGTGTCCGTATTTGAATTCTCGTGATTTTCACGAAAATCGAGAGTCTCCATTGAGTCAAGTGGGTTCATTATGGTTCAAAGAAAATCAACCACGGGTCATTTGCACTAAAAATTTCTGAAAACTACCCAGTAACCTGGGTCACACTAAAAACGCGCCGAATGGAAATTAACAGTGAATTCAAGTCTAATTTCAGAAATTGAAGATCCTCTCATGTCACAATAAATTCTAGGAATGTCGACTCAATCTTAAAAGATTTTTCTGCAACCTGAGACTTTTTGGGAAAAAGTTTGCATAGGACCATTTTTGTTCAAAAAAAGGCCGGGATTGTTTTTATTACAAATTTGGGATGCAAGATGGATCCAAGGGTGAGGGAAAATGTCAATTTGATAGTTGAGGTATCAATTGATTTTGTTATGGCCAATTGAAATTAAATCAAGTAAGTTGAGGAGTCCAATTGAAGCTAAATACTCACAAATTCGTATGCCCCCCATAGCCTAGCCAAAATGCACCATTTCAAGGGTTGTGAGGAGTGTATGTGTGGCTCAATGGTAGCCAAGCATGTGTGCATGGCCTAGGATGAGTCTTGCGAGATATTTTTGTGGAAAACTAAGGCATAGGGCCCTTCCACCCTTATCTCTCTCCATCCTCTCCCTCTCTTTCTCTTATCCACCAGCCAAGCTCTCTCTCCACCCCATTCTCGATGCCAGCAACCTGAGAAAGAAGACCGGAGCAGCCAAGTGCCGTCGGATAGCCACCCGCCACCATCGGACCGCCGTTTCGCATGCTGCAGCCCGCGTGTGCACTGCTCGCGCATGCACCGCCCGCACACACCGCGCCTTGCCACCTCCCTCTCGCTGTCCAACTGCTCTATACCACCGTTCGAGCCCTGTTCAGCCACTACAAGGGGCTGAGGAAGCCCCCGGAGTCACCGATTTGGACCCGAGACCATCCCCATTGTCCATCCCCGAGCCTTGTCGTCCATCTCAGCCGTGTTTCCTTCTATTTTACAGCCAAACTAGCAAGCCAAGAAGTGGGTTTTCAGCCACCTTCCAAGGCCGTTTTGAGGTGGTTGTAGGTCCCGGACCTTAGGCCCGCTTTGGAGTAAAACGTTCCCTGCAATGTTCCCAACGTTTCAATCCAAGCGGATTGTTAAATGAGTGAGTTTTGCTCACTAATCCCTCATTAGTATGCTAATAATGCTTAGGGGTTGATTAGATTTAATTAAGTGCAATTAGGTGGATAGATTAAAATAATTAAATTACGGATTTACCTATGCATGTTAGGCAAATGGTTAGTGTAATTAGTAAGTAGACAAACTCTATTATTTATTGAACGAGTCTTGGTAATTTTCCGGGCTCATCTCAGCTTCCAATTAGGCATTAACAACCTAAATTGGATTTATTGTATTTATTTAATAATTTTGGAATTAATTATTTATTTATTTTTATTTTTAAATTAGACCGAGATGGTCAATGACCAAAATTTTATGTTAATTATTGTGATGTAGTCTGTTTAATTTATTGAGTGCTAGATTGTGCTGAATTGATTTATTAATGATTTTATGATTATTTTCCTAAATTAATTAATTTTGAATAATTAATTGGAAAATAACCGGGTGTCGGTTGACAGCGCCAAAAATGTTTTAGTTGACTATGGAAAATGGTGGGATTTGTGGAAAGGAAATTATTATATTTTGGCTAAGGCCGATCGTGTACCAACACATGGTTATTTTTATCGAGTATGATAAAAATGACAAATTGATTGTACGATCGAAATACCATATTATATACAAGCTCGGTGACTTTATATGTTATTTTAGAGAAAGGACAGTATGCAATGTCGGCTCGGTGACTCTATAGGTCATTTTGGAGAATGGACGACATGCCATAATAGCTCGGTGACTCAACATGTCATTTTGGAGAATGGACGTTATGATGAATATACTTGGTGACTTAGTATGTCATTTCAAAGAATGAATTGTATAAAATACTGGCTCGATAACCCGATAGGTTATTTTGGAGAATGGACAGTATTGATTGAAATGACCAAGAATGGTCTACTTGACATGTAAATCGACTAAGTGATTGACCAATGTTTCAATCGGTAGTATTTGATTGGGTGCATGTTTGAACTGTACTGATTTGCAGGTAGAATCTGAGGCCAAAGTAAGTCATCTTACCCATGTGTGCTTAGGCAGCCCATAGTGTATTGGTTTCCTAATCGAGTCTTAAGAGGGTAGAACTCACTGAGACGTTGTCTCATTTGTTATTGTATAACCATCTCAGGCCCCTAGATGGCAGCACCTCCACCTCCTCGTCCTCCTATGCATTTTGGTATTTCTGAAGAGATCTCAGAAATAGCATACCACTTCCATATTCATAACCACCCCGAGGGACTAGAGTACGTACTGGTTAAATCGATCGTTTGGGTTGACGTGGGTAATGATGCCTTGAGACCCCATGAGTATCGATCGCGGTACCGTCACCACCATGATGGGCGAAAAAAGGGTCCATACTGGATGGCAGTGTGCCCATGTACATATTGGAAAAGGCGTTCGGAGAAGGGACGGCAGATCCTAAAGACGAGTTGATAGTGGATGCAAAAGACCCTATGCTCGAGAGTGATCACAACTCTCCCAAGCCATCAGCAGTAGACTCCAGCTAGAGTATGCCAGAAGAAGAGGTTGATCAGGAAGAGATATACCCAGAGGAGAATTGGGAGGAGGAACCCGAGGAAGAGGAACCGGAGGATGAGCCTGAGGTGAATTTTGAGGAGGAAGAGCTGGAGGATGAACCTGAAGAAGGAGAAGAATAATCTAAAGAAGAGGATGATCCGGAGGAGGATCCGAAGTACGACCCGAATGAGAACTGAGATCCCATCCTGTTTGCAAACCTGAGTTGTGGACCGATGTGTGATAGATTAGACTTTTATGAATAGTATTGTATTATATACTGTGAGGTTTGCTTTGTATAAAGCGTGGTTGTGATTTTTCAGTTGTGAAAAATATGGCCCTACTTTTCTATCACATTGTTTTATTGTCTAGGAATTATTTTATGCTTCCGCATGCGTATTAAAATAAAAGGGTCGGCGATGCGTCTTGGGACATCGCTATAAATCGACCAGGTGAAGGATGGGCACACGTTCGAGGATCAAGGCGTGACATCCCGCTTAGGTGGTATCAGAGCAAAGTTCAAGATTGGAGTGATAAGGAGCGATGGGTCTTGGGATAGTGGTAGGAAAGACCTTTAAATTTCTGACCGGTGCATGTCAGTGGTAATTGATTGGTTTATTCGTTTGTTGTTTTGATCACTCTATTTCTAATTCGGTGCGGAATTGGAAGCAGGCGTCAGTAGATAAAGACTGAGCCATGAGTGATCTGGAGCCAAGAACTCCTAACAAAAGGACTAGTAGGGCCGTGACTCGAGGTAGAGCGCCAACCAAAGTCGGTGCCCGAGGAGGCTGAGGTCGAGCACCAACTCAAGCTAGCACAAGTAGAGTGGCACCACCTGCGGTAGATGCCAGGGTAGTAGCCCCTAGTGATCCCAAAATATAAGGGATTATGCAAGCGCTAAAGGCCATGAGAGATGTCATGGCTCAGCAGACTTTGAACCAAACTGCTGCTGCTGCTGCACCTGCCATGGCACCTGATGTCGCCCCTGCTGAAGTTCAACCTGAAAACATCGGGGCACAGAGAGAAAGACCGATCCACAAGTTGGTGGAGCATTTCCTAAGGCTGAGTCCGCCAAGATTCACGGGTGTTGAAGACCCCGAGACCGCTTCACTGTGGATACAAGATCTGGAGAAGACCTTTGCCCTCCTGATGTGTACCAAAACTAAGAAGGTGACCCTAGCCATCTATCAGCTACAGGGCAATGCCAACATTTGGTGGAGAGCCGCCAAAGACACGATTTTTCCTAGAGGAATGATCCTGGTGTAGGATGTCTTCCTAAGAGCTTTTAACGACCGATATCTTTCGGGTATAGCCCGAGAACAAAAGATGGAAGAGTTCTAACGCCTTCTTCAGGGATCAATGTCAGCTGAACAATATGGGGTCAAGTTCACAGAGCTTTCACAATATGCTCCGAGGTTAGTCGAAGACATAGAAGAGAAAGCCCGAAGATTCCGAAATGGTCTTCGTACTGAGCTGAAACAACCCTTACTACCATTGGATTTGACGGACTACCGAGACGTCTATCGTCGAGCTCGGATGATAAGCGAGGATTGAATGAACAAGCTGCCTCATCTGGATCGAGGTTCAACTCCCATCGAGAAGGGATTCGACAGGGAAAGAGACTCATGCCAGGGGGTAGATTCCAAGTCCCATCTAAAAGGAAAAGCAAAATTGGAAAGTCAGGATCGAACTTGAATGGTCTGTCTCGTCTGTGTAGAAGACGGCATGGTACGAATCAATGCCAGCGAAGGACATGCGTTTGTTATGAGTGTGGCCAGCAAGGTCACATAGACAAAGATTGTCCTAGGAGGCCGAGAGGACAACCACAATTACCGCCACCGCCGCAGATGGGACAGATAAGAGGATATGCCCCTCAAAACGTACCACGGGGAGGACAGCTGAGACCTCCAGTTCAAGGCACCGTGTATGCAATTACACAAGGTCAGGCGGAAGCTACGTCTGACGTGATCGCAGGTATGGTTTCACTAAACGACCATCCTACTTACGCTTTATTCGACTTAGGAGCAACTCATTCCTTTATTATCGAACAATATGTTAAGTTGATAGGAGTCAATCATATTTTATTGGAGTCGGCAGTTTGCATATCTACACCGTTGAAGGATAAAGTTATTGCTATTTTGGGTTGTTCTGGTTGCAAGTTAGTGATTGGTAAGCGAGAGGGGAAAATAAACCTATTAATCCTAGCCATGTATGATTTTGATTTGATCATTGGCATGGACTGGCTCACCAAGCAACGAGCTATAATGAACTGCCATCACAAAGCGATTCAGTTTGACCTGTTAGAGAGTAAGAGTTTTGAGTTTGTCGGGAATCGAGGAGGACCCTTGATTGTCCTGATCTCGTCGCCAGAGGCAACTCGATTGTTAGACGAGGGTTGCCAAGGTTACCTGGCAACTGTCGTGGATACGACAGTTGTGGAGCTGAAAATGGAAGACATTGCTGTGGTGCAAGAATTTCCATATGTCTTTCCAAAGGAATTGTCAGGTCTACCAAGATAGAATTTTTGATAAAGCTAGCACCCGCGACAGAGCCAATATCTAAGGCTCCTTATCGAATGGCGTTATCTAAGTTGAAAAAACTGAAGGTACAAATGCAAGAATTATTGGACAAGAGATTTATCCGTCCCAATGCATCACCTTGGGAGCACCAGTTTTGTTTGTAAAGAAGAAAGATGGTTCGTTGCGTCTGTGTATCAACTATCGGCAACTCAATCAAGTAACAATCAAGAACAAGTATCCGCTGTTAAAGATTGATGACTTGTTTGATCAGCTTCAAGGAGTGTCGATTTTCTCAAAGATCAAGTTGAGGACAGGATATCATCAGCTGAGAATTAAGAAGGAGGACATTCCTAAGTCAGCATTTCGTACTCGATATGGTCACTATGAATTCACAGTGATGCCATTTGGGTTGACGAACGCCCCTACTGCCTTCATGGATTTAATGAACCGAGTATTCAAGGAATATCTAGATCAATTCGTGATCGTGTTTATCGATGATATTCTGGTGTATTCGAAGAGTGATAAAGAGCATGAGAATCATTTGAGATTAGTACTACAGAAGTGGAGAGTCCATTAGTTGTATGCCAAGTTCAACAAGTGCAAGTTTTGGTTAACTCGTGTGGCTTTCTTAGGGCATGTGATTTCAGGCGAAGGAATTTCAGTGGACCGAGCAAGATTGAAGCCGTGATCAATTGGCCAAGACCGAGTACCGTGACAGAGATCATAAGTTTTCTAGGTTTAGCAAGTTATTACAAACGGTTTGTGGAAGGGTTCTCATCATTAGCGTCGCCAATGACAAAACTCTTAAAGAAAGAAGAGAAATTTGTGTGTAAAGACAAGTGCAAGGGTAGTTTCCAAGAGCTTAAGGAAAAGCTGACTACCGTGCTAGTGTTGACCATTCCATCTGGCCCTGGAGGATTCGAAATTTATAGTGATGCGTCACTCAGGGGATTGGGTTGTGTGCTAATGCAACATGGTAGAGTTGTTGCATATGCCTCTCGTCAATTAAGATCTCATGAGTTGAACTACCCGACGCATGACTTAGAACTTACGGGAATTATCTTTGCCGTGAAGATTTGGAGGCATTATCTGTGTGGAAAAAAATTCTAGATCTTCATGGACCATCAGAGTCTCAAGTATTTGTTCTCTCAGAAGGAGTTGAACATGAGACAGCGCCGATAGATGGAATTGCTGAAAGACTACGACTGTGATATTCTATATCACCTAGGAAAGGCGAACAAGGTTACCGATGTTTTGAGTCGAAAGTCTTCAGTTGCGCACATATTGATTAAGGAGTGGAACTTAATCGAGAGAGCCCAAGATTCGGTATTCAAGTTTGAGGTAGGCCACCTTTCAAGTCTTATGGCCACCCTCAGAATTGAACCGGATGTCCAGGTCGGAATCAAATTACTCCAACCGACAAACCCAAATGTGCATAAAATTCTACAAAAGGACACTGAGAAAAGAAATGCTGACTTTCAGGTTTCTGATGAAGGAATATTGAGGTTCCGAGGACGTTTGGTTATACCTGACAATGTAGAGCTTAAAGAAGATATTTTATCTTAAGCACACCGTAGCAGTTACAACATTCATCCTGGGAGTACTAAAATGTATCAGAATCTACATCAACACTATTGGTGATCAAGTATGAAGGCGGACATTACCAAGCATGTTGCCAAGTTCTAACGTGTCAGTAGGTTAAAGCTCAGCATTGCAAGCTGAGAAGACTGCTGCAACCTCTCGAAATCCTAGAATGGAAATGGGAGCAAATCACGATGGATTTCGTGATTGGACTACTGAGGAGTCAAAGAGGAAATGATTCAATTTGGGTGGTAGTCAATAGACTAACAAAGTCGGCTCACTTCATTGCAGTTTGAAAGGACATTAGTTTGGATAGGCACGCAGATCTGTATGTGCGTCAGGTGGTTTGTATGCATGGAGTGTCGGTTACAATAACTTCATATAGAGACCTGAGATTTACTGCCGCTTTTTGGAAGAGCTTACAGAGTGCCTTGGGTACCAAGTTTCAGTACAGTACGGTATATCATCCTCAGATGGATAACCAGTCTGAAAGGACAATTCAAACCCTCGAGGACATGTTGAGAGCTTATGTACTAGACTTCAAGGGAAGTTGGGAAGATCAGTTACACCTGGTGGAGTTTGCCTACAACAACAGTTATCAGCAGAACATCAAGATGGCTCCTTTTGAAGCATTGTATGGTAGAGTGTGCAGGACACCAGTATGTTGGGATGAAGTTGGGGAAAGAAAGATTACAAGCCTAGAGTTGGTCCAGCAATCAGTGGAAGCCGTGGTAGTGATCAAAAACAGATTAAAGACCGCCCAGAGCAAACAGAAAAGTTACGCAGATAAGCGCCGGAGGTCTTTGGAATTCCAAGTTGGTGATCACGTTTTTTCTAAAAGTGTCACCAATAAGGGGAACTTCGCACTTTAGAAAGAAAGAAAAACTGAGTCCGAAGTACGTAGGTCCGTTTGAGATTCTTGAGAGAATCGGGAACCTAACATATCATTTTGCATTGTCGCCGAGATTAGCGCAAGTGCATGACATCTTTCACGTGTTGATGTTAAGGAAGTATGAGCCTGACCCGACCTACATGCTCAATTTCGAGGAATTGGACGTGGATGACCGTGTGCCATACGTTCAAAGCCCAGTCCAGATCGTGGATCGAAAAGGGCAAGTTCTGCATTCAAAGACCATCCCGTCGGTTGAAGTGGTATAGCAACACCACGGTACTAAAGGAGCGACATAGGAGACTAAAGAGTCAATGAGACAGTTGTACCCCCACCTTTTTGAAGAAGTTTTGTAAAGGTTTAAATTTCGATGACGAAATTTTTATAAGAGGGGAAGAGTTGTGACATCTCGGATTTTTGCTTTTGTTTTCTACTGAATAAACCGAGCATTTCATTGACGATCCCCTATAAAGCTGTTCTTAGAGCCGATCACTCTCGAGATAACTAGACTATTCAGGGAAGCTATTAAGGAATTTTAATGTGATAGACTTGAGAATTCGATCAAGAATCGACTTCTCGACCGTGCTCATCTTTAGAGACCATTATGGCATAGTTAAAAATTGATTTGAGATTAGAGATAGGTCTGTTCGACTGAGATGTGTGGCTAATCGTAGGTGACACCACTAAATTGGAAAATTCTCATCAACCGGCCCTAGGCTGATTCTTCTGTCGTTTTGGTACCATGTATCCGTATTTGAATCCTCAAAATTTTCATGACAATCGAGAGTCACCATTGAGTTGAGTAGGTTCATTATGGCTCGAAAAAAATCGACCATGGGTCATTTACACTAAAAATTTCTGAAAACTACCCGATAGCCCAAGTCACGCTAAAAACGCGCTGAATGGAAATTAACCGCGAATTCAAGTCCGATTTCAAAAATTGAAGATCCTATCATGTCACAATAAATTCTAGGAATGTTGACTCAGTCTCAGAAGATTTTTCTGCAACCCGAGACTTTTTGGGAAAAAGTCAGCATAAGACCGTTTTTATTCAGAAAAAGGCCGGGATTATTTTTTATTAAAATTTGGGATGCAAGATGGATCCAAGGGTGAGGGAAAATGTCAATTTGATAGTTGAGGTATCAATTGATTTTGTTATGGCCAATTGAAATTAAATCAAGTAAGTTGAGGAGTCCAATTGAAGCCAAATACTCACAAATTCGTATGCCCCCATAGCCTAGCCAAAATGCATCATTCCAAGGGTTGTGAGGAGGAGTATATATGTGGCTCATGGCATCCAAGGATGTGTTTATGGCCTAGGATGAGTCTTAGGAGATATCTTTGTGGAAAACTAAGGCATAGGGCCCCTTCAACCTTATCTCTCTCTATCCTCTCCCTCTCTTTCTCTTATCCACCGGCCAAGCTCTATCTCCTCCCCATTCTCAATGGCAGCAACCTAAGAAAGAAGACTGGAGAAGCCAAGAGCTGTCGGACAACCACCCGCCACCACCGAACCGTCGTTTTGCACGCCACAGCCCGCGCATGCACCACCCACACACGCCGCACCTTGCCGCCTCCCTCTCATCGTCCAACTACTCTGTACCATTGTTCCAGCCCTGTTCAGCCGTGACAAGGAGCTGAGGAAGCCCCCGAAGCTGCCGATTTGGACCCAAGACCATCCCCGTTGTCCATCCCCGAGCCTTGCCGTCCATCTCAACTGTGTTTCCTTCTGTTTTGCAGCCAAACTAGCAAGCCAAGAAGTGGGTTTTCAGCCACCTTCCAAGGCCGTTTTGAGGTGGTTGTAGGTCCCGGACCTTAGGCCCACTTTGGAATAAAACGTTCCCTGCGACAATCCCAACGTTTCAATCCAAGCGGATTGTTAAACGAGTGAGTTTTTCTCACTAATCCCTCATTAATATGCTAATGATGCTTAGGGGTTGATTAGATTTAATTAAGTGCAATTAGGTTGATAGATTAAATTAGAATAATTAAATTAGGGATTTACCTATGCATGTTAGGCAAATGGTTAGTGTAATTAGTAAGTAGACAAGCTCTATTATTTATTGAACAAGTCTTGGTAATTTTTCGAGCTCGTCTTGGCTTCTAATTAGGCATTATGGGCCTAAATTGGATTTATTGTATTTATTTAATAATTTTCGGAATTAATTAATTATTTATTTATTTTCCGGAAATTAGACTGAGATGGTCGACAATCGAAATTTTATGCTGATTATTGTGATGCAGTCTATTTAATTTATTGAGTGCTAGATTGTGCTGAATTGATTTATTAATGATTTTATGATTATTTTCCTAAATTAATTAATTTTGAATAATTAATTGGAAGATAACCGGGCGTCGGTTAATAGTGCCAAAAATGTTTTGGTTGACTACGGAAAATGGTGGGATTTGTGGAAAGGAAATTATTATATTTTGGCTAAGGCCGTCGTGTACCAACACACAGTTATTTTTATCGGGTATGATAAAAATGACAAATTGATTGTACGATCGGAATACCATATTATATACCGGCTCGATGACTCTATATATCATTTTGGAGAAAGGACGGTATGCAATGTCGGCTCGATGACTCTATAGGTCATTTTGGAGGATGGACGACATGCCATAATGACTTGATGACTCAACATGTCATTTTGGAGAATGAACGTTATGATGAATATACTCGGTGACTTAGTATGTCATTTTGGAGAATGAATTGTATAAAATACTGGCTCGATAACCCGATGGGTTATTTTGGAGAATGGATAGTATTGATTGAAATGACCAAGAATGGTCTGCTTGACATATAAATCGACTAAGTTGATTAACCAATGTTTCAATCGGTAGTGTTTGATTGGGTGTCTGTTTGAACTATATTGATTTCCAAGTGGAATCTGAGGCCAAGGTAAGTCCTCTTATCCATGTGTGCTTAGGCATCCCATAGTGTTTTGGTTTCCTAACCGGGTCTTAGAAGGGTAGAACTCACTGAGACATTGTCTCATTAGTTATTGTATAACCATCTCAAGCCCCTAAATGGCAGCACCTCCACTTCCTTGTCCTCCTATGCATTTTGGTATTCCCGAAGAGATCTCAAAAATAGCATACCACTTCCATATTCATAACCACCTCGAGGGACTAGAGTACGTACTAGTTAAATCGACCGTCTGGGTTGATGTGGGTAATGATACCTTGAGACCCCATGAGTATCGATCGTGGTACCGCCACTACCATAATGGGCGAAGAGAGGGTCCCAAACCGGAAGGCAGTGTGCCCTTGTACATATTGGAAGAGGCGTTCGGAGAAGAGACGGTAGATCTTAAGGATGGGTCGGTAGTAGATGCAAAAGACCCTAAGCTCAAGAGTGATCACAACTCTCCCAAGCCATCAGTAGCAGACTCCAGCTAGAGTATGCCAAAAGAAGAGGTTGATCAAGGAGAGATATACCTAGAGGAGAATTGGGAGGAGGAACCCGAGAAGGAGGAACTGGAGGACGAGCTTGAGGCGAATTTTGAGGAGGAAGAGCTCGAGGACAAACCTAAAGAAGGAGAAGAAGAATCTAAAGAAAAGGATGATCTAGAGGAGGATCCGGAGTATGACCCGGATGAGGATTGAGATCCGATCCTGTTTGCAAACTTGAGTTGTGGACCGATGTGTGATAGATCAGACTTCTGTGAATAGTATGGTATTATATACTGTGAGGTTTGCTTTGTATAAAAGCGTGGTTGTGATTTTTCAATTGTGAAAAATATGGCCCTATTTTTCTATCACATTGTTTTATTGTCTGGGGATTATTTTATACTTCCGCATGCGTATTAAAATGAAAGGGTCGACGATGCATCCTGGGACGTCGCTATAAATCGACCAAGTGAGGGATGAGCACACGTTCGAGAATCGAGGCGTGACATTTCTTGCATCTGCAAAGATGAAGGATATTCAAGACCCGGCAATGGGCTCATCTAACCCCAAGAAGATGAAACACACCAGAATTACTACCCAAGCAGGCACAACAAAAAAATTGAAGAGGTATAACCCTTATGAGCTACGACCAAATCAGCAAGAGGACGTTGATGAAACACAACTCATGGATACTCCCATCTTTGAGGCCGAAGAGGTCGGCAAGTGGACTGTGGTGGCTAGCCCTAAAAAGCCACCAAGTGACAAATGAAATTACTAAGCTAAACTGTCAGGGTCTGGGCAATCCCCTGACAGTTCAATCCCTCAAGGCCTTAGTGGCTAAAGAGAGGCCTGACATTATTTTTTTGATGGAAACTAAGAACCAAGAGGTCGTACTCCGACGACTTCAAAAACGTCTCAAATGTCCTAGCTCTCATGTGGTAAACCCCATTGGCTTAGCTAGCAGGATGGCACTATTTTGGAATGACCAGCTTACTCTTACTATGGATCGATCTACTTTGGAGTTTTTTTATATGATTTGCACAGATGTAATGGGTGGCATACCTATGTGACTCACCTGCCTTCATGCATCGGCAATATTTCAGCAACGCCAACTATTATGGGTAGCTCTGCGACAAATTAGAGCCTCCAACACATTCTCTTTGTTTATTACGAGCATGAATTTATTCACCTTTATTATGCTCTATTGAGAGTTCCTGTTACTCATTATAGTCTATAGTTAGAGAAGTGTACAAGTGCATAAGCATTGCTTGTTTACTGACAGTGGGATGTATCATCTTCTAGTAGAAGCAGCACATGCTTCATTTTTACAACTTACGAGGATTCTAATGTATTAGCGGCTACTAGTTTAGGAGAGTGAATGGAGATTCAATATAAGCCAAACCACTATAAGATTTGCTTGCATCATTTTCAATCTCTTTACCCTCGATAGTAGAGTTGGGGGAAACGAACAAAAACTAGTTCATGTTCCAAGTCTCTGTCTTCTTCTTGTTCTTGTGTGTAGAAGCTATTTAAATTTTGATTATGTTCCCTTGAAAGTCTGAGCATCTATGATGAAATAAGAGAGTGTCAAGTATAGCGAGGCTTTGCTTGCATCATAAAAGCAAAGTTACATGTTAGAACGAAGTATCTTCAGGCGCTATAACATCACAAGGGTTACGTGGTGAACTCCAGCATGAATTTGGAATATTAGAACTGAGATAGGTCAAATGGATAGGCCGAATGCTATAAATATGTTTAGCATTCCTTTGATCCCTTAAAGTCTTTCGTTTTGTTGATAGAAGAATATTATACCATCATACACACGATTGTTTTTCCGGCACTAGCGCACACATGATTTGAAACTACGATAAGTAATTTGTTTATGTGTGCAAATTGTGACAAGGTTTTAACTGGGTATGTTAGATTGAATTTTAAAAGAAACTAAAGATCATGCATAATGTTAAAAGTTTTTAATGATGAAAGAAGAGAGAGACAAATGTGAATAGAAATAAGAGAAACATTCTCCAAGAGTGATGTGACACTAAGAAGTCTATATCGATAAAAATTTAGGAAAAAGATCTAGATTGGGAGTAACTTTCTAAGATAGAGTCAAAGTGGGTTAACTCAGCTAGTAAAATTCGATCTCTCCTCACACCATGCCAGATTTGAATTCAATTGCCAGCAATCTGCTATAGTATGCGATCTATAATTTTACGATAAGATCTTCTAGGCCCGTGGTTTGCTTTGGCCTTGACAAGGGGTAACCTCCCCTCCTCCTTGACTTTTTCTTATCAGAAAAAAAAATCTGAAATGAATCTACTTTGCGGGAAATATATCCGTAAACATCTAGCTAATGAATTAACACTATAGAAAAGGAAAGACGCTTGGCCAAAATTCAGGTGGATGACTTAAATATGAAATTATCTTCCCCTGATTATATAATGAAGTAATCAAATGTCGCCAATGCATCTAATCCACAGGCAACCATACTTGACCACTAAGCCAGCATCCTTGAGATTTTAATGAGATCTTTACTACTTTTCTTCTTCTTTTTGTTATGCTGAAACCCCACTTCTGTGGGTAGAATTAAAGACCGGAGGCAAAACCAGACCTACGTTAAGTTCAGCACAATGCCACAAAAAATCATTGTGTTAAGACCTCTTAGATTAACTCAAAAGAACGCCACCGTCATAGAAAGAATGATAGTGTATTCTCAAAGATGCAGGTATGAATTACGTAAAAACTATAGGATCTCATCTTCCTTAGTCTAAGATTGCAATATAAATCAGAATACTATATTATAATATCCATAATCCATCTTCGTTGCCTGGTTGCCAGGTTGTCCGATGTATTGGTCACATGTCTCTGGGGGCGACATGGAGACTGTTATGTACATATCATCGTGGCATTGTCCCCCAGGAATCATCATTGAACATGGATGAAATGAAAACGTACCAACTGGAAGGAGAATGTCCTTATAAGCGACAGTCCAATGTCAAAGCATCAAATAATGCCATTCGCCCACCCCTTTCGTAAATGGAAAGATTGTCCAAAAAATCTTAAATCTATCACACTACTAATTTAATTCTAAATCTTTTAATTATATAAATTAAATCTTAAACCTCTTCGGGCGTCAACCTTTGCCGGCCATTAACAAAACCCAGCAATGGCCAGCGAAGGGTAAAATAAAAAAGAAAAGCAGAGAAAATGAAAAAAAAAGGTGGGGGAAGGAAAAGAAATAAAAGCAAAAAATAAAATATAGGAAAATTATTAAAATATTATTACAAATTGTCCATGTCAATATCGATCCTATCATGTAACACGACCGACATCCACATCAGCGATTTTCAACCAAAATCGACGGAATGAACTTAATTGACAAAATTTATAAAGTTTTAAGACTCAATTGACACAATTAATAGGTTTATAACTGAATTGACGAAAGTACAATAAGTTTGAAACTTTTTGGACAATTTTCACTTGCATAGGGATAGTAAACTCTGTTCTTCTGGTGAGTGAATCACATGTAAGCTAAAAGGTCAAAAAAATTGCTGGATATGGTAGTTATCTACACCCAGGGGCATTTGAAACAAAACAAGCAAATAACGCACGCCAATTCCAAAACAAACAGGAAAGTTTCTGAATAAATATATACACACACTTGAAGTTTTAGGACATTACATAGATAAAGTAATGAAATTTTTGTAGAGTATATGTTTCATTTGGAGTTATTATCATATAATGAATAGAGAGAGGAGATGCAACATGAGAGCTAGCAGCATTATTATGGGTGATCACGGACCATCAAACAAGGCCAGATCTGTTCTTGGGTGCCAGATCTGCTGTATTTATCTAGACATGTGACCATCAGTGGAAAAACGTTGTAAACGATCCTTTACAATAAGGAAGAATTAAACCAATAATAAGGAAAAATGAGACAGTTACAATCCTTCTTAGTAGTCACTCCCTGCCACTGATAACAGAACCCCTCTCAGGAGCACAGTTTTCCCATTCCTTTTCCTACCCACAAATGAAGACGCAGAAATTCACATATTTGACTGTATACACGAGTCAGTAATTCCCACCTGAAGGCCATTATGCAAAACCGCCTATAACAAACAGATTGCTTAAATTCTGATCAAGCGATTTGGAAAAAAATTTGGGAAAATTACCTCGCAGATCGTAAACCTTGTGTACGGGATGCAATTTAATCATAAACCTTTCGATCAAATCTAATCAAGCTGTCAACCTTTTTTTTCCTAAAAAGTGCAATTGAATCCTAAAGTATGTTTGAAAAAAGAAATTTACAGATGCACATAAGCTCTTTCTGAGTGACACGGAGGCAATTTTAGATACCGTTCATCGACAAGACTTACCTGCTCCTTTTAAAGATAATTGAGGACTTAATTGAGCCAAAAAGATCGAGAATTTGATTGTATTCTGTATACATAATTTAGGACTTCCTGTGCAATTTTTTCAATTACTTTCATTAACAACTATTCCTCGGCTCCACTAATTCAGTCTCCTTCTTCCTTTTAAAGAAATGCTGATCAACAGCTTATTATAACTAAGAAGATATCGAGCATCTAAGGATCTGCATGGTAACATTTATGTTTCTTCCAATTTCTCTTCTTTTGTTTTCCGAAACAAAAAAAGAACAAAAATCCGTTTGGTAAAACTTTTGTTCCCGGAAACAATTTCTCTATTTTTTTGTTCCTGGAAACAGTTTTGGAATAGAAACAAGAAATAAAAAAAAGTAGCTTCTTGTTCCTAGGAATAATTTCTAGAAATAAGCCAATTTTCTTTTTTATATTTTTTTTTTGTTCCTCTCTCTTGCCGCGGCCACCTCCAACCACCCGGAGCCACCGCCGACCGCCGCCGATTGCCAACCACCGAACGCCACCGCCGCTGCCACCGCCGCTGCCGGACGCCACCGCCGGCGATCGGCGGTCGGCGATCCGTGAGCAAGATTAAAAAACGAATAAATACAAAAAAGAAACCGTTTCATACCAAACGCATTTCTATTCTTTTTGTATTTCTAGAGTGAAAATTTTTTATAGTTAGTTACCAAACACCTTATTTTACTCAGAAATTGTTTCTCGAAATAAAAATAGAAAAAAACTATTTCTGGAAAAAAAAAAAAAAAAAAAAGACCCTTCCCCAACCAAAAAACGTTGTCATGCACAGCCTAAGACTTACAGCCCAAGTGATGCATGAGCAGACTCCTCTACTGTCAAAATTGACGCTTGAGAGATAATCCAGCCAGAAAAGTGAGCCTTGATTTTGTGTTGATCTCCACGAGAATGGGCTTTTCTTTCATAGCTATGCGAACATCGCAAACACTTATAACCCCATTGGACAATGCAGACGTCACAATAAATTGATCATCTTCTCCATTTGTGTCATTGCTCCTACAAAGCACGTGACACGAGCTGAATGAGTGTGTCCCATGGAAAAAGTACAAAAAAAAAGTCCTAAATTTATTGCATTGATTCATTTCTAAGCCTTTCGTTTGGGTCAATTTAGTTGTTAACATTTTCACATTTTGTCAATTTAGTCCATTAGACCAATTTGAGTTAGAAATTATTGATGTGGATGTCGGCAGTCCTACATGACACGGCTAACACTAACGTGAACATTTTTTTAATAATTTTTTTATTTCCTTTTCTTTCATTGCGTGTGCCAGTGGCTTATGAGGGCTTGGCTCGCTTGAGTGAGGGTTGCCCTCGCCAACACTCGTCTTTGCCAATCATCAAAGAAAAAACAATTATAAAAATTATCCACGTCATCACCGGTCATGCCAAGTAAAATATGCCGACATCCACATCAATAATTTTTAGCCTAAACTAGCCAAATGGACTCAATTAACAAAAGTGAAAAAAAAAAAAGACTAAATTAGTATCAATGCACTAATTTTATGATTTTTTTTACTTTTACCATTTACTAAATCAATCTTGAAGACAAGTTCCTTTTTGAGAAGTATCTACTTATGAAAACCTAGATTCTAATTGTATGGGCAACTAGAACCAATAGATTTCCATCTCAATCTTCAAACGGCTATAAGATTTCCTTAATTGATTCTGTTCAACAAATTGATTAAAAGAAATTTCTTTGGAAAATGCCAACAGGTAGTGAGGGATGGAGGAGTATTTAAAGAGGTAATTCAATCTATTTGAGATAGTATGTGAAAATTGAAATTCCAAAGTCTAAAGCATTTCCAACCACTTTGTCTTCATTGATAGTTCTTACAAATTCTATTTAAGAGAGAAAATCACAAGAAGAGTGACTTAGTGAGGGAAAATGAATCTCCACTAAGTGTTTTCACTTGAAATATTGTACTTCTCTATTGATACTATAGTGAATTCCAGCGAGAAGGCTGCCAGTGTGAAAGAATTGACATAGGCTTAATTTAAGCCGAACTACTATAAATCTTATATGCAATTTTCTCTTCCCTTAACTCTTTTCATTTAAATATATTACATAATTTTAAGTATTGCAAAAATCTATTTCATTACCTATCCAATTATGAATTTTCATCAGAAATCTAGTGACTTGCTTATCAGACTCTATTTAGTTCTCAGACTTCATTCAAAATTTATTTCACTTTTCAAAAATTCTTTCAAATATCTATTCACTCCCCTCTAGATATTCATACTAGCATTATCACAGGGGTTTCAAGACCAAGAACTGACCAAATCCCTTGGAAATTAGATCAGGACCAGGAGGGTTAGGCTGGTCCAAAGTCAGTCTAGGGTTGATGCTCACACCTAACAACCCCCTTCAAAATCAAATTGGAAGATGAAGAATCGATTGAAAGTGTCTTTCAGTGTAAAATAAACATATGATCCCATATTGGGAGGTGGCTTAATACTCTAAAAAAACCTGTAACCTTAGCTTTTTGTTCCAATTTTATATTTTATCTCATAAAAAATCTCTAATTCAAATCAAGTTTCGATTCTACCTTAACTTTTTTGTCTCATAAAAACTTTAACTTTAAATCTAATATAATTTCTATTCTAAACCTTTTTGGTCTCATAAAACACCATCGACTTTAGGTCTAGTACCAAGTTTACCCTAAACTTTTTTTGCCTCATAAAAAGTTATTAGCTTTAGATCCAATTTCAATTTCACTCTAATTTTTTTTGTCTCATAAAATATTGCCAACTTTTCTTGAGTCTCAAATTTGCTCTCCATTAAACCTTCCGTCAAAATCTCCTTTAGTGATTTTACACTCGATCATCAATTTTCTATGGTTGGAAATGTTCCATTGCTCACCATCGGAGAGCTCGCATTCAAGATGCTCGAACAGCCCGTGCTTGGGAATTTTTCATATTTGAGTTGTTAATAATAAATTATGGATGGAGGGTTAATGGGGCTATTTTATAACTCAAGTAAAAGTCTGTGGTTTTTCATATATAAAAATATTAGGGTAAAATTGAGATAAAATATAAAGTTGGGGGTTTTTCATTGGACAAAAAAAAAAGCTCAGGTTAAAATTGCGATAGAATCTAAAGTCAATAGTTTTTTATGAGACAAAAAAAAAAATCAAACTGTAAAATTGAGACAAAAATTAAAGTTGATAGGTTTTTAAGGTATTAAGCCTCCTAAAGTACATTATGATATCATTTATTTTTATTTTCATATACAATAGTAAAATCATTTACTTTATTTCTATTTAAAGCCCCAAAAAGAAAAGGCCACACATGAAACTCCGTGGCCTATCCCGACAAGCCTTTTAAATTTAAGGTAAATACCCTGAAAATTTTCAAATTTGTATATTTGAAATAAGTTTATCTCAAATTAATTTTTTAACCATCAAAAATTACAAACCGGTACACTAATAATAAATTTATCCCAATTAAAGTTTTTGACCGTCAAAAACTCTAAATTGGTATTCCCGTAACAAATTTAGTCCAAACTAATTTTTTTATCATAAAAAATTCCAAACTAATAGATCTATTATAAATTTATCATCTATTAACTTTTGTCAAATTTTACTGTTAAATTTGCTGATGTGGATGACATGTAGCAACATGTTATAGTGATATGGCAAGTCCACACATAAATCCATAGGTTAATGCCACAAAAAATCTCAAATTTGTTATAGGTATACCTTAAATTTATCATAAGAGTGTTGTCAAATTTGTTAAAGTAATACTAGTTTAGAATTTTTTGTGATATTTATCCAATGGATTTCCATGTGAATTTGCCATGTCACAATATTACGTCACCATGTGTCATTTAAGTCAGCAAATTTAACATTTAAATTCAACAAAAATCAATAGAGGATAAATTTATCATAAGTATACCAGTTTGAGGTTTTTTGTGATAAAAAATTAATTCATGATGAATCTGTCATAAATATATATATCAATTTATGATATCAATTTATGATGTTTTATGGTATTAACCCTTAAATTTATTATGCTGTGAAATATCTTTTAACTATTCTTCACATTTGCGTTAAGAAAATGAAAGAAACACATCAGTGACAAAACAACAAAATGGTAACCATAAGAATTTGTATATGTCGATAATTTCTCACCTGTTTTAATGGACTATCTTTCCATCATATCAAATGTCTTCGTCATCTTCTCTTTGAATTTTTTTATCACTTCCTAATTACTGCTTGTATATATGAAATCATCTACATACAAGGAGACAATAAGAGTGTCAGACTTATCTTAAGTCTTAAAGCAGAGCGTTGGCTCGCTTATGCCTCTCTCGAATCCTTGTTTAGTGAGGTTTTCATCCATCCTCTAATATAGCATTCGCGGTGCTTATTTTACCTTGTATATGGCCTTCTTGAGCCTTAGTAGCCTTTTTGCTTTGCCTTTGTGGCAATGAAGCCTAGTGATTGTTCCACGTAAATTTCTTATTGAATATGCCCATTTAGAAATATTGATTTTACATCAAGTTGATAGATCTTCCACTTTAGAAGAGTGGCATTGTGGTTTATTGCCAGGTGTACATTTTTCTTTTGGAGAGTTTTCACCTCCTCTTGTATTGTTCCACAACCTCTTCCACCATTTTTAGATATGTGAGATCATATGTTTATTTTAAACTGAAAGACACTTTCAATCGATTCTTCATCTTGCAAGGTTAGTTTCTTTTTTTTTTTCTTTTTTTTCTTTTTTGAATTCCTGCATCTCTAGGGAGTCGGTTAATTCACTCACTGACATAATTTTTAAATCCTTAGATTCTTTTATAGAGGAGACAATATCATTGTTTTTTAAGTGTAACAAATATTTTTTCTGCAAATATGATAAAATCGTATGCGAAACGAAAGAAGAAACTAGCGTTTGTTTAAAAGACGCAGAAACCTAGCCCCATTCCTTCTCCCGTTACCTCTTTCAAGGGCTCAAACGCCCGCCTCCACTCCGCCCTATTCTCACAGACTCGCCCCGTCGCTCGCCGACGCTGAGACTCGCCCCGTCGCTTGCAGCAGCTTAGCCCCGCCGCTCGTCCGCCGCGCCACACCACACGCCGACCCCGTACAAACCCCTGCCGCCGCCGCCGGACCTCAGGTACCCTCGCCGCCCCCGCCGCCCTCGCCGCCGCCGTCTCTCTGTTTCTCTTTTTCGCGCCCTAACTCAGCCGATTAATATACCTGCACTTCGTGACCGAGAATAATGGTGTTTCGCAGGGTCAGACAGCAATGGAGGAGGCTCGGACTATGCAGGTTGACCTCGGGAATCTCATGGCCTTCGATCCTGGTCACCACTTTCCTTCCCTACCTTCTTCGAGGTTCCTACTTGTCTACTTCACGTCTTAGTCTGCGGTTTTTGGTTTTTTTCCGGTGCATAGAATTTCGTGGGAGATGTCCTTGTTGCGTAATCTGATCGTGATATTGTGTTTTCTGTTCTAATGCAATCGCGAAATTGAATTTGCTTTTATGTAATCGTGGACGCGTGGTTTCCATCCATTCGAAAGGTGGAGAAAGAGATATGAGCTCTCTTCTGCGTGTTTTGTTTGATGTGGAAACGGGGAAGAAGGAAGTATATGTCTCACCAGAGGAAAACAAATTAAGCCTTTTGTATGGGACGGGAGTTAGTTCATGGAAGATCTTATACAAGTTTGGCAGTATCGTGCATTTGTGACCATGTGCATCATAATTTGCTGGTTATGGTATCAGTTATTTGTGGGTAGTGAATACTGAGAAATATTGAATCGTGATGCGTATTATGGTTCCACTTTTTGTTTCAGAATTAGGAATGTCGATCTTTTTTTAGAGTTCTTATTTGGATGCTTATGAAATATTAAGGGAGGAGTTGATAGAGAAGTGTCTGGAGAAGGGGACTGAGCTTGTTCAAGCAGTCGCAGATGCCCTTTTCAACCTACCTTCCACTGAAGATGTGGATGGCCCTATTGTCAAGTTGCCACCACCAACAACAAAATTGCCCAGAGAAAAGCATGTAAGCACTTGAGCTCAGTCCTCGTTTGAATCTTTTTCTTCATTAGTAAAGAACTTCAGTAGATCACTCTTACCTAAGTAGAGAGGCTGCTATGATAGATGATCAGAGTAATTCTTCTTTACACATGTTTTTCCATTAATAAGGAATTTAAGAGTGACATCTTCATTGTACTTTGAATTTTACATATTATCTCTTGATACCTATACATATCATCTGTGAGAATTTATTAAGTTTCTTAATACATACTGTGGAAGAAATGTGTGAGTATAGCATAGACAAAGACTGGAGGGAGGGGGTATCTGAGGAGAAGCACAACAATTCGGGATAGGAATCCATTCTAATACACGCATATAATGTACATAAACACATTCTTTGGCATGTTCTGCCTCCAGCCTCTAGATCATCTATGTTTGGCAAATGACTCTTCTTCCAAAGATCAGTGAGTTGTTTATCTATTATTATGACTTGGCGGAGGAATTTTTGGAGTACATGTTTGATCTGATAACATTAGAATATGGCAATTACAGGCATTGTATCCTTTATGATATGAATGTTGCTGTTAAGAAATTTGCCTATTTTGTTTTGCTGATGCTACTTTATGTTAACCTTTTGCTTACAAAAATAAAAGGTTTGCCTTTGCCTGCATTACTGAATAAGAGTTGATTTTGCTGTTTATTTGCTTATGGTGAGATATTTATTGTTTTTTCAGTTGCCAAAGCCCAAACCTCCTACAAAATGGGAATTGTTTGCCAAAGCAAAAGGTGAGCCATAATATTGTAGGCTATATCTGTCTTTTAAATCTGTTTTTGCTGTCCAGAGAAGAAAAATTTTCTGAAGATGCTAATTGTTGATTCTAAACAATTGTAGGATATGTAGGCCTTTGGTCAACAAATTTCTTGTTTAATCATGAACTTTTTGTATTAGGTCTCAATAATCCCCATTTTGATTAATTTATGTATGTTAACATTATTCTGATGATAAATTTCAGGCATAAAGAACCATAAAAAGGACAAGGTTGTTTATGATGAGCAGACTGGTACTTGGAAACGCCGCTATGGATATGATCGTGTTAATGATGATCGAGATGTGCCCATACTCGAGGCCAAGGCCACTGATGGTATACAGACAAATCTTTTATTAATTGCATATTTCTTCTTTCTTTTTTTTTCATTGAATAGGCTTTTTCGTATAAGTTGTTGTCCTTAATCACCATATATTTGCTTTAAGATGTAAATATGCTTGATTTTCATGGATGAGCATGGTAGATATTGATTAAGCAATGGTTTAAAAGCACCAGAACGCTAGCCGGTTTAACTGTTTGCACCGGTGCTGTTCCATGGTCCATTTCCATTTTCTTCGTAAAACCGTTCAGGTCAAAAATCAGATTTGACCCGATTCATCCAGTCAAACTGATTTGCCCTAATATTGACATTTTGCCAAACTTAGGGGACAGGGACTTCACCTCAATTATTTAGATAAGATTGTACCTACTGCCAAATCACTTTTCCAGATGTCAATTATGCTTATTACGTGAGAAGCAATTATGTTTATGAAAAACTACAATTCTCATCTCCACCCAAGGAGCGTTGCTACAGGATTATGTTTAAATGCATAGCCCTAGAGACCAGGAGAGGCCTTCCGTGCCATCTCAGCTGGGCATGACTGTTATGAGTTTATACTTGAAGGCGTACTGTAGTATATCGTATATATATTGCTATCTTATTGGGGGCATCAACTTGTTTCTAATCCTCCCGTTCAGCCCACTCAACAGCAGCTTGACTGGTTTTTGCATTGGTATATGGTTTTAATATTTTTTTGGTCAAATTATTTGTAACCAGTGTAACTTAGTCTATGACACTGTAACTTTTTGTTATTTATTCACATGTTTGTTGCTTGCAGAGGTTGGAAGTGACCCTTTTGCTGAGAGACGGGCTGAAAAGAAGAAGCGTGTCGAAAAGCAGAGCAAAAACCGACTGCAGAACCTAAAACAAGTTGCAAAAGCTCATGCTTTGCCAAGGTTTTTCTCCTTAACATCTTATATAATGATAGTGACAATTTTATCTTTACATAGTGCCTAAGCAACTATTCTTAGAATCAATCCTGATCCTCACTCTTCAATATATATTTTTGAGATCAAAACCAAAATGCTTCTTCATTTTTGGTTAATTTCCTTTGAAAATAAATATTTCCTTTGCATCTGATAGACAATATGTTGTCTATGTCTTGTAGCGATTGCCTCCAACACTTGTCCAATGCCAGAACCCTCTAGTGTTTTGATATTGCATTATCCAATCCCACCCACGCATGCAAATATTGAGATGTGGTTATATTTATGCAGCCATATTCAGCTAGCAGCCACAGCATTGCCCATAACAGGAACCCAGGCTGCACCAAAGAAAGTGAGTAAAGATGAACTGGGGAATGTCGCCGGATTAGCAGCTACTGCCACAGCCAGTGGTGGGAAGTTTGACAAGAAGCTTCCAGGAGAAAAGAAGCCAAAGCATGAGCAAAAACATCGCAAGGTTTCTGGAGCTATATAATTTCCATGATTTCTCTTATACTTGAAGTTTCACTTGCTCAAATTTCTTCTCTCTTCTGTTCAGTTCCTTCCAGTAGCAGAAGGAAAAGGCCAGGGTTCCAAAGAGAAGGAGCAAACGGACAGAGTTCTAAACAAGCTCCTTGCCAAGAATTCACATGAAATACTCAATGTTGATAAGGTACAGTCTATCGCTTCTTTTCAGGAGAAGGATATGTCAATTCTTGAACAATTGGTTGAGCTTACATTGGTCTTATTTGATTGATATTTGGTTTTGCAGGCTGTTACAATGTACAATGTGAAGAAAGAGAAGAAACGAAGTAAACAAAAGCGAGACGACTCTTCAAACTCGAATAAGTTGAAACCACAGAAGAAGGTACAAAAAAAGCCCATTAAGAAGGGATCTGCTAAGAAAGCATCTGAGAAGAAAGGGAAATCTAAATGAAACCATAACTATTTATAGTTGTTGTATGCTTGTAGAGTTTTTGATTAGGTGCTACAAGTATGTCAGGATGGATATAATTTTGCTTTGAAAATTAGCTATTTTCTTGTCATAGAAAACTCGCCTGTCTTTTTTTATCTTTTGCATATTAGTGCTTCTTCCGGCACTTGTTTTCTTTTACTATTCACGAGCTGATTTGGTATGCAAAACAAATTGAGATGGTTTTTTCCTGCTGACATAATATTGTCTATCATGAGATCATGAGTGTACGCCACTAGGAACAGGGGAACGTTCCGTGCTATGTGGTCGTGAAAATAACATCAAAGGCGGATTTGCTAAGTTTGCCCAAACAAAAGGAAAAAGAGGCAACAATGTGGCATTGGAAAGAACTTTGTTCGAGGGAATTTCTACGTTAAAGATGCATGTGTGAGTTGTTTTAAAAATTAAAAGAATCTCTTATTGGAAAAATGATGCAGTTATCATATCTCAGTGTTAATTCATAATTCATTAATTTAAATTTTTGAGAAATGTGCTTTTAATTAAATATATTGACGGGCTTAGATTTAGGCTCTCTTGGTGATTTTCTCATGCGTGCTCACATCCAACAAATATATTGGCTTCTGTTACGTGCTCACATCCAACAAGTGGCATTAAGTTTACATTCTAAGTTTACATTTGACTTATTGATTTAAGCTTTTGACAAAGGTAGATCCAAGTAAATATATTGAAAATTGGGGATTTTGGCTTCCCATGGAGGTATGGAATTTTTATCGCATGCTCCCAACATTCTATTTATTGCTTATATGCTCCTCTGCCAAAAGAACAGAAATGAAATTGTATGGCGAATCTAGATACTACTCAAACTCAATGAAGCGCATCTACTTAGGCTCGATATTCTAGATTGTCGAAGGTTCAATTGGCTCATGGTTAAATTGAATCTAGACAAGATCAAATGCTTTGCTAATCGTCTCATATGTACCTACTAAAAAATTAATCTTGTATGTAAAATTTGAATATGCACCAAAGATTTCGAACACATTAATAAAGCTCCATCCATGCTTCCCCAGTTGTTTCACGCAGAAGAGAAAAAATTGTCACCTCATTCTCAGCTTTCATTGTCGCACTGTTCTAAACAATTTCTGGAGATGCGCTTGAAAGATAACATGGTACCTTGATTTCGTCCCCAAAAGAAGCGAGTTTAGTTCAAACCTTTGTTCGTACTTCAAAAAATTTCCCAAGAAACTTAATCTATTTATGTGAGTGGTTCATGCCTTCTATAAGAAGATAAAAAGCAAATTTTTTTCCTGGGAAACCGGCTTGTTCAACTGGGGAAATGCCATAGGAAGAGGAAGTTTGCTTTCTGTTAACAGAGAACTATATTTTTTTTTTTTACCTAAAATTTCTTTTAAATTACTGGAAGAAAAAGCTTTGTAAAAACAAAACGATGACTTCTCTATCAACTTCTAGAATTTTTCAAGAAAAATGTTCGTCAGCGCTAGGGTTATCGTCCTGGGAAGTGTCTTGGCCGGAGGAGCTTCCCACGTTCATACAATAACTCCCAATCATTGGGTTGTTGCGTCTCATCATCGTCAAATTCAGCTTCTTGTAGGGCAAAGCTAGCATGTATATGTTATTATCACAGAACTCACTAAACAAGTCCCTCGTCAATTGCATGTCAAAGTCTGAATTGAGCAATAATAATTGGACTCGGTTGTTGTTGTTGTCATGATTCTCTATTATGATATTTAGAATGCAATTAAATCATGACAAGGAGAAAAAAATAGATGAAATAGACAAACGCTAAGGAGTGGTGGAAATAAGAGGAATGAGGCCAATTTATAAAGAGAAAAAAAAACATTATTTTTTCCGTGACGTTGGACATATAAATTAGGGTTTGAGCCGAATTAGGTTACTAATCCAGTGATAAGTTTTCTGGGGTCGAGACCCAAAAATTCTTGAAGGCTGGTCACATGGGTTCAACCGTTGAATCCATAAAAACGATTGTATGGGCCTGATCCGACCTTGTTTAGGATCTTCTCGTTGGCCCTGATGGTCGCCGACCAATTCATGGACAGCGATGGCCTCGAAACGGTTTCTTGGGGATAGTTTTCTCCGGAACGTTTTATGGGAACAAAATTTGTCTAGCTAGGATGTAGAGCGATTCTAAAATTGACCGTGAGAATTCAAATAGATGCCGGTAAGAAACAAATGGTTGTCAAAAGTGAAAGAAAAGCCCATGTCTCTTGAAGGTGGTCCTAGTTTATTCAAATTTCTTTATATATAGTAATATTTAGAGTTACGCATATCTTTGAAATGAAAAATGCCACCATAAACTTGATTAATATGTTTTACAATAAAAGTGAAAATGACTTTCAAGTCATGTATAGAAACTATCACTATTAATCCAACTTGATGGCAGGAACTGTCAATGCCCATTTGAAATGGATGCCCTAAGAATTGTCCATCCACGTCCAAGAAAACCCGCCAAGACAATCAAGAAAACCAGATTTTTTACCCTTGTGCTGTGGTTTCAAGAAGACTGTGACTTCTTAGCATTTCATATTTAATTTCTCCGCTGTCCTAGAGCCATTGTGCTGGTGCAAAAGAACACGATATTCTACCGGACTTGTGTCCTCCACTTTGCCCTTTTCTGCGCAATCGCAGCCGCAAACTATTTTCCCGAGAAGAGGTGCCGAAGGATCCCCCACACCCCTGATCCGTCGATGCCATCGGATCAAAACACTTGCAAAGTCCAGACAACGAGTTCCACAACAGAGACCCCCTCCACTATTTTCCAGGAAAAGAAAATGGCGAAATCCTGGTCCAACGACAGAGAGAAAGAAAGAGAAGCGAAGGACGCCGAGTCTGGTGTCCGATCTTTGCTTGTTCGCCTTTTTCATAGACAGAACCACTCTCGAAGTCTTTTATGACGACACAGGCCCATTATGTAATCTCGCACGATAATCTGATGCAAGCGAATGTTCCAAGCTGCTGATCATAGCGCACGTCTTAGGATGTTGGGGTTTGTGTGACTTAAGGGAGGGAGTGGGGTCAAACGCTGCGTGTGGGGATGGAGGGAGGTAAGCGGTGTGTGGTTGTTGTAGGATGGAATTATGTGACCTGATTAAATGCGCTTCTAGACTCTTATGTAGTTTTGAGAAAAAAAAAATACTTATTTTACCTTATACTAAAAACTTTTGGGGGTAAAATAATTTATAATTGAAACATTTTTTGTACATATAATATATATGTATATATTAAGTGGTCAAAAATAACCATCACAAAGTAGAAAAATCAACGACGACGATCATTATTGCATCATTGTAACATTACCATATGGTGCTATGGCAAAAAAATTTGTGGAGAGGGCAAATCTGGGCCCCCATTAGCCGCCTCTCGCCAGGCATTGGATAAGACTTGAGGGCATATTTGATTAATGGAAATTAAGCCATTGAAATGAAAAAAAATGGATGTCCCATTCACTTTCTTGATACTATTCAGCAAATTCGAATGAGGGGAAATACAAATGAAATGTCAAAATGAAAGTTGCTGCATTACTGCATTTTTATTGCCATGGGAAGGTGAAAATGAGTGAGAATCAGTGGGAATGGATTAAATAAAAAAGGGCAAGCAAACACGTGAATCATTTATTAAGCCTCAGATTCGGTAACTTTTCCACGGAAAAAATTTGGTATAGTAGATAGATTTTTCAAATTTGTTATTATTTATAGAAAATTGACAAAATGAAAGTTCGAACCATAAAAAAGATACATTCAAATACCTATTATTTTTTAAAAAAAAAAATTATTATTTATTTGCAAGATTTTTACAAGCGTATAAAAGTTCACACTTCACCGTCGGATCCATTGTGTGGTCGAGATTTGTCTCCCATTTTTCTGTTCCTTTTCATATTCTCCTCTTCCCTTTTTTCTCTCTCCCTAATTTTCAATTTTGCTCGTCGAATCTTCTCTCTCTCGCGGCCTTACCCGCAAGCACTGATCTTCACGCAGAAGTGATGATGCGCCACGTCCCAAAGGACTGCCCGTCGCAGAGGCATGTCCACCTGTTGCCGCCCAACGACCGTCGTAAGGCCACGCCCGATTCGATTCTTGATTCCGCGAGCTTGAAATCGCCTATGACCGGTTCAATTCTTGGCTCTAAGGCCGAAACTGTCATTTCCATCGAGAAATCAGTTCAACTGATCTGGCTTCCGAGTTGAAATGATTTTAAATCAGTTTTGAAGTCTCCATTAGGACAAAAGAAAAAAGATACTATTGACCCATGATCTTCGACATAAACAAAAATTAAAGTAATTACTTGACCAACAAATGTTTTATAGTGAAATAATGCAAATTTTGTATTCTATTTATAAAAATCTAGTATTGTTTCCGGAATATAAAATGGTCATTTATCCATCGGGTCTATTTCCATTTTCAACCTCCTCGAACTTATATTAAGTTCCCAATTTTAGGTCACGAACCAACACTCGTAGAAACAATTGCCTATACCGGTGAATGTGAGCCCAATAAATCTAAGTTTTATTTTTTATATTGGTGAGTCCTGCATAGAACTCACGCGATTTAGGTATTTAGATGCATTTGGCTGATATGAACCTGATACACCTAAGAACGTCTCAACACTGACAAGCTCACACCCCCAAAATCCACTCCCCATTTATGGAAACCGACCACCACCACGACACGAAGGCTATGGCCGCAATGTCTCAAGTGATCGCCTGGCAAGCCTTGGGCAACAGCGACCACAGGGTGTCCTACAGCGCTGGAGGTTCGTTCATCAAAGACCTTGCTAGCAGCTTTCCTCAAATCTATGTACATTTCCTTTGGTGCTCTTCCCAGTGGCGAGCTCGCTTTTGCAGTCCATTTTGGTTTGAGGAACAAGTAGGCTGTCAAACCTTCTTTGTGATGCTGATGTGGTGCCTCCTCAATAATATTTCAAAAATTCGATATAATCACCGGTGCACCTTTTACACTCTATTCAGTATTTCCCTCGTGAAAAAAATTTCAAGTATTACAACCAATTCATCGCTCTTGATTATCATTTGTATCATTTCAAACATTTAATTCTTGATTATATCAGGAAAAAAAAATATGTTAATTCTCTTTTTTTTTTTTTTAAATCCGAAACAGGCAATAATCTTACGCAAAGTGTGTTGTAAAATTTTTGGGAAAATTTCAAAAAATGACCTGAAATGCTTTTGTTTTCTCAAATAAGAGTCCAAAGTGGATTTTATTTCAAATAAAGATCTGAAGTGGCATTGATTATTTTAAATAAAGGCCTAAAATAGTTTTGGTTGTTTCAAATAAAGACCCGACCTCGCCGATCGCCAGTCGGCTAAATTTTCCGATCAATCAAGAATATTTTCATCATTTGGCATTTCCCCCTTATTTCTTCACTTTTTTTTATTTCCTTTTTTTTATTTCTAGTTCTTCTTCTTCCTCTTCGTTGGAAGCCGGCCGACATCGCTCGCGGCCGATGAGGGCCAACCTTGTGGATGGCCCCTGGGTGAGGGTCACCATGCCCAAGCGAGGCCGTCCCTCGCCTATGGCCGACGTGGGTGGCCTTCGTCAGCGAGGGCAACCCTCGCCCAGCCCTCATCATCGGTGGCCGAAGGAAGAAGAAGAACAAGAAAAAAAAAAAAAAAGGGAAAAATGACAAATGACGACTCCGGGATCCCTTTTTGGAATTTGCCCTAAAATTTTCTCAAGTAATATACAAGTAGAGATCAATAGATTATTGATTAAACAATAATTTTCCATCATAGTCAAGAGATGTTAGTTTAAGATATGTTAGTCTCTTTTAATAAGAATAGTGTTCAGTTTTAATATTTCACATATAATCGCAGAAATACCTAATTCGCCTGCTGGGTGGAAGGCTAACCTATCACATCACCAAAGACTCACAGTTTAATCACCACCGTTCAGTACATATGTCGTGGATTTACTGTAACTCTCCTTTAACTTTGGTAATCTATTTTCCCTTTTCTTTTTTGATTCTTCTTTCTTCCTCCTTCATGCTCAATGAGAGTGAGAGTGAGAGAGAGAGAGAGAGAGAGATCCACCACAGGCATGACTCAATGCAGGAAGCAAATCGCTGAGGGAACATCTCCAATTCCAATCTGTCCGGTGTAACACGAGTACTCAAACTCGATGGCCATAAAAGGAAGCACCGTTTTGATCAGAGGACGGAAGCCAAGACAGAAATGGCGGCTTAGGAGGTGGACGGCGGCGGCCCCTAGGTATTGACGGAATCTACAGTTGAGTAAACCGCAGAGGCGGGAAGGAAGGAAAGACCGAACAAGAAAGAAGAGAACCCCTCGCGAGACCATGGTTTCATTTCGCTTTTCCACCTCCAACAAAATGAACACGCAGAAATCACATGTATATCGGCACAATAAGCACATACATATATAACAAAGTTCTCACTCGGTTCGTATGCAACAGTCAGTAGTCTCATCCACAGACCATACTCAATCAATTTTGTCTCCTTCATTCTCCTCAAGCAACGCTGCTACAAAGCTACATATAATTAAAGCAGATATTGAGTCTCTACAACTTACGCCCAAGTTTTTATATCAACAGATAGGTCAAAATTGTGTGGTCATATCAAGCAATTGGAAATGTCCTAGCGAAAACGGCTCAGCTCCCAATACTGCTTTCCCGGCCTATTTTCCCCCTCGCCATTTTTCCTTTGAGCCTTCAAATGTTGAACAAGTGATCCAATCCACCTCACTAAACATAAATACTCAGCCTAGCTGAACCTAAGAGGAAAAATCTTCGAGTTGCCACCTAGCTCAAGCCATGGACAGCATTATGATGCTCCATCTGCAATTGTGTCCTCCTTAGAAACCTTTTCTCCTAACTGTGGCCTCCTTAGAGCTGAGAAGAATAGAAAAAACAACCGTTAGAACTAACATGATGAATGAGAGAACTCAAAAAAATAGAAACCTCTAAGTGATCTCCTCTTTATAACGAACAAAATTATGTTTTGATACCAATTTCATGCACGATCTTATATATCAGATCTTCACGGAGATCAATGCAAATCGTCCCACACATTCTGCTGGGAGATCAGGAAGCATGCATCCAAGAACTTGATCTTTATCATTATACCATATTGCATAGTCTAATCACCAACAAAATTCTTCATTTAAGATCAAAGGACTAGGAGGAAGAAACAACAGAAAAAGACAGCACCAAGAAACAGTCAAACAGCCAGTACTCACACTTCAGAGATGTTCCGGCCAGACAAGTGAGCCTTGATTTTGTGTTAACCTCAGCCAGGGGAAGAGGCCTTTCTTTCATAGCCATGCGAACATCCCAAACTCGTATAACCCCATCAGACGATGCGGACGTCACTAAATACGGATCATCTTCTCCACTTGTGTCATTGCTCTTACTGAGTACAACAATACCTTTGACACGGGTGGAATGAGCATCCTCAATTTGGTAAGCCATCTTCCCAGTCTTTGTGTCCCATGCTGTAACACTCCGGTCTTCACCACCAGTGTATAGAAGTCCACTCTGTCAAAATCAATAAACATTTACCATAACAATCCTCCAATCTCTAATGCAGTACGAAAAAAGAATGCAGATAATGCACAACATATGTGTTCAAGGGAATAATGGGGGGCTCAATCAGTGCGCAAGGATAAGGGCCTTTCATGCTGGGAAAACTGAAACCAGAACTTAAAAGAGGGTAGCAGAGAGAGAGAGAGAGAGAGAGAGATGCAAAAGCCTAGCATACCCTAATTTTTCTCCTCCAACAATTCGCCTCAAAAACAAATTGCTAGATTTCTGACTTTTTATTAGTCAAAAACCCACTCAGGCCCTCTCTTATTAAAAAACTAGAAGATATTCACTTAAAGAAAAGAAAACTAACATTGAGAAAAAATAAGGACACTCAAAAACATTATACTTGCATCAAAGATCCTTGATTACAATTGGCTTTCAGTAATAACATTAGGTCATCCAAAGAATGAAGAAACCGCAGGGCAAGTGAGTGCCTTGTTCATCACTAATGTGTATTGGATGGTGAAGTAAGACCAAGCTCATGAGCATTTAATAGTTTTACCTATTGAACAATAAATGTTATAGGTCAACTACCTTAATCCAATGACAACTTAGAGCAGGTGAACTAAAGGAAATGTGCACACAATTGAAGCATAATTGGATATTGAAATTCAACTGTGAGCCTCTGTTTGTGCATGGTGAGATATGGACATAAATAATAAATGCTGTTTCAACCTACAAGGAGTACCAATATTAGTTAACCACTGACTGAAACTCTTTAAATAATCAACTTATTCCATGGAGCGAAGGATGGGTAGGATCATGCTGTTTGAGCACAGACAGTTTTTATGAAGCAGTCAGGTGGAGGATTTTCTTACTTTTGGAGCAGGGGATTTCTTTTGGAGCAGAAGATAGTCTACATAACATCTAAAAAATGAACAAAATTCTCTGACATATATAATAGCAATAGCTGGTGTGTTCACATGATTTCTTAGACTTCTACGATTTCCAGTAGCTGATGCTCCAAACAGAGGCTTATTATTAGTTTTTAACCACAGTAATTATTGCTTGAGTTGAGGAGTATTACTTTTCATTATTTTCTAACATTTATAGATTCAAAAGGTCTAACAACTTCAGCTAAGCAATAGGGGTGAGTTTGAGATGATTATAGAAAGGATGGGAATATCACACACTAAGGTTTCCATTGGAAAATACTACAAACACAAATCACCATTGTTGAAAATTGAGCAATAACACATTCAAAACACTCACCTCCTTCAATTTGAAATGTTCAGCTTCCCAAAGAACAATTAAAGACCTAAGGGCATTCTCTAACATCTTCCATGACAAATATTAATGTAACTGAAAGTCATAACCTGATTTCTTTGCACAGATTAAATGCACAGTGGCTACTAATGTAGAAACAAAGTGAACTTTAAGATTAAATCTTTCATAGATTATATTTTTGAAAGCTCTGGATCCATGATGAGAAAGAGAGCAACAAGTATCAACCATCATGATTTTCATCTTCAGAACCTAACATCTCCTGGAACAGTCCCAACATCAACTCTCAAGGTAATAACTCGGAAGCTATAGAAAACAATGCTCGGCCAAATGCAGAAACAGCAGAGCACTCCAGAGTTGTACCAACAAACATGCCTGATCTCACACTTAAGATGCTTCCAAGTTGTACCAACCATCATGATTTTCATCTTCAGAACCTAACATCTCCTGGAACAGTCCCAACATCAACTCTCAAGGTAATAACTCGGAAGCTATAGAAAACAATGCTCGGCCAAATGCAGAAACAGCAGAGCACTCCAGAGTTGTACCAACAAACATGCCTGATCTCACACTTAAGATGCTTCCAAGTTGTACCAACCATCATGATTTTCATCTTCAGAACCTAACATCTCCTGGAACAGTCCCAACAAGGTAATAACTCGGAAGCTATAGAAAACAATGCTCGGCCAAATGCAGAAACAGCAGAGCACTCCAGAGTTGTACCAACAAACATGCCTGATCTCACACTTAAGATGCTTCCAAGTTGTACCAACCATCATGATTTTCATCTTCAGAACCTAACATCTCCTGGAACAGTCCCAACATCAACTCTCAAGGTAATAACTCGGAAGCTATAGAAAACAATGCTCGGCCAAATGCAGAAACAGCAGAGCACTCCAGAGTTGTACCAACAAACATGCCTGATCTCACACTTAAGATGCTTCCAAGTTGTACCAACCATCATGATTTTCATCTTCAGAACCTAACATCTCCTGGAACAGTCCCAACATCAACTCTCAAGGTAATAACTCGGAAGCTATAGAAAACAATGCTCGGCCAAATGCAGAAACAGCAGAGCACTCCAGAGTTGTACCAACAAACATGCCTGATCTCACACTTAAGATGCTTCCAAGTTGTACCAACCATCATGATTTTCATCTTTAACATCTCCTGGAACAGTCCCAACATCAACTCTCAAGGTAATAACTCGGAAGCTATAGAAAACAATGCTCGGCCAAATGCAGAAACAGCAGAGCTTTGTACCAACAAACATGCCTGTATATTCCATAAAATTTTGAATGCACATAGGCCAGACCAAAGACATACTGATCCAATTTCTAAAACACTTATGGTATATTCAATATAACCAACCCTAACCAATATAGATTACATTCATATTAGTTCAAAAAGAAAATCCCAACATTTGAAACAGCTGTTCACTGTCAGATATGTTCGTGGTAGGTCTATAAGTTCACACATGGAACTTCAAACTTTCATAAACACTCCCCATTATGAGCAGTTCGGTATGAGGATAAGATAAAACAACCCATGCATATCGATAGATCGCAAATTCCTGTGCATCTCCTTCTCCAACCAAGCAAAAAGCCAAATCTCACGGCAAATCCACAACAAAGGCATGCGGAACATGACAACAGACTAATGACCATTCAAACAAACGATGAAACAACACCAACCAACTTGAAACAGAAGCAAACGATCAAAGAGAAACAAAACCAACCTCACTGGGAGCAGCGCAGAGAACCCTCTTCCCACTCTCCATTTCCCAGACCAACCTAGCGTCCTCGGCTTCATGAATCCCAACTTTATCCCCCATAACCATGAAGAACCTCTCTCCACTCAAATCAAACCCCACCAAGCTCGCCTCCTTCGCCAGCCGGCAACAGAAGCTCCTCCTCCCCCTCACCAAGTTGACCATTGCCAAGCACTCATCCCTCCCCACCGTCAGCGCCAGTTTCCCCGACGGATGCACCGAGAGGCTATTGACCCCGCCCTTCTTGTGAACCTTAACCGTCGTCAGGTGCACGAAGGGATCGGCGTCGAAGATGCACACCGAGCCGTCCGCCGAGGCGGAGAGGAGGTTGCGCGGGAACGAGAGGTTGGAAGGGGTGTAGAAGCAGAGGGCGGTGACCGTAGCGGAATGGTGGTGGAGGGAGCCGAGGGAGGAGGCCGCCGCCAGGTCGTAGAGGTGGATGGTGTCGTCGCCGGCGCCGGAGGCAGCGACGGGGCCGGCGGCGGCGACGGACGAGATGGGGGAGAGGTGGGAGGGGTAGCAGAAGAGCTTGGTTAGGGTTAGGGCACCGCCATCGGAGGAGTGCTTCAGGGGCTTGAGCTTGAAGCCCCAGATGAACTTCTCGTAGGAGCCCGCGATTAAGCTCATGATAGCAGCACGATTCGCGACCTTCAGAGACTGGGAATATTGGAGAGATATATCTGCAGAGACGGTCAATTTCTAATCCTCTTTGACGGCGAAGTTAGGGTTTTAGGCCGCCGACCACGGCGGTGCTATCAGGGTTTAGGATGGGTACAGGAGCGACTCCCGGCGGAAGAAAATTTGCGCATAGAAGAGAGGCAGGCAGACTTGGAAATTTAAAAAGAAAACCTAGTCACGAATTTGGAAATTGAATGATAATCGAACAAGTAAGAAAGAGCGTAACGATAAAGAGAAATCATAAACATAATTGCAAAAGTTAAGAAAGAAAAATGAATAATTATAAAAATATTTGATGAAATTTAGCTCAATATATAATATAATCTATAAATTTTAAATTTGTTTAATATGAATCATGAATTTTGTTATAATATATAATATCATTGCTAATTTTTTAATTTGTTCGATGCAATTTATCGATTTTTTTATATATAATTATGAAAAATGTTTAATATCATCCCCTATGAAATAATCAAAATTCTAAGGAATCACATTAAACATTACTCATTACATTAGAGTTCAATAACCATATTTAACAAATATAAAATTCAAGGACCACACCAAAATTTGCAAACAATTTGTGTTACTTACCTAAAGAAAAATGACAATTCACCAAATCCTAATGTGATTTTTCAATTTTCTGTGGATATTATGCAGAAAAAGTCTCACACTGTGGGCATGGTGCAGTGCAAAGGGAAATAGATAATATATGCTAGGTAGTGTAAAACTTATTAATTTAAATTTTTAAGTAAATATGAGTCTAATTAAATATATTCGCAAGCTTAAACTTGGATTTTTTTTTAATAAAACCTATGAATAAAGATATTATGAGCCTTCCAAAAGCCACCATAGATTGTCTTATCTATCATCATCTTATCATCATTATCAGAAAATTTACATTGACGCATGTCATATGATTAGAATAAAATTTAGGAGTTTACTATTTAATTGCCAAGGAATTAATAACAAAAATTATGATATTCTTTTTTCTTTCCTTTCCATAATTTTTCTATCACTTAAGTACAACTATACTAAATCATAATATTCACTATCTAGTATCAAAATGAAAAAAAAAAAAAATAGAAATCATGGATAGTGTGATTACCCCATCCAAGCACCCGTGCTTTGCATTTCATTATAATACTAATTAATATTAAAACAGATTTATTAACTTTTTGCAATACTCCAAATAATAATTTTTAATTTGATAAAAAGTAACAACAAAGTAAATGTAAGCAATGGGTGAAATATACAAATTGCCGACACCTAAATTTTAACTACCCAGTCTTTTATTCATTATATAGAAAATTAGGGATTAATTTTTAAGCTCTAAAAAATTAAAAAATTAATTACATAGCATATAATTTTATATGCATTAATTAACCCCTAAAAAAATTGATTGCATAGCATATAATTTTATATGCATTTATTTTAATTATTATTGCATTTGCATCAAATTAATGATTGTGAATGGTGGCGTATTTTTGTCATGTAAGTGCCACATCAACATTAACTTTCCATCATTCAAGTAGGTAGCCACATAAGATTTTTAGTAGCATTTTGTTAATGGAATTTTGACAAAATGTAAATGCGTCACACTATAAAAGTTTTAAATTTTTCTTTTTTTGGATAAATGTGTCATAATGAGTATAGTTTGAAGTTTTTTGTGACTTTTTCTTATTAACGGATCGTGAATTATGGACTTGTACAAAAGAGTTCACCCAAAGGACTCATTCAAGGCTATACTCATTACACGGAGAATATCTCCAATGCGCAGTATCTATAAAATAGAAAAGAGAAAGACGATTCACGAGATTAGTTATTAACACTCGAATTTTGTCGGCTGCTTGAGTGTTCATTTTTTGCAAAAATATAAAAATGCAAAATATATATATAAAGAAAAGAAGAAAAAAGGAAAAAAGAGTGATAGCAAAATTTGAATTTGAATTTGAATTTGAATTTATTTTTTAATAAAAATAAGAAGAAAAAGAGAAAAAGAAAAATGGGATACCAGAATAAAATCGGGTGGGCTGGCCCTGCTCAGCTCACTTGGCAAATTCGGCCCCCTAAGCCCATTCGCCCTACCTAGCTTTGTTTCTTTGTTTTTAGGCCCACCTTTATTTCCTTTCAATGTCCATCAGAGACTAAAAAGAGACGAAAGCCCAGCCCAGCCATTCCTCTAATCCTTCTTCAATAAGAACCAACGTGCTTGAGGAGAAGAAGGGGAGACGTGGCTGTGACGCGAGGAAAAGGACTGAGAACGAAGGGCAGAATGCTGAGGCCCTGAGGGATGGACTAAGGGAGTGCCTGTGACGCAAAGGAAAGTAACAGCGCGTGACGTAAGAAAACTTAGGTGTTCTAGAAGATGAGCTAGCGCATGAGAGGTCGAAGGCTGGCTCGAGAGGAAGCGCTCCGGAGACGAAGCACGATCTCACCTTCTCCGTTCATCTCTTCTCACCTCACGGTCCTCCCGATGGTCTTCTGTCCGTTCACCTACGATCTCTCTTCTGAAATTCAGCCACCTCCCAAATGCCATCTGCTCATAACCATTCATCGCCGTCACTAGCCTCATCCTCGAAGAATATTAGACACGCTCTGTTCGTAGGGCTTTGCAGCGAAGACTCCTGGAAGCTCGTGGCGTCTCCTTTGAGCGGGGAGAGCCTCAACGAGAGGAGGAAGCTTCGGCCATTGGAGAACCTCTTGCATGACAACCGATCATCACTCTGTCCATGATTGAGTGGAAGTCGTACACCCCATCCCTGGACGTGAAAGAAAGCTGTTCATTGTCTGTCAAGCTTTGCTAGTGACTGCACGATGACTAAGATCCCATCCCTAAACTAAGTGACTTTCTCGGAAACAATCGGTCGTTACCAAGTCTACACCGTCGCCGGATGTACATTCCCTCTGTTAGAAACCTCTCCCTAGCGAAGCCAGTGGTTCGAGACCACCCCAATCAGGCTATTCTTTCCCCATATTAACATTTTGCTGTTTGTTTGATGGAAGGTTGGTTTTAGAAATCTAGGTGGCGCATGGGAATGTTTATGTTCCTCTATTCTTTTGTTCTTTTACACTTCAGAATTAAAAAAAAAAAAAAAATGGAAATTCGTTTGGTAACATCAACTAATTTTTCTATTCCCTGAAATAGAAAAATAGTTAGGAAATAAATTTGGAACATGAAATAGAAAAAAAGTAACTTCTTGTTCCCGTGAATAATTTCTAGAAATAAGTCATTTTTTTTTCTCCTTTTCTTTTCTTCTTTCTTGTCGCTCCCCACGAGCTGCTCTTCGTTGGCTGTCGTCGCCACTCGCTCATCGTCCGTCACTTGCCGTCGGCCAACCGCCCGCCATCAGCCTATCGTCACCACTGGCCTTGTGTTGCCGCCCACTACCAATCGCCACCCACCGCCACCGCCGATTGCCAACTGCTGCTAACCACTGCCACCACTGTCGATTGTTGTTGCTTGGTGGCAATCAATGGCGGCGGCAGTCAAACGCCTTCCTATTCTTTTTGTGAATTGTATCAAATGCATTCATATTCTTTTTCTGAAAATAGAATTTTTATATAATTACAAAACACATTATCTTACTTAGAAATTATTTCGAGGAGTAGAAATAGAAAATAATTATTTTTGAAAAAAAATTATTCTTCAAAATAGAAATGTTACCGTTTGCATCCTTAGGATCCATAGGATTTTACTTTGTTAAATTTTGATGTTGCCAGAACGAGTGGCCGGAGTTGGTGGACATCGGTTGAGGCAAGTGACCGGTGGCTGGCGGTTGTCCAACGGTGATGTGTATGCCAGAGACCACGTGTGTATGTTGGTGTGTCGTAGGTAGCTCTAGTTTGGTTAAGTTGTAGGTTGAAGACACCTTCAAGGAGGAGATGGGCTGAGGTTAAAACGATTGAAGAAAAGCACAAAATAGGAAAATAAAGAAAAGAAAAGAAAAAAAAAAGAGAAAAAGGAATAAAAGAAAGGGAAAAAGAGAAAAAAAAAACCGGAGAAAAATGAAATGCTAAAACAAATGAAGAGTGGGCTAGGGGGCTCTTTTGTTGTGGACTTGGTTCTTTTAGAATTTGGCCTAAAGAAAAAATAAAAAAGACGAAAAGTGTTCATAGGCTTATTTAATTAATTTCGAACAGGCTTTGGGGTCAACCTGGCCTTTTAGCCCAACCCGATCCAATAGGGTTCGAGTCGTTTTAGTTCAGTTGGGTCTCTTGACCCGGTTCAAATATGTTAATAATAATAATAATAATAATAATAATAATAATGATACATCTTAAATATTCAAAATTTAAAAAAATGAAATATCTTTTGAAATGTTTAGGAAATAATAAACATTTATAAAATTTGAAAATCAATAAAAAAATTAGAATTTTTAGAAAATAGTTAAAAATTAGAAAATCTGAAAATGATTTTAAAAAAAATTTTGATGAAGAAAATCCTTATAAATTAAAATCTAAAATTGGTTTCTTGTTTTGCATTTTTTTGTTCTCATTTATAGGGACGCTATTAGGATATTTGTGTGCTTTCTTTATGAGTATAATTAATTGCGTCTTTCAATATTTGGATGTTACTTTCTTGTTTTAGAATGGTTAGGATGAGCCATAGATTTTTTTTTTTTTGATAGGATGTCATGGCATTAGTTAGCACATGATTAGATTAGATATTGAAAGGGCGCTAGCCTTTGAGCTAATGTAATCAAGTTTTCAAATTTAGAATCGCTGGTTGTGCAAATAGTAAAACATTTCTAACCCTAAAAAAGCTAGTGGCGACTCCTTAGTAAAAATTTGCATAGGTTTAAATCAACTAAAATTTTGAACGTTTGATATCTCGTGAGGTATGAGCTTAGGAGACTCTGAATTAATAAAAAGCCGTCGGCCCAAAGTTAACAATTTCCCTAAACCTAGCAAATTCTCTCTTCCGCCGGGGGTTAGGTCACAACACTCGTAGAGAAGGAAAAAGAGGGCACGTAGTAATGCTGATCGACTATGACCCTATTATATTAGTTTTTCAATGGAATCATCTAGAATTTTGGAGAGCATGGAATTTCTATTTTTATAATATGGTTAGCTTGAATCGATGCGAAAAGGATCACGCCATATGCATCGAGTCAAGCTCCAATCACGTAGCGACAAATGTGGATCCTAACTTTTTCGTAAAAGTATGACTTTTTTAACATAGAATATATCGTACGTTTAAATTGAGGGATGGACCACTTGAATCACGTCGGTAATGAATCACGAGGGTAAGGAATATTTTCGAAAGTAGTGGCTGTAGGTGCTTTGAAACTTAGATACGAAAACTTAGGATCATTGACCTTACTTTCTACATCACGTGGTAAATGCAAACATGAACTTTCCATGGCAGGCATTTCCCATTCGACTATTGTATGGAGACTATTAATAAGTATATTATTTGATCTTAATTTCCTATCTAGGTAGATGCTAAAGAATTTTGTGTAAAAATTTAGAAAATTTGATATAACAACTCTTACTTTGTATATTTTTTTTTTCAAAAAATGGAGACTTTACTAAAAAAAAAAAAACTCTTACTTTGTATTTGGGTCAATGGGTTCATAAGCATATAAAATTTGTAAGAATGGGCATCTCATTTGCTCCAAAAAAAGAAAATTTTGTTTTAAGAAATAGAAATTTTATCTTTTGTTATCAAACGAATTTCTATTTTAAACGAAATTTTGTATCGTTATCAAACAAATTTTTCTTTAAACTGTCCAAAAAAAAAAGAAAAATCTATTTCGTTCTAAACTATTTCAATGTAGAATGGTTGTTATACGCGACCTAAGATACTAGAGGAAGAGTTAGAAGGACCTTTGGATTTTGGAGAACGAGCGAGGATGTGAGATGGTGAATGAACTTGGATGGACAAAATAGAAGGAGCACAACTTAGATAAAATAAGCACATCGATATGCTTGGAAGTACCTAAATACAACAAGTGAACATATTTAAACTTAAAAAATGATCAATTTTGGAAGGATCGCAATATAAAATATATTCACGCTACAGACGGAGTGCACGATCACCGACAAACCTGAAAACGAAGACAATTTAAATTTGGGCTTGGAGTCAATTTCCTGCTTTAGAATCTACGAGAAACATTTCAGGAGAAGCTCAAAGGGGTTGTCATTTTTTGCCTAGTAGAGAAAGTATCAGACAAGTTAGGAAGGTAGTATGGTTCATTTTAGGCAAAAATTAATTAATTAGCTCCATGTGAACGTTTTGAGTTAAGAATGGTCTTTACAATAGCTACTTTGACCTATGAAGACTCCAACGTGCAACCAAATTTAAAGGGCTATATATATACATCGAAATGGGGTTGAAGTGTGGCCGGAATGATTAAAAATGCTTTCTAGCTTGTTCTTACTCCTCTTCCTTATTCTATGAGAGAAACCAAGTGATTCTGATTGTAATTTTTTGAGTGCGTTCGTGTGGTCATTGGAAAAGAATGCCCTGACCGTGGAGTGAAGTGTATGTACTTATAGTGCAAGCTGAAGTGCTTCGTGGGGAGGTAGCTTCATCCGTAACCTGTCATAGGCTTCGATGGTTACACTAGTAGATCCAGTCTTGATTTTGGGTTGTTAGAGCTGGAGAGTGGAGTAGGCCGATTGATAGAAGATATTTGTTTTACATTGCATACTCCGTCACAAACCCTGTTTGATTCTCTACATGTAAAGTTCTTTTCGTCCCTAATAAAGATGATCTTCCTTTTTATCTAAAGGACCAGATGTGTCTTTCACATGGAAAAAAAGTAACATATTTTGCTGCTTTATTGGGAAAATCAGTAACCTCTGGACTCGTCTAGTCTTTGTTTGATAACTTCATAAGGACAGGTGTGGCCAAGAGAATGACATGCTGCTTTTAGATTCTTATCTATTTAGATTTGTGAATATTATAGGATCTTCAAAAGAGGAGAGAAAATCATTAAAAGCTACATTTTTACTCAATTGGCTTGACTTTAGGAGGTTATTTATACAGAACAATATAGGAAAGGAAATTAGCTATCTTAGAGAATCTCGAAATATTAAATAATAAGGAAAATACCACAAAAAATTTCAAACTTTGCTCAAAGTGACAAATTTATCCAAAACTTTTTTTGTGACATGAAAAACCCCAAACTTTGCCAATCATGACACATTTACTTCAAACTTTTTTTCGTGACATAAAAAACCTTGAATTTATATCCATGTGACACATTTATCCTAAACTATAGAGTATTTTGGTCTTTTACTTTTTAATTTTTTTCTCTTTTTTTTCTTTTTTTCTTCTACCCTCTGCTGGGTCGGCCGAGGGCTTGGCGAGGGCACCCCTCACCGGACTTAGGCGAGGGCCGCCCTTGCTAGTGTCGGGCGAGGGTTGCCCTTACCAGATCAGGGGAGGGAGGCCCTCGCCCAACCCAACCGAGGGCTGCCCTCGCCCAACGTTGGTGAGGGCGGCCCTAGCTAGCCTAGGTGAAGGCAACCCTCACCCAACGCCAGCGAGGGCAGCCCTCGTCTAACTTCGGCTTCCCTTCGCCATTGCTAGCGGAGGGAGGAGAGAAGAAGAAGAAAAAAAGAAAAAGAAAAATGAAAAATAAGATGAAAATGCCCTTGGTGGGGTAAATGTGTCATGGTTTGTAAAGTTTAGGATTTTTCATGTCATAAAAAAAGTTTGGGGTAAATTTATCATTTTGAGCAAAGTTTGAGGTTTTTAGTAGTCTTTTCCCTAAATAATATTCATAATATCCATAATATCTAATAATATCTCTAATTATATTCTCTAACAAGAAGATCTCTAATCTCCATAAATATACTTAATCACTCCCCCTCAGTTTAGAGCATCCAGCTTGCATATAATTGATGCAAATTTCTTCGAAAGTCTGTGATCAAGCACCCAGTAAGCTCCAGCTTACATTAAACAAACCGGATTTGACACACGCTAAAGCAACCATACTTCAAAAGTTGACATATCTTTCTCATATAACCTTAATGGAATCTTGTGGAAACCCAATTTAAATTATGGCAAACTAAACCATATCATCCCATAGCGCTCATCTTGGGCTACTTGATGAAGTGTGCTTGCTCCGATGCTCACAACTACCTAGATACTTGATGACATCACCCTGCAGTGCTCATCTTTAGTTGCCCATGAAGGTGTGCTTGACTCCAATGCTTAGAGCTACCTGGATATTGACGATGACTTTGCTCGTTGATATTGCTTATAGTTAGAAAAGACTACCACAATGAATAAGTTGCTAAAGATGAGATGACTAAAGACAACATGAAGGAAGAAAAAGCTAAGGTTTGATTTAATTTATTCTTTCTCGGTGTCTCTGATACTATGTAAATATTATAGGACCTTCCAGAGAAAGAAGAGAGAAATCTTTACTCAATTGGTTCGACATTACAAATTATTAGAGGAGGGTATTTATACCAAACAATATGCATAGGAAAGGTAATTAGCTATCTTAGAGAATCATGAAATATTGAATAATATGCTTAATATCTAATAATATCTCTAACAATATTTTCTAACAAGGAAATCTCTAATCTCCATAATTATACTTTATCAAGATTAATTGATCTTGTTTAAAACTTTATGCCAAGTCTTTTTGATAGCCAAGTTTTCGTCCATCCTTTATTGAAAAAAATTCCTCCAACCATCTCTAATCTCCATAATTATACTTTATCAAGATTAATTGATCTTGTTTAAAACTTTATGCCAAGTCTTTTTGATAGCCAAGTTTTCGTCCATCCTTTATTGAAAAAAATTCCTCCAACCATACTTCCGATTGGTGATTTATAATGCCATTATGGACATTATATTCTTTTAGTTTTAGTTAAGCTTATAAATGGTTCAAAATCTTAACTTGCTGGAGAATCGTTTTTCTTGAAAAGGGATGCAAAAAGAACAAAAAAACACAGACAAAGAAAGAGCATAAGGGATTTCATAGTAGTATCAATTGCGTTGGCCTTGTTTAATAATTCAAGTTTCTTTATGTTTATTTTCTGCTTTCCTTTCGATGACTTTGGTGTTCATGTCCGAATTAACTATTAAGTATGCAAACTAAGTTAATAAATGACATTTTGCACATCAATTACGCACCGTTCACGTAGAGAAACAAGTCCTTAAGACATGGGACATTTAGTGAAATTTCAAAGCAGAATTGTTGGCTTCATGTGACAAGGGCAATGTTACATCATGAGCAAAATAAACGATGCTTTTTCTCAATCGCAATGGGTCTTTGAGCCACATTGATTGATTTCAAAATGAGTAGACTTCAGAATTAGAACATGGAGCCGATCTTATAAGGCCCGATTCGATTGTCATGTCTTCTCATGTCCCCTTCTGTCCTGTCCTTGAGTTACCCAAGATCTCTCGTATCCCCATCCCGCCGGCCATCTCTGGTCCTCGTTCTCCTTTCATGTTGCGCTAGTAGTGACCTTGTGACTACCATTGGGGATGAGCGGTTCTAGGTTCCTTAAAAGTTTCGCCTGGAACCTGGAACCTACCCTCGAGTATAAGTTCATCATTTTTTGGAACCTAGAACCTACTCGTCGAGGCCAAGATTCTAGAATCTACCCTGTCATAGGTTCCAAGGTCGGTTCCAACTTTCAATAGTTTTTTTTTTCCTTTTGATTTCATTTTTGTTGAATCCTATTATTAAAAAAAAAAAATGTTTAGGGGTTGGGTTGGACCGGATCCGGCTTTGGCCTGGCCCGCCACCTGCCTCTCTTTCCCCTGCACGGCCCAGGCCCGTTTCTTGGCCCCCGTGCGGCCCAGCCTCTTCTTCCCTTCAGCTTGGCTCGCGGACTAGCCTCTTCTTCCCTTCAGCTTGGCCCATGACCAACCTGTCTTCTCCCTCCCTAGTGTCTTCACGTGCGGAACCTACAACAAAAGAAAATAAAAGACAGCACAACAAAGCAGGCAGCAAGCGTAGAAGATAGGAGTAGGCAGAGCAAAGACGCAAGAGAGGGAAACCAAGAAGTACACAGCACCGCTGTGAGAGGACGGGACCGGGGGAAAAAGAAGAAGGGGAACCCAGCACAGAAAAGGGGGGAACCGAGAGGGAGAAGGGAGAAGAGAAGAAGAGAGGAGGAAAGGAGTCCCCAAATCCCCGTTACTACCGCCGACGCGCCCCCGAGATGCCCTGCCACCGCTAGTGAGCCACCCTACCGACATCGATTGCCACCGTTTCCTCAGAACCTAGATAGGCATTTCGCTAAACACTTGGTGTGCGTGTGTTGTATCGAGCGGGCTGGAGCTCCCTCAACCGTTTCGAGCGAGCTCCAACCACCACCCATCCCCTGTTGTGTTTCCTGTCGCCCCGGCATGCCTTCGTAGCTCTAAAGACCTGCGCTTGGGCCTCGGCCGAGCGCCGAAACCCCCATTTCCCAGAACGCCTTCCACATGTTTGCTAAATTGCCTAGCCAAAACCCAAGCATAGGTCCATCATTTAGAGCCTCGATCGACCCCTTTGCCGCCTCCGACAAGCCCCTTGACCAATGCCAACCACCATCACCCTCCTTGAAGACCCCCCAAAGCTACACGCTATCCCGGTCCCACCTTGGTCGCGACTGAGTAGTCACGACCCGAGAGGCCGCAAGCCGAGTTGGGCGATCTTTCGGCCCGCTTAGCCTCTCCCTTCTCGCAGCCCATAGCCTAGAGTTGGTCTGGGCTGTGGGCTTGCGGAACCCCCTTTTTTTTTTTTTTTGTAGGGGATTGGGCCCATTTGGTTGAGGCCCAATCCCAACCTAGTTCAAGCCTGACCAGCCCTAGTTGGGCCTAACCCACTCAGGCGGGTTTGACTCGACCTGCACCCAACTAGGCCGAACCTAGGCGGGCTGGACCTAACCCGCCCTGACTAGACCCGACCAGCCCTGACCGAGCCGAACCGGGTCGGGTCAACCCGGTTCGCCAAAAAAAATAATATATTTTTCTTTTTTTCCTTTCGAAAAAAATAAAATAAAAATAAAATAATTTTTAAAAAATTGAAAATCTAAAAAATGCAGGGTTTGGTTGAGAGTTGTCATGTATTGTCTTCTTAGTGTAATTAGAAATTTATTTGCTTGCACATTGATTATGTTGCGGGTTTAATTTACATGTTTAATTATGTTTGTGATTGCTTAGTTGCATGTGCTAATTTTACCACAATTAGGAGTGTGGTTGCTAATTGTCACTTTAACGATTGTACACTCGTATGATCACCTCGCATATTGGTGGATAGGTGTAAAATCAATCCAAGTTGCCTGACAAAAATCTTTTCTTTTCATATAAACAAGATTAAGTACCGAAATGACACTAATTAGTTAATAAGTGTAATCAAGTCCCCGACTCTAGATTCTCTAATTGCGTAGAAAGTGAGCTCATGCCTCACTTGGTTTCTAGCCGACCCCAATAGGCTAGTGGCGAATCATTTTTGCAAAGTTCTTAAAAATACTCCAATGTCACGCAAGGTATGGGCTTGGGAGAGTTCGCACCTAATCATGGGCCTTAGATTCATCCTTTAGGCAATACCCCTAGACCTATTCCCTCCCTCCGAGGGGTAGGTCGCGACAGATTTTTAGTTAAAAAAAGAGAAATGAACGCAACAATAATAAACAAGCTTGTCATACATCAAAGAGAATATAAAATGAACAAAACTATCAACATAGGAAAAGGAATTCTTGGCAAGGAATGCACTCATGGTAAGGGATGGCTCTTTTTCATTTTCACCACTTAACAATTCCAATTCTGTTATTAGAGTCATCTCTTCACATTCCTCCACCTCCATTGACATGTTATTTTGATATATTAACTTAATACTACAAAACGATAATAGAATATTGTTAGAAATTTCAAAATAAAAACCAAACATTTGTAAAATAGCAAAACCAACTATTGCTCATGCATTTGAATTTGGAATGATATGTCAAACATTAACAAGAAGGTACGGTGGTTTAAAGCCTTGAACTAAGCAAGATGCAAGAGCAATCTGTGTGCCATTAAGGGTGGATTTTTCTTCTACTTTTTTCTATGTACTTGTTCATCTAAATTAACATAAAAAGAAAGGCACAAAAGGCACCATCTGGCACTGTTAGATCTGAAAACATTTGTGCCCAAATCGAGGACCCTAGTGAAAAACAAGTGACTGCGATCGTGGGACAGTAATAGTCAAGTGCAAAACCATCAAACTCTCCATCCCAACACCTGGGGCTATCTCTCCTGCTCCTTTAAAGCCTCATTTTCCCGCTATGAATAGCACCCGCCCATTGTCACTTCCAATTCATGCAAAGCCTTCAACATCCACAAGCAAACTTCTCCCAAGAAAAATATCTTCACCTTTCCTCTAAACCAAGTTCTTTTCAATTGATTCTGTGATAATGGCGAAAAATGTAGCTTAGTCTCCCCTCGAGATATCATTCGGGCACTTTAAACTTCTCTACATTTTAGCCCAAAAAGCATGCCCAATTGCTTGGGCCATCACCATGAATTGAACAAATTAGTCAAGAAAGAACAGTCATGCTCAAATCAAATATGAACTTTCTCTACATTTTACCCCTTGAATGAGCAAGTAAACGATTCCATCGCTAATCCTATCAACACAAGCTCTGGATCCACAACTTGAAAATATTGAAAATCAAGAAATGCATATCCGACATTGAACGGACGTCATCTATCATCTGGGCGTAGACATTATCCCTAGTATTGCCCTATTCCTTCTTTGCTTGCCCAACCTTCAGAATATTCTCTAGAGCTTCTAAGTAAATAGTTACAATCCTTGGATTAGGGCACACAAGCATGACACTCCCACGTCTCAGAAATCGACCAGATAAAGCAGCTAAAATGTAAATCTAGTATTGAAGAGCAAAAATGACAAGATGGCGTAGAGATCGGACCTATGATCGAGGCGATGGTCGAGGAGGCAAGTTTCTTCGAGGTTGAGGGCAGCGAGGGATGTCAAGTTGTCGAGAGGAGAGAGCTGAGTTGTCGTAAGAGAATTTAGAGTGATAGAAAGGGGAGTCAGGGAAGGGAGAAGAGGGTGAAAGAAAAACTCTGAAATAGAGAGGGGAGTTAGGGATAGGGAGAAGAGGGAGAACAAGAAACAAATTGAAAATTAGGATTTTTACTTTTTAGGGGAAGGTTCCGGTTCCGGTTCCAGTTTAGGTTCTTATAAGAACCGGGAACCGAACCGAGCACCGTTCCGAAAAAAATAGAATTGGGAATCGGAACCTCCCTCCTTGGAACCGAGAACCAAACTGGACCCACCAATCCAGTTCTCCAGTTCTTGGTTCTACCCGAGAACTGCGCTCACCCCTAACTGTCATGGCTGGTGATGCTACCGCTAGTTGGAGTTTCATTATTGTGCAATAATGTCCTTACAAAAAAAATAAACATACACATCTAATATCGATATCTTTTTTTGCCAAAATTGAGTATGGTTTATTACTCATATAAGTTTTGTGGAGACAGACGTCTTTAATGCGTCTTTTTTTGGCTTTTTTTTTTCATGGTGAAATAAAAGGATACAACCCATGTGCTTTGACCTAAGAGAGAAGGTTTGACAATCCAAATCCGCGCGTTTGAAAAATGGTGACGTACACGGACACATATCCTCTTTCTGTTACGTTGACTTCTAGTTGGAGGAATATTTCCCAAGCCAATACACTACCAACATCTTAGTGAAACTACAGTGACATCTCAATCACTTGAATTTTCGAACCATGAATGATGTAGAGCAATTACAACTCGATAGGAAAATTCGTTATCTAGTGTGTATCCCTTCTAATAACGTTCGAAAATGATCATTAACATCAATTGTGCTTCTCGATTATGAAGTATCACTGCATATGGAATGTTAAATAGATTTAAGTATTCATGTTCGTGTATCACAGGGTTTGTGAAAAATAAATGTCTACTTCCCTTCCGATCTGATGAGAATTGGGAAACTCCACATTCTTTATGTCTGCATCAAAGCAAGGTTAATGAAGAGTCTTTGCACTGCACATCCCTAGGATAAATCTAAGTAGATGAATCGAATAATTTGTTGCCTTAAATTATGGTCAATGGTGGAGACTTACTTTTGTCGCCTTTGGCGTACATAATGGTGACGGAAAAAAAATAATCATTGTTATTCTGATGTAAATCAAAGGCGACAAATTAGTAGGTTTCTCACCGCAGGATCGATTGTATCTAACCATCATTATCAATGTGCCTCGGATCAGAGGTGGTAGCACTCTAATGACTCGTTCATTAAATTCATTTATTCCACCAAAGGAAGAAACAAGTAATTACTTCAACTCACCAATTTAGACTATTGATATAAACACATTTGGAAATTAAAAAAGGAAGCGAAAGACAACTTTCTAAGCACTTACACTGCTGAAAAAAAGGGCCCTTGCTTAGAATTTACCAGACAAAGGTACCCCAATAATTGCGGAGGGCCCGTCGTCCCCAAACTTTAGTGGAATGTGGAACAGTACATGTGAGTCTCCTTGTCGAAATGCTCCCCTCCTACAAGTTGGCCATGACTACTTTTGCTATTTTCTACAACAAAAAAAGAGTTAATGTCATGGAAAAACCTAAATTGGTACATCTTTAATACATTTATCCAAAACTAATATTTTGACAATAAAAAACTTCAAATTAGTACAATCGTGATAAATTTAAACTAAATTAATTTTTTGACCACTAAAAATCACAAATTAATATATTTGTGACAAATTTGCACTCTATTAATTTCCATTAAACTTGATCAATATCACGAAAAACTACAAATTGATATACCTGTGACAAACAGAGGGTGAAATCTCAAACTGGTACACTCATCAACTATCATGTATTATTTAAATTAGCCATTTGACTGTAAAATTTAACAGAAACTAGTAAATGTTAAATCTATTCTAAGTGTACCAGTTTGGGTATTTGTGATTAAAAAAATAGTTTGAGATAGATTTGTTACGAGTATACCAGTTTAAGATTTTTCATAATATTAACCAAAAAAATTTATCTATTAATATGGAGTTAATCCCACTTCAAAAATCATGGGTAGGCCTAGTCTTGTTGTGACGTGCTATCTCTACATGGTCCGATGTGTAATTGACCATGTGAAAATGGTTGGTCCAAGAAAAGAAAAAGGTTGCGGGTCCGGTTTTTGCTTCTCGACCTTTCCATGTTAAAGCAAATACATCCTCAAGCATAAGACGTCCCTCATTAGGATTCTCGCACATGGTCTGTTTGGTCATGACTTGTCAACAATTAGGTTTTAATCAAGCTCTAATTTAACTGTAATCAACGATATATAGCTCTCAAAGATGAGGGATAGAGATGATAACTATAATCATTTATTTTATTTACTATTAATCGTCAATTGGTTATGACAAGATTCATAATGTACCCAAATCTTTTCCATATAGGACTTCTTTGATTCTTTTCAAACGAAGTAATTATTAATTTGAAGAAAAAAAAAGGACCTAAAATCAAAAGCCATCTCCATGAAGAAAAAATAAAACAGGATAACTATTTTTCTTCGACTTTTTTTTTTTTCAAATAATGCATTGAACCTGCTTAGATCTTTGGTCATGTGGAAGATGCACTCTTCATCCGGCCATTACTTCAGAAAGAATTGCAAGAATTGTCCTTACTTTCATTGACTTTGTTGAGGATAAGTTATATTGCATATCCTTGACATAGTTTTCATTTAGTGACAATTCACGATGTCCTATCAGTACCACAACAACAAAGAACTTCTTCGAGTTAACTGGTTTGAAGTATCCTGCATATCTTGTTCTATGAACAGTTATCTAATTTTGTACATTAGTATTCTTAAATGACCTACCAAAGTATAATGATGATTGATGACTTTAAAGGTGAGAACCAGAGAGGTCAAATGACCTTAGTGCATCGTCAGGTTGACTAACTAATTGAAGAATACAAGTTAAACACGCCCAGAATCATCTATTTATTGATCATAATCACCACATATCACAATCATCCTGTCATATCATCAACAAGAAGAATTGTGACTTTGAAGTCGTGTTGGGGGGACACGTGGACATATTTTCAGACATAGAAAAAAGGGTCTTCTTTATTTTTTTTTAGTGTTTATTTTTATCTGTATTTTATATTATTTTGTTGAGGGTCGAAGCACCTAAATAGACTAGTTGGCTTGAGCTAGTCTATGATGAGTAGGCATACGACAAAGATGATCAGAACTTCTGACTGACTTCATGAATATGTAGAGAGCGTGCGTTCTCTCTCTCGTCCATCTCAAAATCATCACCTCCGTCACTCGCTCTGATATGTTCATTCCAGCACTTGGAATCCACATCACAAAGACAGTCGAAGGAGCCACCTGCGAGAGAGAGTATGGAAGGAGGGATTAACCCAGAAGGAGCAGACGCGACGGCTTTCAGAGAGTGCTTCTCTCTCGCATGGACGAATCCTTATATTCTCCGCCTCGCTTTCTCTGCCGGAATCGGCGGCCTCCTTTTCGGCTATGACACTGGTCTGATCTCTCTCCCTCTTTCATCTTCACTTAACCTTATGAAGAAAAAAACGCACTAATCTCTCTCTCTCTCTCTCTCTCTCTCTCTCTCTCCACGCTACTTATTTCAAAGAAATGAGGGATTTCAGATGATTTTATTAAGTCACAAAAGGCGTAAAATAAGGATATTAAGCCAGACCTAACAACACCCTTTTGAGGTTCAAACTCTATAGGGTGGGCCAAATGAGGATTCAAATTAGATTAATCACTGTTTTCCCTGTTAAAAATCGCACAGGAGTCATATCTGGGGCGCTTTTGTACATAAGAGATGATTTCAAGTCTGTGGACAGAGAGACCGTGCTTCAGGTAAATACCAATACCATACGTACTAATAATCTTTTTTTCTTTTAAATAATATCTGGTATATTCAACTCGGGATCATGATTCTTCTTTTCTCGTACTCTGCTCATCTCATCTTTGTCAATCTTTGTCAATATGATATGAATCGGAACTCAAATCTCCAAAACTCTCAACTTTTAAGTTCAATATCAATTTTACTTCGAACTCTTCTTTATTTTAAAAAGATATACAACTTTTATTCTAGTTTTAAATTCATCCATGCTTCCAAAAATTTCTGATATTATTCCATACAGGTTTGGATAATAAATTACTAACTGGCCCTAGATTTTTGGATATATAGGCAGATTGATTCGAGTGAAAGTTAAGAATTTTTTTGGATAAAAGAGAAAGTTCACGATATAATTGAAATTGAATATAAAGTTGGGGGTTTTACTAGGAAATCAGGCCGTAAGAATCGCGATATGCGTGATCTTGCTGTTTACATGTCGTTTTCACTTTCAAGGCTCCATGTGCAAATACTGTCTTCTAGTAGGAAAGGTATTAAATTAATTATATACGTTAAAGCCATCTTTGTGTGTCTAGCTTTGACCGCTCAAATTTCCCTTGTTCTTTATCTTATCCTCTGCCATTTTTGCTAGCAAGTCGGACCAAATGTAGCCGTCACATGTAAAGATGATTTTGTCCGCGTACCAAAATCTTTTTAATGGTTTTTGTGGGGATAAGAACATATATGCAAATCCTTTTCCGGCAAAATAAAGCGTCGCACTTGTGTAGGCATATGTAAAATATTGATCTTTTTTTGACGAGGATTGATATAATGAAAAATCTCAAATTGGTACATTTGTAATAAATTTACCTTTAATTAATTGTTTGACTATTAAAAAATTCAAACTGATGCATCCATGATAAATTTATCTCAACTTTATTTTTTTACTACCAAAAAACCCCATGAAAAATTTACGCTCAATAAGTTATTGTTAAATTAGATTAATATCACTAAAAATCACAAATTAGTATAATTGTAACAAACGGAAGGTAAAACCCTAAATTGGTATATCTATCAATCGTTACATGTCGTCCAACTTAACAATTTGATGATAAAATTTAATGGAAACTAACAAAAGGTAAATTGGTCAAAGGTTTATCAATTTGAGATTTTTTATGGTAAAAAGAATTAGTGTGGGGTCAAGTTTGATAGTTTATCTTGGCTTGAGTTTGCTGCATCTCTATTCTCATGCATTTTCAAAGTTTGAAATGTAAAGCCGGAATGGGTTTCCATGTATATAATTACATTAAGTGTTCATGGATTAAAGCCAGTGTTGTTTTGAGAATTGCACTTTTATAGCTGTCTTTTTCATTTTTTTTTTAACTTTTCTTCTAATTTTTTTCTTTGAATTTTTCAATAGTAATACTGCAAAGTTTGGTTTATTTACCCTGTGGCATGACCCTCTTAACGCAGGGAAAATCCCAACCAAATTTGCCTCCTTATGATATTAATTCATTGGTCATGGCACTAGCATTGAACTGACAACTGCACAAACTCAGAGAAGAGAAATGATGATACCTCCAAAGGCAGAAATTAAGTTTCATACTAACAAATATGCTATTTTTCACTACCTCGGCGGTGTTACGAATAACAGGAAAGCATAGTGAGCATGGCGGTAGCCGGTGCGATCATCGGGGCTGCGATCGGCGGATGGATGAATGATCGCTTCGGACGGAGAAGCACAATCCTGGTCGCGGATGTCCTCTTCTTCATTGGAGCGGTTATCATGGCTTCTGCTCCAAATCCGGCTCTCTTGATCATCGGGCGAGTCTTCGTCGGGCTCGGGGTTGGCATGGCGTCGATGACTTCCCCACTCTATATCTCGGAAGCGTCTCCAGCAAAGATCCGCGGGGCCCTTGTTAGCACCAACGGGTTCCTCATCACTGGTGGCCAATTCCTGTCTTACCTGATCAACTTGGCTTTTACCAAGGTGAGAAATGCATAAGAGGGACTTCTTCGATGAATTTCAACTTCAGGAAAGAATGAGGAAGATAGGAAAACTTAGGCCTAAGGTAAGCCTTGGTTTTAAACCAACTTTCTGTTGAATTTTGACGATCCAGGCTCCAGGAACGTGGCGGTGGATGCTCGGAGTTGACGGAATTCCGGCCCTATTGCAGTTCATCCTCATGTTTCTGCTCCCTGAATCCCCCCGTTGGCTTTTCCGCAAGGTTATTTGATAATCACCTTTTTTTTTTGTTACCCTGTTCACAATGTAATCTAATCTTCAGTTATGTCTGATCAACTCTCTCTACTTTTTGATTAAGGGAAGAGAAGAAGAAGCCAAAGCCATACTGAGGAAAATTTACCCCACAAATGAAGTGGACAAAGAGATACAAGATCTCAAAGAATCCATTGAATCCGAGATCCAGGAAACCGGATCTTCCGAGAAGATAAACATCATGAAGTTACTGAAGACGAAAACAGTGAGGAGGGGGCTAATCGCCGGGGTTGGACTTCAGGTCTTCCAGCAATTCGTGGGAATAAACACCGTCATGTATTACAGCCCCACGATTGTTCAGTTGGCCGGATTCGCCTCTAACCAGACCGCATTGCTACTTTCACTCGTCACAGCCGGACTCAATGCATTTGGTTCCATCGTGAGCATATACTTCATCGATAGAACCGGGAGAAAGAAACTCCTCGTGATCAGTCTGTTCGGGGTGATAATATCTCTGGGACTTTTGTCCGCAGTTTTTCATGAGACGAGTTCTCACTCGCCGCTGGTTAACCAGGCTGCAACTTCTCACTTTGCAAACTATACATGCCCGGACTATGGTTCGGCGAAGAATGCGGCTTCTTGGGACTGCATGAAATGCTTGAAAGCCTCTTCTCCTGATTGTGGGTTTTGCGCTTCACCTGCTAATAAGGTAAAACACCTATTGCTCACTCGGTTTTGTGCATGCACATTGCCTAGGGTAGTTTTTTTCAATCAGACGTGCATAGTATAGTTAAAATTGAAAGGAAGTTCCGGTCTGCGAGGTCTTATGCCTTGAAGCAGCTAACCAGAACCACCTACATCACATTACTGCAGATGTCTCCGGGGGCATGTCTAATCTCGAATGACACCGTGAAGGATATGTGCCACGCAGAGGACCGGCTGTGGTACACGAGGGGCTGCCCGAGCAAGTATGGGTGGCTTGCACTTATCGGCCTAGCCTTGTACATCATATTCTTCTCTCCCGGGATGGGCACCGTGCCTTGGATCGTCAACTCCGAGATCTACCCTCTCAGGTTCCGTGGGGTTTGTGGAGGGATAGCGGCCACGGCGAACTGGATCTCGAACCTCATCGTGGCCCAATCCTTCCTGTCTCTGACACAGGCAATCGGGACCTCATGGACGTTCCTAATATTCGGCGTGATCTCTGTTGTGGCGTTGATCTTTGTTCTGATTTATGTGCCGGAAACAAAGGGGCTCCCGATTGAGGAGGTGGAGAAGATGTTGGAGCACAGGGCATTGCAGTTCAAGTTCTGGAAGAAAAGCTCTAGCATATCAGGAAAAAACCAAGCTGTGTAAAGACACTACCAGAAGCCTAGGAGTACATGGTTTGTCAACACCAAGGATTAGTAGATTTCAATTAAGCTCGGGACGGTTATGGGAACAAGGCCGGCGTCCCATTTCCTTCCCTGAATCTATATGTTGGATTTTGTTGCCGCTGTAAGAGTAGATGTGCAATCTTTTGAGTCAGTAAATCTGCATCTCTGAGAAGATTTCCATCCTTCAAGATTATGTCCATCACACTCGAAGAATCCATATCTAAAATGACATTGCGATATCTCAACTTCCTCTCTGACCAGTAGAAATTGCCCATAGGCTTGGCCTTGAATGAAAAGAATATACACAACAGGCCAATGTAACTATCAATCCAGTCACCATCCTCCGTAGCGTCACGCGAGAGGTTTAGTAAATTTAGGGACCTGCTTGACCGATTTGAAATGCCGAATCAATTTATCAAACATGCTATGCTTTATATAAATAAAAAGGTGAAAAGGGGGGATGTTAACATTAGACTACCACACTTGTTATGGAATATTCGATTTGAGTCATAATTACTTTATATCACCTCATAACCCAAATATCATGTTATGGAATATTCGATTTGAGTCATAATTACTTTATATCGCCTCATAACCCAAACATCCAAGTTAACAAGCCAATCACTGCAGCCCCACTAAAATGTTACCGGCCGTGGAATCTTTCCATGAAAGGTAGGCCAAGCTAAAAACACAACATGAGCTATTTAGGGCGCGTTTGGTAACGATTCTGTTAGGGAGGGAGTAAATTCGATCGAATTTTTTTTTTTTTTTTATTCTGTTCCCAAGAACATATTCTAAGCATTTTAAGCCGTTTGGTAACTATCCAAAATTCCAGAATCTTAAGCCGTTTGGTAACTATCCAAAATTTCTGATTCTGGAATAGAATTGCGTTTAATATCATGCTCATTGATTCTGTTCTAAATCAATTTATTTTAATTTTTAAATAATTTTTTTACTTTTTTCAAATTTTCTTTTCTTTTCTTTTCTTTTTTCCTTTTTCTCCTATTCTTCTTCTTCTTCTTCTTCTTCTTGTGGCCGATCGCCGCGCCGGCCTCGCCGAAGGGTGGCGACGCTTCGGTGAGGTTGCCGGCCCTTGTCGATGGCCAGGCCGGCCTCGCCGGGGCTGGGTGAGGCCTGCCTAGCCACCAGCGTGGCTGGGTGAGGCTTGCCTGGCCATCGGCGGGGCTGGGTGTCGCAAGGCTCGCCTGGCCACCGACGGGGCTGGGCAAGCCTCACCGGTGGCTAGGCTTGCCTCCGGCGAGCTTACCAGACCAGCGGACGGCGACTAGCAGCGGCGGACGGCGACTAGCAACGGCGGACGGTGGTGGACAACGGTCGCGGGATGGCAAAAGGGAAGAAGAAGAAGAGTTAGTTTTGATTCTCAAATTTGTTCCCGAAATAAGAATCAACTTTTTTTTTTATTCTTGATTCCACTCCAAATCCGTTCTCGGGAACAAAAATTTTACCCAACGCGATTCTGTTCCAAAACTACCCCGGGAAATAAAAAATCAGAATTGTGTACTGTTTGGCACATTACCAAACAGCCCCTTAGAGGTTCATTCACGACACGAATTGAGTTCGTGACCTCATGAAAGACAAGTGACTTCTTTACCACCGGTCAACAACTTTGATGGTTATGAATTCTTCCATTAAGCTTTTTTGTTTTTGTTTTTTGAAACATCCTTTCGTTAGATAATTATTCATGGAAGTCTTCAACCTATATTCTTTGTAGTACTTGTCTTCAACATGTGTATCTTAAAATGTGTAGGCATCCAATGACACAGAGGAAAAGCTCTTGAAGGAAACAGCAGTAGAGGTAAGTTTTAGCATTCTAGATGCATGGACGATTACTGCAGACGCTACAGAATTCTCTCTTTCTTATGAACATGTGCGCCATTCACTTTTGCTTCATTGTGCCTATAACTTAAGTTCAGGGTATGGGAGAGAAAAAGAAGTTCAATGCAACAAAAGACAGCCATTACTCAAGACAGAATGCGGCTCCAAGTGAGATGAATAGTATAGCCCAATGTTCTTACGTCATCAGTAACTTACCCATCTATTTGTATACCATGTTCACCAAACCACAGGGAGCATGAGAAATCATTCACTGTGACCAGGAACTAAATGCTGACCAACCCAGATGATTCGATTACCTGATGCTAGAAAAAGGATTCCAAAATAAGGATGGTCCAATGAGAAAGAACCACCGACAACCCAGAGTTCACAGAATTGAGTACCAGTACTAAAAGCTTTGGATGGACAAGGTCACTTCTCCGTGCAGTATTCAGAAACCATTCTGGCAAAAGCCTAAAACATCTTAGGCGCCATTTGTTCAGGCTATATGTGCCGTCATAAAAATTTTTATTGGCCATAAAAATGAAAAAGCAGGACCACCCCACTGATAATTTTGGCAAATCGGTTGACTATCAAACGACAAAAATCAACATGCCATGCCGAGCCTGAGAGGTAAAAGCAAATGAATTCATCAAAAGAAATGAAAGCAAAAAGAAATCCTCTTTCTCAACAAAATCAGTAGGAAACCATGACATTTTTCCCCTCATTTGAGAGGTAAAGCAAATGAATTCATCAAAGTCAAACCAAATGGACATTTTCCCCCTCATTTCGACAATAGAATGTCCAGGCCATATTTCACCAAGTCCGTTCACCTACACCTACCCTATAAGGAAAAGGGAGCGGGAGCAGAGCAACTGTGAAACCTCTGCCTTCAATAGAGTTCCACCACCATGCCTTCTTCAAAAAACAGTTACATCTACGCTTGTCTTTGCTAAACTACAGTGAGCAACAACTCCTGTTCTCTCCTATCTACAAGCACAAGCACCTCTGTTTCCATATAAACTGGTCTCTATTGATTTAGTGAAAGCAGCGACAATTGTTCTTCTATAAAGCAATCCACATGGCAAGAGGTACGGCAAGATGAAGGTATGAGAATTAAACCCAGGCAACGCTGTTCCATTGGAGAAGGAGAAGAGCGTCGGGTGCTGCGATACTCAACTGCATCTTGAAGAATAATGTTCCCTTGCTTGTCAATGCAGTGGAATGCACCCAAGAAAAACCGGCCGTCTTTTATCCCCACCAGCATTCGACGAAATAACAAATTCCTCACCCGGGACACATAATCTGAGCCAGAGTTAATATCAGATCCATCTAGGTTTCCTTCTGATACCGGTGCTTCAACCCTCTGCTCTTCCATGTTAATGTCCTTTTCTTAGCAATTACCTATAGAATAATAACAGAGCACAACATAAGCACTTATGCGCAGTACTCAGGAGTCAGGCCTAAAAAGTCAGATCATCATGCTTACTGCTTAAACTGGCCTTTTCATCTGATATCTAAAATACTCCTGAACCAATCATTGAAGTGTTTCAATAATAAATACATAACCTACCAGGAAAACAATAACAGGCAATTCCTTATCTGAAGTATCTGGCACTAAAAGGCACTAAATTGCACAATGATCTTTGCAGTAAGGCACCAGAGGAACTCAGTAACATCAATTCATCAAAAGAAAAGAAACAGAGGATGGTGACAATGATGAACCCCACTAAGCAAATAAACTATTCCTCTCAATATTTCCATTAAGTGAAACGGTTTTGCTGCAACCATAAATTACATGCTTTGCAAGAGTTCAGGCTGTCAGCAACTGAGTCCAGTCAAGTCGAGCTAATATGGTTGAAATCTCAACAGGACCTCTAACCCTGAGCCAGACTCTGCGCTTGAGCTCGGCTGGAATCAACATACCCAAGATTGATTCAACCCATATAGTTTCTTAACGGGACGAGTTCAAAGCACTTTGAAGCTCGACCAATCATACAAATCAGACAAGGATAAAAACCACTAAACCCGCAGTTTCTCACTGTCTACCTCGTGTAGCCCCCTTTCCTAAACCAACATTCAGAACCCAGATCATAGATTGCACTAATTGTATGAATGATAATGATTTAATATCAATTACAAATCAGTAAATCGCCCAAAAAATAAAAGATCTCTGTAAAGGGGAGAAACACATTCGAACGCTACAGAAACAAACGAACGAAATTCGAAACTATCCCCTCATGCGTTAGCAGCAAAAGCAGGCCAATCAACCACAGAAGTTTTGAGTCCCGTGAAGTAATCTTTGCTTTGCATCGAGAGAGAGAGAGAGAGAGAGAGAGAGAGATTCAGACTCCAAATGCAACCCCGAAACTGAAACACAAGCGCAAAAGACGAGTACCCACCTCGGAATCAATACTTCGGATTCGAAAGGCAGCTCAGATTTACGGCGACGGTCGCGATGGTAGAGAGAGAGTTTCGAAGCAGCAATCGACAGAAAAGACAGGGTTATTATATTCGCGTCGAGTCCCATGGGGAGGGTGAGGTGACTAGGGGAAAAGAAACCAGCGGCTTCAACGTTACAACGAAAGAAAGAAAAATATTTTTATAATTTACGAAACTATTTAGATATAAAGTTTTATTCATAATGAAAACATTATTTCTAGATTAATTACTTAGCTAGCGATTATTTCTTCGAAAAATATTTTTTAAATAATTCAATTTTCACCAAATAAATAGAATCTAAACAATATAACAAAATGCAACAAAAGTTGTGAAAATGAAATGTTACATTACATCAATATATCCTAAAACCCTCCATATGATTTTGATATATATCTTATAGAGATAACGGTCGCACTTATTTTTCTAAGCAATTTCAACGGATGAAAATTCAAAAGATTCACGCTCAATGGGTGAGATTCGCTCGAATATTAACCCAAAGAGTCTCATCCTCGAACGTATATAACCCCTAACCAATTGACTCTGCCGCCTTTGGTTTTGAGTTTCGGAGCTGTGAAGTTATGTTGTACCGTTTGTTATACATGGTAAAAGAACGTAAATATTTTGAAGGACCCTTTAACAACGTATCATGTTCAATACGCGGATCACACAGGACACCAGAAAAAGCAATGAATTATATAAACTGCAACATTTCTTTAACTAATTATTTTATAAACATCTTGAGACACTAAATAATTAAATCTTAATTTGAACTTATGTCAACTTGTGTAGCATTCGAATTTGTAAATGTCTTTAGTAAAACATATCTATAGAAGACATGACCGAATTGAACGAGTTCCATTTTCTCGAACTATGCTGTCTTGTCGGAACGAGCAGACCACCGTATGCTTAAACGTTGTCTTGTCGTAATATCAATATAATGCTCTTCAAGAGAATGAATATAGACCACGGCAAGGTGGAATTTGCCACCAAACCCTTCTCTGATTGCTATGTCATGTTCCCAATCATTCTCCTACACCCCGGCAGACGACGGCCCTAGCACTGGCACCCACATCAAACAAAAATGAAAATATTTTCCCGTAACAACGGCAGATCATCCCTTGAGATGCCTACACCCACATCTCAGAAATGGTTCACGAGGCATGTCTTCTTGTCATTCCATTAAGTTTCCGAAAACTTTCAGCAAACCATGAAGTTCGACGGGTTGAATCATTCACAAAATCAAAATGGGACCAGGAGAAATAAGCATAAAAATCCCAAGTTTAGGTTCAAGAAAGGTATATTCCCTTTTTCCTATATAGGGGTTGTCCATGGCAAAGCACCACCACATGAGAATGCAAACTTGTATCACTGATGTTCTCAAGCAAAGAGCCCCTGCCGGTATAAGAAACATGAAAAGCCATCCTACAACAAACTTCCCAATTATATCCCTATAAGCACACAACCAAGTCTAGAATGAAAAATCATCTAGGACAAATGTCTAGAGAAAGAGAGATCTGGTGTGAGTACTGTGCGCATAATATTCTTAACTTGAATGAAACCAGCAACAAGCAACCACACTGACAATACATAAGAATGTTCTTCCTTCAACAACTAGGCCTCTTATCTCTATCGCAGACATAAAACGGCACAGTTTCAAGTTTCAACTGACCACCCTGTCTCCTAAGGACGCTTCTAATGAGACAGAAAAGGTATAAGATAGAAGAACACCACCAGCTAAGCAAAAAATGAGCATCTGTTTATAACATTAACAATAAGATCACCACTTGTCGAAACCTAACCAACCCTATTTTGTCACTGCTCCAAGAAAAGAATCATACAAAGGCTAGTTCCACATGCCAGATGCATAACACTTACATCTCAGATCTGACAGCAACAAGCAAGGACCGAGAATTATGCAGAACATATTCCACACCTCATATTTCTTGAGGAAATGTTGCAAATAATAATCTAGAATATCTTCTCCTTAAAAACCATCACCAAGTCCATCAACTGCTATTGCTGCTCCACATCTTCCAGCAGGCTGTCCTCCTCCACCCCACGCTCACCACCCTCCACAAACAATTCCAGACTAGGGGCAAGAAGACACAATGAACCCAGACACAGAGAGAGAGAGAGAGATTCACCGAATCCAACGGAGAACACTTAGATGCACATGAGAAGATTAACCATGGAACAAATGCTAGAAGAGAATAAAGACAACTAGCCACGTTAGAAAGGAAAACCAAAGAGTTTGCAGTTTGAACAGAGTTTTACGTAGAGATACACATTAGTCCGGAGCATGACCAGAAGAACCCTAAAAATGCCGGGGCATCAGATTATACTTGAGGATGATAATAAATGCAAAACCAGACGGTGAGCAATGCTCAATGACGCATATCTGGCACAAACTCAAAATAGAAAGTTGCTGAGTTAACAATGTAACTAGGAAACAATACTCTTGAAAGGGAAAAGGTAAGGCATTTCTCCAAGTTCAACAGCCTAGGTTTGCTAAACTATAGTACATGTAAACAAATGAACATGATATTTTTTCCTAAAAGGAATCCTTCAATGTCCGAATCTGCAATCAGACTTGACAAAAGATGTGCGATAGATGACCAGAAAACTCCAGCACATGTAATGAACAAAAAGAATGTGAAAACTTGTTATAAAGCCCGAAGGACAAGCATGCTCATCTATTCCCTTGTTGAAAGAGCATGTTTAAGCAGTAGAATAAACGTCTTCTTATATTGCCTTTCAATTCAACTCCTCTGTCCAGAATATTAACTAACATTATTGATTTATACAACTATTCACAAATTCAACCTAAGTGAGTGGGCAGGCGAACAGGAAGGAAAATAAAGGAAATAGAAAGAAGAGAAGATAGAAATTTTCCTCATTTGTTTGGATATGCATTGAAAGGAAGACATGGAGGAAACAAAATTAATCGAATCTTTAAAGTAACCTCTCTCCTATTTGTGCTGAGAACAAAGTAAAGGACAACTTCAGCCGGGAAAAACATATCTAATAGTTAATTTGCCTCCAAGTCTTCCGGTGTTGGAAGGAAATTAGTGGTAGCCAAAGAGAAATAATTCTCCCCATTTCCTTCTCTTTCCTCTTTCGTTAAATCATTTAAACAAGTGAAATCTTTTTTTTTTTTTTTTTTTTTTTTAAGGTAACCATTTCTTCAATGTCCAAATCTGGGAAGGAAAGTAAAATGGAAAGAAGAGCAGAAAAAAAAATTGTAATTTCCCTCACTTGTTTAGATATGAATTGAAACATAGATGTGGAGGGAAACAAATTTAATTGAATCTATGAAGTAACCTCCTCTCTCTTATTTGTTTTGAAAACAAAGTAAAGGACAACTTTTGGCAGAAAAAATAAAATAAATAAAAATCTCTGAAAGTTAATTTGCCTCCCAAGCCTTCCACTGTTGGAAGGAAATTACTAGTGCCCAAACAAAAATAACTCTCCCTATTTCTTTCTACTCACTCTTTTGTTAAATCATCCAAACGGGGGAAATATTTTTCTCAGTTATGATTTTCCCTTACTTCTCTCCAATTCCTTCAATACAAACACTTAAGCATTTGAAAAATGATTAGATTTTGATTGAAAGCGAATACTTTGAAATCCAATTGCTCTTGTTTTAATTAACCTAAAACAAAGTACATGGAATCCAAATTCAGTCAAAGAAGAGATTTATACCACCCGATAAAACAATGAGACCTAGTGGTACCAAAGAAATTCTGACAGCTAAAATTCATTTTAAAAAGGCTAGAAAAATGGGTGGAGATATCGCTAAAAGAACAGAAGCTGAAAGGACAAACATATCTAATGGTAATTGGAAAAATGCCATTCATTTACAATGGAACTTCTGTAGGACAACAATGAGACCAGGATGCTTTACGACATGAAATGTCACACGAGTACAATAAGTGTCATGGAGATTAGCGTACTCAGGTAGAAGAGTAAGCACTCAAGACAAGATCAAATTAGAAAAGTATTATTCAAGGAAAAGTTGGAGGTTTGGACACGTGAGAGGAATTAGTATTAGGTGTTTTGAACTAAATAAATGATGACCTTCAGCTGATTAGGCCACATGGGCAGAATTTTGCGAAGAAAGACACTGAGTTTAGATATACAACAAACTTAGGACTAAGCAAGAAGGACAGGATAAAAGACTTTCCATAGCTGACCCCACTCGCAGTAAGAAGAGCCTGACAGTACAAGATTACGTATAGCTGATTGTACTCAGTGAAAGAACAGATAGGAATAGTTTTCTTGTGGAGAAGTGAGTACAAGCAATCAATAAAACAGAAATTGGGTAGAATGAGTCCATGGAAGAAAATTGACCAAGCTGAAAGACAGACCAATGAAACAAACCAAAGCACCGCTCCTCGGGTGCTTCAAAGAATTAACTAGGTACTAAAGTTGAAATTGTAAGGAGATTGGTTTAACTCATGTTTGATGGATGTTATAATTTCAAGTGGTCCCATATATCTCTGTGATCATATGGGAACCAAGAGTCTCCTCAAAACTGATGTCGCAACTGGGTCAGCATCAGCTTAGCATGTTCTTGCACTGGTGCCTCAAGCACTCCGGAACAAGATAAAATGGTTTACCATCACGAACCATAGTGAAGCCACCAACTTCAAAAGATGCCTAATTTTTTTTTTTTTTTTTGGGTTAACCAAATCCAAACATGGAGACAAAAAACCTAGCGATTCATGGAACAATTCTTATTCGAGGTATGCTAAAAATTTTCTTAAAAAATAAGTCACAAAATCAGCAAACTGCAGGTAATTGGGAAAGTTCATAATCCTCCAGAGAAAGGAAGACTTATTGAAGAAAGATCTAAAGCTGCAAGGTCAATACTAGACTGTGACAAGGTACTTTTCATCAGAAACACAATACATGTCATACTCCATAAACTTCATCAGTGGAGAGAATTTTGTTATTCCTAAGAAGATTACAAAGGATGAAAAATGTCTCGAGAAAATGCATAAAAGAATTCGTTATAAAAGAAAGATGTCTTGAAAAAGAAAAATATTTTTCCTTAATCCATTTATCCCTTCTGTGGAACTCATCATGATGAACCTCAAGCTGCATTCGCTATAACTCAATCACTGAAATGGTTTTCTGCTTACCAAAGGGTAGGATGTAAACTGATATGCATAGACCATGAAAATACTTGTTGAAGAGCACATCCTTCAAGAGTTGTAACCATTAATCAGTTTTGTTTGAAGAAATAAAGGACAATATATACAAAATAGCTTTCCAAAAGAAAGCAGGCAGGAGGGATACAATGTGATAATGATAATTAAGCATAAAGGTGCTATGGTTGATAAGCTTTTGGATGGACAGACAACCGCGTCTAGCAAAGACAATGACAAAAGGACAAGGAGGAACATGGTCCAGGAAATACAATCTAGAGACTTTCGCAGCCTAAAAAGTGTCTAGAAGGGAAGATCGCATGAAGAATTTTGTTTAATGAATCATGAAACGTGGATTTGACAACCAAATATCATTTTTTTAGATGGACAGAATAAGGATATGAACTAAATTTTTTAAGACACCAGTCCAGAATCAAGAAGTGAGAGAAAGTTAATGCTTTTAGAGATTTTTGCAGCCGAGATGATTCCTCTCCTGTGAGAACTCTTCATACAGCGGCACCTCTCCTCATCATGTCAATAGAGAATATCCTTCCATCAAGGAGCTATGGATAGAATTATAAAAAACGTCTATATGAATATCAACAGCACCGTGGATCACAGATGGAGAAGAAAATATCCTTCCTCGAAAGCAGCTAAGAGTAAGAAGATGGTTACCAGAACAGTGATGAATATATCTATAAATGACCCTCGGATTGGAAATCAGTTAGCAGAGTACTAAACACTGGAAAAAGATGCGAAGTCAACAAGTTACCGACAAGACCAGACAAACTCAAAAGAAATGGAAAGGAAGATCCTGATAAGTAGCCCGAAACCATGGCTGCCAAGTAGATTAAAACAGCACAGAAGAACCTATATCCTCTAAATATAGAGCAAGCTACATTTTCTTCCCACAGGATATTGGGCAGAGCTAGGAAGTAACAGGAGAAGAGCATTGAGGAGATAGACTAATCCTCTGCATGAACCACCTAAGGGAACTAACGAAGAAAACATTCACAGAAGGTAACTCCCATCACTAAAAGATACCAAGAAGAGCTTCCACATCAAGTGGCCATTATAAATGCTTGAATCAGGTTTTCAGCAGTGCGCCTCTGGTCTGGTGTTCCAGATATATGAGCAATGCGATCACCACGAGATGATTTGGGCTCAGAAATTTCTACCATTGCTCCGGATATCTAGAACAAAAGGAGAGATTTCATTAGGAAGATCTCACATTGTACCCTAATACTAATTTCACTCTGTAGGTCCGGCCTTCAACAGAAAGGCCATGCAGAAGAAGCACGCCATGACACATATACACCTTGCATGACATTTTCAGACATACTGAGCAATGGACAGAACTAAATCTAATGAAGATGAAGTGGATATAACTCATTTTTACAAGGGTAGTGCCATGTACATAGGCTTTTCTCTAAGCAGCATCACACAGTCCCCTTTAACAAAGTAAAATCATATAGTCACCAACCAAAAAAAAAAACAAGAGAGACAATAAAATCAAACATAAGCATGGCAACAACACAAACTTAACCACTTACCTTACGAATATTGGCTATATTTGCTCCTCCTTTTCCCATCACCTTACCCACTGCATTTGCAGGGACAATTATTTCGAGAGTTGACGGAGGAGGTAATCTACAAGGCACACAGAAAGAAATGTAAAAGCTGATAAGATGTAATTCTCAAATGAAAGATGAAAGGACAATTCTTACCCGCCATACAGCTTTGATGTATAGGAGGATAAGGATCCATAGCCACTTTCATTCATCTATAAACAGAAACAATTAAGAAGCTCATTAAGACTGAAACGTAGAGATCCATCAGCTTTTAGAGAATAAACTAGCTGCTCTCACAACTAGAAGTTAATATTGGAAAGAAATGTATCATATCCAACATAACCACTCCTACTATTAGAAGCTCCAAATTTCTCTAGCAGAGAACAGCGAACTCTTTTACCATCACAAGGAAACAATCCAAGGAACAAAAACAATATCCTCTATCTCATTAGTAGGATAGTTTCCATCCCAATTAAACACTATGATGAGGACTTTATATTATTCAAGAGAAGCAAAAGAAATTCTGTTGTTCTCTAAGAACATCCTAACGCCTCAAACAGACTATCATACACAGAGTAAAGAATTGTACTCATGATGCCTGCTAAGAGGCCGTGCAAATCTATTCTCAAGCTTGAAGAAATGTGATGCGGTGCCTATAATGATTTGCATCACTCAACTAATTCTTAATACCCTAGTAAGTTCCTCAAAAAAAAAAAAATATCACCAATAGTTTCAGAAGTGGAAAATTGAGCATAATAATAAGCAATGATTATTCCAAACGTAACAAAAATGCCAACACATACCGACAAAGATCCATATCCATAAAGGCTACTTGAAGAGAGCATGCCCAAGCCACTTCCAATATCAGCCTTTTGATCATAACTCAATGAAGGAACAGGACGAACTGAAGGCAAGGCAGAAGGCACTGAGTGACCGCTACCAAGAGAGTCAGCGGCCACAGAATGGTTATGACCTCCATCTTTTTCTTTGAGAACATCGTCCCGCAACCTTAACACAATTTGGATAAGTGCATCTCTCACCTTAACTACTTCTCCCGATACCTATGAAGTCAAAAAGGATGAATACGGAACATTTACTAAATAGAAATTGATTAAAAAGAGTACGCACAGACTAGATGCAAACCTCAACAAGTTCCTCACTTGAATCAGCACTTTTTGGTTTCTGGCCTTTCGAGATTCGGATTTCTGCTTTAGTTCTCTTCCGAATTTCATTTATAATTGATCCACTTTTTCCTATTATACATCCAATCACTTTTGATGAAACAAGGAGTCGCATGGTAATAGTATCATCATCTTCATCATTGATCTTCCCTTGAAGCAATAGAGTAGCTTCAACAGCCATGGATTTCAGATCATCAGGCGACTACAAGAAAATATACAATGGTTATAACAGGGGGAAGTTAAAACCTTGCAAAGCATAGGAACTAGCAAGCATTCTGAAATCAAGAAAATATGAATCACCAAAATGAAAATCGCAGAAAACTGATGAAAAAAATTCAGATTTCAGACCATGTCAAGAAACATTTATCATGAGTATTGAGGACATAAGCATTCATTATTCATCCAGCAAGGCAGAAACACACTAATTTATTCAAGTAGCTCTAAAAAGAGCATCATTTAACAACTTTGTAGTGAAATCAAGAGAAAATAGTTTGTTCCCAAGCATCCTAACCATCTGAGCACTTTTATAGATTAAAACATTTATTGATATTTGATGGAAAGCTTTCTAGATTTCCTGTATATGGAACAAAAAGCATGAGAAACTAGGCATCATAAATCTGCGAGAAAATATCAGGCAATTCCACAAGTAAAAGAAGGAAGGAGGTACCTCAGTTGCTATAACAGTGATTATGCACTCATCACGGTCACCCTTAGAATCATCAACCTCAATACGAGCACCACTTGCCTGTCTTATGCTTTTAATTGTGCCTCCTCCCTTGCCGATAACACGTCCAATTTTGTCAAAGGGGCATAAAACTCTGATAATCAGTTCCTCAGGCAGGGAGCCACCACCAAAAGAAACCACTGGGAGAGAAGATGAATAGGCCGGCCATGTGCTTCCTGGATCCCCATAACCTTGAAGTTCCGACAAATGTGCAGCACCCAAGATTGGAGGAACTGATCCTGGAATAATAGGATCAGTGCTCCCATATCCACCGGGGGGAAAGATGGGAATATCTGAAGGGATAATTATGCTTGGAGGGGCTTCAGGCACAGATGTATCGAGAGGAATCTCCTCCTTAGGAGTGAACTTGTACATGATTGCAGATATCGCATATAATGCTTTCTTCACTGAGTCTGATTCCCCAGTTATCTATTGAAAATAAATAATGTCTTACCCATTAAAGGTGCCAGAAATGATGTCTAAAACATTAAAAGTACCAGAAGACAAATCAGAAACTAGATATAATTGGATTGTAATCAAGCAAGCTTCAAGATATTATGAAACATCCCAAAAGGTTCTAACAAAAGATATAAACCTCAAAACAAAAGGTCTGACCTTGAAATGATAACTATGCAGAGAAAAAAGAAAGCTTCTTCTGAAAAGCTTCTTCCGAGTCAAAGCAACTTAAAGTTAGAACTAAATAACAATCAAGTAGAAAGAACTTAAGTTGCTCTCCTCATAGTATGACTTCTCAACAACAGAAGACAAACTGCCAATTGGAACTACATTGAAAAGATTTTACATGGTTCCAAATATATCCATGACTAAGCTTTAAATTAGTTCTCATTTGACTCTCTGAAGTTGCAAACCAATAATCCCCAGATACATCTTGAGTAGTTCCCAGAAAGTAATTATGTAGAGGAACTCCTACTATAATGAAATATTTGCAATAAATATATTCATGTCCACCAGGATGCTTTGCTGGTTTTCAACTTTTCAAGTTCAGCCATTATTGAGTCTACGCTGCAGCAGCATATGTATTTTCCATTGCCAACCCTGTAGAATATTCTAGACCATAACATATGGATATTTCCTTGAGATAAAAAAATAAAATATAAATGCATGGATATTTCCAGAATTTATTGCGATACTATAACAGATTATTTCATCTGTCTACACTCAATAGGTGCTGCCCGGTCACCTCTGTGATTCAGGCATTGCAGCTCTCCATTAATTGCCTACTGCGTGTTAAAATGCATGTTGAGGACAAGTTTCAAGTGACAGCAACCTAAAACCATGCCATCTGTCAATAATCCAGAGCCAGAAAAAAAAAAGGTCTTCATGATAATTCTGGGATTTAAAACTGCTGAACCTCAACAGTATACCACCGCCAAAAACAGAAAGGAGCAATGCACAATGCTTAATCTTTAGAATATAGCACTGAGCATCCACATTACAGATACTTTATTCTCCAGGACATTCACTATGTGCAGTAGAGAAAGGAAAGATTATGCTCATGGCACATCATCTGCCATGAACACCAGAGGCAGAACATGCTTAAGATTGATATGCCAGATACTCACATATAAATTGGTAAGATCCTGTTCAAATCATAGGCAGAAAAGCAATCAAAATCTTAGCTTAAGTAGGCATAAATGTAGTATCCATATTAACCACTATAAACTTGAATTCTTTTAGTCATTATGAATTTTTGTCATTGAATGAGGTTGTTCAACACATATCAATCTAAATATGGACCTGTTATTAATTTAGGAAATTTGACGAGAGCCTACATCATATATTTAAGCCCCAGGATTAAAGATGTTTATCAACCATATAAGTCAGTTCGAAATCAATTATTGAAAATAAAATAGACATCTAATAAAGACTGCAATATCGGATTTCACAAGAGCCCAGTACCTAAATCAAGGCATGATGCTATATAAGAGCGAGTTCAGTAGGATCTTGCTCCAACGACCAATCCTTTTCTAAACATTTCTTACATTTCTCATTGATGATAACTATGTAACTAAGAATTTTTGGAAAATTTTGATCATCTCTTTTCTGTTCCTGCAGGAACATAATGATTCTATACGTAAAAAACTACCTAACAACTAATGCACGTAAATTTATGTGTCATATCCCAGAGTATTATCCTTAGGAGTTCAGTCATTTACCATGCAGCAGGGCTTCAAAGAGATGTATATGCATGCGTGTATGTACATACATTGTAGTACGTAGTTCAGTTTATCTTCTTCTTCTTTTCAAAAGATAGGTGATTTCCTTTTCAGCCAGAATCAAGCCACAAGCCCCCCGGATTATTATAATTGACAAAAAGTTGTGGCAACCATTCAACAGCCAGCGGGGCATGCACTCATCGAAAAAGGGATAAACTCCTGCTGATTCGGTATGAAAATAATATTTCGAATTAACTAATGTCCATTTTCTACATATTGATTAACGCTAGCATCTGTAGTATATGGAATCATCGCAAAATGGATACAAGAGAAACAAGCATCAACTTGGTTCAGAAGTGAGCTAACCGTAACGAAGTTGTCGAACTCCAAGGCACACGAGTGAGTCGGATCAGATGCATCCTTCGCGGTAACCTTGACATTCGCCCTGGTCTTGCTCCTCAGCCTCTTAATAGTAGCTCCGGCCTTACCGATGATGTTCGCCGACTGACTCGAAGGGACCAGAATCCGGCATTCGTCCCTGTCGGGTCGCTTCTTCTCGGACTCCGAGAAAGCCGCAAGAGACCTGACAATGGCAGTGTGGACTCTAACGAGCGCGTCTTGCGCAGCGCACAGAGGCTTGTCATCATCGAAATCGTCGTCTACGTCCACGTCCTTCTTGTCCTTGACATAGCAATAGACGAGGATGACCCGATCCTTAGCACCGGGAAATGGGTCGACCACCTTAACCTTTGCCCTGCTCTCCTGCCTTATGGTGTTGATCACCTTCCCACTCTTGCCGATCACACTCCCAATGACCCCATCGGGGCAGAGTATTCTGTAGACAACCACTTCATCCCCGCCCTTCTCGTCTCTGTCCATAGCCCGTCTCTTCTGGTTCTTGTTCTCGCCCTCGTAGTCTCTTTGGAAGCGGGATCGCTTGCCGTTCTCGCCCATTATTAGCGACGAAAAACCGCCGCCCAATTTGAACAAGGGTCTCCCCCGAATCGCTCGTTGTCCTGCGATTTGAGATTTGGAGCGCACTTCGGATTCTGGGTCGCCGGGATGTGGCGATCTTGAAGGCGAAGAAGAAGAAGAGATGCCAAGGAAGAGAAGGCAGAGACTGATTGAAAAACCCTAGCTGAAGGAAGCGGAAGACCACCGTACGGGCAGGCTATCCTTTGTTCGAGATTTTAACGAGAGGCTCATGCCCGCGCTCCGCTGCGGATAATATTGTCTTTTCTTGATTCTTGCTTTTAGACTATTTTCCAGGATCTACAATGTTCTATATATATTTATTTTTTTTGTCGCAACCATGTACTCTATTTAACTTGCGAAAAATAGGGAATGAATTCAATAGTACATGGATCAATTTAGGAAGAAAATCACCAAGGTGATTATAAGCCCAAAATCGAGAAACTTTATAATAGTGTCGAATTTAATTTCCTTACTCTATTTATTTTAATTGATTTCCACAACAATTTTTGCATCCTAGATTATAACTACTAGTATTGAAAATTCCGAATTAGACAATGGCCACGAGATCTTTTTGAGCAAGGAAGCTTGAGGCCAATATGGCCGTTACAACCACCATGACTGCTATGGTCTCTGTGGCCACAATGGCCATCAAAGCCCAATGCTATCATGACCGCTATGTCATCTTAGCTACAATGACTCGTGCTTTTTATGTATGCTTATATATATATATAGTGGATAGTCATGCTACAGTATGTCAACCACTTGTTATAGCGCTTCTGCGCTCTTGCTACAGTTTTTGTATATGATGTCTTGTCCTATTCTTTTGTGAGATTAATTCCATTGCAATCATCTTCATTGGTATCTCCACTATTGTGGGGCCGAGAAGATCCTTCTTGGCTATTGTATGGTTTGGAAGATTTATATTATGATTCTTCAATTTCCGAAAGTATTTATCTCCCGACTTTTTATATATATATATTATAAATCTTCCAAATCATACAATAGCTAAGAAGGATCTTCTCAGCCCCACAATATTGCTATAACATTGTCCATTTTGTTGGTTAGCTAGAGTTATTGAAAGTCCTAGAATCTTATTTTTTCCACCAAACTTTTACTAATTTTGTGGCGAAGTTATGGAAAATTTAAATTCAAGATTTAACATTTGGTTAAAATTGTAGTAAACTGAAACTAAAGATGATGTTATTAAATGGAATGTAAGATATTGAAGAAAAAATGATTTTATGTTGACCATGCATTGCGATGACAAACAAGAACTAATATTAGAATATTACATAAAAATGACAATATGAAATGCATCCAAAGAAAGATATACTTCAACAACTAATTTATGAAATTTAAAGATTAATAAAGGCTGGAAAAAGAGAAGAAGCCATCTTTATATTTTATTTTTAATAAGGGTTAGGTTGGACTCAGGAGATTTTTTTGAACTTGGAACAGTCGAGGATTCCATTATTTTCTACAGAAAAAAGAATTTCATTTCCCCCTATTTGCATCATGCGAAGCCAAATGTATAGAAGCTAAACCGCGGGCTCGGCAAAGTCGCGGCCGTGAGGGGCTTCGACCGCGATAGTCCTCTCCTTTTTTCTCTTTCAATGTGGCTGTGTATCTCTCGATCGTCAGGCCCCTCTACTCGCGAGTGTGAAAACCACCTTTTATAGTGCCTTCTTGGTACTGCAAAAGAGGATATCTGAATAAAAAAATCAATAAATTCCCATAATTCCTCCATTATCTTTTTACTCTCCTGCTTATGAGTGTATGTGTATCACGCTTTATGCTTCACATTTTCCTTGCGTAACAGAATTGGAAATACAAATAAGAGTGCGCCAATAATCTCGCAATTCTGCCCTCGCCTTGCTCTTCCTTCATTTGTACGAATCCATGCCGATTGCTTTCTTTGCTATGTGACAAAAAATCTTGATAATATAAAACTTAAATTTTGGCCACCACGGGTTTAATGGGCTTAGTTCAATTTATCTCAAAACCATTTGTTTAAGTCTATCTATCATTGGTTCAATGCAAGTACAATTATATGAGCCTAATACTGTCAATGCTCCTAAAATCAACATACAATTTTAATTACTATTTTGTCTCGGGTTGGATTCGATCATTTACTAAATATCTAAATGGGTCGCCAAATTTATGAGTTAACACAATTCATTGGTAGAAGAAGACAAAAAGCTAGCGAAAGGCTGTGGTTGTTGTTCTTCTTACAAACCAAAAACCTTAAAGAATTTTTTAGGCACTGCTCAGTGAGAACTAGCTTCACCCGTAGGGTGGAACTCGTTCTATTGACTCGACAAGCGTTTGGACTTAAGCATTTTTTGATTGTGTATTGTGTCTTTCTCAACAATTGCTAGTGGCATACTTCCAAAATGCATCTTTAGACTTTAGTCACATGAATATCTCAAAGAAGGAAAATCTTGAATTTGACTCCTTAGAAGGTGGTAGATGGTGTCCTCGGCTTCCTGCCAAGCTTAACTGGGCCAAGTCGATAAAGGGGGAGTACAAAGGGTAGATGTTGCTCTCGCCATTGGCTTGGCTAAAGTGGAGATTCTTGAGTTGAGATAATATTGGTGAGTAGGCATAATGCAAGTTGCTTACAAATGAGAGAAGATTTATTAGGTGCACGTGAAAGGGTGTTAGGCTAGAAAAGTCTCACGTCGGGATGTGGTGTGTGTGTGTGAAATAGATAATACATCTAAGTTGCTTCATAATTTATTGAATTAAACTTTTGAATAAAAATATATTCAAGTTGATATTGCTCACAAGCTTGGAGTTAGGTTCCCTCTTAGTGATTTTACTTATGAAGGTATCTTGCCTCCTATGTGACCCAATAGTTGTTAAGCACCATGGCTCGGTAAAGAAAAGCATAGCGATATAACTGTTATTTTAAGACAATGGTGAAAGTATTGCCGTGGAAGATTGAGGGTGCGGCCCGCTTTTCTTGGTTTGGTGCTTGTGAATGGATGGAGTGAAATGTATCTATGGATTCCTTTGGAGTTAACCAATGGGATGGAAAGATCTATCGTAGCGTCATAATGGAATCTTGAGGACGGGATCTTACTTATCTTACTCATCTTATAATCCTCTTTTGCTTTTGCAATCCCCTGAACCCTTGCTCAAGAGTCATGTCCATTTAGTTTGACAATCACCGTCTTTCTTCCTACTTTTGTTCAGAAAAGAAATTTTCTGATGAATTGGTTTTCTTTTTGAGGCAGGCTGTGTCAGTTTTTCATTCGATAGTTGACCAATCATCAGTGGGGTGTAGTGTGGTTTCATTTTATATTCTACGGTCACGAGTGTATTTCGTAGAAAACAAATAATTTAAAAAATAGTTTCTAAAAAATCCATAACTTGTATTATTTATGAAATATCAATAAACAAAAAATATTTTTTTATCGTCTAAGAAAATATTTTTAATCTTTGAATAATTTTTTCAAGCAATATAAATGATCATTTTACAAAAAAATATTTTCCAAATCATTTATATTCCTCTGAACAAACGAGCCTAAGAAACATATTTTGTAAGACTTCTTAAGTAGATCTAATCTATTTGTAGGAGCATTTGCTAAGTGTAATAGGAAACGGCCATTAAAGTTCTCTTCCTTAAATATACTTGCCGTGTCTCATCGGACAACTGCATGTTTATGTTTAATCAGTAGACAGTGGAGATATAGGAGAGCTGTTTTGCCAAAGTTCGTTGTCATTGAACTAAACGGTTAGAAGTAGATACAGCTAGGATTAGATAGCCACGCAATGAGAATGCGATAAAGGTAGCGAACATAGCGCTCCGAGCGATCCTGTTTTATCGGTGATTGCTCGATTTAAAAGCGCATTGAACTGAATTTTTCTGGAGGATCAAATTGGTTAACAATATCACGGTCACTTTATATGGGTACGTCTCCATCCTATAAGAGTACCACCATAAGGAATTTGATCTTTGACCATAAGAAACATGTGCCCTCAATATGCTAAATAGGACAGGTCTCAAGCCGGGCAAAGAAGGTTGCACTTTGTCCTGCATCCATTAGATTAACAGCGCTGCAGTTCAGCGTCTTTTACTTAAGAAATGACAATTTTTTAATGAGTTGCCATAACTCTGAGAACAGCTACAGTGAACACTTTGAACTGAGAAATGACCAGTAGATACAATTACAACAGACTAGAGATCAGAATCTGTTACTATATGGTGTTCCATAAACTATCAAGTAAGGAACTGTTCGGACCACGGTATCAACTGGAATTGCGAAGTTAACGCCGGAGGACATCCCCGTCCCTGCATAAAAGAGGGAAAAAAACACTTTTTAGAATGTTAAGACTGTTTGTCCCTGTATTATGTGTCTGTTTATCTTAAATTTATTCAGGCAATGGGAAAAGGCAGATCTCTGGGCAACAGAACTTCACCTATGCGAGTAAAAGTTGCTGTGTTGACTCCTACCACATGGCCATACGAATCTATCAATGGCCCTCCTGAATTCCCTGCACAAGCAAGACAGATTGGAGCTGAGGAAAAATGGCCATCTAGTTTGTATCACAGGTTTTTGGTATTATCACAGATCAAGTTTCCCCAAAGAAGACCACAAGGAAAACATAAACGTACACATGATGAAAAAAAATCATTATCATGTGTACACCAAATAGCTTTTGCTATTTCTTGACAAAAGCAATTAATAAAACGGGATTAAAACTTCACCAGAATTAATCGCTGCATCAGTTTGTATAGCTCCTCGGATAGCCCTTCCATTTGGTGAGGGGATCTCCCTCCCCAATCCACTAACCACCTGCTTCAATTAAAGCATCAGGCAGATGCACAACTTTTTTATATGATTGAATCAAATCTTGAAATGTAAAAAGCACTGACAAGGGTGTCAAAGATCAAAGGGACTATCAGGAGAAGAGAATCATCGACCCGACTTGACAGCAGGTTAATACTTCACACAGTGCTGTCTGTCGGGCTAAACTTAATTTTCTGTTAAGAATTACCCCAGTTGTGAGCGTGTTTTCATATCCATATGGATTTCCAATTGCAAAGCAGCTCTGACCTACACGAAGATCACGGGAAGTCCCAAGAACAACAGGTTTTACTTGATGTCCATCAATGTCGACCTGGATAAAAGGGAAAGGTCAAGCAGATTGCGACAATCTTTTTGCCACAAATTAAATTATTGCTAAGGGGCTCAGCTTAGTCAGTTGATTATAACTGATTCCCAGATAATTCAAGGAATTGTGGGAGATTTTTCCTGCACAGTTTGTAGGTTTTGTGATAAAAACCTTCACTTCCGCCCAATCCTTGCAGAAGCCAAAATACAAGGTATGGTTTATCCTTTTCCTACTTCCTTTATTTTCTCTTCTCCAATAAGGTTATCTTCAAGCTCACTTGACAGATAGAGATCCTTCACACTGGTGTAATGTTCAGAACTGGCAAACAGTTCCCCCTATGTCGAATGTCAATAAGCATATTATCTATCAAATAAATAATTTGGCCTCCACAGAGCATATAGCTTTTCTACTTTGTCTGATAAGGATAAAGACGTAATGTACAGTCCAAAAGGCACCTATTTCCTTCAACTAACCTTCAAGACAGCCAGATCATTTGCGAGATCAAAGCCAACAATTTTGCCTTCTCGGACAAAGCTATTGCCTGTTGCATCTACTAGGAACACCTACACTAGGAAAGCATCCAGATGTTATCTATTTAAAGAAAAGCTTAATTTAACAGCTCAAGAAAAAAACTCAAAGACGAGAGTATGATGAAACCTTACAACGCTGTAACCCACTTTGATCTGTGGCCAACTTGGCGATGACATGGTAATTAGTAACCTGCCATGAATGAAACAATAGCTCACTTCAGAAAGTCACAGATTGAACTTTTATAAGCATTTTGTAACAGTTACCGCCGGAACTTCTCAAATAACAGTGCTGTAGCTCACATTGACATGAGGTCTTGGTTGTCAATTGTGCATAAATCATCTTATATATTCTTTAGGAGCCTTACAATCTATGAGGAGAACAATTCATCCCTCTCTGAAGTTATTCATCATTCACTATGGTTTATCTATTATTGCTCAAACAAAAGTAATGAATTTCTGCTGTACAGTGACAATTGTTCTTTTCAGATTTGTCAGTCCATATCTAGCACGTTTGGGTACGCACAAAAAGAGAATGCAATCAAGTTTTTCAATGTCAAGAAGACTGCCTTCAATCATTTTCTTATCTCTCCATTCCCATGTATGGTATATGATGCACTCGAGCTAGCTTTCCTTATTGTTACATGAATTGATCTACACTTCAAATGCAGCTTTGCCCAATCAAACTAAAGTGTCCCCTGACCAGGCTGTCAACAAATTCTGCACTAACTCAATAAAAGAGAAAACTGCAATTCCAATATTTGGCAACAGTGAGGACAAATTTCCAAGAGCTGTTTTTCCCAACAAGCACAATCTCTGTTGGACAAGATATCAAGGGACTGAGCAGTACAGAGATGCAAATTCCCATCACAATGTGTTCCCAAATGCCCGTTTTCATATCACCATGTGTGTGGTATATCTTGGGTATGAGTAACATGCATTGACATCAGCATTCTAGCTAGCCAAGATGATTATTCCGATTTATGTAGTTAAGATATATCTATACTTAAAAGAAATGAGATTCGCAACAGTATATCAAGAGAAGCCAAACAGAGGAAGTTAAGAAAGAAGAAAAGAGTACCTACAATGTGACCAAACTTATCCCAAATGAAGCCAGAACCTGTGCCCTCAAGTTTAGCATCTTTATCCTCAATAGGCATGGCTTCGCCTGAAGAGCCCTTGGAGCTTTTAGCTATCTCCAAGTCCTTAATGAAAACAACGGAGGGCGAAGTCTCCTACAAGACCAAATACACAGAGATTAGTTTCAGAAAGAGACTTACTCAAGGCATTTGGAGATTCAAATACATGATGTTTTGGGTCCGATACCGTGCTAACTTTACACGAGACCCAAAATTAGCTCTTCCTAAATGACAAGTCCCTAGAATGCAGGTGACCATTAATTTTATAATCAATAATCAACTATCAACGTAGCTGACTTCACCAGGTAGTTAACAAAAATCTTTCCTTCCGATATCACACTTCACAGTCAAGCTTAGAAAGAATAGAGAAGCGACGGTGACAGAGCACTGCAAATTCAGGAATTCGTAATTGAAATCGACGAATTGACGAGCCTAATAAACCTGAAAGATGCTGACGACGCGATCCTCTTCTTGCTGAAGGTCGTCCTTCGGCTTCTGCTCGGCCACTGCCGGACGGCACGAAGGATACTGGAGATCGGAACTGCAGAGACTTAGCAAAGAGGACACTCCAACTCCAACTAGGGGACGGATAATGGTCGCTCTCCGTCTCGTCAGACATGGAATCGCTGTCGAAGAAGAAGAAGAGGCGGAGGAGGAGGAGGAGGAGGAGGCGATGATAGCAGAAATGTCCGAGAGAAATGGAACAGTCTGAGCCTGAGAGCCCAACATCATCCTCATCACCCTCCCTTCCTCCGCTTCGATTGAAAATTTGCTTTTAACCGGCATGGGATAAGGTAGTCCGTCCACGTGGCTCCTTTTATTCTATTCAAGGCTCCCCGAGAAAAAGCTGAACAATGGGAGAAAGGTAAAAATCTCAAAAAATTTTAATTGCTCACTTAAATGTCAAAACGTTAAAAAAAGATCATTTAAGTGTCTTTGGTAAGAAATTTCAATTAAATTGATTCCGTAATTTCTATAATTAATTTTTTTTCTCGAACTTAGCATACTTCTTAAAAAATTCAGTCCACATGGACATCTAAAGTCATGTCGCACAAACCTACATGACTCAGTTAAGCAAAATGACATCACACGGAAATGATCAAAATAGTGTTGGTGCCAATGTTGTTTGGGCCTACGAACTCCTTCTTGTCTTTCACTCATTGTTGCTTGCTCGATCAATTGTCATCGCTTGCTATTGCTTGCGTGTTGTCTCTACAACCTTTAGTCATTTTGGTTTGTCATCTTCTCCCACTAGCTTAATTGATAGAAAAATTAGGGTTCGAAAGGCAAAATTGGGGTTCTTGGTGCAGCCGTGCGGACGGTAGTACCAGAGAAGGATTTGTGAAAAAGTGAAATTGTGATTGTGGAGGCCTCAATTTGTTTAATCAATTTGGTGCTAGCTTGGTTCCTTTCTTTCCACTAAAATGGCAACTGCTAAGTCTTCTTTAATTACTTAGTTGCGATTGTTGGTACCTCCATGTGAACTTGTTGTATTTTCTATGTTGTGGTCCCAAGAGCAAATTAATTTTTTTTCCTTGAGTGCAATGTCGGCATAAGGGACAATCTTAGCTATCATTGTTTGCTATGGTGGAGAATTTGTTATTAGCAAGGAGTAGTAGGAATATATTGGTGGAAATGAAGATACTATCTTTTTCGATGTAAGAAGGCCATCATATATTGAATTCATGAGGTATATAGTGCATTATTTAAGATGCAAAGTATATAAATTGCATTATTGTGTTCCCGGGAAGAGCTTGAAGGACGATTTGGGATACTTCAATGATAGCAATAGTATTAAGGATATTATTTACCATTATATTTATGGTGAGGAAGTTAAAGCATATGTTGAGTATGATAGTGATGATGAAGATGATGAGAGCACTCAAATAGAAGAAGTAGAAGATGGTATTGAACCTAATACTCAGGTTGGGGATGAATTTATTCTCGATGAAAGACAATAAGAAGGGGAGGAGAGGAAGGCAAGTCAATAGAGAGAGTTCAGCAAATGGGTAGATGTACTAAAGTGTTTGGTGAAGACATAGATGATGAAGAATTGATTGGATTAGATGGGGAAGTTATTCTATCAAGTGAATTGGATGATGAAACTTTAGCAAATGTTAATTTCCCAAGTGATGTGATAATGAAGAATTTGCATAGTAAGACAAAATAGAGGGAATTTGTGAGAAATAAATTTGCACTAGAGAATTGCATAAATCTCAACTAGTAAACAGGGATGAAAGAACTTCGGCTGATAGTAATCAACTAGATATGAAGAAAGTGGAAGTAATGATGAGAGTGCTAATTTCGAGAATAAGCTTGAAAATGATGATGTACCTATGTGTAGAAGGAAAAGTAAGACTCATTCCTATGATATTACTATTGCATGTTGTGTTTTTTCAATGTAGGTATGAAATTTGATGCTGAAAAATAATTTGAAGAAGCTATTGTTAAGAGCTCTATTATTGAATGTTGAATTTATTAGAAATACGAAGGAAATGTGCGAGTTAAGTGTTCACAACCAAGTTGTTTATGGAAGATCTATGACGTGTTGAGTAGAAAGAGTAGGTCATTTGAGATTAGGTTTTTCTAGGAGGAACATACTTGTTCCATTATATTTGCCAATAAAAGGGCAATAGATGTATGATAGTCAAAACACTTCTTCAACACTATTAAGGAGATACCCGATATCAAAGGTCATCATTTGAAGTAGTTAGTGAAGGAGCACGTAGGGTTTGTACAAGGATTAATATGCTCGGGTTTGGGATTATCCTTGTAAATGTAGGCTTCAAAACCCATCTAGAAGAGCATATGTAGAGATTATGGAAAGGACATTGTTAGATCGTGGGACTAAGTTTGGCAGGTTTTATGTTTGCTTCAGTGTAAGCATATGAGGATTTTTGACTAGTAGTAAAAGAGTTTTATGATATTGATGTTTGTTAAAGGGTGTTAATACCTAAATTTTGGCGACCTCATTATTTATTTATTGCATAGAAAATTTGGAATTAATTTTTAACCCCTAAAACAAAAAAGTAGAATTAAATTGCGTAGCATATAGTTTTAGGAGCTTTTTTTTTATTATAACATTTGTTTTAGACCGGTGACAGATGGGTTTGGATTAATGGTTTTAAGCTTAAATTTGACGAGTTGGACTAAGCTAATGGAGAAAGTGAAAGGGCCCACAGTTATTCTCTGAAGGCTGAAAATTAACGGGAGAAGTGCCAAAAAAGTCCTAAACCTTTTTTTGGTGCCGATTTAGTCCTAAACCTTTTTACGTTGTGCCGATTCAGTTTGGGGTAAATTTATCACAAGTGTACCAGTTTGGGGTAAATTTGTCAAAGGTATACCAGTTTGGGGTTTTTGGTGGTCAAAAAAATAGTTTGGGGTAAATTTGTTACAGGTGTACCAGTTTGGGGTTTTTCAGAATATTAACCCTTATTTATTTAAGCATGGTCTCATGAATGATCCCACATTCTAATCATCACCATATTGATGTCTTCTCCACTTTTGCATTCCGCAACACACGGACACATGTATGTGGACAAGAGGTAGCAGAGGGTCTTAGTGGAGAAGAGACAGCCGTGAAGAGCATTACACGGAAAAAAGCTCACAGACGAACGTGAGGACTTCGGGCACACCAACAAAATCTTGCCTTATCTCACCGAATTCCCACTACGAGCCTCCCCGTGGACAACTGCCGGTCGTGAGCATCGCCAGTCACCGTTGTCCTTGATCCCTCGTTCGATCCAATTTGGAAAGTAATCCACAAGTTTAGGTAATATTATACGGTACCGATTTATTTTGAATATTTGACTAAATTTATGCTTATTGCAATCTAATTGCATGTCTTGTGCAATAGGTATTTAGGATATATTTCCTAATTCGCAACTGTACATGATCTTTAATTCAATCTACAAGGTTTTAGATGGAATTATTGATTCTGCGGGAATCTTTAGAATTGGTATTTTGATCTTTAAGGCTTAAGATCAATTTATTTATTTTATTTGAATTGATTGGATGATACCTTTGTGGATTGAGTGGTTTGAATATTTTGATTACTTTCCTTGTTCTGAAAATATAAAAAAATTGCATGGCATACCATGTAAGTTAATTAGGTCATATTGTATGTTTAAGTAGGTTCTATGATATTCAAGATAAGATTCTAATTTAAATTAGGAATTGACATTGTTAGATACCTAAATTGAATTAGATATTATCTTTGTTCTAGATAATTAATTTTCTTCATTTGTAATAACGAATTTAATAAAAAATCCAAGGCATGTCATAAACGCATGTCATTTAGTAATTGCCTGATAGGTTAGTAAATGCATGTCATTTAGTGATTGTTGCTAGGTCCATTTAATTAAAAATTGTTTGTCATTAGAATTAGGCCATTTTATTGAAGTGCATTGCACTAAGACTAGATTTCATTAAATAAGAGAAAATCCTAAAAAAGATTGAGTGATTTCGTGCTAATTATAAATCTTATATAGGGTTGTTGATGTGAATTCTGAGCTAATATTGTAAATGTTTTTGTTGCTATGAGGTAAGTCATGCAATTTATTATTTTGTTGAGTGTTAAATTGGTGGATTGCGCACACACATGGTCACCTAATATGTTATCGAGTAATAAAATAAATTCAAGCTGTCTAATAAATATTTTTTTTTTATGAAAAGTATAGTATTGAAAGGGCATTAAAGAAATTTAAAGTAACTAAGTCCCCGTACTCAAATTCTCTGGCTCGTCGAAGTAAAATAATTCTCCCGTTATTTTACTTAGGTGTCTAATCGATTTACCATAAATCAATTAGTGACGACTTTTAAATAAAATTCATTTATATGCTAAAAACTTGAACATAAGTCGCGAATTAGTATGGGGTTGGGAAACTCGAGCTAAGTTTAAACTTAGTAATCCATTAGCCAAACCCAAAGTGGTTTACCCGACGTTAGGTCACAAAAACTTGGCGACTCCGCTGGGGACTTGAGTTAACCTCTTAGTGGACTTAGATGGAATTTCTTTTTTGAAAAAATATTTTTGTTGGGCAGTGAAGACTCCAGGTAAGTCCCTAAAATTTAAGGTGTTAAATGTTCTTATAGATGAGAGGTATAAGGGGAGTAGTCTTTACTAATCCTTTATTTTGTAGAAAGGTGTTTAGGTTGTATGTTTTTAATTTTAAACATTGAAGTGTTGTTTGCTTATAAACTGCTATGCATGTTTATTGTTTTAGCACTATACTATTGTACACACAATCTACTATCAGACCTTGGTCACATCAGGATACTTAGGATGGTATTGAGTTGGATACGACTTCGACTGTGAGGCCGCGTAGTAGAAGTTGTCCAACTCAATCTTGAAAGCTTATTTCTTGGCGTCAATAATGTTTACCTTTGCTTGCAAGGCTGCTCGCATTGGGGTATCATTCTTGACTTAGTATGTGAGGTTGCAACTAGTCATCCCACCCTATTAACTCCACTTTGCAAAGCCTTCTTAGTTAGAAATTGAACCACATGTTCCATACGCATGTCTATGTGTTTGCCATCATCATGCTGGTGAAGTAAGTAATCTATCATTTGCTTTGCAATTTACTGCACTTTTGGTCGGTCCATGACAATTTAGGTCAGTCATTGATTTAATTCCTTTGTCAATTAAAAATGAAATAAGGAAATTTCCATGAAATGAATCGTTTAAAAAAACAAGAAAAAACTTTGGAGATTTTTTTTTTTTTTTTCAATTCAGGCCTTTTGGTGCCTATGTCTTCATTTTCCTAGTTTATTTTTAGGAAATTCCGTTCATGTACAGATTTTTCAATCACAAATATAAAAAAATAATTAAAAAAGGCTTATATCGTTGTCATGGGCTGGTTCTTTCTTTACTCTTTGTGCTTACATGTTGTTATTCTTTGGATTAGGTGATAACATATTGTCCATGTTCACCCATTATTACACGTTCAAGAGCTAAGATAGCCGACTAAATTGAGATGCGTGATCGTATTACCAATGTGAAAGATCAGTTCAAACAGTTGCTCACCTTTATGCAACTTATGATAGCCTAAATTGAATCCCTTTGAGTAAATTTGATTCCTCCACCAGCTCTCCCTGAATTAGTAATCCTGAAGTAGGCAAATATGGCCTAAATGATTGATGATGACATCCATAAGCTAGAGGATGACCCATAGCCAGTCATTATTGAGGAGGCCATGTCTGAAAGTGCTCCTAAGACAGCGCAAGACGAACGCTTTGCAAACCTTGAGGAGAAAATGGAACAATTGCAGGAATCACGAGCTCATTCTTGATTGACTTGTCTATTTATGAGAAGGTTAACATGTTGAACAAGTTCAAAATGTCAGAGTTTGGGAAATATGATGGTATTTCTTGCTTGAAAGCTCACTTGCAGATGTACCACGTGCGGATGGCCCAACATGTCAAAAATGAACCCCTCATGATCCAATCATTCCATGCGAGTTTGATTGAACCCGCACTGAACTGATACATTATGAAGAACATAAACCTCCTTGACAATTGAAATGAGGTGGCTGATGCATTTCTCGAGCAGTACAAGTTCAATGTGGACATTACACCTTCCCGAGAGGATCTTGAGCCAATGGAGAAAAAAAGAGAGTCATTCAAGGAGTATGCCACAAGATAGTAAAATTTGGCAACTCAAATCACTCTCGAGCCTATTGACAAAGAGTTGATGAAGTTGTTCGTTAAGATCCTCCCATTTGAGTTCCGCAATCGGATGGCTAGCAAGTATGTTGAGAACTTTAATCAACTTATCCTTGTGGGTGAGCAGAATGAGACAGGGTTTGATAGATGGATGGTTTAATGAGCCAACCTCTACAAGTAAAAGATTTACCCTAAAGAAAGAGAAGGAGCTTAAATTTGAGATTAATGTGGCCTATTCTCAACTAAATCGTGAAACTGACATTTGAAAGATGATTAATGATAAATGTTTTCATTCCAAACATGGCAAAATATTTGAGAGACTAAAAATTTTGTCTTTAAATAATGCATCCTTGCTATTGTCTAAAAAAGTGCATGTTTGCCAATTGTCTCATTTCATGGTCATATCATGCATAGTCATGGGTAGAGCCAACTTTTTTTCTCTACAAATGAATATATAATACAATAAAAAAAATGAATAGACAATAAACTTCAAACCAATAAATTATTCATTAAAGAGAAAGGCAGCGGAGGAATTACTGAAAATTAGAGCATCGAGATGCTAAAGCTTTTCCAATAAAATGATGCATGGTTGCCATTTTAAAAGGAGTACATGTTAGCTATTTGTTGGCAAACTCGTTCAACTTTCACCACATGCATAACTAGTTTGGATGCCTATTGTCCAAGACTAAAGTGTTATGTAATAAATATTACAAATTCAAAATACAAATGAAATTAAGTAAAAAAAATATAGAAAAAGTAGAATTTGAAAGAAGAAAGTAGAAAGAAAAGCTATATATGACACAAGACACTTCTTGGTAGGACTAGATCCAAAAGAAACTTCTTGGGGCAGCCAAGTTTTTTTTTTTTTTTGGTCAAAAATTTCATTTATTACCAAAATAATATATGATAGGAAATCTCAAAAGTCAACAACAATGCACATTAGAGCTCCAAAGCATAACAACAATCATAAGTCAAGGTATATCATTAGGGCATGATTGTCAGAGATAATCACCAGCTTGTCCTTCAAAAACAAATTCGAGGGAAAACGATCATCAAGTCATACAGCATCATCAGTGATAAGAACACGTGAAGATTTCTATCTGTGGTTATAGCTTTGCCTTTTAGTGGTATGCACTTAAGTTCAACATCCTCAACACCATCATTGTATGGAGACAAAACAAACATGTTGAAAAAACTCAAATCTAATACTTGTGAGAGCGATAAGTGCCAAAGCTTTAAGCTAAAACACATTGAATGAGCACAAATTTGACACTACAGTAGTTCTGAACACCATTGAAATTAGAGACAGAGTACTTATTCATTAAAATTCCAAAATCAAGAATTGGATCGAAGAGAAAAACTTCCAGATATAAGGTCGGGAGAGTAAAACTCCCATATGTAAAACTAGATAAGGAGAGTAAGGAAAATAACACAAAGGAAAAATAACTAGGGGAGAGATCTAGGTCAAATCCCTACCCTCCAAAAGTGGAAGAGAATAAGAAAGGTTCAGAGAAGGAGAAAGAGAGAGGGAGAAAGGGGGTTGGGAGAGGATAACATATAATAAAAAACTTTCCTTTAATTAAAATGGTTATAAATTTCAAAAATTTAGAGAAAAGGTTTTTAAAGATGAACAAATTATTTAACTTGCAAAGAAGAATAAAAATATTCAAGTAAGTATGGAAAGTGCTAAAAGTTTAATGAATTATGAACTTTAGAGATTCAGCTTACATTTGAAGTATGATTTTGTCTCTTTGTAAGTGTTATGTCATTATAATGTCGCCATAGGCTTATGATGGAACTTAGTGAAAAAAAGTTCCTTGAGTTTGTTTTATTATATATTAGCGATCGAGCACACACATTGCGTGTGTAAAAAACTGATATTGGAAAGATGGCAAAAGATAAATGTTTCTATTCCAAACATAGCAAAAGATTTAATTGTCTTTAAATAATGCATGCTTGCCACTATCCTAAAAGAATGTATGTTTGCCGCTTGTCTCATTCTGTCATGGTCATATTAAGCATAATTATTGCCCCAATTGATGTTATTCCCGACTATACATATAAACTTCAGGACGACAAATTTATTAATTAAGGAGAAAGGTAGTTAAGGTGTGATTGGAAATTAGAGTATTGAAATGCTAAACCTTTTCCGTAAAATAAGGCATGGTTGGCATTTTAAAAAGGAGTTCATGTCAGCCATTTGCTTGCAAACTCCTTCCACATTCACCACATGCATAATAGTTTTGAGGCCTATCTATTGTCCAAGACTAAAGTGTCATATAATACATGTTACAAATTCAAAATGCAAAATGAAATTAACAAGAAAAAATAGAGAAATTGTAATTGAAAGAAGAAAGTTGAGAAAAGTTGTATATGACTCAAGGCACCTTCAAGTACAAATGGATCCAAAAGAAACTTCTTGGGGTGACCAAGTTGGTTGGCAATATATAATGAAAAAATTTTCTTTTATTCAAATGATTAATGATATAGCTAGTAGGTATCACCTAGAAAGGGTGAATAAGTGATTTTATAAGATCTTGACAAATTAATGCGGAATAGAACAAGTAATGATCAAAGTCTGCACAAGGTTTGGAATCTATTATGCAATAGAACAGACTTTGGAAGCACCCAGCAAGTGTGCAATAAACTAAAACAATAAACAATAAGAGTTTATGCACACAAAGTTTATAGTGGTTTGGTTTCGATCAAGTCTACGTCCATTCTTCCACTCTAATAGCCTACTAACTGGATTCCACTAAATTATCAATAAGAGATTACAACTTTAAATGCAAACATTCAATGGTATATCACACTATCTAACTCAGTTACTCTTTTTATATATCTCTTACGATCATAAACTCACAAAATAAAAGTGTATTGTCAAAGTATGCTCAGACTTTGGAATTTCAAATTATGTGCCACTTGCTCCTCAGCACCTTGATCTCTTTATATACTCATTCACTTCCAAACTACCTGTTGGATAGCCTCTAAAAGATCGTCTTCGAATCCACCCATTGAACATAACTATATCAAGAAGATTGGATGACCGTTGAGTGACAAAAGCCGAAGCCCCACTTGATTCTGGTCGTCCATACAACCTTAGTTTCCATAAGTAAAACTTCTTCGTTTAGAAAGAGCTTGTCTTCAAGATTGATTTGTCAATCAATTAGATTGAATCAACCTTCTATCTTGGTGTAAAATCCAAACCAGATTCTAGCCATTATAAATTATGTACTAGTTTCATTCCAAACCTATTACCTTATGAATGCATGCTACGTTCTGGATTAGCTATGGTCTCAACTATATCCATGTTTTGAAATAGCTTCATTCTAAACCATGTCAAGATGGGCAGAGAGTGCTTCTCTCCGTATGTCTTTAGAGTAAAGTCAAAAGTCTAAGTATGTTCAACCTAAGGTAGACTTTATGAATTGTTATTGAATTTAAGCTAGAATGAGATGTTTTCCCTTTGTCACGACCCACCCTCCACGGGCTTCGTCGGGGAGGGATGGTGTTTAGGGGCATTTGCTTGCATGTTTGCACTTGGGTCATGTCCACCAAAGACATTATCACCTCACCTTCAATTTCAGCCCATTGCGTTTAGGGCTTACATAAACGCGGGTTCTCCCAAACTCATATCCTGCGTGACAGTAAAGAAGTATCATGATTTGCTTCCACATGTACAATACACCTTAAAAAAGGGGATCGGGTGTGAAAGGTGAATTTAGGAGTACTTTTACCATAGTAGCTCTCTCAATAGTAGTTTCGCTCAAAAGGATGGCGTCGCTTCATCCTTTAGGACGATTTCCACATCAAGTCTGCTAAACCACAATAAGTCTCCACGAGACCCATACCCCGCATGACAGATTCATTTTATTGTTAATTGTATTAGACAACCTAAAATATAATTTTAGGAGTTGCCACTAGCTTCGTTTTTGGGAGTCGGCTAGAAAACCCAATCAAGAATCGGTGATAATCCCTCGACATCCGCGCAACCAAAGATTCTAAATTCAGGGACTTGGGTTACATTAATATTCTATTAACACCCTTTCGATACCTAATAGTCATTGTGTTTCCTAAGGTGTCTATGCATGTCTTTTTACTTTTTCATGTAATAAGAAGTTAACAAGATGATCATGAGCGGATGGTCGGTTTCATGCCATTCTACTACTTAAAAGAAGGGAAAGAAAGCAAATAATGGGAATTTAAAGGACAGTGCGGTAAGTAAACACCCAAGACAATTTAAGAAAAGTAGTAAATCTAGCATACAATCTTAAAATAAGTAAGGAAAGCAAAGCAAAGAAGAGCCCACAACTCGTCAGGCATTTATACAATGCCAAAACAACCATAAACATATATCGGGGAATGAATAATACAAAGATAGGGTCGGATTGGACATCAACCATTCATTGTCTTCAGGTCTTCGGGACAACCACTTCCATGGGCCTATTCTAATTCTATTCTATGACTAAACTAAAGTATCAATTAAAAATGACTTCAAAGTCACTCATGGCAATCAAACAGGTAATTCATGACAATCAACAAGCATGTCATTTCATGTCAAACATTCAAGGAAAAATAATCAAACAATCAAGAATGGTCTCGGGGTCAACCTTTGATTGTCCATGTAATGAGCCACACTAAGACTCCTATCCAATCATTTTGATGGTTTGTAGTAATTAGCTATCATTTGTGTTCACAAGCGGTGACAAATACTAACAAACCCCTAATTCGCGTTTTAAGTGTCACCCAAAGTACCACACAAATACATGCATCGCACCTATGCATATATCTAAAAATCATATGCATAGTTTAAAAGTAAGCATGTAAGCAAGTCATTGGACATTGATTCTCAATCAATTAAACAAATTAGTGAACTGACACCGGATCACTTATTTAGCCATCAAGCATCAAACACATCCACATGCATTTCATAACAAGTGAAATGATCAATATATGACTCATGTTACGCCCAAAAAGATTTCATGAACAATTTGACAAGAAAATGCATTATTTCAAAAAGATTCAATAAAAAATACATAATTCATCAATGCTATGGAGCACATTTAGCCATCAAAGCTAGCTTGGGCGCATAGAATGGCACAACTGATTAAGCGTCGTAGACAAAGATGATTCAAACTTTGACAAATTTTATGTCAAATTGAGATTTTAAGGAAAGTGTTAGACGATGACATGATTACGAGAGCACAACTGATCAAGTATCAAAAACATTCTAAACATGAATCAAGAATTCAATAAAATCATGTCAAATTGAAGTGCAAAGAATGGCCAAAAAAAATTCCTATAGGCATCACATGAATGAAAATTGGATTTGGGTCAATTAAAATATGAAATTCCATATTGTTTTGCAACATTTGATGAGGTTTGAAAAGTATGTCAAAATGCTTTTTCATTTTTTAAGAAATTTTTTGTATGAAGTTTGGAATATGAGGATCAAAAATCATAAAGGCATCGAAAGCTAGTTGAACATGCATAATTTCCTAAAAATGATACAACAGAGACAAGTCATACATGTTAGGACAAGGCATAAAAGATTCAAGCAATTGAAGTATGATTCATAAATAATTGGCCCTAAAAAAATTACGGCACATCAAACACAAAATATGGAACAACTTTCAAGGAGGAAGTTTCCTAATATAAACAACACATGAATTGTTAAAAATCTAAGAACACAATACAACGCATCAAGAACAGTGCAGGGCAGCAGGATGTTCATGCATGTCAATAGCAATTTGTCCTAATAAGTGATATCTAAAATTACCAAAATTTACCACGATATAGTCCTATAAATGGCAATGAAATTCCATGAGGGACCTGACCTCAAAATTCTTAAGGAAAAATCCACACAAAAATGATAATAGGTATGTCTTGATAAAGGCAGAACATGCATTCCGAATTTTAGATTTGACATATTTCAAACAAATTTCACAAAAAATGGAAAATGGGTCAAACAGCAGGAAAATAAGACAATATTGGTGTCATTGAAAAGCTCAAGATGTCCCTAAAAATTTCAAAGAGATAACAAGCTCAATTAAGGTCAATTTCATGCTCAAACGATGACAATTGTAGAAGTGCGCAAATCAATGACATGGGAAGCATAACATAATGCATGAAAATAGGCTTATTAAACCACCTAAATAATGCATGAAAAAATACTATAGTTTGACATGACTTAAGGCTGATTGCGATGGACAAAAGTAATTGAGACACTTAACCCTAAATCAATGCATAAAAAATATAAAAATTCATGAAATAGGTCACCAAACACCATACATGGCAGAATACATGAAATTTCCAGAATTGATGTATCAAATTTGCAAGTGGTTTTCATATAGAAAATGACCTTCAAATGACATGTGACATACACCATTTCAAAACTCATGACGTCTTCTAAATATGTCTGGAAGGCATCATGCACCCAATTATGTTCTTGAGGAGTTCAATTGAAGACATCTTCATAGAGACGCAAATAAGTTGTAATTATAGTAGGAATTGCACAAAATAGAGGCAATTTTCCCTAACCTAATGACATGATAAAAACCTATGAAAATTCATGCATATAGATTGAAATGTCATAATCATTTCTCGTGAAGGCATTAAAGCTTATGAAAATCTATATGTAAATAGGAAGATAGAGCAAAATATCCAACATCATAGATTGCAGCAACCAAAATTGATTTCGTGCCAGCAATTGACCTAGCTAAATAGCAACCTTTTGACATTAGGCTCAAATAGGACAGAAAAACCTAAGGATGATTTATCAGAGATTTCTTTCACTAGCTAAACAACATTTCTCAGATCTGTCATAGAGATACACGATTTTTGCATAATAGACATAATCAATTCATCAAGCACATTCAATGCAATCAAACTCATCCAAGGCTATGGCCATTCTAACATCCTAACACATCATTTTTTGCAGAGATGATCTTCTTAAAAAGAGCTCTAGCCCCAGATACCTATTGTATCCTCGGTTCATTGAGCTTAAGTTCGGATAATTACCTTTTAGCGTTATTGCACAATTCTAGCTCAATTGAGCAATCACCAAACACCACACCAATCTAGGAACATCAAGGGCCTTCCGAGGAATGTCGAGGTCACAGAAGGGGATGGATTGACGTCATAATAGATCCAATCAACCACCGGTTCAAGGATTAGGCCCTGTTTGGGCTTGTTGGGGAAGAACGGTCACCAAAGGCTGTCTGATCACTTTCCGATCATGCCCCAATCACCACGAGCTCAGGGATTCATCTATGGAGAGGATTGAGATGGTTGTGTTAGGGAAATCCCTTATGATGTTTTGAAGATGAAAAAATAAATCAAAGGCTACTAACGTGTTTAATGGTTAAGTAATAGACTATGCAGATGATAGAACATGTAAATGATATTGTCAAAGTCTGAAGACTGCCAGAAGACTAAACGTAACACATGTTCAAAGTCTATTCTAAATATTTCTAGACTTTTGTGTCAAAGTCTAAAAACTGCTAGACTTTAGTGTCAAAGTTTGTTCTACATCAGAAGTCTGCCCACTCTAACAAATTCCAGACTGAACGTGAATGAAGAACCAGAAGATGGACTCTATGCTGAAGCTGAACTTATTCAGATTGTGTTTAGACCTTAAAGCTAAATCTGTTCAGAAGCAGAATATGTTCAGACTCATATTCTAAAGTCTATCGTACTCAGACTTAGATTATAAAGTCTATTGCTCTCAAACTTTACATCCAGAACGAGACAGAACGTAACACAAGCCCTAAATGTATAACGGCTAGTGATCTGGTTTGGATCTTACATAAAGATCGATTTGATTGACTCAATCTAATTGATTGACGATTGGATCTTGAAGACAAGAACTTTCTATACGAAAAGCTTTACTTATGGAAACCAAGATTCTGTTTGTATAGGCGATCAGAATCAATTTGGGATTCTACTTCTATCACTCAAGGGCTACCAAATCTTCTAGATACAGATCTGTCCAATGGGTAGATTGGAAGACGATCCTCTAAAATACTGTCCAACGGCTAGTTTGGAAGTGGATGGGTATTTAAGGAGATGAAGGACCGATGAGCAAGTAAAAGACGGAGCGTATAATTTATAATTCCAAAGTCTGAGCTAACTTCGATCATACACTTGTCTTTGGTGAGCTTAAACGTTTATGATCGTGAGAGAAATACCAAAATAGTGACTTAGTGAGATAGTGTGATCTACTACTAAGTGTTTGCACTCAAAGTTGTAATCTCTTGTTGATTGCATAGTGGAATCCAGCCATGAGGCTGTTAGCGTGGGAGAGTGGACGTAGACTTGATCTAAGTCGAACCACTATAAATTATGTGCTCTTATTCTCTTCCCTGAACTTCTTTATTTTGTTCGTAGTTCTATTTAAACTGCTAAAGTCTGAACTCGCTCAAAGTCTATTATTCTTCAGACTCAATTTCAAAAGTCTGGTGTTATTCAGACTCAGGTTAAAAGTAAAGATTTTCACTGCATTTTGTAGAATCTGTTTTTACACCTATTCACCCCCCCTCTAGGTGTTTACACTAGCACTTTCAGGTTGGACCACCTGGAAGGCTATCAAACCATTGGAATTAGCCGTGGATCATGCGGCTATGAGTCGGGTGATGGATGGGAAGCTCTAGTGGCTCCCTGGACACCAAACAGAGATGACAGAGGAGGAAGGAGGCTGGGGGACATCGTGGATGGTGGTGCACCACCAATGAGGGCTTTGGCGAGTAGTGATCGACGCGGCAATGGAAGGGGTTCGGCGAGGCAGTTTGGCGAGAAGAGAGGAGAGGGAGAGAGAGCATTCTGCAATTTTTTTCGTAAATGTGATAAAAAAAAAATGTCCCCCTTCATTTTTGGAGGGAAAATGGTATATAAATTACCCGAAAGATCGAATCCTAGCCATCAGTTTAATCCGATGACTAAAATTTAATCTCAAAGCCTAACTAATTTGCTTAGGGGTTAAGCAAGCTTGAAGATTAGACATGTGATTATTCAAATGACGATGGTGCGCCAAAATCAATGATTTCAATCAATTTGCAATTAAGACCTAATTAGAGGGGTATTTTCGTAATTTCACAAAACTCGAGGGCATTTTTGCAAAATTTGAAAAATTGGAGGGCATGGGGAGAAATGCACACAACAAGATGCCACGGGGTGGTTGTTAGTCACTAAGAATAGGCCAGAGGAGGGTCGAATTGGCCTCCTCCGCTAGTGACCAATTAGACCAATCCAAACCAGCTCGGCTAAGATCAGCCTCCCTTTGGGTCAGTTTGATCCTTGTCTTCCTAAATTTTATGCAACCTAGTCCCTCAAAGATCAAATTGAAAGGAAATTTTGCTAATTAGAGGGAAAATAGTTTAATTTGAAGAGAAATTATCCAATTTTGAAGAAATTAGGCCAATTAAACCATATAAATGTAATTAGATAATTAAAATTACAAGGCACCTATTGAATTAATTGTCCATGCCTAGGGTAACTTATGGCATTCAAATTGACCTTGAATTGGTGTGCAACTTTTATGCTAAAATTGAATCGAAATTTAATAGTGAAATTGAGCTTATTAAACCTTAGTCTTAAACAGGTCAACTTGAATTTCATCAATCAGAGTTCATTAGCTTGATTTTCTTATATTCAAGTAAGCTAAATTCCTCAAATTGAAAATTTCCCAAATGAATTCCCCAAAATTGACCTTGGATTTGGATTTATCTCACAAAAACAAGTGGAATGCATAATCAATTCAAACCCCTTAATCAAGGCTAAATATGATAATCCATATTTCGACATGCCTGATCTTGAAATTGATTAAACAAGTGAATGGGTAATGATCTTTTGATCAAATGTCATAAAAGGAATGAAGCCTAATTATGACTAGAATGAAAATAATTTTATTTTTGGCCAATTTTGAACCTAAAACTGAAAATTCAGAAAAGAAGATTCTTAATCGATTTTGATAAAAAAAAATTTATGCTAATTTTAAATTGGGACTAAAAGCAATATTTTTGCACGAAATGTCAATCTTCAACTTGGGGGTTTTAATATTGGTCAACTCTTTAACCAAAAGTCAACCCGAAATTCAACCATTTGACTTTTCGGTTTTTTATTAAAAACAACTAGGAAATTATCTAAAAATGAAATTCTAAAAGAATAAAAAAATGACACTTTTTGTTCGGAAAATTGGTCCCATCACAATCGGAAACTCTAATCTCGAGTTTTTACCTTTATCGACGTGTCGGCTAAAAATTAGATGTCGATACCCTTCCTCAAGTATATACCTAAATCGACACTCTTCAAGACAATTATCAAACTTAATAAAATCTACTAGATTCTTTTGTCATCTTCAAAATCTACTAGGAGTCTCAACAATTACAATTTTCAAGTATTTAGACAAAAGTTCTTTAATGATTTGATCTATTTGGAAAAGTGAATTGTAATTCTTTTGAATTAAAAATTATTTAACTTAAAAAGAAATATAAAATCATTTGAGTAAGATTGGAAAGTGCTAAAAATTTAACGTATCATGAATGTTAAAGATTTGGTTTACATTTGATTTACCATTCTGTCCCTTTATTATTGTTATAATGTTAGCATAGGCTTCCGATGGAACTTATTGAGAAAAATCCTTTGAATTTGTTTTATGGGACAATGACACAAATGATCCATGAATTTTGACTCAATGTGTAACATTATCTTTAAATTTTAAATTTTTTTTAATGTGATCTTGAATCTTAACTTAATATGCAATTCCGTTCCTAAATTTAAATTTGTTCAATTTGGTCCCTAAACTTTTAGTATAAGGTCAATTTAGCCTTGGATTATATGAAAATGTTCAATGTTGTCTCTAAATTTGAATTAATGGAAGCATAAAATTATAAATTTTCATATAATTTTTGACTGAATTGAACATTTACAAAAAAAAAAAATTAAAAAAAAATTAAAAAAAAAATCAAGAATCACATTGAGCAAATTAAAAATTTAAGTACATCATCACATATTAGGCCAAAGCCCTAGCACCACTTTTGACTCTATCCTATTATATTATATACTAGCAAATGAGCACACATGTCGAGTGTGTTCAACAAAATGACATTTGAAAGATGGTACATGATTAATGTTTTCACTCAAAACATGATAAAAGATTTGAGACTTTGAAAATTGTCTTTGAATAAAATATGCTTGCCACTATCCTCAAAAAGTGCATGTTCGCCGATTGTCTCATTCTTTCATTGTCATATCATATATAATTATAGTCAGAGCCAGCGTTTTTTTTTTCCACGATCAAATATACATATAAAGTTCAAACCAACAAATTTATTCATCAAAGACAATGACAGTGGAGGTATTACTAGAAATTAGAGCATCTCGGTGCTACAACTTTTCCATAAGTGGAGTACATGCTGGCCATTTGTTTGCAAACGCCTCCCACTTTCACCATTTGCATAACTAGTTTCGAGGGCTATCTGTTGTCCGAGATTATAATGTTATGTAATAAATGTTACAAATTCAATATACAAGTGAAATTAAAGGAAAAATAGAGAAACTGAAATTGAAAGAAGAGAGTGAGAAAAGTTATACATGACGAAAGGTATTCCCAAGTTGGGATGGATTCAAAAGAAACTTCTAAGGGCAGCCTCATTGGATGACAATATATAATGAAACACTTTTCTCTAATATAAATGATTATAGATTTCAAGCATTTAGAATTATTTTTAAAGATTTGATCTATTTGAACAAGTGAATTATAATTCATGTGAAATATCAAATTATTTAACTTATAAAAAAAGATAAAAATATCCGAGTAAGTTTGGAAAGTGCTAAAAATTTAGGGAATCGTAAATGTTAGAAATTCGGTTAATGTTTGGATTACGATTTTTTCCATCTATTAATGTTATGCCATTATAGCGTCACCATAGGCTTTTGATGGAACTTATTGAGAAAAGTTATTTGAATTTGTTTTACTATATATTAGCAACTAGCCACACACATACGTCGCGTATTTACAAAAAGCCAACATTTAAAGATGGTAAAAGATAAATGTTTTTTCCAAACATGGCAAAAGATTTGAGAGATTAAAATATTTCTTTTAATAATGCATGCTTATCACTATTCTAATAAAAAAGGCATGTTTGCCACTTGTTCATTCTTTCATAGTCATATCATGCATAATTATTGTCATAGCCAACGTTATTCTTGACAACCAAATGTATATGAAAAATTTATTGATAAAAGGAGAAAGGCAGTTCACGTATTACTGGAAATTAGAGAATAGGGATGCTAAAGTTTTTCGTAAAATAATGCAAGGTTGCCATTTTAAAAAGAGTACATGTTAGCCATTTGTTTGCAAACTTCTTTCACTTTCTCCACATGCATAACTAGTTTCGAGGTTTATTTATAGTTAATTAAAAGGAAAAAAAATAGAGAAACTGAAATTGAAAAAAGAAAGTAAGGATGGACTCAAAGAAACTTCATGAGGCGGCCGAATTGGCCAAAAATATATAATGAAAACCTTTTCTTTAATCCAAGTGATTGCATATTTCAAGAATTTGGAGAAAATTTGTTTAAGATTTGATCTATTTGAAAAGGTGAATTGTAATTATTTTGAAATAACAAATTATCCAACATATAAAGCAAAATAAAATCTTTCAAGTAAGATTGGAAAGTGCTACTAATTTAAGGAATCATGAATGTTAGGGATTCAGTTTTTGTTCGGATTACGATTTTGTCCCTATATAAATGTTATGCCATTATACCGGGGCTAGTTCCAAAAGAAAAAAAAAACATCAATTTTAGGTTGAATAACAATCCTGGTCCAATTTTTTTGTGTTTCATAAAAAATACCAACTTTAGGTTGAGTGACAATTCTAGCTCAACTTTTCTATTATCTCATAAAAAATCACAAACTTTCACCATTGTTCAAAATCTATAAACTTTCTATCTGAAGAATGAATTTGTTTCGGGAAAAAGGTTTTAGATGTGAGCTTGTTGAATCTCGTCCATGGTGTTTCTCAACGGGCAATGGTCTACAACTTCAAATTATGATAAAATAGCAAAGTCTAATTAGAGAAATTCAATCTGGAGATCTTTTTGACTTGTCAGTGAAGTGTACGAAATGATAAACAACTTCACTGTTATTCTCCAAGCTATGGCTCAACGAAGAAGACAATGAATAACGCTTTAAATCCAGCCAACAAGTGCACATGGATTTATTGTCAAGGACAATTAAAGGGGGTCAGATTTGGGATTTAAGTGAAAGTTGGTGATTTTTTCTAGACAAAAAAAATTTAGGGCCGAAATTGTCACTTGACCTAAAGTTGATGTTTTTTTTTTTTGGAATTAGCCCCACCACAAAATTTTGTTGGAACTTATTGAGAAAAGTTGTTTTGATTTGTTTTATCATTTATTTAAAATGGGCACACATGTCACGTGTACGGAAGAAACTTACATTTAAAAGATGGTAAGAGATAAATATTTTTCTTCTAAACATAGCAAAAGATTTGAGTGCCTAAAAATTATCTTTGAATAATGCATGCTTGCCACTCTAAATAAAAAAAGTGCATGTTTGCCACTTGTCTAATTCTTTCTTAGTTATATTATGCATAGTTATTGCCATAGCCAAAGTTATTCCTGAAGGTCGAACAAAAAATGGGAGGACACCGTTAGTGCCAAAAGTTATGTATAAAACTCACTTTAGTATCAAAAGTTTTTTGCAGATCACTTAACTTGGACTCTTTTTTTTTTTTTTTTTAAATGATCACTTGAATGCCAACTCCAATTTGGATAGCCGGAATTCCGACATGGTCATATTTTATTAATTTTTTAGTCCTACATGACTCCTTGCGTGCCTAGTTAGCATTTAACCTCTAAACAAAGTCATCTAAAAATTGTAAATAGTGAACGTTTAAGTGTCAATTTTTGTTTAGAGTGATCATTTTAGTGCTAGTCGTTGTTAAAAAGTGATTGCTTCAATATCAAGCACGTTATGGGGAAATGCCACATGGACTGGATTTTTTTAAATAATATAACATTTTTAATATAAAAGCCACATATTTATTTTTTTGCCAGAATTTCTTGCCATTAGTACTTAAGTAATCGTTTTTCTCTAATTTGGCACTTAAGTGATCTGATGAAAATTTTTGGCATTAAAATGAGTGACGTACACAACTTTTGGCATTTCTAGTATTATTCTACTGAACAAAAATATAAATTTCAAAATGACGAAGTCATTCATTAAAGAGAAAGGTAGTTGAATGACTGAAAATTCGAGCATCAAAATGCTAAAACTTTTCCGTAAAATGATGCATGTTTGCCATTTTAAGAAGAGCATATATTAGCCATTTGTCTGCAACCTCCTTCCACGTTCACCACATGCATAACTAGTTTTGACGCCTATCTATTGTCTAAGACTAAAGTGTTATGTAATAAATGTTAACAAATTCAAAATACAAATGAAATTAGAAGAAAAAATTGAGAAACTAAAAATGAAGGAAATTTATAGAGAAAAGTTACGTATGACACAAGGCACTTCCAGGTACGGATGGATCCAAAAGATTCTTCTTGGGGCGGCCGGGTTGGCTGACAATACGTAATGAAATATTTTCTTTAGTACAGATGACTTTAAGTTCCTTTGAGACATTTTCTTTAGTCAAAAAACTTGATTGACTTCCTGTGGTCAATAATGAATGAGGACATTTTCTACTCAGGTATGAAGGTTCTTGCAATCCACGGATAAACTTTGGAGGGCCCATGGGCTTTGTAAGATACCTTCAAGGCACTTACACATAAGAAATCCATTGCTCAATAACTACATCTTCAGAGCAGTTCGAGTTTAGTTGAAGTACACTTCCTTCCCCGATCAGAAGCAGCAGACCCTCCTTCAAAGCAAGGGTTTCGACGCCCATGGTGGATGCGACATGGATAAACTTCGCAAAGCCAGCGACGAGCGTTCCCTTAAAGTCGCAAAGGACACCGTCAATCGAGCCCACCAGCAATCCTTCCAACCACGAGCCGTTCTACGTTCAACTTCAAGCCTCCTTTTTCAGTGGATGCCGTCTACCAGGTTCGATTATGCCTGCGATCCTCTGTTTTAGTAAACTGGGTTCCAATTGGGCAAGTTCTTGCTTGAACCCAGTGCATCGTCCACCAAGAATCTTGGATTTGGCTGGCGCGATTAGAAGAACATGTTTCGAGCTTTCCATATCCTCCACAATAAGTCCCCGATCACTTCTAGTGAATGTGAGTTGAGATGAGACGACATTATGTCGTTAACCCACTTGTCGATTCTCATCAAATGCTGTGGGGAACATTATAGTTTAGCCTCGGGTCTAACCATATTGTGCTAGTCCACTCACAGAAGAGGAACAGGTGCTCGGGCGTCTCTGGGGCTTTATGGCACTTAGGACAAAGTAGGTCAGGCAACACCTTCCTTATGTACAGGTTTTCGCTTGTTGGCACACACCTCACATAAAGAATAGAACCTTAGGGGGAACGTTTAGCTGCTAGATCTTGGTCCATAATGCTAGAGAGGCTAGTAGGATGAAAATGTTTGTTTGTGTTTTGTTGTGATTTCACTAAGAACATTCGATTGTATGTACTTTTAGGGTGCGTTTAATAACAATTTTGTTCCCGAAAATAGTTTCTACTCATAAAATGGTCTTTTGTTCTTACTCTGTTTTCTAGACAAGTTTCTTAGAAAAGAAATACGTTAAAATAAAATAAAATAGAATAAATAAAATAAATTTATTTTTAAGGATATATTTATTTTAAAATAAAATGGATTTATTTTAATTTAACAATTCAAAGGCATTTGGTAATTTAAAAAAAAATTATATTCTTAGAAAAGAAATACGTTTGATACGATCTTCAATGTTTTATAAATTGTACTAGCCCTAAGGGAGCCTCACCAAACCCTAGTAAGGCTGAGCCTTGTCAAACCTCGCTAGTGGCGGGGCAAAGGGAAGTAGAAGAGAGAAAAAAAAAAAAAAGAAAAAAGAAAAAAAGGCTTGATTCTAGAGTTGTCATTAGGAACAAAGAAGCAACATTTTTTTTTTTTACTTTATGATTTTGTTCCAAATCTATTCTTGAGAACAAAAATGTTACTAAATGGATTCTTGTTCTATTTTTTTGTTCCGAAGAACAAGAGAAAAAGAAGAGGAAAAAAAAAAAAAGGCTTAATTCTAAAGTTGTTACTAGGAGCAAAGAAGCAATCTTTTTTTTACTTCTTGATTTTATTTCAAATCTATTCTTGGGAACAAAAATGTTACCAAACGGATTTTTGTTTTTTTTTTTGTTTTAAGGAACAAAAGAGGAAGAAGAGGAAAAGAAAAATGAAAAATGAAAGCTTGATTCTAGAGTTGTTACTAGGAACAAAGAAGCAATATTTTTTTACTTCTTGATCTTGTTCCAAATCTATTCTTGAAAATATAAATGTTACTGAATGGATTTTTGTTCTTTTTTTTTGTTCCGAGAAACAAAAAAATAGAATTAGGTATTATTTGGCACGTTAGCAAATAGGCCCTTAATTGTATAGGAACCTAACTTGTTACTTGACCACACTAGCTTAGCCGCTACTGTTTACTAATGATCAGGATGGTTAGGATTTCTTGCACAGCACGTTCCTCGAATAGCTCATTCGGCAAGTGTTCTTTCCATTCATCTCTTTCTTGATCAGTAAGTCCCTCGACTATTAGTGGTTCATTTTGTTTTGCTAGGCCACCAATTGCTCCTATCGTTTGCCACTTATCCTTCCGGATCTACTCCCCTTTCTAGCCGCCTAATGAGTGTTCGCACCAATCGCCTCTCTTCCCATCAATATACTTTGCCAACCCCTGGATGGACATGAACCTTTCCTAGCATTCCCAAAATCATCATTCGCAAGGTAAATCCCTTTCAAAAGTTAACTCCATAAAGTCATTGGGGATTGTGCCAATCTCCATGTTGTTTGCCTAACATGGCTTTGTTGAATGTAACAAGGTCCTTGAAGCCCAATCCGCTATTGCCTTTCCATGTTTTAAGAACGTTTCATGTTTTTCAATGACTTCCAGATTTAGAGGAGTTTTATTTCAACCAAAAGGAAGCTACTCTCTACTCAATATCTGTGCAAATTGAAATGGGGATCTTGGAAATAGACATTGTGTACTGAGGGAAGGATTGCATGATAGCTTTTAATAAGGTCTTCTTCCCTGCTTTGGACAATAATTTATCTTTTTATCCCTCCATCTTCATGTTTACCCTAGCAAGGATCCATGCAAACATCAGTTTCTTCATTTGTCCTCAATTTGATGGAATGCCCAGGTTTTTGCCGTTTTTCTCTATAATAGGAACCCTCAACTCATTAGCCATATTTCTCTTAAGCGTTGGTGGGCAACCCCTACTAAAGTGCTAAAAATTAAGGAACCAAGAATGTTAGAGATTTAATTTATGTTTAAATTACAGTTTTGTTCCTCTATTAATATTATGTCATTATAATGTCACCATAGGCTTTTGATGGAACTAAATGAGAAAAGTTCTTTGAGTCTGTTTTATTACATATTATCAAATGGGTATACACATTGCGTGCGCATCTGCAAAAAATGGAAATCTGAAAGATGGTAAAAGATAAATGCTTTTTTATTCCTAACATTGCAAAAGATTTGAGAGACTAAAAATTTCCTCATTAACAATAATGTTCAGCTTCTTCTTCATTTCGTTAGAACGAATTTGAGTCACTCGTGAAGCCCTTGCTCTCTATTTGCATGATTCGGCTATTAATTTTGAGGGCAACTTGGATTAGAGTTTTGATTCTTGGTAGAATGGTGGTGAGGGTTCAATTTGAGAATTTGCTTCAATTTTGCAAAATAAGTTTCTTATTTTGGGGTAAACCTTCTACATAGGGATTATATATTAACAAGGCCAACAGTGAGCTATGTAAGATTAAGAAATTAATAAAATATAGTCATGTTGTATTTCCGATGACGTAGATCAGAGTTGGCGCTAGTGTCCTTATCCCGCTGAATATATATCAAACACATTTTGACAACTTGTGAACACTTTTGAGAGAGAGTGCTTGAAGGCATGCAAAATGAAAGTGACAAGTAATGTTTCCGGCCATTATAATCACTCCCTCTCCATCTATAACCTCAGTATTTGCCTCGATACATTTATTTGGAGATTCGCCATCCAAAATATCATAGTTGTTTGATGACATTTGGATGACCAACATCTCATCTTCTTCAATTTGTTATATTATCTCATCATGCTCCTTAGATTTGGACTCTATACGGTATGGATATTGTTGAGTCTCTTGAAGTTTCAAGTCACTCTTTCCAATTCATTGAAGAGTCATGGACCTTCGATTAGGACAATTGGCTTTGAAGTGACCATAGCCATGGCACTTGAAGCACTTTCGAGCACTACCACCATCGATCTTGTTGAAGAGTTATTTTACAGATTCTACAGCTTTCTCTTTGCCTTTGTCCTTCAACGAAGTATTGGCCTTGCTAAAAGAAACACCCTTGAAGAAGGTTGTTCCCCTTGTCGATGATTTAGTCGACAAACACTTGCCATGCTTTAGTTGCTTCTCTACCTTCATGCCGAGTTAGCAAACGTTTTTGAAAGATCAATAGGTTGAAGCTTAAACAAAATCGGTAATCTCCCTAATCACGCCTCCAAGAAAACGCGTGAGGTCTACTCTAGCAATTCTAGGATATCACACCTCATAAGGAGTTGTCAAAATTCCTAATGTATTGTTTAATTCTCATTCCACGTTGATGGAGGGAATTCATTTTGAGAAACAAGTCTTGCTTGTAGTTGTCAGGCAAGTACTTCTTCTTCATTAGCTTCTTGAGTTTTTCCCAAGACTTGAATTTACTTTTTCCTTCCCTGATACATTGATGCTTTAGGTTCTCTCACCAAAGAGAGGCATATGTCTTATACTTTAGGACAGAAATCTTACAGCTCTTCTCATTACAGTATGAGTAGAAGTTGAACACTTGCTCAATATCATATAACCATTCGATAAAGTCATCTAGATTGAGGTTACCCTCAAAGTTTGGTGCTTCTTTTTTACTTCACGGTCATTCTCATCACTCCTTTTTCTCCTAACTCGATGACCTAAATAACCAAAGTCACCTCCAAGTGGATTAGCAATCAAAATTTGTATGAAGTTCTAGATCAATATGGCGGGGCTGAGGAACTCAAGCTCTTTATGGTTGCTATTGTTGTGCTTAATTCTCTAGGAGGGTGGGGAATATTTCCATTTGTCGTTGGAGATTCTTTATAGCACAACCATATCTTTCATTGTGTACTTGCTCCAATGTCAAAGCTGTTGGAGAAATCTTTCTGGAATATTTTGAAGCTGACAAAACGTTTCCATCAGTGTAGTTTGAAGATTTGCAGACTCTACTATTTAAAGTCTGAAGACCTCTGAACTGCCAGACTCAAGACTCAAAGTCTATTCTCATTGACAGTTTGTAGTTTGTCGAAGAAGGTCTATCTAGGATTGTGTGTTTCGTTAAGGATTTGATCTTATCGACTGACGAAGATCTCTTGGCTGGATATGACATAACGGATTACTTTATTCGAATCAAGATTGATTAAAGATCCGATGATTGGCGAAGTATACTTGGAAGGTTCTACTTATAGAAACCGAGATCATGATTGTATGGACGAGCAGGATTGATGGGCTATCGACATGTTCCTTTAATAGCTCGAATGATCTTTCTAATTGATTCTGTCCAACGGGAAGATTGGAAGAATTCCTTTGGTAAGTGCCAACGGGTATGATGGCATAAAGGAGTATATAAGGAAGATGTTCTAGTTGTTTTGAGAGTGTGCGCGATAGAAGAATTTCAAAGTCTGAAGCTCCTTGTTCCTTGTCAATTCATTTACTAAGAGAAATCTTGTACGCAAAAGAGAGACTATATTTTGAGATACCTTGAGAAAGTGTGGTAGAATATCTACACTGTGGAATCGAGGGAAAGTATTGCTGTAACATTTCTTTTGTTTATAGTGAAATCCAGCCGGTGGGTCTGTCAATGTGGAAGAGTGGACGTAGGCTTGGAATAAGCCGAACCACTATAAATCTTGTGTTCAATTTTCTCTTCCCTACTCTCTGTTTACTTTGATCATAATCTGTTTTGGAGAACTTCATTTCTATTGTCTGCCTAGTATTGTTTTCGTATCTCGATAAATTGTTTTTACACCTATTCACCCCTAGGTGTTTATACTAGCTATATCAATTGGTATCAGAGCCTGTGTACTCACTTTGTTTGAAGTGTTTTACTTGAGTTAAAGATCCATGGCTAGTATGTTAGCTCCGGTGGCTGGTGGAAGGGCAAAGCAATACCAGAGATCTCCTTACTTTGATGGAAAGGATTACAACATCGGAAAAACAAGATGAAAGCGTTCCTAAGATCGAAGGATCCTCTGGAATGGGATGTTGTAGAAAAAGAATTACTCCTAAAGCTGCATCTGTCTCGAGAGAAGGAAAAGTAACTGTTGAGTCTAGTGAAATGACTCGGGAAGAGATAATCAAGAGACAAGCTCTTGATGCAAAAGCAATTTATTCCTTATATTGTGCTTTGTCACCTACTGAATATAATGAATATCTTCTTGTGTTACAACAAAAGAAGTCTGGGATAGATTACATATTACCTATGAAGGAACCGATCGAGTGAAAGAGACCGAATCAACATTCTCCTCGGTCAATATGAAGCCTTCAAAATGAAATCGGGAGAATCTATAACCGACATGTTTAGTCGTTTTACAGAAATCGTGAATGGTCTTGAAAATCAAGGTCAATCAATTTCTGATCAAATGAAAGTAAACAAGCTACTGCGTGGACTCTCCAAGGATTGGAATCACATAAAGACCTCAATAAGAGAGAGACAAAGAATCATGCCACTATCTGTCGATGAGTTGGTTGGAACTCTTCAGTCTTATGAAGTGGAACGAATCAATGAAGACGAAGATCCTAAAGGTAAGAAATCCAATGCATTAAAATCCAATGATGATTATGATGTTACGATTCGAAGACGATATGGATGATGAGGAGCTTGCTCTCATGATAAGAAGATTCAGAAAGCTGAACAGAAAAGGAAGAAGATTCAACCCAAAGAAACAGAGTTTTCAAAAGCAATAGACTAAGTCTATTGAGGATGATGAATCAAACAAAGATATAGTTTGCTTTGAAAGTAAGAAAAAGGGACACATCAGACCCAATTGTCCTCTTCTGAGGAAGAAGAAAGGAAAAGCTGAAAAATATCGAAAGGCTCTTAAAGCAGAAACCTGGAGTGATACAGAGTGTGAAGAAAGTGATGATGATTATGCCAATATATGTCTGATGGCACAATTGGATTCAGATTCAAACTCCGAGACGAATTCAGATTCAGACAGTGAGTTTGAGGTAAGTAACTTTAAAATCCCTGTTAAAGTTTCTAAATACATTGATGAGATGTGTTCTAGTCTTAAGACTTCTCTTAAAAGGATTTCCGAACTTAAAAAGGAAAATTCTGCACTAAAACAACAGGAAAATGCTTTGAAAGAAAAGTTGATATGTTTAGACATGAATGTTTCTACTCTTAAAGAAAGTGAAGAAAATCTTTTAAAAGAAAATGAATTTTTAAAAAATGACATCAAATATTTCAAAAAGATTTTCAATAGGATCTCGAGAAACTTGAGAAAATTCTTTCAAAGACAAAGACCTTATTTCAATAAATTTGGTTTGTGAATGACTGTGGAAACCATTCCTCTAATTGATTTTCCTAAAGTGAAGGAAAGAATTAAGCAAAGACCCACAAGAGATGCTTACAAAAATCATTTCAAAAAGGTTTTTGTGAAACCAGTAGGTCGAAATGCTCTCAAATGTTCAAAGTGCAATAATGCAGATCATTTTGAAAAGGAATGTCCTATGGTTTGGAAACCTGTTAAAAAGTATAGGCAAAAACCGCATATCATACTAACACCAATGGACCCAAGAAAATATGGGTACCAAAGAAAGCTTGAGTCTCTTTTTAAATGCATGTCACTATCAAGAAAATGGTAAAATGATATCTAGATAGTGGATGCTCAAGACATATGACAGGAGATTCAAAATGCTTCATAAAACTCGTTCAAGCAAATGGTGGAAAAGTCTCATTTGGAGGAAACAGCAAAGGAAGAATTGTGGGGTTTGGAACTGTAAAAATTGGAAACCTCACAATAAACAATGTTTCCCTAGTGGAAGGACTCAACTACAATCTGCTCAATATTAGTCAGCTGTGTGATATTGGTTTCAAAATAAACTTTCAAGAAGGAATTTGTTCCGGAACCAGTAAAGATTCTACTCAGTCATATATGGGTCGAAGACATGGAAACATCTACCTCTTGGACGTGAAACCAGATGAATCACAATGCCTAATTTCATTACAAGACGAAGCGAGCTTATGGCACAGAAAGCTTGGACACATCAATATGAAGCAGATAGCCAAAATTTCAGCAAAGAAGCTTGTTCGTGGTTTACCCAAATTATCATACCAAAAGTCCAATCTATGTACTCCATGCGCATTGGGAAAACATGTAAGAAATTCCTTTAAACCAATAAATCAAGTTTCCACTAATCGTGTATTGCAGCTTCTGCACATGGATCTTTTTGGACCAACCAGAACTCAGAGCATTGGGGGTAAGAAATATTGCTTAGTAATTGTGGATGACTACTCACGATTTACTTGGGTATATTTCCTGACAAGTAAGTTTGAAACCTACTCTTACTTTGAAAAGTTTGCTAAAAATGTTCAAAATGAAAAAAAGGATATGTTATCTCAAGTATAAAAACAGACTATGGAGGTGAATTTGAAAATCAAGATTTTACAAAATTCTGTGATGAATCTGGTTTTCAACATATGTTCTCCTCTCCATACACTCTAGAGCAAAATGGAGTTATGGAAAGAAAGAATAGATCGCTTCAAGAAATGGCTAGAACTCTTTTGATTGAAAGTAACATCTCTTTACGATTTTGGGTTGAAGCAGTTTCAACAACATGTTATATTATCAATAGAGTTTTTCTAAGGCCTATTCGGAAAAGACCCCTATGAATTATTCAAAGGAAAGAAACCTATTGTTTCCTACTTTCATGTGTTTGGATGTAAATGCTTTATTTTGAAAAATCCAAATGATCGAGTTAGCAAGTTTGAGGAAAAATCAGACGAAGGCATCTTCCTTGGATATTCTACCTCAAGCAAAGCCTACAGAGTCTATAACAAGAAGACTTATTCTGTGGAGGAATCAATGAATGTCAAATTCCAGGATTCTATACAAAATGAATCTATTCAGACTCATCTTGAAGAATCTAAACCTGCTTTAGACTCTACAAAGTCTAAATAAGCAGCTCAGACTCTGAAAGATCAACAACAAGTGGTTATTGAAGATTCAAATGAAGGAAGTGATCATCAACCTGACGAATCAACCAAGAATCGGAAGCATAAGTCCAGTCATCCCAAAAATCTCATTATTAGCGACATTAATGAAGGAATTCGCACAAGATCCAAAAGGCGCGAAGAGTCTAGTCTTGTGGCTCTTATTTCTGAAATAGAACCCAAAAGCATAGAAGAAGCTTTATCTGATGAAAGCTGGATTGAAGCTATGCAAGAAGAACTCAGACAATTCAGCATTAATGATGTTTGGGAGTTAACTCCTAAACCAAAAGGTAAATATATTATTGGAGCTAAATGGGTTTTCAGGAACAAGATGAACAAGAAAGGAAAAGTCATAAGAAACAAAGTAAGACTCGTGGCCAAGGGATATACGCAAGAAGAAGGGATAGACTATGACGAGACTTACGCTCCAAAGCAAGGTTAGAAGCAATTCGATTATTACTTGCTTTTACCTGTTATAAGGATTTCGAGTTATTCCAAATGGACGTCAAGAGTGCTTTCCTGAATGGATTTATTCATGAGGAAGTCTATGTGGAACAACCACCTGGGTTTGAAGACCCAAGGAAACCCGACTTAGTATTCAGACTGAAAAAGGCGTTGTATGGTTTAAAGCAAGCACCTCGAACCTGGTACGACAGATTGAGTAAGTTTTTAATTCAAAATGGCTTTGTCAAAGGTAAAGTAGACACTACCCTGTTTATCAAAAGAGAAAGCAAAAGTTTTCTACTTGTTCAAATTTATGTTAATGATATTATTTTTGGATCCTCTAATGAAAGTTTGTGCAAGAAATTCTCTAAGTCTATGCATGATGAATTTGAAATGAGCATGATGGGTGAACTAACCTTCTTTCTTGGACTTCAAGTGAAACAATGGAAGGAAGGGACTTTTATTCATCAAGAAAAATATGCTAATGATCTTGTCAAAAAATTTGGACTGGAAAATTGCAAAAAGACTGATATACCAATGTCAAGTTCTTTGAAGATAGACAAATATGAAGGAGGAAAGAAAGTTGACCAAAAGCTATACAGGAATATCATTGGTTCACTTCTTTATCTTACTGCTTCTAGACCTAACATTTTGTTTAGTGTTTGCATTTGTGCTAGATTTCAAGCAGACCCTAAAGAATCTCATATAAGTGCTGCAAAGCGTATTATCAAATACATTACTTCTACTTCAAGCATATGTCTTTGGTATCCTAAAAAGGGAGACTTTACTCTTCTTGGATACTCAGATGCAGATCTAGCTGGTTGCGAGTTGATAGAAAGAGCACTTCAGGCACTTGTCAACTACTTGGAAGCGGGACAAAGTGTCTTGGTTTTCAAGAAAGCAAAATACGGTAGCTCTTTCTACAACGAAGCGAGTATGTAGCTCTCGGAAGTTGTTGTTCACAAATTTCGTGGATAAAACAACAGCTAAGAGACTTTGGAATTGAAGATTCATGCACGGAGATTAACCGTGACAACACTAGTGCTATCAATCTTACTAAAAATCCAATCCTTCACTCAAGAGAGAAGCATATAGAGATTCGACATCACTTCATTAGAGATCATGTTCAAAATGGAGAAATTTCGATTCAGTTTGTTGACTCAAAGAACCAACTAGCGGATATATTTACAAAGCCTTTGGAGAAAAATCAATTTGAAATCATCCGTTCCAGACTCAACATCCTTAAGCTTGAAAAAGTTAAAGTCTAAAGACTCTTAGACTCAGAAGGTTCTTGACTGTAAGTTATTTTATTTTCTCTCATATTACATCTCAGAAAGGTACGATCATCTATCTATAATTGATTTTTGCTATTTTTAATTTCTGTGATAAGTGCAATTTCTCTTTTTCAAAAAGGAGTTAATATTTTAAAAATGGCAGTTATCTATTTTTAAAAAAGGTAGTTATTTTTAAAATGGCATCTTTTACTTTCCATTACGACGCTTGGTATGCCTCCCTTCGACTGACCTATATACAGTCAGTTCCTCTTCGTTCAAAAACCCTAAAAACATCGATCTCCCTCTTTCGTCTTCTTCACTTGTTTAATCTTCGAAAAAGTTGTCATCTTTCTTGGGAAAGTCAAGTTCGGAATCTTTCAAGACTGCGAAAGATGTCGTCTTCAAGGAAGTCTTCGAGGATTGCAAACGGGGGACCACGGCAAATGAGTGAGGGCCTACTCACTTTGATCTCACCGAGGAAGAGGAGTTACCCGCCAAGCAACAGAGCCCACAACATTCTCGGCGGCGTCATTCTCCACCAACTAGTCCACGGGGTGTTGGTCATCAGGAAGAGGAAGAAGTCGTTGAAAAAGCTAATCTTGTAATAACTCAAAAGCCCTCTTTTATTTATAAGCTTTACCGTTCTTTAAAGAGGACCGGTACTCCATTGAACTACATCGATGAGTTTCTTAAGGACAAGGGATATGGGAATGAGTACATCTTTTTGCGAAATATGGAGCATTTGGGAATTGCTCCTAAGGGAATGGCAGAAGAATCCCTGGCAAACATTCCAAGTGATCCGTGTTTTGGAGGACTAAATCCGATAGATGGGAATGATGATGACAAATTGTACAACCAATTTCAATCGAGAATGGGTGTTGCGGCGAAAATTCGGGGAAAAAAGGACAGACTTGTTCCGATCGAAGGAACAGAGGGATCTATACTCCAAATTGTTGAAGCGTGGGGTGATAAACCCTAGGAGTGTGGATTTTGATTTCCTTAATGCTATGAATATTAAATTGAGGGAAAAGTTGCGTCTTCTTCAACTTGAACAGTTCCGTTCCGATACTTCAGAAGCCTATGCTGAACTAACTGCATACTTCTATTCGAATCTTAGCTTCTTGGATGCGAATAGAATCTCTTTTAGTGTCCGAGATCAAGACTTTGTGGTGGATGTAGATATGCTAGCTGATGTGATTGGGGTTGAGAGAGGAAGATATCAACCTATCAATATCTCCATTGCTCGTGCCACATTGGAACTTGTTATGGACAAAAAGACAGAGGGAAGGATTTCCTACTCAAGGATGCGTGCGTTCAACATTCTACTTCACAAGATTGTGATAAATTGCCTCAGACCGAAATCTACTTCAAAGACTGATGTTTCTAACTTAGAGGCAAAGATGATGTATGCCATCATTACTGGGAAAAAGTTTTCTCTTTCTCACACCATTTTGTTCCACATGTATAAAGCAGTGGTGAAGGACAAGAGTCAACTTCCTTATCCAGATCTTATGTCAAAGTTATTCAGACATTTAAATGTTCAACCTCCACAAATTCTTTGTGTTCGATCGTGTGATAAAATGGTGGTAGGATTGAAAATGGTGTCCAAAATGCGTTTGAAAGAACTCGACAAGGAGTTGGAGAAATTCAAGGAGACAACCCCCGCCAAGCCTCATCAAGTCTCTTCGGCAAAAAGGAAAGGAGAGGAGCCCATGGTTGCTTCATCCAAAAAGAGAAGAGCTCTCATCATTGAGGATGAAGATGATGATGATGACATCACCATTTCGCTATGGCATTGAAGAACCGAGTCATTCATTCCCGGAATCAATGAACGACGAGGAGAAGGAAGCGGAAGAAAAAGAAGCGAGAGAGAAAGAATCGGAGGAGAGAGAAGCTGAAGAAAGAGATGCAGAGGAAGAAAGGTTTGAAGAAGAAGAAGAAGAAAGAGGAAATCCAGAGGAAGGAGAGCATGATGAACACTCTTCTCCACCTGAAGGCATCGAAATAGGGGGAGATGGTGAGAAAAGAGGAACATCCTCATATCATGCTGCTAGTGAAGGAGTCAGCCGCTCTCCAACAAATCCAGAGGACATTCATGCCTCTCAATTTCCTGAGGAGGGACATGATGCTTCATCGCCAAATCCGCGTGACTATGCGATGTACCATCGTCCGCCTTTACTCCATCCGATCGTGCCGACGCCGATGCGCAGATCGATAATTCAGCATATTTCCGCAGAATTCTTGATGTTCTCTTGGAAATGCGGGATCGATATATGCTATGGGAAGTGAAGTTCGAGAACTTGCGGAATGCGGGACAAGCTTCTTGGTTTCTTTAAATGATCGAGATCCAAGCTCTTGTTCTTGAGAATCAAGCAAATGCTAAGAGTGAAGAGGTAGCTCAACTGAAGGAAGATTTGAAAAAGCTAGAAGGCATCGTCCAGTCAATGGGAGATTTCCAGCTTGTTCGTGTTCCCAAGCAATCTTGACTCTATTCCATCTCAACCTTTTTTTTATGATGACAAAAAGGGGGAGAGATGCGAGCTTTGAAATCTTTGAACTTAATCTTTGAGTGTGTTTGTTTTGATGTTTGACTTTGTTTAACTTTGTGTCTGGTTGTGGACTGAATTTGGGTTTTGGATTTGACTGCTTATATTAAGTATTATTGATATCCTATGAATGGCTTTACTCTCAAGCAAGACTAACCCATTTTACGTGGTTGCGATTCTAGTGTTACCATTAAGCTATTAACATTTATGAGATATCCATATTTGCTTGAATAATGTTTTGCAGGTCAAAGATGTTCAAATCTGCAGGAAAGTTTTGTCACCATCAAAAAGGGGAGATTGTTGGAGAAATATTTCTGGAATATTTTGAAGCGACAAAACGTTTCCATTAGTCTAGTCGAAGATTTGCGAGACTCTACTATTTAAAGTCCGAAGACCTCCGGACTGCGGACTCAAGACTCAAAGTCTATTCTCATTGACAGTTTGTAGTTTGTCGAAGAAGGTCTATCTAGATTGTGTGTTTCGTTAAGGATTTGATCTTATCGGCGACGAAAATCTCTTGGCTGGATATGACATAACGGATTACTTTATTCGAATCAAGATTGATTAAAGATCCGATGATTGGTGAAGTATACTTAGAAGGTTCTACTTATGGAAACCGAGATCCCGATTGTATGGGCTAGCAGGATTGATGGGCCATCAACATGTTCCTTTAATAGCTCGAATGATCTTTCTAATTGATTATGTCCAACGGGAAGATTGGAAGAATTCCTTTGGTAAGTGCCAGCGGGTATGATGGCATAAATGAGTATATAAGGAAGATGTTCCGGTTGTTTTGAGAGTGTGCGCGATAGAAGAATTTCAAAGTCTGAAGCTCCTTGTTCCTTGTCAATTCATTTGCGAGCGAAATCTTGTACGCAAAAGAGAGACTATATTTTGAGATACCTTGAGGAAGTGTGGTAGAATATCTATACTGTGGAATCGAGGGAAAACATTGCTGTAACATTTCTTTTGTTTATAGTGAAATCCAGCCGATGGGCTGTCAGTGCGAAAGAGTGGAGGTAGGCTTGGAATAAGCCGAATTACTATAAACCCTGTGTTCAATTTTCTCTTCCCTACTCTCTGTTTACTTTGATCATAATCTGTTTTGGAGAACTTCCTTTCTATTGTCTGCCTAGTATTGCTTTCGTATCTCGATAAATTGTTTTTACACTTATTCATCCCCCTCTAGGTGTTTATACTAGCTATATCAAAAGCTTCTTGAAACTTTATTAACCATTTCCTTTTTTATGACAAAAGTATGAGATGAAATGGAAGATAGGTAAGGTAACAAAAGGAATCACTCAAAATGAGTTTGACCTAACTCTAATAACAATATGATGCATTTACAGGATGGACGAATGTGTTTTAAGTAATAATGGATGATTTGTGGTAGATGAAGAATAGATTACGATCACCACCAAGGTCTAAAGACCATGTCACTAGCCAAGGATAAGATCGGAATTGACGAAGTTCACCATCAAGCTCAAAGGACTCACCCACTTGCCATGGATAAAGGATTTCGAGATAGGAGAACCTTACCACCAAGACCTAAAGGAAAATTCACTAGCCAAGGATAAAGGGTTTCTTGGCTCACCATCAAGGAATAATCCACCTTTCAAGGATAAGGAACCAGGGAGATATTCGCTCACATAGAAAAAAAATTCATTTATTCTTAATATTCATGTTTTATACCTTACATTTGAGAATTAAACTCTATTTTATAGAGGAACTAATAAATAGGGAATAAACTAAGCAGTGAAGACATGGGAAACACCCAACTAATGAAGATGTATGAACTAGAAAACACAATAAAGTCTTAGGAACTAGAAAGTACATTAAGGCGCGTTTGGTAACGATTCTGTTCTCGGAAACAGATTCTGATCTGAAATAATTCTTTTTAATTCTATTCCCGAGAACAATTTCTAAGCATTTTAAGTCGTTTGGTAACTGTCCAAAATTTCTGATTCTGGAATAGAATTGCGTTTGATACCGTGCTCATTGATTCTGTTCCAAATCAATTTCTTTTAATTTTTAAATATTTTTTTACTTTTTTCTTTTCTTTTTTCCTTTTTTTTTTCTTTATCTCCTATTCTTCTTCTTTTGGCTGGTGGCCGATTGCGGCCGCGGACCGCCACCGGCCACCTGGCCGACGAGGGCCGCGATCTCACCGGAGCGTCACCGGCCCTCGTTGGCTAAGCCTCGCTAGGGCTAGGTGAGGCCCGCCGGATCTAGCCACCGGCGAGGCTCGCCTAGCCTCACTGGTGGCCAGGCGAGCCTCGCAAGGGTTGGGCGAGGGTCGCCTGGCCACTAGTGGGGTTGGGCGTCGCGAGGCAAGCCCAACCTCGATGAGCCTCGCCGGGGCAAGGCGAGCCTCGCCTAGGCCGAGGCGGGCCTCACCGGTGGCTGGGCTTGCCTCCGGCGAGCTTGTCAGACCTCGCCGCCCTAGCTTGGCGAACCTCCGGCGAGCTCGCCGGATCAGTTCCGGCGACCGGCGGCAGACGGCGGACGGTGGCGACGGGATGAAGAAGAAGAAAAGAGAAGAGGAGAAAATAGAAGAATAAAAAGAGTTGGTTTTGATTCTTAGATTTGTTCCCGGAACAAAAATTAACCTTTTTTTTTTTCTTGATTCTGTTTCAAATCTACTTCCGGAAACAAAAAAAATGGAAATTTGTTCCCGGGAACAAAAATTTTACCAAACGCGATTCTATTCCAAAACTACTCCCAGGAACAAAAAATCATAATTGGGTACTATTTGGATGGTTACCAAATAGCCCCTAAGACACCTAGAGACTTGAATCTTGACTATTGAAACCTACAACACACTTAAGACTCAAAAAACTAAGACTAAATACATTTGACTAGACACAAAGTAATTAAACTTAGACTCTAAATTCGTTTACCAGCCTAGGTAGCCCAATAGACACCTTGGAAGATTGACAAACAACAAAGGAAATTGTCCAAATCAGCCTTCAATTGCTAGATAGTCAATTAGTGGTCTTGGAGTTGATAATGAATTTGTAAATTGACATCTAGGTAGTCAATCGACACTCGTGAAATCAACAACTTATTCACTAGTGAATTGTTGAATCACCACCAAGGCCTAAAGAATTGACAACTATGTTGTAGAATTGACAACTAGTATAGAAAATTGAAATCTTCAAACTTGGATCCAATGAATTAGGTTGTAGCCAAAATTGGCCATGTGCTCCCAAAAGCAATGGTGAGTCGGAGTAATTGACGAGGTCTAAGTTGAGCTTGTGAGTTGATTAATAGAGCTTGATGCTCTTGCATCATATAAGGGTGAGGTGAAAATGATAAAATGGCCGGCATCCACTTTGCACTTTTGAACTTGGTTATCTCATGACTACTTGTTTAGCTTTAGCTTTGAGATTAAGTTTATTTAGATTTCAAGAATGGCATGACTTACGTCTAGCTAAATTGAGCTATTGTAATCTCTTAACTTAATTTGAAAACTTTTCAACATGCCTAAAATGTCTTTGAATGATTACCAAAAGGTTTTGTTGCAATGACACCTAAGAATAACATTTTATTGATTTTTGACATGTCTAGATATAATTTTGTAAAATTTAAAGACGTGAAAGTGCTCTTTTACAATGTTATTTTGTGGTTTAAAGTTTTAAATGGTGGCTTTTTAAGTTGATCAATTAAAAGAATTCAAACAAACTAAAATAGGGATAAGAACATTACAAGTGCCATAACTTTCGTTTGGAACTCACTTTAGGGCCATAACTTGTTTTCAATCACTAATGTTGCCATAACTTCAAAGAAAACGTTCACTCACAACTTTTAATCAATCACTTGAGGGCCATAAATTTTAGATAACACTCATCTAACTGTCGGAAAATCTGATATACCATAACACTTGTGATGAACGTTTTTGAAAAGTTATGGCAGTCAAGTGATTGATTGTAAATATAGATAGTGCTCTAGTGATTGGGAAAAAAGTTATGGCACTTAAATAAGCGTTGTAAGAAAATAATAGCACTTGTGGTGTCCTTTTCCGAACACTAGTTTAGAAACTTTAGGGGCAAATTTTTAATTTCTCAAAGCTAGGGATTGTTTGACCAAAAAAAAAAAAAGCTAGGGACTAAATTTTTAAAATTGGAAATTCTGTGAATTGATTGCAAAATCAAAAACCTTATGATGATAGGTAATTAATTATTTTAAAATAATTGCTTAATCTAGACAATTAACCTAATTAGATTTGAACTTAACTGCATAATTAATTTAAAAGTGGGATATTACGGTAATTTAAAAAATCTCCGGCTTGCCTACAGTGTAAATAAAATATTCGTATGTTCTAGATAGCAAATATATGACCTTAGGTATTCAATTTAATTAGTATAGCTTGAGTAAGAGAAGATTGGAATTTAAAGGTAAAAAATGTAAAATGAGAAACCTTGCAGGGCAATCAAGTAACTTCAGAAAATGTAGAATTGTAAAAAATTAATTTAATTTTGATTATGAAGGTAATTTAATAATGATGCGGCCTTAGTCACGAAATCGTATGAGCTAGTTAAAGTTACGACCTAATAATAACTTAGTAGCGAGGCAGTCAATTAATTTGAAAATAAAGAACAAATGGCTTGATATAATATTGGAAAGAGGCATCTTGTTATTAATTTAGAGGAAAACTGAACGATTCCTTTTTGGTAATTTCTCAATCCTAAGTTATCCAGTTTATAGAAGAATTGATTGTCTAAGATCAAATTTGGCTAAATTAAATATGAATTTCTATAAATTATCTATTTAAATGATGATAACATGATTAGAAGAGGATGAAGGTTTGTATGTTAAAAAATATGTAAATTATTTAATTGCGACTGTTATACTGGGAAATGCTAAGAGATTAGTGTGTCATGATTCACAATTTCATTTATACAAGTATTGTATGACATTTGTAATATAGTAATATTTGTGTGTGAATGATACTATATACCGAACATCGATCCCACGGCTTACTTACCAAAGAACAAACACTCGTGTATGAGGTTGAGTATAAGACTTCGTTAAAATAAAGATGATCTACCATCTAAGATAGTCTCTACAGGATAGGACATAAGGTCCACCGATTTTTACAAGTGATGGCTTGCAACTCACGTACATGATATACAATATAGCTTGGGTAGCGAAATTATGCAATGTTATGGATAAGAGGTCCAACTTTGAAAAAGTAAAATATGAAAGAAAATGAATATGGGATAACCATAATTGTGAGGTTATATGGTGACATATCTATCCTCAATAATGTAGAGAACACCCAGTGATCGATGGGTCGAGACATGACTAAATGAGTTTATGATTCCTTATCCACGAGTAAGTGGCGATATTTTCTCATTACTCGAAATGAATCTTAAAAAAATGGGTAGGGCTAAATACTCAAGTATATAATATTCATATATATTAATACATATTATATATATTTATTTATGCATGGTTGAATTGAATAATTTTATAACACTTTGACAAGTTATTTTCGCATATCATGGTAGAAAGCTGATGCATCTACTTTGCATATACATATATTTCGTACTCATTCTAAATTCATATTGCTGTGTTTGATATCAATTCGATTGGACCTAGAGATTTCATTGACTAAACTTTGACTCACCCCTCCATATCATATATCTATAGTGATAGATCCATCTTTTGCTATACGCTTTGGGACCATCATCCGTAGAGCATGACTGATAGTCTTTCCCGTTATTTGGTTTGGCGGTGGAGCTCTACATTTTGTTTTAATGCCGATTTACCTCAGTGTACCCCTTATTCGATATTCGGTATGCTACATGAATGGCGAGTTGGTGAACCTCTCTGATAGAATTTGATAGTCCATCAGGCTTTGATGATGGAGGTGACGCATTGGTGCCTGAGGTTATAGCGCTTGAGTAAAGCTGTAGCTTGGGCATTGCGCAGGTAGTTTTCATCAGATGATGTACGTGTATCGTGCTAATCAATCAATTTTGACTAACTAAAACCACGTAATTCAAATTAGTCCAGTTAACAAAAAATAGCCAAGTCTAGTCTAATTTAAGAAAAGTTAGAGTATGTTCTATGTCGAAAATAATATCTACAAGCGACCTTATCCATAATTTATTACGTGATTTTATTTGTCCACTTTCTCACTAAACATCAAATTCACAGTGGAAAAAAAAGTTTATAGGGATTTTTTTATATGTATTGACAATATATATTATTAGGGTTAATATCCTGAAAAACCCCAAACAGGTACACGTATGACAAATTTAACCAAAACTAAATTTTTTACCACCAAAAACCCTAAACTAATACACCTTTGATAAATTTACCAAAAACCGATACATTGTAAAAAACTTATCCTATGTTAGTTTTAGTTAAATTTTTACTGTCAAATTACTAAGTTGAATAACATATGATAGTTGACTAGTGTACTAGTTTGGGATTTTACTCTCAATTTGTCACAGTTATACAATTTTTATGGTTTTTTGTAGTATTAATCCAATTAAAGAAATGATATATTTGTTACATATATAACAGTTTGGGATTTTTGGCAATTGAACAAATTAGTTTTTGGTAAATTTGTCACAAAAATATTAGTTTAAGATTTTTCGTGGTTAAAAAATTAGTTTTGAGTAAATTTGTCACACGTATATCAGTTTGTGATTTTTCAGGGTATTAATTCATATTATAATAACTATTTATTGTAAACAGAGAGCTTTAGACAAGAATTCTAAAAAGAGCCTTCACTAGATGATCACTAATCACTACTATACTCCCTAATAACCACAAAAAAGTCTCTGGCTCAGTCCTACTCTCCATAGGTCTCGTACAATCGGGAAGTCTCTTCACTCGTCGTAATACAAAATCTTGTTTTATCACGATATCGCTGGCCTAAATCGACGGTGTTGCAGGATCAAACGAGCACGAACGCTTGATTGGTCCCAGATTCTGCGGTGGGATGACAAGCAGCGTCATAAACCGCTACGCTATAGAGTTCGATTTTCTTTCCCTTCTTTTTTTCCCTTTTCTTCAAACCCCTTGAAGCTGAATCTGCCTTTTGAGTTTCCGAATGAACTCCTCAACCCTCCGGTTCAACTCTTCATCCGACATCCTCGAGAACTCATCGTTCTCTTCGGTAATCGTCCCCTCTATAACGTTCTCAGTCTGGCTCTCTGGTACTTCATTCGCCACAATCTCCTTCTCTGCTTCGCCGTTAACCTCCATTTGCTTCTCAGCTTCATCATCTTGAGGACCATTCTTCGCCACTTCTTCTTCTTCCTCTTGGCTCTGCTTCGAGTCAGCTTCTCTTTCTGGCTCTACGTCAGCCGCTGCTTTCGTTTCCTCCAAGATAACACGCTTCTCTTCTCCCGAGACATTTTCCTCGACGGTTTCTGGGTCATGCCGAAGCACCGGAACGAAGCCCCCAACGCTATTGTTCTTTGCGAGGCTAGTGCGCGTGATGTACTCCTCAGAGAGGATATCGTGCCTCTCCCTGCTTGATGAGGAGAAAGCTCCGTAGTCTGCCGCGATGATGAGGATAAGGGTGTTGGAGATGAAGAACCAGAACTTGCTGTTCTTGAAGTTTTGGGATGGAGATAGGTTGAAGATGTAGAAGACTGAGATGTAGAAGAAGACCGAGAAGACGAATGCCAAGAACGACATTCCCTTCGCCCTACGTTTATGGTCTTTGGATTTGTAGAACTTTTGTGGGTTTTGGATCAAATCTAGTGTGGGTTTTGCCATTTTTCAGGGGCTTCAATTTTCTTTGTTCTATCTTTTTTTTTTTTGCCCCTGAAGAGATAGAGCGGGTGTTTCGAGATTGATTGAGTTCAAGTGGAAGAACTTGTTAGGGAAGGAGTACATGTATATAGAGCGGGGGTTTCGAGATTGATTTTGGGTTCAGGTGGAAGGACTTGTTAGGGAAGGAGTCCATATATATATAGCGGGGGTTGATCATTTGTGTGAGAAAGGTGGCAAATAATAATTGAGGCATTATGAATTTACAGTTTTGGTCTTGACTTGGGGTTTGGATTTTCTTGTGTGCCCTCGCCACCTTTTGCTTCTGATATAAAGATGACAACGATTGATTATGGAAGCATTATGTCAGCTGTTTGAAGAAATTATCTTCACTATCATAAATTGAACGGTTAATTGAAATCCAAAACCACCCTAAAAGAAGCCCGATGCCACGAATGAGTTAAAAAAGAGACTACGAATTTGAAGCAGTGGAATTTTATATACTCAATTAAATAATGGACTCAATTTTTCACCTCATTGACATCAAAGTAATATAAAAGATAATAAAATGCTCTAACTTGCTTTTCTTCACAATAGAAAGGACAATGATCAAATATAAGAAGGATGATGATCAACAAGCAAAGTTTCAGAGTCGACAGTAAAGCCTATCTGATAAGTGCCAAAGTTTAATAAATTTAGCACTAATCTAATTAAGAACGTGCGACAATCATAATTACTTATTACTTTCATTTAAGTCAAGAAATCACTTTGTTTGTTAGGGTTAATAGCACAAAAAACTCCAAATTATATCCATAATGGCACAAATTCCCCAAATTTTTTGTATCACTAAAAACCTTAAATTTGTCCATTATGACATAAAATACCCTAAACTCTTTTTATGTTGTAAAAAACTTTGAACTTATACTAGTGTAACAAATATAACTTAGATTGAACTAGTGGTATATATGTCACACGTGTAAGTGTGGATTTTTTAGAACTCCACAAAAAAGTCGGGGCATTTGTGTCATAGTTGACAAATTTAAGGCTTTAAGTGATACATATAAAAAGTTTGGGATATTTGTGTTACGATGGACATAATTGGCTAACTAAAGAACACTTTGTTTCCAAAATTGTTAGAACTTATAACATGAGTAAATAAACTCATTGGTAATTTCTAAAACTCACTATTCGATTCATTTTATTAAATAATTGTCATGTATGATTTTATGTGGATGTAATTACTCTCTCTCTCTCAAGTCAATGGAGTCGAAGATGACCGACACAAATCCAGTACGGAAAAATGGTTCAATTGTTTTCTTTTCTTTTTTTCCTTCTTTTCTACCGATCAAGACAGGTGGCAATTTCAGGCGTGGTCAACACATCGTGCCAACTTGCAAATTAAGTCATTTTAAGTGATCTTCAGAGCCCTAATGAAACAAAGGACGCGAAAGTCAATTTTCTAATGATTTTGGAAACTACAAGTTCAAGCAATCCCCAGGCAGCACAGCATATACACCAAATTATTAGGAGGAAGAAGACTCTGCATTGAGGGCTGAGATACACGTCCACGTAAGGTGATGTTATGTAAGTTCGGGATAGGTCAGTAATACGTGACTAAGCAATCCGCGCGACACATGATAGGGCAATTCGAAAACGACATGTAGTTTCTTGTTAAATGAATGATTAGTGGCCAGAATGGGATGTTAATGAAGCTCTCCAGCTCATCTTTATCTGGTAAACCGTGCCTGCTTCTCTACGCTGCCGGGATAGCTATGGATCTCAACGTAAATACAAAACTAGTGGCTGAGATTGGTTTCGCCCTCCGTGCTATCATTAAGGAAACTTGTGGGGGCTAATAATCATCGAGGCCTTTCCCTTTTTAAATCAAAGGTCGATTCGGTTCACGAACGGAGAATAATTTTAAAATATTTTTTAAAAATAATTGCTTATATCGTTAAGCAAAATAATAAATATAAAATATTTTCATTATTTATGAATATATATATAAATTATCATAAATAATGAAATTATTTTTGCTAACCGATTATTTCAAAAATATAAATAATTATTTTAAAAATATATATTTTTTAAATCATTAAGCTTTTACTAAACATGGTAAGCTAATGGCACACATGACAAAATTTTTAGAATAGAAATCAATTTCTATTCCATTGACGAGTTTCTAAGTAGCGTTTGATAACAATTCAAAATTTCTATTTCTGAAATAAAAATTCGTTTGATGACAAAATAAAATTTCTATTTCTGAGAGTGGTGATGGCCGGCGTCTAGTGGCTGGAGTCCAGTGTCCAGTGATCGGCATCTTGTGTTTAGTGATCGGCGATGAGTGGCCAGAGTCCGAGTCCGATATTTGACGTTCGACATCAAGTGTCCGGTGATCGGCGTCGGCGTCTAGCATCTGACATCCAGCGTCCGGTGACCAGCGATTGGTGTCTGGCGTCCGGAGTCCGGCATCCCGCGATTGGTGGCCGACATCCAACATTTGAAGTCCAGTGATCGGTAGGAAGTGGCCAGCAGTCGAAGTCTGGTGGCGAGCAACGAGCAACCGACATCCGGCGATCGGTGGCGAGCGGCGGGCAGTCGACTATGGATGTTCAATGGTCAACGTGAGCCTTCAGCGAGCATCCAATAGTTGGCGATGAGCGGCCAACGACTGGAGGGCGTTCAACATCCGGCGACTGTGCGGTTGGCGACAGGCAACCATAGTCTGGTGGCTGGTAGCCCACGTCCAGTGCCCGACGATTGGCAATCAATGATCAAGGCTGGTGGGGGCGGTCGGCGATCAGCGACAGGCGTCCAGTGTCCCATGGGCGGCGGATGGACGATGGACGGTGACGAAAGTGAACGATAAGAAAAGTTTTGATTTCTTATTTCTGTTCCAAAAATAGGAAAATTAAAAATTTTAACTTCTAATTTTGCTCCAAATTTATTTCTGAAATAAAAATCTATTTTAGAATTAGAAAAATGAAACTACTTTACCAAAACGGATTTAAAATCGATTTTGGGAATAGAAAAACAGAAAAATATGAAAATAGAAATGTTATCATACCCAGTCGTAGCTTCTCAATTTTCTTTTATGCTTCGTGCCCTTACAGTTGTAACAAATGGCGTTTCGACATTGGACCAACAATACTCGATCTTTCTTGACCAGCCGCCAAGTTCGGGGTCTAAGTCGACTTGGTATCCACCACGTGTACGACAGCCTTGAGATGGGGACATTTAGATTGCGAGACAATCAGGGCGATTTAATGCTAATCTCATCATTACATTATTTAGCAATTGTCAGGATATTTTTTGTTGACTATAGTTAAATAATGAATCATCATCCCATGATTTTTGTACTTTAGCTTGCCTGGGCGGACAAAATTATTGCTTGCGAGGGTTTAGATTTTTTTTTTTACTTTTTCAAATCGAACTTAGGAAGCAAGAACTCGTGGGGTGGAGGATTATCGAAAGAAGGTGTCTCTCCCTGATTGGTTTTCCCGTTGTCGCTTGCGTGATCGAATCGTTTGTAAGATTATTGAGCAAATAATCATGTTGGTTATCAATAGTAGTTTGTAGTAACGAGAGGAACACTCCAAAGACACCTGAGTAAAGGGATGGATTTCGTGTCGTGGGATCAATGTTTTTTAATAGGGGAATGAATCCCTTGAATCGTGGGGGTTTGATTTACTGTGGTTTTGTTCTCGTCGTTTTGTGACCGGACGTGAGGATCTCAATTGAAATCTGATGCTTGAATGATCTCATCGCGTTTGACGAAGAATTCAAGAGGGATATTTGCCTTCACCACCGATAAATTCTTTTGCTTATTCTTATGGCGGCTTCTGTACTTGGGTCAATCAACACATTGGCATGATTGATTCTCGAGCCTGTATTTAAAAATCCCATTGACTCTTTGGATTTTTTCCAATTTCCAACTTAACAAAAGAAAAATTTTACTAATCTATTTTCCTTAATAACGCTCCATTTGTTTAGCGAAAAATAAATAATTTGAAAACAATTTTCCTAATAATGATCATTTGAATGAACAAACGGAAAATATTTTTGCCATCCATGAAAATATTGAGATCTAAATTATCGTCAATAATAAAACATTTTTCGTTGACCAAGTAGTTCTACCAATACAAGCGATTGTTTTTAAGAAAATATTTTTCAAACAATTCATTTTCTGCTAAACAAACATAACCTAAATGATGTGATAATTTCATCGAGAATTCTTCTTCATTCAAATAATTTGTTTTATTCTATACTTTTATTAGAATAATTGCCTTAACAATTCATTCAAAATCTTATGAAGACTCTCAAAAAGTAATAATACCCTCTAGAAAATTGAGTAAATAATCAAGCACACCTAAACTTATTTTTTTCTTCCATCGCAAAAGACCTTGCATCACTTTCCTTTTCATTCTAAGTGTCTGTTTTTCTTTACAGAGAGTTATCTTCTTTCATGGTTCTTTATCCTCGTTTCCATTGCTAACGTTTAGCTTATTTTTCATCTCTAAACATACAGCCCTTATTAAGTCTAAAATTAGAGAATTTGTTGGCACTAACAATACAAATGGAGGTTGAACAGGTTGTGCGTGGATTGGGACAAACTTTTGTTAAATTTAAGGTAACAGCACTAGAAGCAGACTATGATAGTAATGTGCTGAAGGTCTGGATAACAAATACTATGTGAAAGTGGTGCTAGTGAGCAAAGTGGGCCGGATAAGCACTTGCGTCCAGCCCAGGCTTTAATTCCCTCGATCCAATTATTTATTTCCTTTTGGACCCAATTCTTTTATTTTTCTCAAACCCAGCCCATTCCCTTAATTTTATTTTTATCACCATTGGCCCATAGGAAGCAGCAAGGGCCGGGCCACCTGCTCTCCTCGCACGCTCACGCCTGTGAGAGTTAGGACGCGTACGTGACGCGGAGTGGTAACGGAACGAAGTCTGGAGCGAACGTCCGTGAGTGCAGGAGGGGAGACGAGCGAGTGATTGAAGCGGATCCAAGACATTCTAGAATCATGTGAGCTAGCAAGGTTGGTTACGCTATAACAGAAAAGAAAGCTCATGATACAGAGGAGGAAGCTCGTTCTGGAGAGAGGGAGGGGGAAGAGAGGGGAAAACCAGAGAGTGAGAACTGGAGAGGAACAGAAAGAAGGACAGGAGGGGGAGAAGAAAAAGGGGCTTGGCTGGAACCGAGAGGAAAGGAGCGAGTGCTGGTCATTCAAAAACGGCGTGTTCTTCTCCTGCTGGGGAGAGAAGTTCGATCGCCATTGAAGCTCCACACCAAGTCTGGGAACCACAATCAGTCGACGTAGATCGCAGTCTCCGGAGCACTGTAAGCTCGCCGCTGCTCGTCGTTGCTGTTGGCCTCATCGGAGTTTCGGATGAGATCGGTTTTGCTCTGCTTCGCAGAAAAGAGTTTTTGAGCTGGAGGTTCCGAGCGAGTTGTATCTCGTGAAGTACATCATTGGATGATTTTGTTCGTAAAGGAGCTTCTGCATCAATGCTCATAGCCTTGGTTTAACACGTTGAATAGGGTAAGATTTGGGTCTGAAACTTGCATTCAAAGGACGCATATCACCAGTTTGGCATTTTATCCATGAGATGTATTGAACAAACTTTTGCATAATCGATGGTCCGACAGTGTTTAGGTTCAAGATTGATTCATGTGCTGTTTTGTGCAATTTTCAAGCTTGGAATTTCCTCGTCGGAATAGCTCAGTAATGGCTGGAGTAGTGGCCGATGGAGAATAGTTTAGTGACGGTCGCGACGTCAGGTATCAACATTGGACTAGTAGGGATTCCGACGTCAATTTGTGTAGTGAAGTCTTAGTTGGGCTTGTCGTTGATGATTATGTAGAGAATGACCTCATTCGGAGGGGAAGACATGGCTTGGTAAAGATGCTCTCCAGAAAGTCCCGAAGAAGATGCTGGGAAGAGAAAAACAAATTAAATATAAAATAGAAAATAATAAATAATAAAAGAAATAATAAAAATAAGATAAAAAGGCTGGGCTGAGAGTTATGGACTAAGTAGAATGAGACTGGACTGGGTGGTGTTCGTGGGCTAGGATCGAGTGGACTAATCGAATTTTAACGGAAGATGGGCTTAGAATATTACCGACCGGGTTAAGAGATAACAGATTGGGCTGAAGATTTATTGGATGGGCCGAGCACAAGAAAGACAGGCTGGGCCGAGAAAAAAGGGAAATAGGCTGAACTATAAGCGGGCTTAAAAAAACTTCATTGGCCAATTTTTTTAATTCATAATGGGCCTTAGAGCTGGCCTGGATTTTGACCCAACTCAGATCGATAGGATCTAGGTCAGCTCAGTCGCTTGATCTGTCCTTTTCTTAATAAAAAAATTAGAAAATGTTTCAGAAATAAAATTTATTTAGAAAAATCAGAAAAATCATAAAAAATTCAGAAAATTTCGAAATTCATAAAAAAATTAGAAAATTCAGAAAATAATAAAAATTTAAAACAACTATTAAAATTATATACCCTTGGAAAAAGCTTTAAAAATTAAGTTTCAAGTAGTTTTCTCTTAAAAAAGTGGAAAAATCCTTAAAAATTGAAACTTAAAATTGAATAAGCTTTAGGGCTTAACAACAGGGATTTTTAGATGCCTTTTTTTTTTTTTTTTACTTCGGTTACATTTGGTCGCACGACTTAATATCTTGAGTATTATTTTCACTTTTAGATTGGTTAGGATGAAATTTAAAATTTTTTGATAGGATGCTCTAGCATTTTCATTATCATGTAATCAAGTTTAGATACTGAAAAGCCACTAGTCTTAGGACTAATGTAATTAAGTCCCTATTCCCATTATCAATGGTTGTGCAAAAGGTGAGATATATTGTCATATCTCATTTGGTTTCCAGTCGACCTAAATAGGCTAGTAACAATTCCTTATGTAGAAATTCATGTAGGATTAATTTAATGAAAGAACTTTCAATGTCACGTGAGGTATGGGATTGGGAGAACCGCTCGAATTTGGCAATACCTCTAAACATTTTCCTCCACCCCCCAAGGGGTAGGTGGCAACAACCACTGATGAGGATGTTACAAAAGGATGAAGCAACTCAGACCTATGAGGCTATACCTATTAGTAGAGGAAATTTGCTTAATCTTGTTTAAGTTGACTCGGGTGGTAACTGTCGCGACCTGACCTCAGTGCCTTGATCCATTTCAGGATGCAGTGTATAGGTCGGAGTTAGAGATACTTGACTATGAGAGCTCCCTTAATGGTTCGTAACTCCGAAAGATATTATCACCTCTAGGATCACCCATTTGAGTTCGCTTGATCACGGTCGCAAACTCTCCTAAACTTGTACCTCGTGTGACAACGGGATTTGTCGTGACTTGACCTCGACACTATTTTTTGACAAAAAGGCATAAAGGTAAAGTTTAAAGGTTTTTAACTATGAAAGTTCACTCAACATGCTTCTCCCCAACAAGATGTCATTAACTCACCTTTTACGTTGGGGTCACAACCACTTGAGTTTATTCAATTATAGTCGTGAGGTTTTCCAAAGCTTATACCTCGCACGACAAGTAAGTTCATTTTAAAGTTGTATTAGACAACCTAAATAAGAATCTAGGAGTTGCCACTAGCCTCGTTTTTTAGGGTTGGCTAGAGTGCCCAATCAAAGGTCAGGAGTTGTTCATCGATTTCTACACAACCATAGATCTAAGGTTCGGCGACTTGGATTACATTAATATTGTTATTAACGTCCTACCGGTACCTAATTGGTATGCTTTGTTACCTACCTTGTCCATACATTTCTTTTTTAACTTTTTGGTGCATTTGTTACAAGAAGGTGATCATGAGCGGGTGGTTCGTTTCATCTACTCTAAAATAGAGTAAGAAAAAGAAAAATCAATTAATTGAAAGACGGTACAAAAATTAAGCACTCAAGATAGTTACATATGATATGTAAGAAAACAAGTTTAACAGACAAGAAATGAAAAGCCCACATCTCATCGGGCATTTATACAAGATCAGAGAAAACTCAAGACATATGTCGAGTAATGAATGAATATTACAAAAGACGAGGTCGGATTGGACATCAACTATTAACCCTCTTTATGTCTTTAGGATCGCCATCTCTAAGGACTACCATTTTGGACCTATTCTAATTCTAGGTTAGTGCTAAAACTAGAACAAAGTTAATACCAACAAGTAACCAACAAGTAACATATGGAAAGACAATCAAGCAATCATGATAATTCATGTCAAAGCAATCAAGAAAAACTAAAAAGAAAAAAATAATCGAGCATTCATAAATGGTCTGGTCAGCCTTTGAGATTCACCCCCCCCAAATTTATTTTAAATGATTCATAGCCATTAGCTATCGCTTGCATTCACAATAGGTGACAAATGCTATGAAATCTCTAAGTTGGGTTCTAAGTGACATCCCAAAGTAACCCATGTAGTCATGCATCACACCTAGGTTATTCATCTAGAATTCACATGCAAAGTATATAATGCATAGTCATGATGAGTAAAATGCAATCAAAATACAATTCATGTGATGTCAAAAAGGATTTATAAAAAAATTGCAAATAAGGACTCAAAATGAATGAAAGTGCAAAGGGAGGCTTCAACTTCACATTTTTGCAAATAAGCCCTAAAGGAAGGAAAATTTGAAAATTTCAATTGTTTTGGAAGCAAGGATACCGATTATATAAAGATTTTGAACATGTTTGATGTTCTTGGAACATAAATCCAAAGTCCAGGTGTGGATAAGGTTGGCACACTAATCAGACTTCATGAATCATTTAAGAATGTCAAATCTTAATAAAACAGGTATCAAATATGAATTGGTATAAGAGATGACAATTTTATAGGATTTGACTGAGTTTGATGTTCTTGGAATATAAATCCAAAGTCCGAATGCAAATAAGGTCTGCTTAGTATCAGAACAAATAGGACATGGCAGACTCAAATGCACTTAACCCTAACTAGATGACATGAAAAATTTGCAATTTTTTTTTTATGTAAATAGAACTAGATGTTAGGGTTAAATCTCATGAAGACACTCATCCAAATTCAGAATGTAAAAGATTATACGAAATTGTAAAGCAGAATAGGTCATTCGGCTACCACAAACACAGCAGTTTAAACTGAACAATGTAAAACTTCAATCAAGCAATTAATAGGGCAAACGAGGTCCGATCGACATATACTATATGTCGTTGGAAAGCTTGTGAAGTCAGCTACGATTCTCATAAAGACATCAAAATCTAATAAGCACATTTAGCGGCTCGTTCCATGACATATATGCAATCAGGTCGTTCCTGTCATCCGAATTGCACATCAAGTAACATCCAAGTAATATCCAAATATAGATTATCATAGCCTATTCTTTACCATTTATGATCATCCTAAATTCATAAAACTCATTTAAGAAAGCATAGCTTATCATCCTAGGTTGAACTCTAGCCTCAATTATCTAAGGCAATATCCTCTCATCGAGCTCAAGTGTTAGAAGGTCTACCTTAAGGATTATCGCGCATGCAAGCTCAATTGAGCATGGATTGGGCCACACCAGAATTTAAGGTATGTTGAGGAGGATCCGTGAGAGGCTGATGATTGCCATATGTTGTCGAATAGTGCCAGAATAGTGTTGACAAGCCGCTGGACAAGGATTGGGCGTTGGATCACCTACGAAGACCAACGGATGTATTGGCTGGATTAAGGAGGTTACTAGCGGCTCGTTCGACGAAGTTCAGGTCACCAGTAGGTCTAGAACTCACCTATTAGATTCTAGAGGGTGATTGGAAGGCAGAAGACCACTGGATGGTTATCAATCGATCGTCGGATAGCCCGGGAAGAAGAATATTGACAAGGACACCGGCATTGGGACCCGATTGGAAACAAAACCAAACGGGGGCTCCGGTGGCTCTTACTCTTAGGGTAATGGACGGCGACGACTTGGCTTGTGAAGAGGTGTGGCCGTGACTGAGAGGGGTGGCGAGTTGTCGGTGAAGCTTCAGTGAGCAACGGTTTGAGCGGTTAAGTAAGGGAGGCTGAGAGAAAGAGGGGGAGGAAAGAGAGAGAATTCATATATAAATTCAGGCCTCCTCAATTTTGGAGGGAAAAATCCATTAATACCTCTTTGTAAGAGCCAATCTTATCCAAAAGTTAGGGATTGATATCTTCCTAACTTAACAGACTTTCTTAGCCTTTTAAGCAAGATTAAGAAATGAGCACATGTCAATTTTAAGGACTGTGATACATCGCGATCGGACAATCGCGATTAATTTGGCAATTAAGGCTTAATTGAGGGTATTTTCGTAATTTCACAAACCGAGGGGGACAATTTTGTAAAATTCATACGAAATAGAGCATGAATAGGTTGGCCATTAGGTGGGTCACCTCATGATGGTAGCCGACCACCGGAAGTCCATTGGAAAACAACCAAGTTGGCCATTTCCACGAGAAGCCAAGGTTCGGTTGGGCCGATCCAAATCGGTCTTGATTGATTCGATTAGACCTAATCCCTTTTGGTGCAATTTGGTCATCTAGGGACTTAATTGCAAAGAATGTTTGTTCAAAATGCAAATTGGTCTAACCTAATTAATATTATGAGATATTAATTGGTCCAATTACCCATGTCTATAATGGCCTATTGCATCCAAATTGAGACTAAAATGATGGTACGACCTTTATGTCAAAGTTAAATTAAGAGCCAATGTTGAAATTGAATTTCAATCCATCAAATTAACCTTAGTCTAAAATGAATCATTTTGAATTACGCTAATTGAAGCTCATTACCTTGGATTTCTCTTGTTCAAGTGAGCCAAATCCATCTAATTGAAGAGTTCCCAAGTGAATTTGCCAAAACTGATCCCAGATTTAGATTCAATTTAAGAAAATGGATTAAACAGAGGTGTTGACACGCAATTCATGAAAAATAGACTCGAGTCCTCGATTATGGCAAAAAATGGCAAATTTTCATCTACACTTGTCAAATCTCGAAATTGTTCAAACAAATGAATCTAGGATGATCTCTAGATCAAATGTTGTAAAAAGAACGAAGTCAAAATATGAACAGAATGAAGGTAATTTTATTTTTGGCTGATTTTAAACCTATAATCGAAAAATTCAAAAAATAAGGTTCTTAATCGATTTTCGTAAAATTTTCAATGCCAAAGTCAAATTGAAGCTAAAATGAAGTATTTAAGGACTTTTATATTTTCTAATTTTTTGATCAAAGGTTTGATCAAAAGGCAATCATTTAATTGACTTTTTACTAAAATGGCGATTTTACTATCGAAACTTTGAATTTTTTTCAAAATTTGTGGCCAAAATGATATTATGACTAACTAGGAATTTTTTATGCAAAAAGCCAAATTTTAATCCGAGGTTGACTTTTGGTTAAAGATTTGACCAAAAAATCAATCATTTGACTTTTCGGATTTTTAATGAAAATAACCAAGAAATTGTTTACAAATGACAAGTCAAATAAAAAGAAATGAAAACTAGCACTTTTGATTTGAGAAATGGGTTTTGTTGCGATCAAAAACTCTAATCTCGAGTTTTCTATATTTATGGACGCGTCAACTAAAAATTAGATGTCAACAGTAACAATTATGACAATTTGGCGAATCAAAATGCTCTACAAAATGTGCCATTGCTAAGCGCAGAAAATATGCATTTAGTTGGGCCAATACCTCATGTTGATGATATAAGACTAATTGGGATGGTACGTCAACCCAACATAGCGCCCGCCCCATATAGGCCCAATGCTGTGATCGATAATCAAGGAAGACCACCGTCTCCACCTATGAGGCAAATTACCAATTTGTCACATGTCCACTCTTGCCGACCGTAAGTGGAGGGGAAAAAGTTAAAGAAAAGAAAAGAAAAAAGAAAATAATCATAAAAAATTCAAAAAATTATTTCAAATATTATTTTAAAAAATGTCAACTTCAGCACGGATTGTGTTACGGATTGTGTTATGTTAGCGATAGTTGGCCAAAATTGGCCGAATGAACTAAATTAACACAAATACAAAAGATTTAGGATTGAATTGACAAAAAATGGGTTCAAGACTGAATTGGCACAATTATAATAGATTTAAAACTTTTTTTTGTAATTATTATCCTATCCTATAACCAAATGGCATTATGAAGGTGCTAAAACAATCGCATGCTTAGCTAAACCTTCAGATTGTGACAGTTAGTTTCTACCAATGATAGACTGAAATTTAAATTTCTAATAGATCTAGCAAATATATGGATGTTGAATCCTAGAACGGATTTTTTCTTAATCATTAAATTTTTGGTAGATTATGCGAACCATTGAATAGAGAATATTCTAGAAATTTGAGGTGCTAGACTGGCTATTTAGGACTTGCAAAATTCGAAGTGCTAAACGTGATAAATAAAATTGTAATTATGTGTATGACCGAGTGAAGCAAGGGTGTTTGTTGAAGAGAGTGCAAACAACAAGATAAGAACAGTGTGAAGAAAGGGTAACGTACAGTGGCTGCCAAAACTTGAGGATGCAAAACCTTAAATGAGTCTTTCGCATTAAGAAAATGAGTCCAATTTTAGAAAAAATTACTCAATCAATCCTAAATCTATTGTACGATTACCAATTCATTTCTAAACTTTAATCGTTGCATGAAATTCCTTGTAGTCCTCATGATCAACTTTCACTAGAAATCCCTTATGTGGTAGTTCAATAATCATCGGTTGTCCTATGTAGCACATAATCACATTAGTGGTTTTTACCAAAAACTGGTTAGAAGGACTACATCTGAATTTCATTCGAAGAATTAAAACTAAATTGGCAAAATTAAAAAGTTTATGACTAAATTGACATCTATACCATAGATTTAAGATTTATTTGTCCTCCAATTTCAAGTGCATCTTTAATTGAAACTGAAAGTTATTAAACCAATTTAGATGGTGATAAAGTGGAATTGACCTAATCAATTAAGATTGGTGGAGAGGGGAGGAAGAATATTGTTTTCCCTATGAATTGTGCAACCAACTTCAAATGAAATGAGAGTGATCCCGTAAGTGACAACTAAATTGGAGTGCGCAAAATTTTGAGTTTAGGGGCAGGACATGAGGAGATGATGCGAATAATTGGTTTCTAAAGGCCGGTTTCTCCAACAGATCCATACATCTTTCGGTAGTTCAATAATAACCTCCTGTAGAAAGCTTCATATGGCTTGGAAAGCTCGATTCTTTGGAAGCATATATGTGGCCAAAATGGAGCATGAATGCCCCTTCAAAATATAGACGTAAACAACCTAGCACGACTTGGGACTGAACTGGACTGAGCTGATTTCAAAGATTTTTTTCGTTCTTGGGACACTTTTGTCACTTGATCATGAAATATGGGTCTCTATAAATGATATAGGGACCCTGAATATAGCTGAAAAAAATCATTGCTTGGCCCATTAGTCCTTTAAAAGATTTAGGCTTGAATTTAAACAGATGCAATGAGTTCAGAAATTTTTTGATACTTTTCTTGTCCTTTGAGACGCTCTGAGAATGTATTTTGCCATAAAATAAACCTACACACCCTATGTTTGTAAGCGAGATGATTGTTGCGAAAGCCATCGTTACCCTACATCGCTTTTTATCAATCTAACCTTCTCCGGTAGTTGACGCAACGGAAACGAGAATGAACAAACCTAGATCATACTAGATGCTTAAAACTGAAGTTGCACCCGTGTCAAATGCAGGAAAAGAGGCCAAGCTCAATTAGTTATAATTTAATAAAACAACATATATTTGTGAATCTTACAACCCAAGAGAAATCGTAACTTCATATCAGGAAACCTAAGAATGGAGAAAAAGACTAAAATATGCTCAGTGAAAACTAATTAAAAAACTAATAAAACCGGTTCATTTGTTTCGCAAAAAACACTTTATAGCATTTTATTCACTAAAAAAAATGAGTCAACAGAAAATATTTTTCTATCATAATTTAAATTCAGAAAAATTATTTTTTCTTTTAACGAATCGGAAAACGTTTTCTAAAATATAATTAAATATTGGCGCTTGGACCCAAATCTCCAGGCTTGGACACGGAAAACCCAACATCGGTTCTTGAGTCCCGGCATTCACGACCAAATCTTTGGTGGCTAGGCTCGAGACCTTGGTGCCAAGGCTTGGGCCCTTGGCACCCACACCCGGGTCCATCGAGCTATATTTGAGGCTCTAGCACTCAAGGTTGGGTCCCTAAATGCTCGAGCTCTAGTCTCAACCCTCGGACCAGGTCCACAAAAGGCCGTGTGTAGGTCCTAGGTGCTTAGGCCGGGGTCCTTGGTAAATGAAATGTTTGTTCTTACAAAAACACTTAAAAAAAATTCAAAATTTTCTGATTCCTTTTCTTCCATTCTCTTTTTGTTTTTTCCTCAAACCAGTTGATGGCCACGGCAAGGGCTAATTCTAGGTGTGCTTGCACCTTGTTGGCCTCAAGCGAGGCTGCACCTCACTAGATTCGACAAGTTGAGCTTGCTTGAGGCCTCACCAGAGTTTGGCAAGTCATGGCAAGTTAAGGATTAGTTGTTGAGTCGCGGCAAGTGAGCTCGAGGTCTTGGCGAGGCTCAAGCTCATTGTGACTCACGAGTCCTCGAGCCTCGTTGGCCTCAGGCAAGCTCAATCTTGTCAAATCTAGGGAGAGGAGCCTCGCCCATGGCTAGCAAGCTGGAGCCTTGTTGGCCTTGGATGAGCTCAAACTCACTTGTGGCCATCCGTCGGCCATCGCCATGGCTGGTGACTAGCCAAGGAAGAAGCAAATATGGCTAGTGACTAGCCAAGGAAGAAGCAAACAGAAATATATATATATATATATATATATATAATGGTAAAAAAATTAAAAATTAAAAAAGTTATAAATAATAATTTAAAATATGAGTTTTTAAAAAAAATTTCCCCATCAAATTTCCTTTCAAGCGATGACAAATATTTTTAGAGTCTTTTTTAGGTTTTAGCCAAATACTAGAAAAAAAAATTGACTTGAAAATGATTTTCTAAAAAATATTTTTCATAAATGGTACATTTTTCGTGAAACAAATGGACACTTGCTCAACGTCGGCAAGGCTCACCAAACTCTAGTGAGATCGAGATCTGTTAAGGCATCGCTAGAGTTCAACAAGCTTGAGGAGGAGTTAGCAAGTTGAGGTGCGCGAGCTCGCTGAATTTTGAGAGCTCAAGGCCTCATGAGTTGCAGTGAACTTGACTCAGCTCATTACGACTCACGAGGGCTCAAGCATCACCAGCTTGTAGCAAGCTAAAAGCTCGCTAATCTGGTGAAGCTCGGCTCGAGCTTGCCAAATAGCTTGGCTTGTTGAAATCTAGCAAGCTCGAGCTCGCTTGTGGCCAATTGCCAGCCATTGTCATGGTTGGTGACTGGCCAAGGAAGATGCAAAAATATATATAAATTAAAAATAGAAATTTTTTGATAATTTTTCTTATAGAATTTTTCTTACCAAATGATGGAAAATAATTTTTGGGTGCTTTTAAGGTTTCAGCCAAATACCGAAAAATAAAGTCATTTCCTGAAAAATAATTTTCTTAAAAATAATTTTCAAAAATGATATATATTGCAAAACAAATGGTTCTAAACTCATCTAAAATTCTAAAAACACTGAAAACTGAGGAATATGAAGCAAATCTCATTTGGCGGAGAATATTCAATTCAGCATATGAGAGAGAGAGAGAGAGTTCTTAGGCCTAACGTGATTATTTGGATGGAATATTCAATTCGGCCCCTTAGTTTTTTTTGTTGAAATTTGCTTCTGTTGGCCGCGGAAAAGCCCTCCATTTTATTTTATTTTTTTGACAAAAGAAAACCCCTCCATTGACTAACAAGAGATGAAGTCATATTTTGAATTTAATACGCCGATGCGTCAGTCCAGCCAACAAAAGTTGAATTTATTTGTTAAATTGAGAAAATGCACAAGATATATGGAAGAGATCTTGGAGAACGTGTCTACGTCTCGAAAATCAATGTCCTGGACGTCATAAAGTGTACTTATTTTCATAGAAAGTATAGTACGGTTATGCTGATTGTTTTTTTTTTTTTTTGATCGAAAGCAAGAAAATATTATAAACTTAGATTTGAAGTTACAAACTTAGGCATATCACAATACAAAAGATCTTGTAAAAAGGAAGGAGGATGCTGCACCCAATCTGAGGAAAGCAGAGAAGCCCGATGGGCCTTTGCAGCCCGGTCCACCACAGAATTCGCTGCCCTATTGTAGTGAACGATGGTGAGATTAGGGCATCAAAGCTTCATATTCCTTATCTCATGAAGAATGCCTCGGTGCTCCCACGACGTCAAGGCAGGATCGTTGATGGCGTCTACAAGAGTCGAGCAATCAGATTCCACTTCAAGATGATCCGATCCTCGCCCTCTTTGGAGCAAGAAGTGCAAGGTTTGATGTAATCCAAGCACCTCAGCTTGCAATGCCGAAGATGCAGACACTATTTGCCCGAAGCCATCGAGCAAGACACCAGAGGAATCTTGGCACACATAGGCGATCGAAGCATCATGACTCCGAGATAGGTAAGCCGCATCAATATTGACTTTTATAGAGCCTTTGGCTGGTGGATGCCATTGTTGATCCGAATCATGTTGATTTCTCACACGCCGCTGCCTCTTCTGACCGAAACTCCAACCGGATCGTGCGTCTACTAACGCAGAGTGCACAACGTGGTCAACGTTGGGGCGTTGCTGTCGGAACAAGAAGTTGTTTCTGGCTTTCCATATATGCCAGAGAAGAGCCGCAACTGTTTCGAGCTCAGGTAAGCCGTTCTGTTTCTCAATAACAGCAACTAGCCAACTTTCTATGCGATTCACTCTTGTAGGATGATGCTTGAGGTCGAAATCTGAGTGTAACCATACATTTAAAGTCCATGGGCAGAACAAAAATAAATGCTCTGGTGTTTCAGGTACCTGTGTAGTCCAAAAACGCAAGCTATCTAATTGTCCGAATAAAAACTCGAAAGCATAGAATACATCGTTATACTACATGTTTGAATAGTTAGAAATAGTAAAAATTACCAAATCAATATTAGATTAATTATATAGATATCAATTCAGCCCTCAAATTTTAAACTTTGCATGAAATTTCAATGTAGTCTTCAATAAATTTTTGTTGGAAATTGCTAGCATAATTGTTTAGTCATTGCCGGTTATCTTAAAATGCACATCACCACATCAACAATTTTAAAGCAAAAATTGACCGGAAAGACAATATTAGAAATTTATACAAAGGTTTAGAATTCAATTAACAAAATTGAAATATTTAGAACTCAATTGACATCAATACAAGGCACATCGTCCTATTAAAGACATTGAATAATTTCTCCATTGAAAACACATGTTCTTAGTTAGGCCATTATAATGCCAAAATTAGATCTCAAATTATATGATAGACCATTGTGCCACCAAAATATCACAACAAATCTGTTAGTAGGCTGTCGTAATGATTATTTAGATTTGAAATTAGGCCATTACGGTGCTTGCTGTGATGGGAATGCAATGGAATGCGTTGCTTTTGTTGCTAATATAAAGGGCGGCACCATTTCCAACTTTTATATGGCTAAATCCACCCAAATTTTACTAAAAAGATAAAATTGCCCTTAATCATTCAATTGCAATTTAAATTTAAAGTGGTGGCCTTAAATTTATTAAGTTTCCTTTTCTGTAGTTTTTTTCTATTTTTGTGTTGGGTTTATTAAAAAAAATACAAAATTCATATGTATATTAAAAGGCGCTATATTTTTTTTTAATTGTAGATTTTACTTCCATAAAAATTAGTTTTATCCAGAAAAGAAATTTTCAAGAAACATAGTTCTTTTTTTATCTTTTCGATCAAATTTATGAAAAAATTGTCGAGTAGAATCTAGAAATAATTAAACATAGTTATTTTTTTAGTATAATCATTTGTTTATAAACTTTCATTTTTGTTGTGCATATCACCATCAAATCTTGTCTTATCAGTCTTGATAAGATCTTTTCTTTATATAGATCCTGAGAGTTTCGAGCGTCTATGGTATCTAAACCAATGGCGAAATATTAATGATAGTAAAAACATTTTAATGGGTTTGTCAAGTTTGGCTTGAACCCTAGGTAGGGTGTGCTTGGTCGTGGTGCTCCCGACAGTAAAGCCCAGAGGGGTAGTGAGTTCGTTGATCAATTCTAATTAGTAGCTTAGGTAGTGTTAAAACAAACTTGTTATGATGAGTTTATTAAGAAGATCAATGTCTTCCTCTAGTTCCGTTTCACAAATGTCTTTAGATCATGGTCCTATACATAGCGAAGTAATAAACATGGAGATTTCAACAAAACCCATCGAAATTTGGGAAATCCCTAAAGTTCAGCTTAATCAAATTTATTAGCAATCAAAATATAAAATTTTCAAAAAATCCAATTACATTATAACAACAGAAAAAAGACATTTCTTCTTGCAAATTCATTTGAATCAATTTAGCTTTTAAATCACAAATCTCTCAAAAAACATGAATAAAAATTCAATTACATTCATATAGGATTAGTTCAAGTATTGAACCCCTACCCTAACTAAAGAAAGACTATCCACATCCGCCCTTCTAGTCTTAAGAGATTAGTGCTTCCTGAATTATAAAGAATCAATTTTAGGAACTGCAGAAACAAGTCTCTACAGTGGTCCAATTTTTATTGATTGTTATCCCAATTTCTTAGTGTCACTCAAAGATAAAAATATTCTTAAATCATTAACACTCTAGATTAAGACACATAATTATAAAATAGCTGATGGATCTATTCCTTTAACTTTTGTCTACAGGATTCATTACAAAGCTATGCTTTATACATTTGGAATCAAAGAACTCAAACACAGTCCTAAAAGAAAAACCCTTTTCCTTCATACTAAAAATCTCTAGAGCCAATACAATCGTCAATAAATCAATCAATTGGAATCAAGTGGTTTTACCAGAAAAAACGGAATTAGAAAATTAAATTTTCCAACAAGTTGTTCAAAATACAGCATCCAAAAGGCAAGATTAAGATTACCATTCAATTTCCTAGAAGATCATTTGACTTATGATCAATTTCCTCATTTCATTCGTCCTCATCAAGATCTTGATCTCCACACAAACTCCCTCCTATTATTACCCTTCCAGCTAGTAGCCAAGGTAGCACTATCAATCCAGAAATTATTACCAACCAAGATAACAATCCTCAAACTACTAGTATAAGTGGTCTTGACAATAGATCTGGTATTTCTAGGCCAATTTACCAACAAGATAAACCTGAACAAAACCCAAGTACTTCAGATTCCCCACATCATTCACCTACCTATTTACAAATAGTAGATCCAAAACTCAATATTTCATGGAAAAAAAAAATCAAACAGAGCATTCTCAAAACAAGATTTACTTCAAAAGAAAATAAAGAAATTAAACAGTGGTTCTTTAACATTTTTGTTAGTCAAGTTAAACAAATCAAGAAAAAAATACTATGATTACATGTACGAACATGTAAATTATTTTTCTTTGACTAGCTCGAAGAACACTTTCTAGAAACAAAAGAAATTTGCATCTTAGATCAACTAGATGATGCCGGACCATATAATCTAATCATCCTCCACTAAGAAGAATAAAAATCTAACATTGAGATGGGGAAACAATAGTTACTCCTTTAAGTGTAACAACTGAGACCAAAGGATTACACATGAAAATGATAATAAAACAAAATAATTACACAAACCAACACCTCTATACTATTAAAAAAACAACTAAATGGGATAGAAACATCTGTCCGAAATAGTACTTCCCAATTGATCAGTCACGCCATGACAGTTGTCACGCCCCGATCCTCAAGCGCATGCCCATCCCTTGATGGTCGATAAAATTTTGCGACTTCCCAGGACGAGTTGCGACCCTTTCTTTTTATTGCACATACGGAAGCGAATAACAAATCTCCCGACAGTAACCATCTCAGGATAGAAAAGCAGGACGACAGATTCACAAATAAAACATGCTTTCATAAGTCAACTGAGTCATATACAAGAGTCTACAATCAAAAGACTTCACAAGATCGACTCTCAAAAGAAACTATTCTACCTAATCTACACTTCAGATCACCTCAGCTCGGCTCCAAATCTTCCATTCTACGGTCCTGAAAAGTTAAGCCCACAACGAGGTGAGATATAAATCTTAGCGAGTTCACACTCTAAACCCCGATTAGGAGGGTAATACCCCTAGGGCTTTCTAACCACACAATCATACAATTACAGAGACTTACCTTGTCTCAGATCCTCCCTGTAGGTCAATACAGTTTATATCACAACCATGTGCATATAGCAAATTCACACACCAATTGGAACGTCTAAATCACTCACTGCTCACATGAGCAAGAATTACTGACACACGTCGGTCCATCAATTCAATCAACATGCGTTCCAATTACTTAATACTACCCACATAGGCAGTTTTACCCAACACACACTAGTCCTCTATCCACCGACACACACCAGGGATAGGTAACGTCCACCGACACACACCGGGGACGGCTAACATCTACTGACACACACCAAGGATAAGTAACATCCACCGATACACACTAGGGACGGCTAACATCCACTGACACATACCGAGGATGGGTTCTCTTAACCAACACACGATCATCATTATGCTTTGCACTCAAATGCCTCAATTAAGATAATGACCTTGGCCTGTTTTCTTTTTATTAAAAACATCCGGTGAAAATATTGTGTGTGGGTACACGGTCAAATCGAGCCCGAAAAATTGATATCTTCCTTTTTAAAATCACACTGCTTTATATAGTAAATAAAACTATTTTTGGTGTTAAAATCCGACACTCGGGATTTTCTGAATAAATATCGAAATTCATAAATTTTGGAATTAAATACTCAAAATTCCAATCAGCACTCAATTTGCACAAATTAACACTCAATGGTAGAAATTAACCACACCATTGCAATCAACAAAATTCCAGTCACTAGTTATCTCGGTCTAATTTCCGGAAAATAATTAATAATTAAATAAATAACAAAATAACTTAAATAATACAATAAAATGCTATAAATAGGAACTTAGGCTGGAAAAAGCCTAATTAAATACTGAGACGGGCCCAGAAAATTCCCGAACCAATCTAGATAATTAATACAACCTATTTAGTCTCTAATTAATCTAATCTAACCACCTAACATGCAAAATTGGACAATTAAATCACTAATATAATCTAACTAACCACATAATCCATAATTAACTTAAACTAATTACCCTCTAAACGTCATTAGCCTACTAAGTAGAGTTTAGTGCATAAACTCACCGGTTTAACATGAAAACCGATTCACCGCGATGGCGGCACGACGGCGGCCGAAACTCAAGCTTGCAGCGGCGCCAACGGGGCTTGGACCGGGCCCGAAAATGGCCCAACAAATCTCAGCCCAAGCTGAGGTTTGTTCTTGAACTAAGATGGATCAAGGTTGGGCTGAAGCGGCTGGAGTTTGCGGGCTGAATTGGAGCTGGAAAAAAAACACATGGGCTGCAGCGGGACTTCGAGTGGGCTGAGACGTGCGAGCTGGGTTGTGGACGTCGATGAAGCTGTTGGCGTGAGGGACTTCGGTCAACAAACAAGCCGAAGGAAAGATGATGAGCTGACTTCGGTGAAGAGAACGATCGTGGCTGCTTCGGTGGGGACGCGCGGCAGAGGATGGAACAGCTTCGGTGGAAGTTGGTGGAGTTGGGCGGTCAACGTTGGGGGCTTCTTGCTGGGGCTTGACTTGGTGGAGGGGGTAGATGGACGTGTGGCAGCTTGGAGGACTTCGGTGGAGACGCACGGTAGGGGATGAAGCAGCTTCGGTCAACTATGGAGGGGGTTTGTTTGCTGGTTGACTCGGTGGGGTTGAATTGCGGACATGTGGCAGCGGAGAAGGGAAAATGGAGGGGTTCGGCTGCTGGTTGGGCAGAGACACGCGAAGGAAAATGAAAAGAGAGCAGAAGGCGCACGAAGAAGAAAGGAAACAGCTGGCGTTGATCCGTGAAGGAGGGAAATGAGACCGAAGCAGAAGCGGAAAGGGGGAGATCGGCAAGGATGGCGTGCTCGAGAAGCCGTGGATGAGGGGGAAGAAAAGTCAAATTAAATATCTAATCCATCATTATCATTAGATGGTCCAAGAAGTCTTCATGCATATCCCTTGGTGTCTCCCAATTACTTTCTTGCACAATTAATCACACATAATCCACTTTGGTGCCAATTGTTGCACCCCCATGCCTAGCTCCGAATTTCTTCAATTTTGGACTTCAATTTTTTCTTCAATCTCTCAATTTGATATCCAATTTTGATGAAGAAAAAGCTCACACAATTTCTATAAGTCCCATCACCAAATGACTCGGTAAGGAGGCCAAAAATCCCTTTAATTTGGCTAATCCGAATCGTTTCCGAATTGTCCGAATTGATTTTCCGTAAAAATCCCGAACTTGACGGAATTTCTCCGAAAGACAAGACGACATCCTATAAATGAACCGTGACATGCTCAAATGTCCGAATTCCGAAACCGAATTCAATTTCGTGGTTAAAATCGACCGAATGCGATTTTAGTCCAATCCAACCAATTAGGTAGCTTTTAGGGATTTTACCGCAGATATATCCCTTAACGGCTTCACTAATAGATTGGTTAACTCATGAGTGATCGGCTCAGAGAAAAAGGATCATAAGCGCGCCAATGAAAAACCCATTTCATTTTATCAGGACGGGTCGAAAATTCAGGATGTCACAACAGCTGTCTTACAGACACATACTATACTTTTTCCTCGACATGTGGATGCAAGAGGGCCGTGCTTCTATTGAACATTGCCCAATTACTTGAAAAAAATTGTATTCTATCACATCGCTTTATATATCAATCTTTTAACTCACTTTTAAACAGATTAATTTTTTTATTTGATAACCACTCTATACAGTTTCGTATGCCCAGGCTAAGAGGCTGGATGGATTTTCCCACGAAGATACATTTCAATTATACTCCACTCTGTATGTAAACATAGTCATACAATAATATTTATGTGCGCGCGCAGTGTGCATGGCAAAATTTCTTTGCCCGCACGTTTTTGCTTTAAGCCCATTGGATTGCAACAAATACAGACATCCACATACACGAAAATTTGTTGGGCGAAGAGAGTGCTGAGCCAACCTTCCTCAAAATATGCATAATAGTTCAGAATAAATAGAATACTTAGAAGATGACAATGAATTTGCCATAAAATATTAAATGAGGTCACATTTATCGTAATGTTTTAAATCCATTTGCAACTTTCGTATGGTCCCGTGATTACTGCCCATGTGTGGTCTGCAAAACTCAATATAGGAATCAAACTCCTGATCTGACAACTTTACTTTTATTCACACAAGAATAGAAACATAAACTGCTTGAATCTGTCCAAAGCCACAAGTTCACCTACCTATGCGCCCATAATTTTTTGTCAAGGCTGCATTTATTTCACCAAAAAAGTGAATTTTGCTAAAAAATAACTTCAAATGTATATAGTTTCATTTTCCTATGTTTGGTCTTATTTTACAAATAACATAGAAGTCATTTTCTACATTTTGTTACAAAAAAATTCGAAACATACATTTAAGAACCAGGCACGATCCCCTAGTTTGGCCGTCAGGAACCTAGATAGTGTCACCGGTGGACCTGAGCTCATCCTTAGGGGACTTAGACACTGAAGTTGGGGTCTTGAGCCTGTTCCAAGCTCGGCCTCAGTGTACTAGAGTCCATCCTTTAGGACCTAGGCATCGAAGCCATTGTCCTATGCCCGGCAGCTAAGGATGGAAGGCTCGAGTATTAGGATCCACCTAAGCCTAGCTACTGACACAACCCCACCCTCAATGGACCAGGTCCGGGGCATGAAGGACTTGGACACGACCTTATGGGACTTGTCCGCAACTGCTGGGGACCTTGGTATGGGTGTTGAAGACTCGAGCTTAATGTGAGGGGTCTTGATTAAAGACATAACAATGAGATGAAACTCAATATACATGATGCTGAAAAAGACATTCGAAGAAGATGGATATGCTGATGCTACTCCTGCAATCATACCAGTGCCGATCTCCCGCCATTTACACAACAAGATTAGAGGGTTGCTGAAGAATTCAGGGGCTTCTTGCAGGTTTTCAGCGATGCAACGTGTTTTAAGCGACATCAATTATTTATCAAGCAATCAAGCCCTTATATTCTATACCTGACGGCTGTTTAATTGGCCGACGGGTGATCCCTTTTTCAATGAAAGAGTAGTGCTCATGAAGGCGAAGTTCATCAAGTATTACAAGGACAATCTTCTCGACAATACGTGTGTTGCTTTCAAGGTTCAAGTTAGAACTTAGAAGAGCTCAAAACTCTCCTTAATTCATATTACGAAAATTTGGGATTGGCTGAGAAGGTCCAAGCGCAAAAAGATAAAGGTGATGGAGATGGCGATAAGTAGGCTCCGAAATATGTATATTGCAAAAGCCGGTTGTCTTGATATAATTAGTTCCACGCCATGGATAGAGAACTTGGCCTCATCAAGTAGTGCCCCGATATCCTTGTGCTCTCTACTTGAGAACATACGACTCCAAATACATTGATCGAGATGACAAAGACAAAGTCAACATTCTAAAATGGGGAACGGGCTAGTCACCCCTTTTCTAATTTTCTTCATCATGGCTCGTGACTTATTAATCTCACTACCTTGTATGGTACCTTCAAAGTCCATGTTCAATACTAGCCTACAAATATTAAAGGATAAAAGGTCCAATTTGTCTATGGTCATCTTAGGATATGATTGGCTTTTGCAAGAATTGACTCCATAGGAACATGCCCCACATGAAGAGGACAATAACAACATTATATCATTTAATCATAGTGAGGGATATAGCAGTTTGTGTGCAACCATTATTAGGGCACCACTGACTGTAATTTTTTCCCATATTTTCTTAATGTGTTACAATGTGGTCTAATTGAGAAAATATATTCCATTAATTTTGCTCAATTGATTTCTGTATTATATTTAAAAGTTTAGAAAAGATTAATTTTTTCCACACTCTTGATAAGGGGGAATAGGCAATCATTTCTACAAGAAAGTATTTTATATGACAATTACACCATATGACAATGATATCATGTTGTAACTATTTAATAACTATTGTCCGCATTCCATGAATTCCATCCTATGATGCACTATGTGCAATTTTTTTCCCTTATATTTGATTGGAGTTTGGGACACCTGAAGTGCCAAAACTTGGTGCGAAAGGACACTTAAGTGCCAAAATTTCGGAAAGATACACTTAAGTGCAAGTTTTGAAGTAAAGTGGAACACTTAAATGCCACTCCGACCAAAATCCGACCAAATTGCTAACATGGTAATTTTCCAGCGAGTTGGGTGCAAAACAACGTCATTTTGCTCGCTAATGTGGCGAGAAAATACAAAAACGATGTCGTTTTGTGTCTAATGTGTAAATAATTCATATAAAAATTAATTTAATTAAATTTAAGCTTAATTTTATTTAAAATATTTCAAAAAAAAAAAAAAAAAAACCTAAAATTGAAAAACCTAAAAAATAAAAAACTTAAAATTGAAAAACCTAAAAAATAAAAAAACTTATAATTAAAAAAAAAAACCTAAAAAAAAAAATTATAATTAAAAAACCTAAAAACTAAAAAACACAAAATTGAAAAACCTAAAAAAAAAAAAACTTAAAATTGAAAAACCTAAAAATAAAAATCTTATAATTAAAAAACCTAAAAAATAAAAAACTTATAATTAAAAAACCTAAAAGATAAAAAACTTAAAATTAAAAAAACTAAAAGATAAAATTATAATTAAAAAATAAAAAAACAAAAAAAAAACTTATAATTAAAAAACCTAAAAAATAAAAAAAACTTATAATTAAAAAACCTAATATATATATATATTATTTTTTTTAAAAGGGTGGGGAGCCAAAGGGGGTGGCTGAGGGCGAGCCCTTGCCGCCGCCGCCCCCGCCGCCGCCAAGAAGGGTTGGCGACGGAGGGGGAGGGTCGGTCGGGGTTGCCGGCCCTCGACCGACTAGCGGCGAGGGCCGCGAGCCCTCGCTTGATCGCGGTGAGGGCCGCAACCCTCGCCCCAAAATCTAGGCGAGGGCTCACGGGCCCTTGTTGTCGATTGGCCGGTGTTGCCGGCCCCTAGCTAGGGCTCGGCGACCCCGACCGATGCTCCCCCACCATCACCGGCCCTTCTCGGCGATGGTGGGGAGGCGGTGAGGGCCCGTGAGCCCTCGCCCAGATCTGGGGCGAGGGTCGCGGCCCTCACCGTGATCCGTGAGGGCTTGCGGCCCTCACCGCCGATCGATCGGCCGGGGGCGAGCGACCCGGCCGACCCTCCCCCTCCGTCACCGGTCCTTCTCGACGGCGGCAAGGAAAGAGGCATCGGCGACGAGGGCTCGGCCCTCGGCCCCCCCTTCGGCTCCCCCTTTTTTTTAGGTTTTTTAATTTTAGGTTTTTTAATTATAAGTTTTTTATTTATAAGTTTTTTTATTTTTTAGTTTTTTATTTTTTAGGTTTTAATTTTTAGGTTTTTTAATTTTAAGTTTTTTATTTTTTTAGGTTTTTTTTTATTTTTTTTAATTTTAAGTTTTTTATTTTTTAGGTTTTTCAATTTTAAGTTTTTTTTTTATTTTTTAGGTTTTTAAATTTTAAGTTTTTTATTTTTTAGAATATTTTAAATAAAATTAAGTTTAAATTTAATTTAATTAATTTTTATATTAATTATTTACATATCAAACACAAAACGATGTCGTTTTTGCATTTTCTCGCCATGTCGCAAGCAAAACGACGTCGTTTTGCACCTAACTCGCTAGAAAATTGTCACGTCAGCAATTTAGCCGGATTTTGGCCGGGGTGGCACTTAAGTACCTTTCGAAGTTTTGACACTTAAGTGTCCCTCCATGTCAAGTTTTAGCACTTGGGCTGTTCTTCTGCCTATTTAATTGGCTTATCACACACAATCATGATTGATACATGATATAACTATCACGTAAAATAGGTTCTCTTTTTCAAGTTAAAACACACATTTATTAGTTAATTGACTAAATTGGCCTTTTACTTCGACCAATTAAACTTGTATTGATATTTAACAGCACATCTTTTAGGCAGAGTTCTGGTTCACGAATTCTAAAAAGAATAATTGCGGTGGAAATCTTAAAACTTATCACGAAAATACAATTGAACCCTAAAATTTTCAAAAAGTATAATCAAGTTTTAAAACTTGTCACAAAAATACATTTAAGTCCTAAAACATTCAAAAAAACGCAACCAAGTCTCAAAACTTGACAAATTGTTTCAATCAAGTCCTTTTATTAACTTTGTCTAACTTGACAAATGGAAAATGTTGATAAGTTTTGGGACTTGATTACAGCAACTCAACAAATTTTAGGATTTGATTGTACCACTTGATAAGTCTTAAGATTTGATTGTACTTTCTAAAAATTTTAGGACTTAATTACACTTTCATGATAAATTTTATGAATTGATTGCACTTTTTGAAAATTTTAAAATTCAATCGCACTTTTGTGACAATTTTTAGAACTCTTAATGCTCTTGTTTATTCTCAAAACTAGACCATTAACCCACACTTTGTGCAGGTTTAGATTCATGCATATTTTCATTATTTTAAGTTATGCATAATGATTATGAAAATTAAATATTAAAAAAAAAAATCTCTTTCCACTTTCATATATTCATATTAACAAAGTAAAAAAACAACAATAAAATTAATCGATACAGATATTAAAACTATTTCGATCCAAGTATTACACTGATAATTTGATATTTACAAGATGATAGTTGCAAAAAAAAAAAAAAATATATATATATATATATATATATATTTAGTGATAATAACGTCTCATGATAATTATAGAAGTACAAAAAATCACAAATTCTTTCTCAGTGCAAAAGAAAATGCAATTTTATGCGCTATTACCAATTGCGTTTCTTTTTTGGGTCAAAATTGCATTTCTTGTTAGAATATTAATTCATCATCTTTTTTTTGCTAATAAATTAGTAGTTAACGTAGTAACACATATACAAATCTTAGCTATCTAACATAAAATGAAAACAAATTCATAAAGAAGAAATTAAAAGTTGCAACTCAGTAAGTAAATACTCATTGTAGATATATATGAGATTGTCATGAGCCTTTTGTTGTTCAAAATTTTGCTAAAATATTAAATCTCGAACGAATAAAAAAAAGTCTAACTAACCAGTAGAAGGAAACAAAATAGAAGAAAATCACATATTGAAGCTTGGATAATTATAAGAGAGAATACAATACAACTGAAATTTAAAACATCTAATATGATTGATTCTTTTTTCGACCAAAAAATATGATTGATTCTTTCATAATAATAAGCTTACCTAAAATCAGAAAGTAAAAATTACAACTTTAACATACATTAATCGTAATCTAATTTTTAGAATCATACTCCTTCGGATCCATATACGGTTTTCTCAATCATCCATATGCATGTCTCCGATTTTTCTCATAACTTGTTCACTATGAGAAGAAAAGAAATTTTGTTGGTTGTTTAGTATGTCTCCAATGTGCAATATGCCCATTGATAGAAAGTACTAAAATCTTCCAAAGAAATATTTATCAAGAGTAATGGGGAATGATGGGAACTTTTATAATAGTCACTTTGCAACATTAAAACTCATGAAAGTCATCTTGTTTTTATTGAACAAAACTGATGATATTGAATGCGCTTTGAATGAGGCAAGGCCAATATCCTAGTTGCAAGCAAACTTGTGGAGAATGCAAAATTAAGTGCTCCTAGCAAGGAGAATGATCAACCTCTTATCATCTAGTCTCTTATGTAACAACTTTAGAGGCAATCTTTAGAGAAGAGTTTGTCATTATATATACACTAAACATTTACCCACTCGTTGTACGGATTTTCATATGAAGTATAATAAAATGGAGCATGAAACATTTTAGCATAAGAAAACTTTGGTTTATAAGTATCATTTGTTTATAAAATAGATGAAAAAATAAATTATGAAAGTGCAAACGGACCAATAAGTATAAAAGAAATACAAAAACATACCACAAAATATAATATATTCTAGGTACTACATTATTTTTTATATGCATATGTAATAGAAGCTTTTGTCCACTAACTACATGGGAAAAATTTGACGTGGTAACATAACGAAGAGAGTAGAGAAGAATGTTCTTTTTTTTTTTGGAGGGAGGGGGGTGGAATAAATTAATGCATAAATATTTTTTTGCTATTTTTCTTTTGGTGAAACCGTCAAAACTTTTCTTTTCTTTTTTGGGCTTATGAGGAGAGTTCAATTCTTACAATCTATAATTTGAGGTGGTATATCTAGAGGCAACACTTAGACAAAATGGGTGTAATGTTAACAAATGCCGAATTAAATCTCATGATGGAAAGACAATTCGATCACGTGATATAAATGGGTTTAGCTCACACAATTCTCAAAGTAAAAATTTGCACTTTTGTACTCTTTGACAATAGCGCGCGCCATCAAGATTAATTGATAAGGCTTAAATCGTTGTAACACGATTCTTCAAAGAGTAAAATGCAATAAAGGGTTTGTTTTGCGAAAAATAAATAAGTTATAAAAATTTTCTAAAATGGTCTAATGTATTGTATACAAAAATGAGAAAACAAATAATATTTTGGTCATCCAGAAAACTTGATATAAATTGTTATCGATAATTAAAAAAAATATTAACTAATTATTTTAGGCAAAAATATCTTTTTTAGGAAAATATTTTCTATTCTTTTGCCAAAAACTATGAAGTTTCATTGATAATCTAAAACATTTTAGTGCCAAAAAAAGGAAAAAATATTAAAACTCTAAAATATGTCTATTGTGATATATTTATCAAAACATTTTTTTTTACAATGTAAAAAACCCCAAACTATACTCACCATGACATATTTACCCTAAAATTTTCTTGCGATATAAAAAAAAAAAAAAAAACTCAAACTTGTAGCTATGTAACACATTTACCTTCTACTAAGATTCAATCAAATAATTTTTCAGGCAAAACTTTATCGATTTTGTTTAACTTAAGCCACGCAGCTGCTATGTCAACACCGTTTGCCTTCCACCATCCATAAGACAAATCTTTAACGATGCTCATTGACGAAATAGTGATGTAGGATAAATGTGTCACATAAATACAAGTTTAAGATTTTTGGTATCACAAAAAAGGTGGCCCAATACCCAAAAAAAAATTCTAACTTTAACTCTTGTCTCAATTCTACCTTTTCTCTCATAAAAGATCTCCAACTTTAGGTTATGTCTCAATTCTACGCTAAACTTTTTCTTGTCCAATTAAAATCTCCAAACTTTGAAGTCAAGTCCTAATGATACTCTAAACTTTTTTATCTCATAAAAAAAACCCTCAATTTTAGGATCGGTACCAATTCTACCTTAAACTCTATTTTTTTGTCTCATAAAAATATTCCAACTTTAGATCTAGTTTCAATTTCATTATATATATTTTTTTGGGTCTCATAAAATATCACCAATTTTTATTTGAGTCTCAAATCTTCTATGTATTAACCCTCCGGTAGAATTGCCCTTAATGATTTTGCGCTCATCAATCTCTCATACTTGAGAATGTTCCATCTTTGCTAGTCGAAGAGCTCATGCTCAGGTCACTCAAGCAGCTCCTTCTTGGGAGTTTTCCATCTCTCAATTGTCAATGAAAAATTTTGGATGCGAGGTTAAGGGGTTGGATTTGTGACTCAAGTAAAAGTTTATGGAATTTTATGAGACTATAGAATTTTAAGGGTAAAATTGGGATTGGGCAATAAAATTGGGACGAGACCTAAATTAATGGGTTTTTCATAGGACAAAAAAAGTTTATGGTATAATCGGGACATGATCTAAAGTTGAAGATTTTTTATGGGACAAAAAAGCTTATGGTAGAATTGAGATTGGACTTAAAGTTGGAGGTTTTTATGAGACAAAAGATAAAATTGGAACAAAAGATAAAGTTTGAGATTTTTTTAGGATATTAGGCCCAAAACATTTAGGGCAAATATGTTATAGTTGACATAATTTGAGATTTTTGGAAGCTTTTTTCCAAAAGTACTATTTTATACTTTTTTTTCAAGTATTTCATGATAAGACCGTACTTCTCACGCATAGATTTGGCTTGCTTGGAGAAAATATTGGGCATGACTAGGTAGTCACCTAGTAATGCACAAGTCCATTCAACGAGTAAATAACACGTGTTCAAGCTTACTTTTTAGAAAACCTGGACCCCCTCTCTCTTCTTCGTTTCTCTCTCTTCTTCTCTTTTGTCCCTTCGTTTTTTTCTCTAACTTTCTTTCCCTTTGGCCTATGGCCAGCGAGAGTCACTTTGGTCGGATTCAGTGAGAGCCACCCTCATCGGATCCGACAAAAGCAACAACGGCCATGGATGAGCATCGGCATGTTCATGAGTGGTTCACCCATGTCTGGCCGTTACAATCGAGCAGCATCCATGGCCTTGGAAGGCAAAGAGAAAAGGAAAAAAATAACGGTGAAGAATAGAGAGAAATGAAGGAGAGAGACAGGGCGGCTGACAACAAGAGTGGTGAGAGAGAGTGGGGCCCGCAAGAGTTTAAAACGTTTTTGACTTGTGGCAAGCGCATGGTAACGTTTATGTTATCTCAATTTCTGTTCTTTTGTTCCTCAGAACAAAAAAGAACAGAAATATGTTTGGTAAAATATTTGTTCTCATGAATAATTTCTCTATTTTTTTGTTCCCGAAAACAGTTTTGAGAAACAAAAAAAAGTAAATTCTTATTCTCAAAAACAATTTCTAGAAATAAGTCAATTTTTTTTTCTCTCTTGCCGCGACCACCTCCAATCACTCGGAGCCATCGCCAACCGCCGCCGCCCGCTGCTACCGTTGCCGTCGCCGCCGCCTCTACACGATGGCCGCCACCGACCATCACCCTTGACGGTTGGCGGTCGACGGCGGCCGATGGGCTTTGTGGTGGCGGTCGTAGGTGACGGACGGCGACGGGCAGTCGTGCAGTGGCGGCAGCAGGCGGCGACGGGCGGCGGCGGCCGGCGGTCAATGATCCGTGAGCAAAAATAAAAAATGAATAAATACAAAAAAAAAACCGTTGCCTTACTAAACACATTTCTATTCTTTTTCTATTTCAAGAATAGAAATTTTGTGTAGTTACCAAACGAGTTCTTTTACTTAAAAATTGTTCCCGGAATAAAAAAAAATCATTTCCAAAAAAAAAAAAAAAACTATTCTCCAACCAATGTCATGCGCAGCAGGGCGGCTGACAACAAGAGTGGAGAGAGAGAGTGGGGTCCGCAAGAGTTTTAAACTTTTTTGACCTCTGGCCCGGATACGGCACGTGCGTAAGATAAATGGACTAATATTTTGCTGAGCTGGCTATAATTTGAGTACCCCATATGTTCTGGCATGGCTGACCCTTTTTATTGTCTCTTAGCCAAATTTTTTAATCTCTCTCTCGCTCTCTCTCTCGCTCTGCCCCCCTTTCCTTTTATTTGTTTCGACTACGTAAACAGAGTCGTGTCTGTCGCTCTCTCTCCATTATTCGTCGAGCTCCTCTTAAGTCTCAGTCGCTCCCTTTCACCTGAGTTCAGAAACTCCAGGTCCGTTCAACATCTCAACTCTCTAGTGATCTTAGCTCCGCTTTCCTTTTTATTTTCTTTTCCGGAGTTTGATTCTGCAATTTTGCTCGATCTTACCTGCCATGGCGAAACTGGGCTGTTCCTGTCACCCTTCTCAAGCCCCGGACCGTTCTCTCGAATTCGGGCTTCGTTTCTGCAATTTAGCCGCGGCGTTCTCTCGTTTACTTATATGTTTGCTGATACTCATAATCTGAATGAGCACTTGATGATGCTCGTCTTTTGTGTTCGTCTCTGTTTGCTAAGGCTCTTCACTTCATTTCGTTCTTTGATCGCATCATTGTATGCGTCTCGATCGTCACCCAGTGAGTTGTGATAATGATTTGGATGATGTATAAAGTTTTTAAACTGGTTAAACCGGGAAAGGTACACTGTGATCGGTTCATTGTGCAAAAGCTGAGTCCTAGGAGAACCGAGTTTCTTTTTTTTTTTTCAGCGGGTATAATATGGTCGTTCCTTTAATTTATTTATGCCGATTACAAACTCAAATTCTGAATCTCTATGCTTTTTTCCTAAATGAATCTTTCTAGTATTTAAATGACAGTCTTGTTCAACTAATGAATGCTAGTGTCAAAATCATATTGGACCGATGGACTAGTTCTGAACTACTTTCTCAAAAATCCATGAGAACAGAACAAGTACTGTTGAGAAGATGGAGATCACTAATGTGATGGAGTATGAGGAAATCGCTAAGAAGAAACTGCCGAAGATGGTGTATGACTACTACGCGTCTGGTGCAGAAGACCAGTGGACTCTCACGGAAAACCGAAATGCGTTTTCAAGGATTTTGTAAGGGGGGGTCTCTCACTATTGTGTTTGTGTGAGCTCACATCATTCCTGATTTCTATCTTTCACTGTCCATTTAAATTTAATGAACCGGTGTCTATGGTGATATTATTGGTGTAATGGGCTCTTGTCCTCTATGAGACCCCAAGACAAATATTGACATGTTTTTTCCTTGACTGGTGTTTAACTATGTAGGTTTCGGCCTCGGATTCTTGTAGATGTAAGCCATAGACATGACGACAATGGTTTTGGGATTCAAAATATCAATGCCTATCATGATTGCTCCAACAGGAATGCAAAAGATGGCTCATCCTGATGGTAAAAAGCCATGTTTGCATTAGCTCCTTTCTTCTCCCTGAGGAGATTCATGCTTACCATTTCAATACATGAGTTTTTTTCTTTTTGGGGTTGCTGTGCATCTGTACGTAAATGCTTCTGTTACTCTGCTAAGGCTTGATAAATGAAAGTTATGTTGGGTATCCACGAACATTTATTTATTTGCATGATCTTACTGCCACTGTGTCCATAGATCGCACCTTCAATTGGAAGAGACTTGGTAAGTGTATTTTATTAATGTTATATCTCAACAAATCTGCATGTTCCCTTAATATGTGTATTAATCTATATTTGTGTGCCTGTAGACGACAGTATGCAGACGACTAACATTTACCATAGATGTTAGATTAACTATCCATTTGTTGTGTTATATCCAAAAATTCTGAGCTTGTGTTTAACTTCCAAAGGCTGCTTTACGCTAGTATATCTGGATCATGCGTAATACCACAGTTGCAGTTTATAGTTACAATTTCACTTACAACATGGTTAACTGTTGTTTGCAGTTTGTATTTATTTTGACATGACTAATCCCCATTATCTACATAGCAAGGAACTTCTAGTATACCATTAACTAATTATGATAATAATTAGCGACTGCTGTAAAATTTACTTAGAGCAAGTCCATTTCATCTTGTTGCCCGTGGAAGTTGGATGGGCTATTTCTGATGTGTTAAGATTTCGCTGGATGGTTTCCCTTGCTTCAGTTTTGAATAGCATGATGTCCTTCTCATCTTCTTGCTTATTACAAGGAAAATATGGTACGCCCTATGATCACTGAGCCCATGAAAGGTAAAAGGGACGACTGTTTCCCACTGACCGGTAGAACTCCTAATATAAAGTAAGGACATACTGTTAAATGTTGCCCAGAATAGCCATAAAAAGTAATAATTTGCTTATAGTTTCCTTCAAGACAGGACCATGACATGGATGTGAAGACTGTTGGTTCATTAGGACACGATAATCTTTATTTATGAAATATCTGGCAGAACATCTTCAACGACCTGGTGCATGTATGGTGGTGCGTGACCAGAAAAGAAAAAGGAAGCAAAAAAACTACCTTGGGATTACCACTTACTCAATGAAATTTGAAGTTAAAGATTATTGACTCGTTCTTTTTACTCTTGGCGTATTTGACCTCTTCCGTGACTAATTACTTTAATTATTTAATAGAGTGCTTCTTCTCTGCAGGAGAATATGCAACAGCTAGAGCTGCGTCAGCAGCAGGGACGATTATGGTTCACCCTCTTTCATATTTTGTCATTTTGTTGATTGTGTTGATATCAACTGAGACTACATAGGCAATGTGCCACCTGTAATCCACTTAAGGAGTCGTTTTTTCAACTATTGGTGCCTTGCATATACGCATCACTTCTTTTTATCGATTGTCATTGCAGACGCTATCCCAATGGGCTACATCAAATGTGGAAGAAGTTGCTTCAACAGGACCTGGAATTCGCTTCTTCCAGCTTTACGTGAGTTTAACAGATGAAAATCTCACACTTTCTCTTACACTCTGTTTAACTGTTATTTTTTGCTGTTGGCCATTCATTTAGTCTTTTGAACGCGCTTGTCATTTTTTATTTTATTAACATAAATGTACATATAATTTATCTACTTCAGGCACAACTTAATCAAGAAGGTAATATGTTATTTATGCTGTATCTGCACGTCATCTACTTGCGGAAACTGTTGTCTTTTTCCTTTTTGGTCATTATCTGCTCTGAACGTGCTTTCTTTGTTCAATTTCCTGCCAGCTTTTTTATCATGTGTGAACTTTTCAGATTGAACCCAGAAAAGCTGTCGACATCTTGAGAGCGAAATTTTTCTAATGAAATTCTTGAGAAACCCTGTTTATCAATTGAACAATGATGAAGTGCCTCATGCATTTAGGTGTTAAAAGACAGAAATGTTGTTGCACAACTTGTGAGGAGAGCTGAAAGAGCTGGTTTCAGAGCAATTGCCCTTACCGTGGACACACCGAGGCTTGGTCGCAGAGAAGCTGACATCAAGAATAGGTGAGAACTCACTGAATAACCCATCCTAAATGAAAGTAGCACATACATGGATTGTAGGAATTATAAGTAGGGCACTCGGACTGCCTTTTGCAGTCATCATTTTTCTGTGGTTGTTGGTGGAATAATGACTTAAATCCATTATGAGGTGAACATAAGATGAATTGCTGAAATTCTGGTGTGCCTTATTGAAAGTTATCAGTCTTCACGTTCTGATGCTACTTCTGCAGATTTGCTTTGCCTTCATATCTCACACTCAAGAATTTTGAGGGTTTGGATCTTGGAAAGATGGATAAGGTACTCTCTCTCTCTCTCTCTCTCTCTCTCTCTCTCTCAGCATGTTTCTAACTGGTTCACCTCTTAATCTTGCAGGCAAATGACTCAGGTTTTACCACTTACGCTGCTGAACAGGTGGACCGATCTCTAAGCTGGAAGGTGATATAACCTAAATATTATCATCCAGACAATTGTATGAATTGGACAATATTTAAAACTGCTTCTTTTTGGTGTACAGGATGTCAAGTGGCTTCAAACAATCACAACACTGCCAATTCTAGTGAAGGGTGTACTAACTGCTGAAGATAGTGAGGATACCTAGCCCACTTGGAGAAAACCTTCATCCCTTTAATGACCCCTATGTTTCTCATCCCTGACAACGCCTTTCTGCTAAAATCAGCAAGGCTAGCTATTCAAGCGGGAGCTGCTGGAATCATAGTGTCCAACCATGGAGCTCGGCAACTTGATTATGTACCCGCAACCATCATGGCTCTGGAAGAGGTTCGTTCTTGATATGAAAGTCATGTTCTGATTAAGCTCCTACTAATTTTTCATAGAGAAGCTTGAAAACTTTTGAGCTAAAATATGTAACTAGAGGATTCTGTCAATGTCATTAAGTTTCCGATTCCTAGAAAATTGTAAGTTCTGAACAGGCTGACTTGACTGATATTATCAGTTGTCACCATAGGCTAAATTCTGTCAACTGGATGCATTTTCTAGTAACCAATTTTCTTTCCGATCACGGTTTCTGGTGCAATGAATTGGTTGATGTGATTTGCAGGTTGTAAAAGCTGCACAAGGAAAAATTCCAGTTTTCCTGGATGGTGGGGTTCGCCGCGGAACCGATGTCTTCAAGGCATTGGCTCTTGGAGCATCTGGGGTATTTGTGAGTACTCAGACTTGATTGCATCAGTTCTTGCCCATAGATTGACGCTATATGGCCCGCACTTACTGTCACAACAATCTACATTCATGCAAGAAGTGAGAGAGAACTCATGTTCCTATAGGATCTACTCATAGGATAAGCAGGGGAAAAAAAGAGGAGTAATAATCGTGTTGGAGAGTAATTTTATTGTCATATTTTCATCAATCTGAAATTCCAGTCCTAATACATATAGGCTTTAATGATCCTGGGGATTCCACACTCGATAGATATAGAATGAAGCTGAATTTATTGATCATTAGCAATGTCTAACAGAGAAACTGAGGTGATCTCGCCTTGTCTAACAGATCGGAAGGCCTGTCCTGTTCTCACTGGCGGCCGAGGGCGAAGCTGGTGTGAAGAAAGTGCTTCAAATGCTCCGTGACGAGTTTGAGCTGACTATGGCATTGAGTGGATGCCGCTCGTTGAAGGAGATCACCCGCGACCATGTCATGACTGAGTGGGACCGTCCTCGGATCTTACCTCGCTTGTGAATGTGGTGCCTCTTCTTGGCTTGTATTGTGGATTAACAGTGTGGAATTTTAATGTCCAGGAACTTGTATTTGCAGAATAACAACGCAATGTCCCTGGTTTGGGATTATGCGAACTCGGGTCACATGGTGACTTCCTCCCATGTATCGATGCCTATGTCTTTTCTTAGTTGTTCCTTCTCTCCAGTTGTTCTATTTCACGGGAAGTTTCTACCTAGGCTATTGGTCTATTGCATAAACTAGGGATCAAAGGTCCGGGGATTTGGTTCTGTAGGGAAAAGTTAACATCGCACAACGCTTTTTTGGTATCATAATCCTGTCAAATAAGCTTGATTTCCACTTATTATTTAGTTTTTCAAGCACAATGCATGATTTTTTTGTGGGGGATTTTACAATGACACATCGTCAAGTTGGATTTTTAGTGCCACCATTGATTATCAACCCCATTTCTCACGAAATGGCATGACGCCACGAGTGCATGCTTGTGTTTATTTTCAAAATAAGTGCATGATGATGCATGAAATAATGGGACATTTGATGTGGGGGACGACGATGACAACGACAACGTGACATAATGATGATATGTAGAAATAAATATGAGTTACAACAATAATATGCAGCATTTTGACAATATAAATTCATATGTAGAAATAATGATATATATATATATATATATAACTATAACAATGATGATATGTAGAAATAATGAGATATATATAGTGAGGACAAGATAAGTCATATATCATAATGATGATATGACAAAGCATGTGACATGACATGAATGTGATGAAAACATACAAAGGTGAGATAATGACATGACAATACACATTATATGTTAGATGACATGGCAAAAAGTAAGCAAATGTAATGACAATGACGTAAGGGGATCGAGGCTCGATGGACCAATACTAGAGAGAAAGACATTGCCCGTCGTGCTTTTGTGATCACTTCTCTTGTAATGGTTCATTCGAAGAAATCCCTGTAAGACCTTCTTAATAAATAAAAAAAAAAAAAGGTCTTATAGAGGATGTAACGACGGCCATGTAGTAATTTATGAAATGAATGGGGTCCCTCCTAAGCGGACGGCTCAAAACTCGCTAAGAGAAGAGCTTGTCATTATATATTTATAAGACATTTACCCACGTTGCAAGGATAGTCACAAAAAAATATAATTAACATGGAGCGTAAAAATTTTAGCATAGATTCAGCATTGTTTTAAAGTATCATTAATTGTAAAAGGTACACGAAAAACTAATTTATCAAAATATGAACAACTATGTAGGTAGTATTAAAATAAGAATTCATAAACACACAATAAAATATTACGTATTATGAATATTATACTATGTCTGAAATGCGTATAAACAATAGAAGTTTCTATCTACTAACTAATATAGGAAAGATTTCAGATAGTAAAATAATGAAAAGAGAGGAGAAGAACGAGGGGCGACAAATTAGTGCATCTATGTTTGTCCTAATTGTGTGGAGAGACACTTGATGAAGATTTTGTTATGAATATTAATACGGATATAGATTTTCCTTTCTTTTTTTTTTTTTTTTTTTGCACCTATATGAATACAACAATTTACTTCTTCCCTCAAGAAGTACCAAAAAAAAAAAAAAAAAAAAAGCCATCATATGCACATGTAGGTTGTTTAGCTCGAACTCATTTCGGGATTTACGTAGTTTGTTTCTTCCAATCTCAAAAAATATAAAGATTAAAGCAAGAAAACACGAAGAAATTTTGAAAATGGAAGATCAAGACTAAACATTGTTTATTGTTCTACTGCATAAGAATTATTTATAATGTTCATCACTAGATATTACATGCCCTCAAGAATTTTTTCCATGAAGAAAAATAAGTTGGGTGAAAGAAATTAGATAATTAAAAAAATATTTTCTTAAAACTAATCATTTGCATTAATTATAAAAATAAATAAATGAAATATATTTCATTGTCTATGAAAATATTTAAATATAAATTATTATTAATAATGAAAATAATTTTTATTGATTAAGTATTTTAAGCAGTTATTTTAAAATATATATTTTTTAAGTTATTTATTTTGCGTGAAACAAATAGTAATGGTAATATGCTCTTTTCTCAACAAGGCATCTTTCACTCGCAGTGATTGATATGTCGATCTCACGTGCCATGGCGAAACTGAGTTGCTCGTATCACTCTTCACGTGCGAGAGTTTTCGCTCAAATTCGAGCTTTGGTTCTGCTATTTCTCCGCGGCTTTCTCTTGTTTGCTGATGCATATAATCTGAGGAAGCACTAGACGAAGCTCGTCTTCTGTGTTCGTCTCTGTTTGCTAAGGCTCTTTACTTCATTTCGTTTTCTGATCGCATCATTGCATGCGTCTCGATCGTCACCAAGTGGGTTGTGATCATGTTTTGGATGATATTTAATGTTTTCAATATTGGTGAAACCGGGGAAAGGTACAGTGTGATTGATTGAATGTGCAAAATCTGAGTGTCTTAGCAGAGTTTTTTTTTTTTTTTTTTTTTTTTCAGCGAGTATAAGATGGTCGTTCCTTCAATTTGTATATGCCAACTACAGGTGTGGGTGGACAGAAACCCAAATTCTGCAGCTCTTTACTTTCTTCCTTAAAAGAATCGTTTAGTATATAAATGACAGTAGTGTTCAACTACTGAATGCTAGTGTCGAAATCATATTGGACCGATGGACTAGTTCTGAACAACTTTCTCAAAAATCCTTGAGAACAGAAAAAGTACTGCTGAGAAGATGGAGATCACCAATGTGTTGGAGTATGAGGAAATCACGAAGAAGAAGCTGCCCAAGATGGTGTACGACTAATACGCGTCCAGTGCAGAAGACCAGTGGACCCTCAAGGAAAACCGAACATTTTTGAGGATTTTGTAAGCAGTTCTCTCCCTATTGGGTTTACTTGAACTCACACATTCCTGATTTCTTTCTTTCGCTGTCCATTTAAATTTGATGAACTGGTGTCTCTGGTGATATTATTGGTCGAGACAAATATTGACTTGTTTTTTCCTTGACTGGTGTTTAACTATATAGATTTTGGCCTCGGATTCTTGTAGATGTATATAGATGTGACGACAACAGTTTTGGGATTCAAAATCTCGATGCCTATCATGATCGCGCCAACAGCAATGCAAAAGATGGCTCATCCTGATGGTAAAGAGCCATGCTTGCATCAGCTTCTTGTTGTAATTATGATTATAATTATGGTTAATGGATCAACGAAAGCTAATAAATTAATATACGTTTTTTCTGTTCACATATCTCTTTTTGGATTCATGAATTTCCTATAGTTTTCTATTCATATATTTATTGAGTTCATTTTGATTCATGTATCTTTTAGTTCATGTATTTATTGAGAATTCTTGAATATGGATTCATGAATCTCTTGAATTCACGTATCTCTGGATTCATGAATCTCTTGAATTCATGTATCTCTTGATTCATGAATTTCGTGGATACATGCGTCTATTTAATTCATGTATCTCTTGAGTACATGAACCAAAAATCTCTATAAATAGATAGGAGCAAAGAGCTTCATTTACGGTTTTGGTTTTTCCGACTCAATTCTAAAAAGGCTCTGATACACTTTTCTACTCTTCTGATTTTTTTTAGTGTGCTGGTTCAATTGAACGGTTCGACAGAGTCCTGTTTGCATAGTGCTAATCCAAACAGGTTCGAGGTGTTGTATCTTGGGAGGCATAGTTCGTGGAGATTCGGATATCCGTACTTCACCTCCAATTTTATGTTATATCTTATTTTCTTTATCTCCAAGATTTATAAAGGGAAGGATATTATAAAGTTATTATCATCTTCTTTGCATTGATATTCTGATTACAACAAACAGTTTGTGTTTTCTTTGGATTAATTTCCAACAATCTTAAGGCGATTATCTTACTCATTGTTTGTTGTTCTTTGCCAGATTATTGAGATGGCTGAAAACTATCAAATGCCCTTCAATGTCCTAAATGTTTTAGGAGACGTTCCTATGGTCGATTCGACCGTTGCTATGGAAGATGTTCAACCCTCAGCGTCTGAATTTGTAGTAGCCAATGCTACGGGCCCTTGGGCTAACACCAATTTTGTTGGTGCGGGTACAAGTCATATGACTGGTATGCCCGGGACTGTTTTTCAGAACAGTACAAGCCAAATGGCTTTTGGCTCTGTTTCTGGAGGGATGGTTCAACGAACCTTGCCTACTGTGATGGCAACACCTCCAGTTACAACTAATGAGAGATTGTCTGCTGTGGTGATGTCCGAAGCATCTCTTGTGTCAAACACTAATGGCTGGTGGTTAGACACAGATGCCACAAATCACATCTGTGCAGATAAACACATGTTCTCATCTTATGAGAAGGCTGAAGAAGATGAGAAGCTTTATATGGCTAACTCTGCATCAGCAAAGATTGCCGAAAGAGGAAAGGTGATCATGAAGTTTACATCTAGCAAGGAAGTTGCCCTGCTGAATGTGCTGCATGTACTAGAGATTCAGAAAAATCTAATTTATGGCCCCATACTTGTCAAGAAGGGTTTCAAAGTTGTATTTGAATCTGACAAGTTTGTACTTTCGAAAGGAGAGATGTATGTGGGGAAATGGTACTTGTGTAATGACCTGTTTAAAGCCAATGTGGCTATCATTGATGTAAACTCAAAGTATGTGTACCCAAAGACTATTAATAAAGAAAAGTCTTCAGTTTACTTTGTTGTGTCTCCTTATCTATGGCATGGTAGATTAGGACATGTAAACTATGGTACAATGAAGAGAATAGCAAACTTGGGGTTAATTCCAAGATTTGAGTTGGATGCCCGTTACAAGTGTGAGACTTGTGTTGAAGCCAAGTTTGCCAAGAAACCTTTCAAATCCATTGAAAGAACAAGTGAACCTCTACAATTAATCCATAGTGATCTATGTGATTTAAAGTTTGTAGAAAGTAGAGGTGGAAAAAAGTACTTCATCACATTTGTAGATGACTGTACTAGATTTTGCTATATCTATTTACTAACTAGCAAATATGAGACTATGAGCATGTTTGTCAAGTATAAAAATGAAGTTGAAAACCAACTTGACAAACGGATCAAAGTGCTTAGGTCTGATAGAGGAGGAGAATACAGTTCAATCAATTTCATAGAGTTTTGTGCTAGTTTTGGAATAATTCTCCAAACTACTGCACCTTATACTCCACAACAAAATGGAGTTGCTGAACGATTGAACAGGACATTAAAGGAGATGGCTAACGCCATGCTTTTAAGTTCAGGTTTACCTCAGAATTTGTGGGGGGAGGTAGTTTTAACTACAAATTATATTCTTAATAAAATACCCCACAAAAAGACAGGTAAAACTCCATACGAATTATGGAATGGAAAGTTGCCATCCTACAATTTTCTGAAAGTGTGGGGGTGCTTGGCCAAGGTGGCAATTCCTCCTCCTAAACAAACTCGGTTGGGACCTAAAACGGTGGATTGCATATTCATCGGTTATGCTCGAAATAGTAGCACATATAGATTTTTGGTTCACAAATCTGAAAATGCAGAAATCCATGTCAATACAATCCTAGAATCAAGGGATGCTGAATTTTTTGAGGATATATATCCTGCAAAAAGAAATCAATGAGAACTTTCTCAGAAAAGCTTAGAGAATCGGAATCTGAGAATGATGAAGTTGTGACCAAAGAAGTCGAACTTCAAAGGAGTAAAAGGTCTCGAATTGAAAAATCTTTCGGACCTGATTTTCTAACATACATGTTAGAAGGTGAGCCCCAAACATATAATGAGGCAATGTCATCTCTAGATGCTCCTTTCTGGAAAGAAGCTGTTGACAATGAAATCCATTCTATCCTAAGTAACCATACTTGGGAATTGGTTGATCTTCCACCTGGAAATAAACCAATTGGATGTAAATGGATTTTCAAGAAAAAAACTAAAGGCTGATGGTTCCATTGATAAGTACAAAGCTCGGCTTGTAGCCAAAGGGTTTAGACAAAAAGAGGGTTTTGACTACTTTGATACTTATTCACCTGTCACAAGAATAACATCAGTAAGGATGTTGATTGCTATAGCTTCGCTATACAATTTGCAGATACATCAAATGGATGTGAAAACTGCATTCTTAAATGGTGATCTCGACGATGAGATTTATATGGAACAACCTGAAGGGTTCAAGGTCAAAGGACAAGAACACAAAGTGTGTAGACTTGTCAAATCATTGTATGGACTTAAACAAGCTCCTAAACAATGGCATGAGAAATTTGACCGGGTAATGATTCAAAATGGATATAGAATCAATGAGTGTGACAAATGTGTATACACTAAATCCTCAACAGTTGGATATGTACTTATTTGTCTATATGTCGATGACTTATTAATTCTTGGAGATAGCATTGAGGTCATCAAATTAACCAAGAACATTCTCAAGAAGAATTTTGAGATGAAAGATTTAGGTGTCGCAGAGATGTTATACTCGGCATCAAAATTCTAAGGAATTTCGATGGCTTAGGTTTAACACAATCTCATTACATTGAAAAAGTATTTGAGAGATTTAAAGGATTCGGCATTAAAGATGCAAACAATCCTTTTCTTCCACACCTAACTTTAAGAAAGAACACTGGAAATAGTGTTAGACAGCTGGAATACTCTCAAGTAATCGGCAAAGCATCATGTATATCATGAATTGCACTAGACTCGATATTGCGTACTCGGTAAAGCAAACCGAGTAGATATACCAAGAACCAGTCACGAGCACCGGAATGCTCGATGAGAGTATTATGATATTTGAAAAGGACAAAAGACTATGTTCTACAATATGGCAAATATCCGGCTGTTTTGGAAGGTTATTGTGATGCAACCGGATTTCGATTTCGATGAATCGAAATCGACTAGCGGATATGTGTTCACGCTAGGAGGTGCCGCAGTTGTCATGGAAATCCTCTAAACAAACTCTAATAACGCGCTCTACAATGGAATCGAGTTTGTTGCTTTTGGATAAAGAGCTGAAGAAGTAGAATGGCTTCGACATTTTTAGAAGATGTTCCTATGTGGCCAAAACCCGTGCCTGCAATTTGCATACACTTTGTGACAATCAAGCAGCAATTGCAAGGGCACATAATGTGATTTATAATGGTAAGTCTAGACATATTCGTCGTAGACACAATACCGTAAGGCGCTTGCTCTCAAATGGAATCATTTCTTTAGACTTTGTAAAGTCAAAGGAAAATATTGGATCCGCTGACAAAAGGTTTGTCAAAAGAGCAAATAAACTGCGCATCGAGGGGAATGGGTTTAAGAGCCTTAACCCAATAAAGAGATTCCAGGGTGGAAACCTAACCTATGCGATTGGAGATCCCATGGTCTAGGTTCAATAGGACAACGCAAATTTTGGAAACTCTAGTGTAAGCACTGTCTCCCATTCCTATGATGCAACAGTGCTTTCCTACAGCGTTATTAAGGGTACGCTATGCATTTAATGATTCCTATAACTTGGAATATAATATCCAAGTGAGATATGGTAGGATATCTTTAATAGGAATGCACCTATATGCGTTGAGCTAGCCGACTCTATGAAAATCTTTAAAGGCTAGATTTTCTAAAGCATGCATGAATCCCGAGAGGTTCAGGGCCGAAAGAACGAACACAACCGAGAACCAATCTTGAATTGGAAATACTCCGTGTGAGGTTTATTGTCTAGGCTTACACAAACAACTAGCGATTCAAGGCTTAGTCCATCGACTAGTTAAGTAAGTCCGATAGGCTTTCACTAAAGAAGGTTCAAAGCGAAAGCTACCTATCTTGATGTGGTGTATTTCAACAGACATGCTCAGATTCCTTCGAGTCAAAAATGTTTTGTTGATCCATTAATGTGGGGGATTGTTGTAATTATGATTATAATTATGGTTAATGGATCAACGAAAGCCAATAAATTAATATACGTTTTTTTTTCTGTTCACGTATCTCTTTTTGGATTCATGAATTTCCTATAGTTTTCTATTCATATATTTATTGAGTTCATGAATTTTCTAGATTCATGTATCTTTTAGTTTATGTATTTATTGAGTTCATGAATCTCTTGAATTCATGTATCTCTTGATTCATGAATTTCGTGGATACATGCGTCTATTTAATTCATGTATCTCTTGAGTACATGAACCAAAAATCTCTATAAATAGATAGGAGCAAAGAGCTTCATTTACGGTTTTGGTTTTTCCGACTCAATTCCAAAAAGGCTCTGATACACTTTTCTACTCTTCTGATTTTTTTTAGTGTGCTGGTTCAATTGAACGGTTCGACAGAGTCCTGTTTGCATAGTGCTAATCCAAACAGGTTTGAGGTGTTGTATCTTGGGAGGCATAGTTCGTGAATCTGCGGAGCACCATTGGTAGGAACTAATCGCCTTAAGGAGATTCGGATATCCGTATCTCACCTCCAATTTTATGTTATATCTTATTTTCTTCATCTCCAAGATTTGTAAAGGGAAGGATATTATAAAGTTATTATCATCTTCTTTGCATTGATATTCTGATTACAACAAACAGTTTGTGTTTTCTTTGGATTAATTTCCAACACTTCTTTTTTCTCCCTGAGAAGATTCATGCTTACCATTTCAATACATGATTTTTTGGTTTTGTGGGTGCTCTGCATCTGTATGTAAATGCATCCGTTTCTCTGCTAGGGCTTGATAATGAAAGTTATGTTGGGTATGCACACACATTTATGTATTTGCATGATCTTGCTGCCACTGTGTCCATAGATTGCACCTTTAATTGGAAAAGACTTGGTGAGTGTATCATACTAATGTCATATCTCAACGAATCTGCATATGCATCCCTTAATGTGTGTATTAATCTATATGCATGTGCCTGTAGATGGCAGTATCCAGATGACTAACATTTACCAAGGACGTTAGATTAACTATCCATTTGTTGTGTTATATCCAAAAATTCTGAGCTCGTGTTTAACTTCCAAAGGCTGCTTTTCGCTAGTGTGTCTAGATCATGCATAATACCACAGTTGCAGTTTGTAATAATGATTTCACATACAGCATGATTAACTGTCATTTGCAGTTTGTATTTATCTTGACATGACTAATCCCCATTATCTACATAGCAAGGAACTTTTAGTATACCACTATGTAATTATGATAATAATTAGCAACTGCTTCTGTAAAGTTTACCTAGAGCAAGTCCATTTCATGTTGTTGCCCATGAAAGTTGGACGGGATATTTCTGATGTGTTGAGATTTCCCTTGATGGTTTAGTTTTGAATAGCGTGATTTCCTTCTCATCTTCTTGCTCATAACAAGGAAAATATGGTACACCCTTCATCACTGATCCCTTGTAGGTAAAAAGTTGAGATGACTGTTTCCCACTGACCGGTAGAACTCCTAATAGAAAGTAAGGACAAACAGTCAAATTTTGCCCAGAATAGCCATAAAAAATAATATTTGCTTATACTTTCTTCAAGACAGGACCCTGACATGAATGTGAAGACTGTCGGTTCATGAGGAGACAATAATCTTTACTTCTGAAATTTCTTCCTGAACATCTTCAACAACCTGTCGCACGTATGAGGGTACATGACCAGAAAAGAAAAAAAGCAAAGAAATTATCTTGGGATTACCACTTACTCAACGAAATTTGAAGTTAAAGATTATTGACTCGCTTTTTTAACTCTTGGGGTATTTAACCATTTTCATGACTTACAACTGCAGTTATTTAATAGCTGTGCTTCTTTTCTGCAGGAGAATATGCAACAGCCAGAGTTACATCAGCAGCAGGGGCAATTATGATATTTTTTATTTGCTTCTTCGCTCTCTAAAAAATTTTGTAATATCGTTGATTGTGTTGATATCGATTGAGATTCCATAGGAAATGTACCACCTGTATTCTCCTTAAGGAGGCATTCTTTCAACAATCAGTGTCAGGTATATATACTCGTCACTCCTTTTATCAACAGTCATTACAGACTATCCTCAGGGGCTGCATCAAGTGTGGAAAAGATTGCTTCAACAGAACTTGCAATTCGCTTCTTCTAGCTTTCTGTGAGTTTAACAGACACTTTATCTTACACTTGTTTATCCGTTATTTCTTGCTGTAGGCCATTTATTTAGTCTTTTGAATGCGTTTGTCATTTGTGATTTTATTAGTGTAAAGTGTAAACGTAATTTATCTACTCCAGACACAACCTAATCTAGAAGGTAAAATGTTGTTACTTATGCTGTGCCCACGCGTCATCTACTTGTGCTCCGATTTCTTGCCAGTCCTTGTTATCATGTGTGAACTTTTCAGATTGAACCCAGAAAATCTGTTGACATCTTGAGAGCAAAATTTTTCTCATGATATTTTCAACAAACCCTGTTTATCAATTGAACAATGATGCACTACCGAATGCATCTAGGAAGCTGACATCAAGAATAGGTGAGAACTCATTGAATAACCCTTCCTAAATGAAAGTAGCAGTTACATGGATTGTAGGAATTATAAGTAGGATACTGGCTGCCTTCTGCAGTCATCGTTTTTCTGTGTTTGGTGGTGGAATAATTATTTAAATCCATTATGAGGTGAACATAAGAAGAATTGCTGAAATTCTGGTGTGCCTTATTGAAAATTATCAGTCTTCCCATTCTGATGCATTCTTCTGCAGATTTGCTTTGCCTCCATATCTCACACTCAAAAATTTTGAGGGTTTGGATACTGGAAAGATGGATCTTGTAATCATTGTTTCTGACTGCTTCACCTCTTAGTCACGCGGACAAATGACTCAGGTCTGGCTACTTACGTTGCTGAACAGTTGGACCAATCTCTAAGCTGGAAGGTGATATAATTTCCCAAAATATTATCAACAAGAGAATTGTTTAAATCAGGCTATATTTAAAACTGCTTCTTTTTGGTGTACAGGATGTCGAGTGGCTTCAAACAATCACTACACTGCCAATTCTAGTGAAGGGTGGACTAACTGCTGAAGATAGTGAGGATACCTAGCCACTTGGAGAAAACATTCATCCCTTTTATGACCTCTGTGTATCTCACCTGACTACACCTTTCTGCTAAAATTGCAGCAAGGCTTGCTATTCAATCGGGAGCTGCTGGAATTATAATGTCGAACCATAGAGCTCAGCAACTTGATTATGTACCCACAACCATCATGGCTCTGGAAGAGTATCGTTCTTGATATGAAAGTTATATTCTGATTAAGCTCCTACTAATTTTTCATTGAGAAGCTTGAAAACTTTTGAGCTAAAATCTGTAACTAGAGGATTCTGTCCATGTCATTAAGTTTCCGATTCCTAGAAAATTGTAAGTACTGAACAAGCTGACTTGACTTATATTATCAGTTGTCATCGTAGGCTACGTTGTACCCATCAACTGGATACATTTTCTAATAACCAATTTTCTTTCCTATTGCAGTTTCTGGTGCAATGAATTGGTTGATGTGATTTGCAGGTTGCAAAAGCTGCACAAGGAAAAATTCCAGTTTTCCTGGATGGTGGGGTTCGCCACAGAACCAATGTCTTCAAGGCATTGGCTCTTGGAGCATCTGGGATATTTGTGAATACTCAGACTTGATTGCATCAATTCTTGCCCATAGATGAAGGCTATGTGGCCCTTACTTACTATTAGATTCAATCCACATGAATGCAAAAAATGAGAGAGAACTCATGTTTCCAATAGTATCTACTCATAAGATAGAAGAGTGGAAAAAAAGAGGGGTAATAATCGTGTCAGACAGTCGTTTTTCTTGCTTTTACATGGGTCATTGACACCCCACTTCGATTTCTATTCAATATTAATAAACACTAGTATTGGTATTGCCATATTTTCGTCAATTTGAAATTCCAGTCCAAATATCTATAGGCGTTAATGATCCTGGGGATTCCACACTTGATAGATATAGAATGAAGCCGAATTTATTGATTATTAGCAAAGTCTAACAGAGAAACTGAGGTGATCTTGCCTTGTCTAACAGATCGAAGGCCTGTCGTGTTCTCTCTGGCAGCCAAAGGCGAAGCTGGTGTGAAGAAAGTGCTTCAAATGCCCCGTGATGAGTTTGAGCTGACGATGGCATTGAGCGGATGCCGCTCGCTGAAGGACATCACCCACGACCATATCATGACTGAGTGGAACCGTCCTAGGATCGCACCTCGCTTGTGAATGCGGTGACTCTTCTTGCCTTTTATTGCGGATTAACAGTGTGGAATTTTAATGTTCAGGAACTTTGTACTTTCACAATTACAACGCAATGTCACTGGTTTGGGATTATGTGAACTGGGGTGACGGGGTGACTTCCTCACGTGTATCAATACCAATGTCTGCTCTTAGTTGTTCCTTCACTCCACTTGTGTTATTTCCAAGGAGCATCGTCTCTGCACATAGTTAGATTTGCCGCTAAGCTCTTGCTTCCAATGATGAAACCGGCAGCTAAGTTCTTGTAGAAATTTAGAGGGAAAATTACAGCGAGGAAAGGACAAGAACACTGCTACGATTCACCTCCGGATTTCAAATCGTTGCTTGTATATCTAATGCAGACGGCTCTTCCGCCGGTGAGGTTTGCAAAGCTAGGGGCTTTTGGCTCAAAGCATCTAATTTCTTATCATCTTCTCAAATCTTAGGTTCAGAATCTGCATGGATTATCTATTCACTCTTTAATCAAAATCGAATTTGAAGTTGCCTCCAAATTATTCAGATAAATGTAGGCAGATTAAAACCTATGACCTAAGTAGCTCAAGAAGTATCCATTTGGGCTAAGCTACTAGTCTATTGGATAAACAAGGACACCTGGACCCCTGGAGTGCCAAAAATTGGCACAAAAGAACATTTAAGTGCCAAAAGTTACAAAAATGACACTTAAGTGTCAAAATCGGAGCAAAATAGATCACTTAAGTGCCATCAGCGAGAAAATCCGGCCAAAACGCCGATGTGGCAATTTTCCAGCGAGTTGCGTGTAAAATGACGTCGTTTTGTATGCTAATGTGGCTAAATAATGTCAAAACGACGTCGTTTTGGTATAATTTGAATTTTAATATAATAATTAATTAAATTAAAATTTAAAAAATTAATTAAAAAAAAAAAGCGAGGGGGAGGAAGGAGGAGGAGGGAAGCAGCCGGCAACCGAGGGCTGAGCCCTCGCCGTTGCCGTCGCCATCTCCCCTCCGTCGCTAGGGAGGTGGGGGAGGGTCGACCAGGGCCGCCGAGATTGGGCGAGGGCACACAGGCCCTCGTCGCCGGTCGGCTGGGGCCACCAACCCTTGGCTAGGGCTCAGTGGCCCTAGCCGACCCTCCCCCACCTTCCGGTGATGGCGGGGAGGCGGTGGCGGCGATGGCTCAACCCTCGCCCGCCGACTACTTTCCTCCTTCTCCTCTTCCTTTTTTTTTTTTTTAAATAAATATAAATATAAATATAAATTATTATTACTTTATTTTAAATTTAATTTAATTAATTTTTATATTATATTCAAATTTAAATTATGCCAAAATGACGTCTTTTTAGCCAATTTAAAGGCTCTATTTTGACTAACTATAGAAACGACGTCGTTTTGGGTGAATTAGAGCTGAGTAAGCTCTTCGGCGAGCCACGTTAGGCGAGCAATATTAATATTTAATTGTCACGTATGATTTATGGCCGATTTCGCCGGAGGTGACACTCAAGTGTCCCACTTTTCTACAAAAGTTGCACTTAAGTGTCACTTTCGTAACTTTTGACACTTAAGTGTTCCTTTGTGCCAATTTTTGGCACTTGAAACGATCTTTTGCCGATAAACAAGTGATCAAAGGTCCGGGAGGGAAAATTCCAAATAAGAGCCTAAAGTACCATCATGTTCTTAATTAAAGGCATGAAGTGAATGTTGTTTTAAATAAGGGCCCGAAGTACCTTCTCATTTTCTCAAATAAAAATTTGAAAGAGATATTGTTTTAAATAAGGATCTTAACTCTGAAGTGACCATATCATCTCAAATTAAAGTCTGAACTCACCAACTAGTGTAAGTTCATCTTTTTAACTTTTTCCTTTTTTTTTTTCATAAAAAAACTAAATAAAACTAAAATTAAAAAAAAAAATGAAATCACAGGCGAGCCGTCGCCCCACTGGTAACTGCCAACGAGGTCGCCAACGTCAATCGCTCCGATGCTGGGGCGAGGGCCTGCAACCCTCGCCGACCAAAGATAAGGGCCAAGGACAAGAGAGGGCGGCAACCTTCTCCAAGATCTGGGCGAGGGTTGCCAGCCCTCGTGTTGGCCTAAGCGGCTCTCACCCAAGGCCCTCGAACCTCGCTGCCTAGGTTTAGGGACGCTAGGCGAAGGCCGGCGACTCTCGCCCAAATGGGGGCGAGGGCTAGCAACCCTCACCTAGATCTAGGAGAGGGTCACTGCCCTCACCCAGGCGCCAGCAACCCTGCCAACCACCATCGCCGCCCCATCGGTGATGGGGTGGTGGTCCCCTCCCACCTGTATGTTCCCCTTTTTAAAAAAAAAAAAAAAAAAAAATCTTTTTTTAAGTTTTAATATAATTAAATTTAAATTTAAATTGTGTTTGGACAAAAACACTCCTAATCAATCAGAATTTTTTGCTGACCGGTGAACCGACGAGGCTAGGCCCTTATTTACAATAGCTATAATCACTTCAAGCCCTTCTTTTGAGATTAATTCAATCATTTTAGGCCCTTATTTGAAACAAAGTCTATTTCAAGTCCTTATTTGAGAAAATAATGACATTCCGAACCCTTATTTGAAAAAAGTTCACTTCAAGTGCTTATTTGAGAAAATAATGACACTTCAAGTCCTTATTTTGAATTTTCCCATGGTACAGGGGCTCAATCATATGTGAGAATGGGGAAGAGTTAGCATCCCCACAAGACTCTTTTGATATCACAATCTTATCAATAAAGCCTTAATTTCCACTCATTATTTTATTTTTCGAGTACAATGCATCATTTCTTTGGATTTAAAAATGAATGTCACCGAGTTCGATATTCAATGCAGCCATTGATCAATAGCCCCATCATTTTTTTCCCGAAATGACATGAATCCATGAGCACGTGCTTACATCTATTTTTGAAAAATAAATGTAAAGCCAAGCGTGAAACATGGAACTTTTGTCGTGAGAGGACGACAATTATGTGTAGTAATGAGTCACAATGATGACACGTAGCATTTTGACGATACAGAATCATATAGATGGCATAACGATGATAAGATGAGGCACATGACATATTGATGACATGAAAGAAACACATCGCATGACAATAATGTGGCAAAAACATATAGACACCATGACGATGACACAACAAAACATACAAAATATGTCCCTATGATGACATGGCAAAAGCATTCCGGATGACATGACAATGACGCGAACGAATCTTTCTTGGAAGATCAAGGCTCGATACACAAACCTGAGAGATAAAGTCACCGATCATCATGTAAGAGTAATTAATATTAACCTAACCGATCATCATGTAAGAGTAATTAAATCTTGACGTACGCTTTCATCTAACAAGTTAAGCCTTTAGAACAGTTGACAGTGGTCCCATAAATTTTTTCTTAATATCATAACAGAAGGTTCTGAATTCTAATATTTCCAGGCATCATTTGCCTCCTAATTAAACATGTCCACTCTTAGTACTAAGCAAAAAGACCAGACTAAACGCAAATGGGAGTATTACATTAAACAACATATTCATCTAACCGTTTAAACTTTTAGAATAGTTGACAGTAGTTCTACAAAATCTCATATAGCTCCACCAAAATCTAACATGGTTCAAAGACTAGACTAAATCTAACATGGTATCAAAGACCAAACCAAGCATGAAGAGGAGTATTACAATAAAGAATGCATTCATCTAACCGCTTAAGTTTTTAGAATAGTTAGCAGTGATTTCACAAAATCTCACATGGCTCCACCAAAATCTAACATGGTATCAAAGACCAAACTAAGCGTGATGAAAGTATTACAGTAATTAAATATTAAACAATGTATTCATCTAACCGTTTAAGCTTTTAAAATAATTGGTAATGGTTCCACAAAATCTCATAAGGCTCCACAAAAATCTAACATGGTATCAAACCTGGATCGATAGTTGGTAGTGATTCCATAAAATCTTATATAACTTTATCAAAATCTAACATGGTATCAGAGCCGGAGGGCTTAGTTTAAATCTTTCCAAGCCCCATTTGTCTCTCTAATTAAATTTCTATGCTTAGTACTAGGCAAAAGACCAAACTAAGTGTGATGAGGAATGTTAGAATATTAAAATAATAAATCACACTTTTATCTAACAATTTTAAGCTTTTAGAACAATTGTTTGTGGTCTCACAAAAACTCACACTTCACGCTTTTGGGATCACTTTTCTTGTGACAAGTCATTCAGAGAAGTTCATGTTCTTGTCATATTTCTTTAATCAGAAAAGTCTAATGAAGTGTTGTGATTTGTGAAATGAAAGGGGTTCCTCCTCAGAGGATCAGCGGCTCAAAGCCCCCCCACATGCATCAGGAAGTTATGCATGTTTAATGACTGTCACGGCACCACCCGCGAGGGTGGCTCCGCTGGTAGGCTCCAGGACCTTCACGCTGGAGGTCGGAGTTCGAAGCCCCTGCAACACAAGTTGCAAGGAGGCAGGTGGAGACACTTGGCGACTTACTCGGAGTGCGTGGGTGGTGGTTTCCTACGTGCCTCCCCAGGGGTTTACTCCCAGCTGTCGGCTGTGCGGGGTTCCCCTGGGTCAAAAAAAAAAAAAAAATGACTGTCACGGCTTTCCTTAAACTTATTTGGCTTCTTATAAGTCTAGTTTCTTCTGCAACATGCTGAAGTTTTTTCTTTTCTTCTTTTTTCCTTTTGGTCACTTTGCCTTTGACAGTTGCCTTTACACGCAGCATTTGCTTATTCCATGTCGTGGCCCTTTCAATCCTCTTTATTTTTCTTGCGAACTTCTTGAATTTGTCAACCCTTTGAAATATTTCTGCTGATTAGGCAATTTCAAACAACTCTAAACGTCAATCGCAATCTCACGACAATATTTCCTCCTCTTGCCTTTTGTTATTGTGGGGAATGATTACTGAGCAGGCTCTTACGAAAGGAACATACTAGCCCAAAATGGTTTATACAAGGTGAAAATTATGAGGATAAAAATGGAGTTTCGAAAGTTTAGTTAGGGCAAAGTAGGAAGAAGAAAATGCATTAGCATTTATGGAAATACTAAAGCCCAAGATTGGATAAGGCTTATATTGTGCTAAGGAATACTAAAGTCCAAATTTGGAAATACTAAAGCCCTCTTGCAAACTTAGAGGGCTTTTGGCTCAAAGTGCTTAAATTGATATAATCTTTTCAAATCATAGGTCTAAGGTCTATATGGATCATCTATTCACTCTTTCATCAAATTAGGAATTACCATTAATTTATTTGGATAAATCTAGTATGGAGAAGATTACCACCTGCCGCTACACTACTGATCTACTGCATAAACTAAAGTTGAAAGGTTTGGGGGCTTGGTTACATGTGCCAAAGGTTAGCACCCCCACAACCCCCTTTCGATACAAAAATCCTATCGATTAAGTCTTGATTTCCGCTCCTTATTTGGTTTTCTGAGTAGAATGTAAGACTTTTGGGTTTTAAAATGAAATGTCATCAAATTTGGAAATTTGCTATTCCAGGTCGCTTTCGATTAATGACATAATTACATGAGTTCGTGCTTCTGTGTATATTTGAAAATAAAAGCATAATGATGCTGAAATGCGGACACTCGGCATGACGACTTTTGTCGCCTCGACATTAGACCCCTATTTTCAGAAGATTATTATATTTGACCTCGGTTTGATTAATAGTTGACTAAAATTTGACCAACGAGTTGCAAGTCCCGAAAAACATAAATATATACCCATCCTACATTAATTTGGTGTCTTTTAGGTCGTTTACCCATTTCCAACTTTATTATGTCAAAAAAGCAACGAACCTTTTCTCATGAAAGTTATTAACTAAATATTAATTCTATTTGCAACGGACACAATAAAATGAAATTCTTTATTGATTAAAGATCCTCAAGATATAACATTTGATTGTAAACAAAACTTGAAATAATTAAATATGCTATCATTTCCATCTTGTCAAAGGCAAGAGTTTATCACTAGTTTACAAGAAAATGCAAATAGCAACTTCACCCACCTTTTTCAAAGCAAATTTACAGATGCCAACTCCATTTGCCAATCAACGTCGACGATCTTGAAGTGATATAACACGGTAATTTTCATTATACAAATTAAGCATACCTATAACCATGAAATGATGGCAAATATATTTACCATGAAAGAGGGCACTCTTCCTATCTATCGCACCATCAGTTTCGACTCCTCTTCTGTCATAAGCTATGCCGTGCCAGCTCGGACATTCCATTGGACAACTGATCATAGTGACTTGAAGCTTGGCTACGACAGGGTTTTGCATCAGTCACCTTACAAACAGCTTGGTAACAATAACTTGCTAATATGGGCTTTCACATCCTTCAATCTTCTCACAGACAAACACAACCTGTCTAATATTTTGCCACACAAGTTAAAAGTTGTGCCCCATGAAAGAATTTAAGCATTGACTGAAGTGTGCTGCAATCGTCAAGAAAAGAATTCTATACAACAAAGAATTAATCTATTCTATATGTCTGACTGATTTCTGGCTAACTTACCAATCAGTGATCCGCTGACTTTGTTTCCTTACAATCTAACCAGTCTCAAGATAATTGGTACAGAGTTTAGCAGAGCAGGTCCACTTCAGCCAGTAATACTTTGCAAACAGATTGAATTCTGAGAGCTCCATGTGGAACTGAAGCCTTCTTGACTTCAATCGCACCAAGGACTTCACATCCAAATGGCAGTGCTTCTTAAAGGTCACAATAGTCGTTGAGATTCACGACCATATATACATCCTCTTGAGCAAAATTCAAGATTATGCTGCCAGTTGTCTTAGACTTCTCAAAACAAAAGGATTATGCCCACTCTCAGTCATCAATTTGATGACTCGTAAAAGCAGCTATGCACTTGAAACGGCCGAGACAGTCATTTAAAAATAAGAAGACTGATCAGGAAGCACGTTTAAGTGAGCAAGTATTCTGGCAGCCAAAGATTTCATTCTGCTGCTTCCACGCTGTGTCAAGTCAACTAGAGGCATTTGTGCCAATGGTCCATACCTCAGTTTGAGTTCTGGCAACCGGAAAATCCTTTCCAATGCCTCTAATGATTTCTCCTGCAAACAAGAGGAAGGGGAAACAAGAAACTTTATCATTGGAGGAATCATATTTGCTTCCACAAGAACCTTACTGCCACTTTGCAGTTTTTGGCCCTCAATTAATGTCAATAATGCATCTAAAGAAGCCTCACAGGCTTCAAGATCTGCCTCATTGAGAACCCCCACAAGAGGTTCCACAGCATTAGCTTCGATAAGGCAAAATGACGATTCCACCGAACAGATTCCTCCATGAACTGAGCAACCAGATTCCATAGGAGATGAGAAGCACAAGAATCCTCTACGTTTTAGTATTGTCCTGCTCAATTGAGATGAGCTGCCCGAGAACTGAGCAAGACACATGGAGGCACGCCTTTTAGTCAAACTAGTTCCAAAATTTAACAACTGCACCAACAAAGGAATAAGCCCCTCTTTAGCTGCTCTCTTTTGCATTTCCTGGTTAGTAGATACAGTGAAACCACAAATAGCTCCAACAGCGTTTTCCACTAATTTACTACTTTGAGAATTGTTCTGCCTAGGGGTCTGCAGTAAGTTGAGAATAACAGGGAAAGCTCCTTTATCCTGGAGCCATTCAGTGAATTGAGACTCCTCTGGTAGTTTGGCGATTATCCCAACTGCAGAAGCAACCTCCTCGACATCACTGGAGGTTCTGATGATCTTGAGCAATGTCTCAACGCACCTTTCTCCTACATGCTCTGCGATGATTGCCTCATCACTTTCATCAACCAAAAAATAGAGAAGCTTTACAGCATTTGCTCGAACATTTAGCCTATCAAGCTCACATAGCTGAACCAACGCTTGGATAACAGAGCACTGCATTCGGAGTAGATCACCAACATTATAAGTAGATGTAGACAGAAAATGTAGCAAGAGTAAGACCGACATTAAATATGATGTAATTTTGACTTATGATAGAGAAACAGGAGTATCACTCAGATAACAAAGTTTGCAGTTAAAAGTTTCTCAACTATTGGATCAGCATAAAAACCCACGATTCGCTAGGTAAATATCCACTATGCAATTCCTCCAAACATGGGAGCATTAGTATCTAGATATTGAACTATATCAGTTCTTGTCATATCCACTATGCAAACGCCTTCACAGAAGATTGTGACCTTTTTCCTTTCAATGCAAAAGCTTTCTTGAAATTTTGGAAAGACTGTCTTTGAATCGGTGGTAATTGCATATCCAACATGATACAAATTACATGAACAAACCTCGCCATCCAAAACAAGTGTCCTCAGGACATGTGAAACTCATACTGAAAGTACCTCACTGCAAACAAGGCATTTATGCTTATTACTACTGCAAAGGAACAAAAGAACAAGATCGCAAGGATCGCGGGATGTTACCTGCCTCAATTTGGTCCTGACATTAGTACCGCAAGGGGATTGACACAGGGCATGAAAAGTTCGAAGAATGCACTCTTGTACGTTAGGGCTAGAGAATATAGTCAATGAAAAGAGCTTGAAAATATTTTCCGATTCCAAGAACAAACTCTGTGTCAGACCTGACTCTTGAGACAAGGTTGACATAGCAAGTTGCATGATGGTGGCAGCTACTGTTTCACGCAAGCTCAAGGATGATGAGCTGTGATTAAAGAGAACATCAAGTAAGGGACCAACTGCTCCATCTTCTATCATCTGGAGCCCATTTTTCGGTAAAGTCGAGAGGGTGTAGAGAGCCTTGATAGCCACTTCTTTCACCTGATAGTCAACATGTTCAATCAAGTGAAGGAGGGGATTCAACACTCCACCCTCATAAAGAGATGCCTTGTTGTGGTCAGTCAACTCCATTTCTGCCAAAGCCTTTGCAATGGTTATTTTGACATCCTCTGGTCCTGCATTTATGTTAAATCATAAGCTGTGTTACCAAATTAACCTTGCAGTAACGCTCAATCAAACCCGATTTATAAATTTGATACAAATAAATAAATGAGCAGCCAGAGTGTTGACGCATATCAATAAAAACAATTAAATGTTCCCTAAGTTGTTTTTGATTAGCAATTACACACTTTATTCTTGTCATGCAAGCTTCCAATATAAATAATTTTCACAAACCACAACAAAATATACTCCCAATATCACTGGAATAGATTACACTATCACTATAACCCTCAAAAGACAACACCAACAGTGATGTCTGGCAAAATGTATGAATGAGATTCAACTAAAACAAGTCCGGCCTTGTTGCACTAAGAAGAGGGGTCAGAACTTTTGAACGAGATAAAGAAGCAAAATCTACAGAAAAAGGATTCCCACTTCAGAAGCCCCTATCAGGGTCACTGAAATAAACAACTATTCAAATATGAGATCAGTTTTTTTTTTCTTTCCCTACAAATAAGCTCATCCTAGTTTCATAAAACCAAGTTTAGATAAATGATGTTGTGTTTACCAGGAATGAAAAAGAACAGCTAACTGCTAGAAGAGGGCCCAGAATCACTTATGCTAACGTAAAGACCTTAATTTCATCAGTCAGAATTGAGGAAATCACCAGAAGAAAGACGCTGCAGAAAATACTTGAAGTAATTTGCCTTTGCCATCTGCACAACGTTCTGATCTGAAAAGGACAGATTATCCAGTAGCTCTTCTGCATCTTTTGCAGCTTGAATATCATCACCCCTTGACATGGTCACCAAAAGAAGTATGCATCCTTGGACTTTCCCCAGACGGCCTCTTATAGAACTATTTTTCGATAATTCCAGCAATAATCTTACAGCTAACTTCATCTCACGGCGTCCAAGAGAACCAACGATGACTTCAATTGCATTTTCAACACTTGCAATTCTTTCCTGCATCATAAACCATCATATGCAAATATGATTGATCTTAGCATTAGTTGTAGCTAGAAATTAATCATATAACATATCGAGATCATGCAAACATAATTGTATTAGATATGTTGGATATGCTAGAATGCTAATTCTCTGCAAAACTTTCTGCAGGGGAAGGTGCTCCCTTGCTATAATATATAAGGAAAATTTGCAGAAGGTAACTAAACGACCATAAGATTACTGTCTCATGTTTAGTTTGGAGTTAACCGTTATAAGTGAGGAGGATGGCAAACTGTCATCTCTTGAGGGACACTAGATTCTAGCTAATATAGACCAAATGAAGATACAAGTAGAGCTTTAAGTATCATTTAGTTTCTCATTTGTAGTGATAGTTGGTTCATCAGCAACAAAGTCAAATTTTTAAAGAATTTCTCACTTGATAGAATTAATTAAACTTGATGAAATTGAACCCCAAGGACAGTGACTTTCATATAAAAACAGCACATCTGGCTTCATAAATGCGAGAAACCAAAGTGTAGCAGTAGCATTCCGCTGAGAATCCAAGCTATGCCATTGCAACAGCCTGTTAGCACCCACATGTACTCTAGACTTTAAGGCATTAGAAAGAGAAACTCTTATTCTCCCACTTCAATGCAATTAACCATACACAGGTAAACAGGACTTATGTACCTTAGCATGATCAGTATCCCTTCCCACTAAGCACAGAATAACGAGAACATGACTTTTAATGTCTCGAATATCTCGACCTTTTGAACGCAGAAGTTCGATCAATATGGGAATGTAGTCCTCCATTATTACCCACTCTCGATGCACATCTCTTTGTTCACAGAGATCTTGTAGCTGCTCAAGGCAATGATTCACTTCTTCTTCATCGTCTGACTCAAGCTTCTTTTTGATGGAAGCAATTGTAATCATGTTGTTTCGGTCCTTCCATTCTTCAATAGATTGTCGCAGAGTTTTATTTGGCCGTAAAATTGATGCATCTATAGGAGTCATTGTCAGAGGACACATGTTATTCCCTTCTGCAAACCATTTTTCTATTGCGCTTCGCTCAAAAGTATGTCCAGATGATGTCTCCACAGGGTCCACCATGACATCTCGAGTGATCGGGCAGTAAAATGACTGGAGTGGTTCCAGTGGTTGAGTTCCCAAAGACTTCCGCTTGGTGAAGTATTTTATCTCCCTCTCCTTAGGAGATGAAATAGCATCTGCCCTTTCTAACAAAGCAATGATCTGCTCCATCTGTATAGCTTCTGCCTGATCCTTCCGCAGCTGGGCATTTTCAATCTCACTCTTGAACTCATCAAATTCTCTCCTCAGGGATGTCTTCTCAGTAGATACACCAACTGCCTCCGCAATACAAACCAGCAAATTGTTTGCGTAGGATCTGTCAACTGTCCTCTCCTGTATTCCGGATTCAATTTTCTCTAGAATCTCTTCTTCAGCTGAAGCAGCCCGAAGCTCCGCCTTCTCCATATTGTCACATAGAATCCCGATGTCTTCACTTATATTAGAAGAGAGATCCAATGATGCCAACGGGAGGAGGCTTAGTCCTCTACTGATCTCTCTTATGCTGTTCTCCAAGCTTTTCACAATTTTGCGACAATTCATTAAAAGATACACTTTGCTCCTCTTGCTGCACTCCCTCATAAGTCGCTTGGCATTGTTGACTTCTCTATTGAGAATCTCAATAGCAGCTAGCAAGCTTTGAGAATTACTGATTTCTTTCCGACTCAGTTCTTTAATTACTGGGACAGTCCTTTCCAAGTAAGTAGCGAGTACCTTAAAACTTTCCTTCTCAACGAGAACGTCATTGGAAGCAACTATAACATCAACAATGTACTCCATCGTTTGAGAAAGGGCTTCGGATGCAGGAGCCAATGACGCATTAGTGACCACGTCCAATGTCATTTTGTGGCAAGCAAATGGGAAAAGGCAATCAAATTTCAAAGACAAAGATGAGACAACCGTGCACTAAGGCTGTTGATCTCATTGTCCTCTAGAAGAGATTCCCTGCACCAAAAGAAAGAATTAAATCAGGAAGCTTTTCCCCAACTCCTTTTTTTATTTTTTGTAGGAAGCTTTCTTCTCATAAGGTTCAATTCTGAAAGTATCCCGTGTGTCCCAAAAATTTTGTCGCAGTTTGTCAGGTCTGGCTGTTCTCACGGGCGTAACCGACAGAGGTGCGTAATGGCAAATGCAAAGCTCAACAAGCAGTTAGAAAGACTAAAAAAACTCATGCACATTCCCGTACAAAAAATTGCCAGATTACAATGAAAAAGATTTTCACCGGGAAAAATAAGCTATTCCAGGATAAAGGGAAAGGACATCATAAATAATTTCGGAGAAACCACATACTGGGTAAGCTCATCAGATGGCTCGCTCCGTTCTCGATCACAGATCAGCTGAACCTCCCAATTTCGTTTCTTAAGCAATGCGCGACCGAGAAATATGAGGTACCGGTCCCAAAATCGAAGCCATTACGATCGCAAGAGCATCGATGCATTCTCTAGTACCAACATCACAGGCCTCGACGCGGACTCTAGCAAACGTAACCCGAGTCGGACGGCATTCATCGCAGCTTAAAGTCAACACAATCGGTCGAAGTTGTTCATTTCGAGGTACGATCGAAGAGGTGCAAAACCAAAGCGAAACCGCAACCACTCACCGCCCCCCGCTAAACCCGAGTCCCGTTCCTCCGGTTCGAAGCTGAAAGGCGAGGAGGAAGAAGAAAAAGATCGGAGAACTGGGTAAGAAGCAGATCGATTGTGCTACGGAATCAATGTCGAGACCACAGCTCTGAACCAAGACTCAAGAAAGTTGACTGGAGGTCAACACCATCTCTTGCTTCCAAGACCCGAAGAACGAGTTGCCCGAAAGAAGAAGCGATCAATGCCGGCGAGGAGGGAGAGGGAGAGGGAGAGGGACTCGGACAGGGGAGACCGAGACCGAGTGTGGGAAAATGAATAAAGTAACTAAGAAGGAAAAATATCTGATCGATGTCTGTCCGTTCTCGCCCCTCTCGCGTCGCCTACAGCGGGGCACGAGACCGGAGTGACGACCACGATAGTCGACGACACCGTCCTTTGACCGTGTTCGATCCTCTTAACGACATTACTCTGGAGCGCGTCTGAAGTGACGATCTACGCTCTCACGAAAAGGGCGATTCCAGTCCGCAAACCTTTATTTTGGGAAAGTTTCGGTCCTCGTACTTTCTATAAAAAAATTCAATTTTGGTCCGCTTACCTTATCCAATAGCAAGATCCCGATCCTCATGTTGCTCTTCAATCCATCCAATTTCTATCCGAAATCCAATTGTAGGATATTCAGTTAGCATCGATCATTGACTTGTGGTGTTTACATGCATAACTCTATAGGGGTTTCGATTTTGATTTCTCTTTCTATCTTTAACAATTATAGAGCATATATTTGAAATTCAATAGAGTGTTGGACTACTTTTACATTTTTTACTAAAATTTGAAATGTATTACAAATTTCAAGACAAATTACAAAGAAATTATATGTGATTGCGGGTGTCAAATTTTTTGTACCATGAAAGTTTCAAATGAGGGATGGGAAAAAATCAAAATGCATTCGATGCCAAATTTAGATTAACTAAAAAGGAAAAAGTATAGTTCATCCAAACACACTAAAAAACTAAGCACTCAAGAAAATTAAGCTTTTTTAATAACTCTAACTAACTGCCATCAACCGGTGCGTAAAGACAAGTTACTTTTTGTTCAATTGAAAAAGTAATCTTGCCAGTCTACTCTAGTATAGGTTAATCTAAGATAATATAGTCATACCAAAAAATATTACTTGAATGTGCTTTTGACAATTGGCCAAATAAGGGTTGCTTATTTGGATTTCAAGCTCCTCGGTTGATTCATTTAGCTTTCCTCTAATTTTTTGTATAATACCACTACTCATGTGAATGCATTCTAAACTTTATTCGCCTATCTGGCTTTAACGTTAGTCATAGAACCATTGCATATGTATGTTCTCAACTCTTCAATTTCATTTTCCTCTAGATTTACATGTCCCTCCATGTCTCATCTTGAGATCTTCTAAAGAGAAAATGTGAAAAACCCTCCTCAACTTTTGGACTCACATTAAATAATCCTCATTTTTTTTAAATTCCATCTTCAAACGAAGACCCCAATTGGATAAATAAATATAATATTGTCCAAAAATCGCATCATACTCTTATAGATGAGGAAATAAATTAAGTTTCCTTCTAGCTGAATAATAGCAGTCCTGCATCATGCTCCTCAATGAGAAAATCTCGCTCCGACCCTAACAAATCCTAAAAGTATACTAAAAGTTTAAGTATCAAATCTCTCTTGTTTGAAAGAATCAAGCACATCGAAAATGGTGTTTTTTGGTTGTCTCTTCCTTCGACTCGTTCCATGGACTCGAGTAATCTGCTAGCTAAATTCAAAGGAAAAAAATTTAAACCTTTATTGTGCATAGACATTGTCGAGCTGACAAGTGGCTCACATGATATGTGAATGATGTGATCTCGACACTTGATTATAGGGTACCATCAAGTGATGGCGGAGCCTTGGCCTTTGAATCAACAACTCTTACAAACTGTTTATACCAAAAAAAAAAAAACAAAAGACCAACTTTTAGTTATTGTTGACATATGATAGACTTAATCAATGATAGTAGAGTTTGGTCATTTATGAATAAGGGAATCAACAGCTTGATGAAATGACAACATAAAGAAATTAACAACCTAAAGAAATTGATAAATAGGGGAGTCAACAATTGGATGCAACTATCAAAAAAGTAACCGCCAATGTAGAGGAATAAAGCAATGATGAAGATAGTGGAGTTGATGAAACGGTCAAAATAGTGGAATTGATGATGTTGTCAAGGTAGTGGAGTCAATCTAATTGTCAATATAGTGGTTTGGTAACTGTTTATAACCTCCATTTGTAATCGTCAATTGTAGGCTTTGAATAATCGCATTTTGCTCATCATAGAACCCCCCCCCCAAAAAAAAAATATCGTTATCTTTCAATTCATATATCTAGTCATAGTTGTAGTTTCTATATATATTGTCATCAGTTAAATTCTCACTTGTATCCTAGAAGTTTCCAATTATCTTGGCATCGATTAAATTTCTTCAAGATAGTCGTTATCTCACTTTCTCCTCGATTCAATTCAAACAAAGTATTGTGTACTTTAACGTCAATTAAATTTTGTTGAAGTATATTTATTGATTTTCTTATGTATTTGTGATATATTCTTTTCAGCGTCATCATAGAACCTATCTCCCCTTAAAAAGAGCCGAAGAACAACTTTCGATGGAAGGTATTTCGTCGTCGAGGTTAATTCTAGCGAAACATCTTTTTGACACACTTGGTAGGACTAGTGCGGTGGATTCGAGAAAGTACAATGCCAAGAACAAGTAATCATCTAGAGCCCAGTCACACTACTGATAACAACCCCGATGAAAGGGTTAGTCTGAATTCCAACCGCTCCTTGAGTAGTAGAGACAAGCCAAGGTACGAATGTGAACATCCCGAGACACCTTCCAGAAGAGCAAGCGATAGAGTTCACATCGAATCCTACTTTAGTGATTACCATGAAAAGGCTATTCGAGGAATAAGAAGTGAGATGGCAATTCAGTTAGTGAAACATCTCTCTAACATGACCAAGCGGATGGTTGTTAGCACTATCAATGATGTCATCTTAAGGCTCAGGATATCAATAGGTCCATACGGATCCAACCAAATATGGCATATGCTCTCTAACTTTTAGTCAATTGAACGGTATAAATAATTTAGGCCAAGTGATTAATTTAATCAGTGGAAATGACCAAGCTAATCTAGTCTAGATAGGCTTAACTTGTCAATCAATCACAACATCGACAACCAAGACCTAGATCATGACCCTAGGGGGTCAAAAGGTCAGGCCTATTGACCTATCTACCCTAAACCTAGAAGGTAATGCGGGAACATCCAGTGTAGCTCCATCGACCAACTCAAAACCATCGATGCTTATCCAAGCCAAGAAAGAAATTGGGCATTATGTGCTTCGATGGATCAGTTTAAATGAATAATGTCAATTACTTATCGGTACTTTGTGGTATATCGATAACTATTAATGGGAGGCTATTTTAAATGTCTTGAATGACCAATTGATGAAGTTTTAGAAGGATTATTTTCTGGTCAAGGGAGGAGCTCGAATTTGAAGGTTCACGAATGCGGTTCAAGAATATGGAAAGCCAAAGGTTCAAGAATGCAGTTCAAGAATGCGGAAGGCCGAAGATTTAAAGCATTTAGTTCCCATGTTAATAAAGGCTTTTATTAAGTTCCTATGTGTCTTTATTGTTATGCAGTCCAAGAGTCGAAGGTTTCAGTTCATAGGCTATTAAGGTCTATTTTTAATATGTATTAAGGCTAAAATCCTCCTATAAAGAGGGGAAAACTATCCAATGTAGGGGAGATACGAATTTGATCAATGAAAATGGTGAGATTTCCTCTGCTTGAGTGAACTCTTTTGGAGAATGGATAACTCATTTCGGTTTATTTATCCTTGAAGCGTAGATCACTCCTTGGTGATGAGCCAAGAAGCCCTTTATCCTTGGCTGGTGGAATCTTTAGGCCTTGGTCTTCTCCTATCCCGAAGTCATTTATCCTTGGCTGGTGGAAGCTTTAGGCCTTGGTGGTGAACTTCATAGATCTCGATCCTCATCCTCGGTTGGTGGCGTGGCATTTATACCTTGGAAGGAGATCGTTCTATCTTTTCTTATTCATTTTCATTTCTTCCCCATATACACTTAACCACAAAAATCCCCTCATCAAAAATTTACGTTCTGGAATCACTCACCCCATCACACATCAAAAGATTGGTATCAGAGCTCAAGGTTCAACTCATTTGAGTGATTCCTTTCTTTCTTCTATTACAAATTCCTTATGGATGAACAAGTTCCTAGAGGCTTGACTCTAGAGCAAGTGCACAACGAAAGGCGAGATCGTGCAATCCAAAATCTTCAGCAACAAATGGAGCGAGTCCTCAATCTTCTAGAGAATCCGGTGAGACAAGGACAGCGAGAAAGGCGTCCCAATGAACGGCATCGGCGTGACAATTCCGAATCTCGTCAAAATTCTGATGATGATTCCGAGTCCACTGAAGACAACCAAACGATTCTGCACTCTAGTGATTCTGAATCTCTAATTCGAAGACGAAGAAAAAGAGGGAGGCATAAGGAGGATGAGAGAGACATTAAAGTGGAGATCCCTGAGTTTGACGGTAATCTTAATCCCGATGACTTTGTGGATTGGCTTCACACAACCGAACGAATTTTTTACTTCAAGTCATATTCGGATGAGAAGAAATGTAAGGTTGCTGTCCTAAAGTTAACAAAATATGCTTCTCTATGGTGGGAGAATCTAAAGCATCAACGAGTAAGGGAAAGAAAAGGCCGAATCAAGTCTTGGGAAAAACTCAAGAAGTTGATGAAGAAGAGGTTCTTGCCCTACAACTATAAGCAAGATCTCTTTCTCAAATTGAATTCCCTAAGACAACAGGGGATGAGTGTTGAAGAATACATTCGTGAGTTTAAACAACTCAAAATGCGGAGTGAAGTTCCAGAAGTTCCTAAGCAAACCATCGCTCGTTTCCTTGGCGGCATGAATTGAGAAATTGCTGATATGGTTGAACTTCAACCTTATTGGTCCTTTGAAGACGTATGCAAGTTAGCTATAAAAGTCGAAAAGCAATTGAAGAGCAAGAGGTTTTCCTCCCGAACCTCAACAAGGGCGACATCTTATTTTAAGGGTGCTTCCTCAGCAAGGGTGAGAGTACGTCGACAAAAGACAAAGGCAAGGGAAAACTTGCATAGCCTTCCAAAGAAGTCCAAAAGAAGTTTGAAGGCGATGCGAGGAAATGCTTTAAGTGCCATGGTTTTGGGCATTTACAAGCAAACTGTCCAAATCGGAGAGTTATGACTCTTCAAGAAATTGAGGAGATCAATTCGGCGCTTGAAGAGGCTGAGGGCAATCAAGACCAAAATATTTATGAATCTGATTGAGAAGAAGAAGTTGTGGAGAAAGCCGATGATGGCGAGATGTTGATCATTCGAAGAGCATTGCATGTTGAAGTTTCTCCTATTAAAGAGCAAAGGGAGAATATATTTCACACTCGTTGCACTATTAATGGAAATGTGTGTTCGGTGATCATCGATGGTGGGAGTTGCACCAATGTTGCCTCAACAACTCTTGTCGACAAGTTAAAGCTTCCAACAACGAAACATCCTCAACCATACAAGCTCTAATGGCTCAATCAAGATAATGAACTCAAGGTAACCAAACGCGTTCTTATATCATTTTCGAATGGAAAGAACTATCGAGATGATGTTGTATGTGATGTGATTCCTATGGAGGCATACCACTTGTTATTGGGTAGACCGTGGCAATTTGATATAAATGCTATGCATGATGGCCGGAAAAACACATACTCTTTTCATAAGGAAGAAAAATGCATTACTCTTTTACCATTGAGTCCTTCTTTGATACATAATAATCAATCTAGGGAGGGAAACACTTGTAAGGAAAATATGTTCTTGAGTGAAACACGGGTTGAGAGAGCCATTAGCAAACAAAAGAATGTATTTGCTTTGCTTGTGGTCGAGAAAAAGAGTGAGATAGAGCGACCCATACATCCAAAAATGCATTGCTTGTTGAAAGAATTTGCAGATGTGTTCCCGGAGGATTTGCCACATGGATTACTCCCATAAGAGGTATTGAGCAGCAAATTGATTTCATCCCCGGTGCTCCCCTACCAAACAAGCCAGCTTATCAATGTAGTCCAAAGGAAACAAATGAGTTGCAATGACAAGTTAATGAACTTATTGTCAAAGGATACGTCCGAGAAAGCATGAGTCCCTGTTCTATTCCGGCTCTACTTGTACCTAAGAAGGATGGTACATACCGAATGTGTGTTGATAGCTGGGCCATCAACAACATCACCATTAAGTATAGGTACCCTATACCTAGACTCGATGATATGCTAGATGAATTATATGGTTCTTCTGTGTTTTCAAAGATAGATTTGCGGAGTGGTTATCATCAAATCAAAATGCGAGAAGGTGATGAATGGAAGACGGCTTTCAAGACCAAGAGTGGTTGGTTATGCCATTCAGATTATCTAATGCTCCGCGTACCATCATGAGACTTATGAACGAGGTTATTTGTTCCTTTATTGGTCGATTTGTCGGTGTTTATTTCAACAATATTCTTGTTTATAGCAGCAGGAGCATATCCCTAATTTAAAACAGGTCTTGAATGTCTTGAGAGATCAAAAACTATATGCTAAAATGGAGAAATGTGAGTTCTTCTCTCCAAGCATTGTGTTTCTTGGTTATGTGGTTTCGAAAGATGGAATCTTTGTTGATTAAGCCAAGGTGGAAGCTATGAAGACTTGGCCGGTTCCAAAGTCCATTTCTGATGTAAGAAGTTTTCATGGACTTGTTTCTTTCTATCGACGTTTTGTCAAAAACTTTAGTACCGTTATGGCTCCTATAACGAATGCATGAAGAATGGTGCTTTTGAATGGACAAAGGCTGCTCAAAACACCTTTGAGGTAATCAAGCGGAAACTTTGTGAGTCTCCTATTCTTGCACTTCCTGATTTTGATAAAGTTTTTGAAGTTGAGTGTGATGCAAGTGGAGTTGGTATTGGTGCCGTTCTGGTGCAAGCACAAAAGCCATTGGCATATTTCAGCAAGAAGTTATCCGATTCCAAGAGGAATTATTCAACTTATGACAAAGAGTTCTATGCCATTGTCCGAGCTCTTGATCATTGGAGTCATTATTTGAGGCCAAAGCAATTTGTCCTTCATTCGATCATGAGGTGCTTAAGTTTTTAGCGGCCAACGCAAGCTTAATTCAAGACATGCAAAATGGGTAGAATTTCTTCAATCCTTTTCTTTTGTCTCAAAATATAAACCCGGCACACTAATGTTGTAGCAGATGCTTTATCGAGAAGATATTCTATGCCCGCTCATTTGGACTCTAGGATTCTCGGATTTCAATCAATGAAAGAACTTTATTCTGAAGATGCGGAGTTCTCATCCATCATCAACAATTGCAAGCGGGGAGTTCAAGGTACATATTCTTTGCAAGATGGGTTTCTTTTTAAAGGAAATCGATTATGTGTGCCGAAGAGTTCTTTTCACGAATTGCGATTCGAGAGGCGCATGGTGGAGGATTGGCTGGTCATTTTGGTATTAACAAAACTCTTGAGGTTCTTCAAGAGCATTTCTATTGGCCAAAGATGAGTGGAGATGTGCATGCTATCATCTCAAGGTGTGCAACTTGTCAAAGATCAAAAAGCCATTTCCATCAAGGTTTGTATACTCCACTTCCGATACCATTGCAACCCTGGGAAGATGTTAGCATGGATTTCATTGTGGCTCTGCCAAGAACTCAAAGAGGAAAAGATGCTATCATGGTGGTTGTCGATCGGTTCTCTAAAATGGCTCATTTCGTGCCATGTCACAAGACTAATGATGCATCTCATGTTGCTGAATTATATTTCAAAGAGATTATTCGCATTCATGGAGTACCAAAGACCATTGTGTCGGATCATGATTCCAAGTTCTTAAGCTACTTTTGGAGGACTCTATGGAGAATTCTTGGTACAAGACTCTTATTCAGCACAATTTGTCATCCCCAAACTGATGGTCAAACGGAGGTAACAAATCGTACTCTAATCACTCTTCTTCGTGGCATGGTGAGTAAATCGTTGAAAGATTGGGATTTAAAGCTTGCGCATGCTAAATTTGCATACAATCGATCACCAAGTTATACTATTGGTCGATCACCATTTGAAGTTGTGTATGGAATTAATCCTCTCACACCCATTGATTTGATTCCAATTCCATCTAACTCTCAAGTAAGCTTTGATGGCAAGACAAGAGCTGAATCAATGAAGAAGCTCCATGAGCAGATTCGATCCAAGATTGAAAAGGCCAACGAATCTTACAAGAAGAAAGCTAATCAACATCGCAAGAAGACTCAATTTCAACCGGGAAATCTTGTATGACTTCACTTGAGGAAGGAGAGATTTCCATTTCGACGAAAGAACAAGCTCATGCCTAGAGCTGATGGTCCCTTTAAAGTTATGGAGCGAATTGGTGACAATGCTTACAAGATTGACCTTCCTGGAGAATTTGGAGTTTCGGCAACATTCAACGTGGGAGACCTTTCTCCTTACTTGGAGGATGAAAACTTTCTAGATTTGAGGACAAATCTAAAACAACCCGGGGAGGATGATGCGGGAGCATCCAGCGTAGCTCTATCGACCAACTTAGAACCATCGATGCTTATCCAAGCCAAGAAAGAAATTGGGCATTATGTGCTTCGATGGATCAGTTTAAATGAATAATGCCAATTACTTATCGGTACTTTGTGGTATATCGATAACTATCAATGGGAGGCTATTTTAAATGTCTTGAATGACCAGTTGATGAAGTTTCAGAAGGATTATTTTTTGGTCAAGGGAGGAGCTCGAATTTGAAGGTTCACGAATGCGGTTCAAGAATATGGAAACCAAAGGTTCAAGAATGCGGTTCAAGAATGCGGAATGCCGAAAAAGCATTTAGTTCCCGTGTTAATAAAGGCTTTTATTAAATTCCTATGTGTCTTTATTGTTATGCAGTCCAAGAGTCGAAGGTTTCAGTTCCTAGGCTATTAAGGTCTGTTTTTAATATGTATTAAGGCTAAAATCCTCCTATAAAGAGGGGAAAACTATCCAATGTAGGGGAGATACGAATTTGATCAATGAAAATGGTGAGATTTCCTCTGCTTGAGTGAACTCTTTTAGAGAGTGGATAACTTCTTTCGGTTTCTTTATCCTTGGAGCGTAGATCACTCCTTGGTGGTGAGCCAAGAAGCCCTTTATCCTTGGCTGGTGGAATCTTTAGGCCTTGGTCTTCTCCTATCCCGAAGTCCTTTATCCTTGGCTGGTGGAAGCTTTAGGCCTTGGTGGTGAACTTCGTAGATCTCGATCCTCATCCTCGGTTGGTGGCGTGGCATTTATACCTTGGAAGGAGATCGATCTATCTTTTCTTATTCCTTTTCATTTCTTCCTCATATACACTTAACCACAAAAATCCCCTCATCAAAAATTTACGTTATGGAATCACTCACCCCATCACGCATCAGAAGGCAAAAAGGTCAAAAAAATTAGTTTTTAGATATTCAGCAGATGACATATATCATTGCATAACAAATAGGTATCGATGAGGAAATGTTAGACTTGTGTATAGAAAGCCACATCCCAATTGGTTTAATAACATACCACACCCAAGAGGACTCGAACCTCAAGATTTTGCTATTTATACTAGTGAAGATGACCAATCATCCATTGAACACATTGGTCGATTTATTGTTCACTGGATGGAGACAAGAACAAAAGAATTCCTAAGACTTAAGTTGTTCCCTTTGTTTTTTAATTTATTCATTTATCAAAAAACTACTTTTACATGGCATACGAATTTATCTACTAATTCAATCTACACATCAATCTTATAGAACGATACATGAGGTATCAATTGCCGATTTGCCCAATCTATTAATACGATAACAAATCAATATATCAATTTATCGCTTGATTCAAGAAGGTTAAAAATATATTCCTTACTTCACTCTCAAAGAAAGAATTCACAAATTTGGCTTTCAGTGGATTGAAATTCAATCTTAGAGAAAAATTTGAAGGCCAAAATTTTGGAGATTTATTCTCTTTAGCAAACTACTTAAGGAGAAAAATAGAGGGCTACATAAACTCTTTACACAAAATATGCCTTTCATGGCAAAATATGATCAAATGATGAATATGACTAAGATAAAATGCAGGAAGGAAAAATCAACTTTGCTGATGAAAAGGGGCACATGATAACTCCTATTTATCTAATTTAAAATAATTGAATGATTGATAAATCATTCAGTTTTTTTTAAGGGCATTTTCTTACACCAAAAAATGACCAATGTTTGGTTATTATCAACATGTGATAGATTTAGTTGATGAGAGTAAAGTTTGATCATTTGCGAAATGAGGGAATCAATAGCTCAAAGGAATCGACAACTTGAAGGATCGATAAATAGTGGAGTCAACAATTGGATGCAACCGTCGAATAAGTAACTGTCAACCTAATGGAAGCAAGTGTCAAGATAGTGGAGTCAATGAAACCATCACGGTAGGGGAGCCAATGTAACTGTCTGTAATCTATGCTTGTAACCTCTATTTGTAACCATCAATTGTATGCTTTAAATAGCCACATCGTACTCATGGTGCCCTCCCCCCATGCACAAACAAAAAAATCTTGTTATCTTTCATTTATCTTTCAAATCTTGTATCGTAGTCATAGCTATAGTTTTAAGATATCTCATCGTCAATTAATTTCCGATGTATATCTTAATTGTAATTTTCAGATACATCGCCGTTGATTATTTTGCTTTGCCATCGATTAAATTCTGACAAACCATTGTGTACTTTAATGTTGATTAAATTCCGTTGAAATATATCTATCGGTTTTCTTGTGTATATATTTTCTGTTTGGAGTTACCACCAAATTTGTCTCCTCTCATAAAAAATCGGGAACAACTTTCGATGAAAAGAATTTTGTCCTTGAGGCAAATTCTGGCGAAACACAAACCTACTGTAGAATGCACTCAAAACTTTGACTTGTTGGGTTGTCGAGTGGCAATAGTTTTATATATGGACCAATTTGATGGAAATATGCACTATCAGCTCCCATACTAAATTGATGTAGAATGAATCTTACTTTGATATCAAGTAAATTGGAGCAGATCCAGTTCTTCTACCAAATAATGCAGAAAGAAAAGCATGGTAAGAAAAGTTTAACCGTTTAAGATCATAAAAAGAATCGGATAGAAAGAAGGATGAGGAAACTAGAGAGATACATGAAAAAAAAAACGTCAAAGCAGGCGGGGAAGAATAAATGTCAAACTTGGCAAACCCAACCGATATTTATAGTCAACCTAAACAAGAGTTCAAAGAATAAGACATCAAGATAAATACCCCAATTTTCAAAATAAATAGTTTATAAAAGGAAATAAATTGGTAAGGTCATGAGGACAAGGCATGTCCTGCAACACTCACATCCAACTTCACTTTTTCAAAATAAATGAGATGGCGTACATATTATATACGTTTTCTGCCAAAGTCCATGAAGTCGGGATAAGGATTCACAGAGAAAGATCAGGACATCCACCATGGTCAATTAATTCCCGCATAGCACAAAAGTCCACACCAGAAATATACGTCCTAAATAGGATTGAGAAACTCCTGAATTCGCTTGATTGGGAACAACTGATCCATCGAACAAAACTCCATTGAAGACCCTATTTAGAAATGCTCGCATGATAGATAGAACAACTACTGATCCATCTGATAGGGAGATGTAGCGTGAAAGCGAAGCTTTCTTTTCTGCAGGAATCGCTGAAGGGATCTCTTCATGGAAAGGCCGGTGCCAGGGGGCTATAGAGCTCAGCCGATGGTGATGTTCTGCTTGGTGAATTTGGCCATGAGGTCACGGTCGGTGTAGCTTTCATTCTTTCCTGCATTTCTCTGCTTGCAAGCACTAGAATTGCTCTCGCCTGTGACATACAAGCAGAAGCACAGCAAACAAGAAATTATGTACATAGTATAATTTCTATGAAAAATATTCATGAGTAAGGTTTTGGAGGGAAATCACCACCATGTATATAGTTTAATGGTCACAGCGAGGGGCATGTCGACATAAGAGAGGGTGTTAAAGTAAGAAACATCACCGAATTTCCGACATCAAGCAAGGTTAATTTTTGTATTGTTTGAGTCAACTAACAACATGGTAAAAAAAAAACAACAACAACAACGTGGTACTTCTATTCATAACAAAGGGAAAAAGGCAGGACATTCTCGTTGGGAGAGGACTTTGTCCGCGCATAACCTCTTGTCTTGCACCAGGCCATCACAAAAATGTCCCAACTCCTTAAGCATCAAACAGCTCTACGATTAAACCATGTAAATCGACGCATGACTGAAAAACTTCAAATGACGTTGGAATGCGATGCACACTAGTTTTGGCCTAAAACCAGCAGACCTTGGTACCTGTAGTTCAGTAACGTCGCAAACGCAAACGTGGCCATCGTAGAATATGGTCAGCTGTTGCTGCTCTTCCTGCCTCCCACTCGACACTTCCATCCTACCACAACAAAATCAAAACAAGATCAAGTTTTGCTCTCGTGGCGTTTATTTTTCCTTTGAAAAGCTGGAGCTTTTACAGTAACGTGAGGAATATTTCTTATGCCATGAGAGAGAGAGAGAGAGAGCTTTCTGATCTGGATGACGGTCTCGGTGATGGAAATCCATTGAAGAGAGAGAAGCTGAAGCAGACTGCAGACTAAGCTGCCAGTTACAGTTCCTTCTCATCCTATATGATCAGGTCTATGGAAGGAGACACATCAAATGCTGCAACTGCACTTGAGAGAGAGAGAGAGAGAGAGTTTGAGGCGGCTTTTGCTAGTTAGTGCGCCTTGTATGGCGTAGAAAAAAAGTGGGAGTTGACGTGATTCCGGAAAAAAAGCATCTAAACACGCAGGATTCAGACACAAGTTTCTTACTTAAGCACGTGGGAAAACGATCCGGTGGGGAGTGACGTGATTCCCGAAAAAATAAGCATTTAAAACGCGGAATTCAGACACAAGTTTCCAAATTAAGCACGTGGGAAAGCGATTCTTTCCTTGAGCCTGCTGCTAAAAGGGACTCAGCCTCTCGTCGACAACGCGACTTTATCCCCGATAAGCGCCTCTAATCAGATTCTGATTGCCACCCCTTTAAATCAAAAGGAATTGACAAATTTGGCGATAATCTCGATTGGCGAAGAAAGGGCTTTTTTCTACTAAACTTTTGTTATATCAAGGGGAGATTATCTAACATGAGATATCCTGTCGGCACATTAAGGTTGACACTTTCGCGTGGATAATTTATGGAAATTTACCTTCTTGGGGAAGTTGGGTTGAGCTAGAGAATCATTTAAAAAGAATACTTTCTCAGAACTTAGAGACACCCTAATAATGAAGTGAGACTACTTGCATTTTTCAATATAATCCATGATTCTCTCGATATTATTTTTTGGGTTGCGGAGATTTGCATCTTTACACTACTAGCTCGTACTTTATTTTTTATTTTTCACTCAATGATAAGAAATATTCAAGAACGAATCCATTCAAAAAACAGGAAAATACTTGGGCATACCTACAGAGTGGGGTCAATCCAAAAAAGAGATGTTTGCATGGATCCTGGCCAGAGTAAACTCAAAGTTAGCAAGATGGAAAGAAAAATTACTAACAAAGGCAGGAAAGGAAGTGTTAATAAAAAGTGTTGTGCAATCCCTACCTACATATGCAATGTCCATATTCAAGCTGCCCGTGTCTATCGCAGAGCCATAGAACAACGTATTGCGTCATTTTGGTGGCAAAATGGTGATGCTAAAAGAGGGTTGCATTGGAAAAGCTGGGAAGTCTTGAAAACTCGAAAGGATATAGGTGGACTTGGGTTTAAGGATTTGCTTACCTTTAATCGAGCCATGTTAGGTAAGCAGATTTGGAGATTCGCTACCTCCCCTTCAGCCCTATGGAGTAGAGTATTGAAAGGGATCTACTTTCCCAATGGTGACGTCTGGACAACTTCAAAGGGATACCGGCCATCATGGGGCTGGCACAGTTTAATGCTTGGCCGAGACACAATAAAGAACAACATTAAATGGTCAGTAGGGGATGGAAATTCTATTCGCATAAGAGAAGACAGATGGCTATCACAGGGAGTAATAGGTGGGCAAACAAACCAAAAAGAGCCTATTTTAGTATCAGAACTGATAAATGCAGAATCCAGAGAATGGAATCAACAACTCATCCACCAACTCTATGAAGCAACTACTGTAAACGAGATTTTAGCAATCCCACTAAGCCAGCAGTCAAAGCCAGATACGCTTATATGGACAGGTAACAAAACGGGGCAATACTCTGTTAAGAGTGGATACAACAGAGCAATGATAACCACAAGCAATTCAGAACAGAATCGACCCTCCTACTCATTTCAACCACCACGTACCTTATGGACTCAAATATGGAGTCTTGATGTGCCACCAAAGGTCCGTTCCTTCCTCTAGAGCCTCTGTCAAAATGCCCTTTCTACGAGGGAGAACCTGTACAAAAGGAAGATCATTAACGACCCACTATGTCCGTTCTGCCGCTCGAACATCGAAACCACAGAGCACTTGCTGCTCTTATGCAAATGGACAAAGAAAATATGGGAGGACCCGGTATTTGCAACGATTAGACCAAACAGCAGTATAAAACGAACAGATCAGTGGATCTGCAACGCTTTCAAAAGAGATAAGTCCTCACCGGCTCGAGAGCTCACTGGCTTGGTTATGTGGAACATCTGGAAGGCGAGAAACAATTGGATCTTCCGAGCAAAAAAACCCACACCAGCAGATCTGATGAGTACATCAAAGGAACAACAGATCTCGTTCAGTAAAGGAAAATCCAACATAAACGAAAGACCACTCAAAAGACACAAACCTGATCAGTGGCAGCCTCCGGAAGGGCAGGATCTGAAGCTAAACGTCGACGCGGCATGGTGTTCAGGCGAATTTCTTGGTTCTGTGGCTGGCGTCGTGCGTGATCCGGCAGGCAAAGCTCTCGAAGGTTTCGCAACCACGGCTAGGGTTTCTTCGTCGAGCGAAGCGGAAGCCGAGGCGATTTTACACGGCATACTTTATACCCAGGAACTTCAGTTGAACCACGTGCGGGACTTTGGAAGCCGAACTGGGAAGTGGGTGATCGAAAGCGACAGTTCCACGGTTGTAGAAATGGTGATGGGCCGGGTCGAACCTTCATGGAATCTCAAAGAAGTCGTGTAGCGCTGCTGCAGAATGGGCTAAACAACAATATTCCGTGACCCATTGCCCACGCCAAGCAAATGCCGCAACAGATTGGATCGGAAGAATAGGCTTAAAACTCTCCCACGTAATTGGTTGATTTCCCCCCCTCTTCCCCTATGGAATATTTTATGCGCAGATCTCTCTCCATCTGTGTTGTGTAAGACTCCTCCTTAATCAAGTAATACTCAGTTCTATTTTGCCCAAAAAAAAAAAAAAAAAAACAGGTAGGGTGCTACATATAACCTTAAGGTAAAATCACTTTAATAACAATATTTATCAATCATCATCTCTTATATAGACTTGTATAGTTGATTATTAGTCCTCCGGCAATGTAGAAGCTAATGCGAAATGTTACACTTCGAAAAAAGCAAGATACTAATCAAATCAAAAGGACGTAGCACATTTTTTCCCTTCACATTACAAACTCTAAAATAATTTGGGTGCTACATATAACCCCCAAAAAAAAAAAAAAAAAAAAAAATGTAAACACGCTGCTCTGACTGTCAAAACGAATTTATAGATCGAGATATGAAATTTGGATTTGTACAGTCAAATCTTCCTCTTCTTTTGTCTTTAGTCATGGGTCTTCCAAAACCCAAATAAATAAATAAAACCGGAGATGCGAGGGATGTGCAAGGGTTTTTCATTCATGATCAAACCTGCTTTTATGTGAAGAGTACTTCTATCAAAAACAACTTATATGTTAACTAGGTTGTGTATAAAGTCATTTGGTGTGTGAAAATAGACCCACCCAAATTCAATACGTAAATTGTGTTCCCGCAAATTTGTCTTTTAATGGGACAAAGACCCAATGTTGGAACAAAGAATTTTCCCAAATGGCCTTAAATTTCCTAGTAATGTCAAACACTAGGGGCTTGTGCGATCACCAAGAAAAAGCATCAAATAGGATAATGATGCATCCAAGGATACGATTGGATAAATTCAGATAAAATCCCAAAAAACCTATTATATGCGAGAAAATGGAGAAAAAAAGACGGCATAACACCATCTACTTTAGTGACTATTAAAATATGTCTCAAATTTAAGTTCGTAAACAAAACCTAGTCAAAGATGAATTATTATACATGGACATTTGAATATGTTTCATGAAAATTCATATTATTGGTTCAGTGTTAAGATTTCGAAAGTTGGATTATTTATGTGAATGTCCGAAGTATTGGACAAAGGAAGATAAGGCAACTTTATATTAGGATTCGGAGTCAGCCAAAGAATAAGAAAAATAAAATTTGAAAAGGAAAGTTGGGTTGACCGAGTCACGTGGGTTTCCTATTCCATGTTGAAGTTGGCTACCGTACATATCCATGGATATATATATTATCTTATATATTATATAATATATTATATATTCTCTTCTTTGGTAAGATGGTCGCTGTGCTGGTGCAGAACCCTCGTGAAAGTTGCGGCGGTTTGTGCGCGCGCTCAACATTGGTCAACGTGCAATCCAAGGCAGGCTTCGCTCGACATCCCACAAAAATTAGTGTTCAAGCCAAAATCTTATAATAACACATTAGTTAATTACTATATAAAATTAAAAAATTATTTGATAAAAAATTACGGAACAAATATTATATGAGTCATTGGGTGTAATTGGAGGCTGTGAAACATTAATAATGTTTTAAATGAATTCAATACAGTTATAATTTCTATTGTATCATTTAATCTATAATAAAAAAATTTCTTCTTTTTCCATAAACATAAGTCACTGGTCAAATCACGTAAATTCGGCCGCTTGTTTTGGTAACAATGATGACACCTCTCTCTCTCTCTCTCTCTCTATTTGCGGAAGATGCAAATTAATTGGTTTTTTTTTTCTTACAAACTTGTATAGAAGATGCAATTGTATTTTAAAACTTTCATATATTATAACCAAGTTATAAAATTTATCATGATTGTAATGAAATCCCTAAGTTAACTCTATTCTATTTGACCAATGAAAAGAAAAACTAATGTGGCTCATTGGAAGATGAGTATTTCAAAGTCCCTACTTTGCTCTCCAGGAATTCTTTTGATTTGGTGGCGATTCTGATGCTTTTGAGATGACTCTTTTGAAGTAGTCTTGACTGCCTCAATTCCAATTCTAAATAGAGATGCTTGCTCGGATTGTTTTGCTGCTTGTTTTAATAGTCGTAAACTCCATGTCCGTAGGTTGTCATAATGTTGAATGTATATCAGAATGCGTAGTTATGATAGCGAAGTAGTTTTAGAAGTTATGCACATATTTCTAGACTACCGTAGTGACTGTTTCAAATCTTGGATTTGAATGGCTATTAATATGCTAGCTATCTTGAAATTGCCTAAAATTGAATGAAAAAAATCTTTAATAAAAATCAAGAAAATGTGACTCCACATAAATTTTTAAGAAGTTGTCTTCACAAATTCGATTTCAACTTCTAAGTCAAACTCATGTCTCATCCAATGTCCCTTTCCATGTCACATGTCATGCATAACCTAATTTCAAAATAGACATCCACACACAATGGGGGTTAACCCATATGCAAGATGATGCAACCTTTTTGCCCGATTGTGTATTGACTAAAATTGGATTTTCAAACTTTCTTGAGGAAAATGCATGATAAATGTGAACTAGGGCTTAATCGAGAAGTTGTGGTACCAAAAAGGACGTTGAGGATGCTAAATTTTCCCTCAACTTAACCAAACCCCAAACCTCAGCTTCTAGTTAGCACATTTAGACCGCTCACCTTGCACACGCCACTTAGATAGTTTATTTTCCCTATAACTATTTAGATATTTTAGGTGTTAAATTGACCTAGGCTAAATAGATTGATTGGTGGCGATCCCTCTCTTCTCTTCACTTCATATATACGATGTGGTGGCCAACTTGAACCTAGGATTGGGGAATGTCCTAGGAGGTTGGGGTGCAGCGATCCGGCCACGCCCGGATCGCAAGACTTTGATGCGCTACAATTGAAAGAAAAAGCCACATGACCGTGAAGTCAGTGTGGAAGGGTTCAAGACCTGTCATCTTATCGAGGCATGTGAAGTGGGATGGGAAGTCTTGAAATTGTCCAAATAGACTGATGTAGTGCTCTAGGATTTATGGGAATGCTTTTTCTTTTTATATACTATGATGGGTTATCTTTTATGCATTTGATCCAAACAATATCCAAAGTGGTCTTCTGGTTTGCTGTAGCTGTCCTCCTGGCTGCCAATGCTGTCGAGCAATGTCAAACGGCTTCATGATGATCTTGGAATTGCTCTTGCTCGGTAATGGCTTTCTGATATGCAAGCAAAACGGTCTTCTGGTACATCTTCGAATTCCTCTTGTTTCTACTGCTTTTGATTATATGTTTATTCAACTACTTGTTAGGTAATGTAATTTATCACAGCCAAAGAGATGCAAAAAAACTTGTAGCATAATTCATCAATGAAAATGAAGACAGAGCACATATTTTTGCTTGTGTTTGGTGCAGTTGGGAGAGCATTTTTTAAGTCCTTTGACTTCCGAAAGCTCTTGTGCCAAAATTTAGGTAGCCCTTGAGTCAAAGTCGAGCTTTGCAAATGCGGAAAGCCCAGTGCACTTCTAAAACATCTTTAGCTTTAAGCTTTCCAAAAATATTACCTCTTGATTTAATTAATTCTTTTTATTCCAATTTTGCTATCACTAATATTTTCGTATTCCTATCTTATCATTGCTAATATCTAAATTCCAACTTTACCCTGACATCACTCCCCCTCTCTCCTCCGCCTTCCGCCCTCCGCCATCTTCGGCTGGACTCCACGCATAACCACCGCCCCGCTGACCAGTCCCCTCAGCCTCTGTCTTCCACCTCCTACCTCCCCCAAGCCTGCTCTACCCAAGATCCGCGACGGCCCTGGACCTCGAAAAAGCTACCTAAGGTCGTCGCTGACTCAGTTGACCTCGATTTGGCGTTGAGCGAGCCGAGATCTTGGGCTCAGACAACCCTAGATCTAAGATTAGCTCTCTCTAGTCGAGCTCGGTCGAGTTTGAGACTCGAGCCTTGTGCTCAATATCAAGCTCTTGAGACTTGAGGCTCATCGACGGCGGCGGCGGCGGCGGCGGCGGCGATGCGAAGCCGAGCAGAGGAGAAGGAAGATGACAGGACACAGAGATGGAGAGGTCGATTCACTGTTGGGATGAGACGACGAAGAGCCAGGGAAAGAGACCGGCGACGTAGTGCTGGGCCGACAGAGGGGGCGACGGAGGCTATCATTGGCGGGGGCTGTCCTTGGCGCAATGATAGAAACTGAGGGACTTTGATCACCGACACTTCCGTTTTGTTTTGCTTTTGGCTTTCTCTCTTGGTGAGTTCTCACGACCTTTCTCGTCATTTTTCGCTCGGTAGATAGAAAAAGTAGCCGGAACGTCGGCAGAGGAATCGGAGTGGGCAGAGGAAGAGCAAGAAGAGGAAATCCAAAGGGAAGCTACTTGTTGACAAAGGGAGGGTAATGTCTTGCTTTCTTTCTTTTCTCTTTCTTTTAATGGTTTGTTTTTTCTTACATATATTGTTTGATTTTAGCGTCCTTTTGATCGTTCTGAATGAATGTAGCAAATCTTTTTTTCAATTAAATATTATTGCTTTAAGCATATACACTTTTGAATTTTGAGTCAAAAGGATTTTGTCTAGATGAAAAATCATTTCCTCAAAACTCTTTCGAGTGCACCACCCTATTGCACTTTGAACCAACTAGCAAGGGTGTCAAATCAAAAGCAACCAACTAGCAAAGTACATGACAAAAGACTAACTATTACATGACACTGTTTATTTTCATTTCCAAGAATAATTGATTCTATTTTCTTGTTCTCGTAAACAAAATAAAGAATAGAAATCCATTTGATATTTTTTTATTCTTGGGAACAGAAGTCTATTTTCTTGCTCCCAAAAATAAATTTGGAACATAATCAAAAAAAAAAAAAAAAAAAAAACTTCTTATTCGCGTGAATAATTTCTAGAATCTAATTTTTTTTCTTCTCTTCTCTCTTGTTCTCTTTTCTTATTCTCTCTCATTTTCTTCTTCTTCCTTTTGGTCGGTTACCGACCTCAGCCATGGCCGACGATTAGCCAAATGTGGGCCGGCGACCTCATCGGAGCGTCACCGGCTTTCGACAATACTGAGCCATAGCGAGGCTCGTCGGCTCGAGCCTCGCGCAACCACAACTCAGCTCAGCTCCCTAGTTGATGCAAGGCTAGGCCTCGCCAGGCTAGGGCAAGGTTGACCTCACGTCGGCTGGGTGAAGTCCAGGCTTGTTGGTGGCCTAGTGAGGCTCGGCCTCGCCCAAATCTAATAAGGTTGAGGCTTGCCATGGCCAGGTGAGCCTCCAAACCTTGTCCGACGTGGATGGCAACCGCCAACAAAGAAGGAGGAAGGAGAAGAGAAAAAGAAAATATAATAAAAGTATTAAAAAATTAAAAGAAACAAAAAAATTTAAGAATCATACCAAACGCATTTTTATCACAGGAATAAAAATTTTGTGAAGTTACTAAACACGTTCTTTTACTCAGAAATTGCTTCCGAGAATATAATCAGAAAATAACTATTTCTAATAAAAAATTATTTCCATGAATAGATTTGTTATCAAATGCGCCTTAAACAACATACATGCCTCACCCACCGAATATGGGTGAGCGGGTCCAAGGTGGGTAGGGTCTAGACCTGGACTCTGTTCCCTACCCTGTTATAATCGGTTCTCCTTTTTTGGACCCTGTTCCCAGCCCACCCTGTTTTTCCGGTCCGGGAACAGGGTTGACCCTGTTTATATTGGAACCTATTTTGCATAAAAATTAACCTTAGAAAAGCAAGTTTAGATGAGTTATCTTTGAAACAAAAAGGCCAGACCAAGTACATCCTTCGACCAAACTCATTGGGAACATGTATAAAATTTGGACTCCCCTTGAAGAAAACAACCAAGTATATAATTCGACCATCTCGCATCCCCATATCCCACAAGATACATCGAGTTTCTCATATTCCAGTAATATACAAGCTAGCAATTTAGCCAATTAACTAGTTGTAACAAAGACATTCTGCCAATATCATAACTTGGCTTCAGGTACAAAAAAAGGAACAGAACATAAATGTAAGTACAGATAATATTAATGGCAAAGCACGAGTGAAGAGAAAATTGAATCCACAAATCAATACCAGTTTTATGTTTTATATTCTAGAGCAATCGGACGGAACAAAAGATAAGCTGATCGACAGTTACTCTCAATAGCGAAACCCAACGGCAACGGGCCGTTGAAATGTGCGGCATTGACCATCGATCACAAGCCCCGATCCCTCGAAATCTTTGATCGAAGCGATGGAGTCGAGAAATAGAAACTTGAGCTGCGGCGTTTTCGCCAAACCAAAAAAAAAAGAAAGAGAAAAGAAAGAAAGAAAGAAGCAGGGGTGGTCGGGTGAGCTCACCAAGATACGAGCGGCGAGGGAGTGAGAAGGGCCACGGGAGGAGAGGGAGTTGAGGGCGACCTCGGCGGCGGAGTGCTCGGCCTAACGGAGCGGCGGAGTGCTCGACCTGGCGGAGCTGGGCTGTCGGCGGTAGGGGCATCGCTCGGGAGTAGGCTCGGAGCAGATCGTTGGGGGCGTCGAGCAACTGTCGGCGTCAAGCGAGCGAGAGAAGGACCCAAAGAACGGGGAGGTGGTGGTGCGGGGGGCTCGGACGGACGGGCGAGGACGGAATCGGGGCAAGAATGGCGGCTTTTGGCGCCTGGTCGCAGCGGCAGTGGCGCCCAAAGGTGGTGAGCGAACCAGCAGACGTTGGCAATGGGGCTCGAGCGGAGCGGCGAGGCAACGCAGCTTCACGAAGGGGGGGCGGCGGTAGATCGGCAGCAGGGGAGCTCGGGAAATAGCGCGGTGAGATCTGCGGGTCAGGGGCGTCGGCGAGGCAACAACAGTAGGTGGAATGGCGAGATTGAACGGAGCGGCGTCGGCGCTCGGGTGCGAGCTTGGCGGGGGTCGGCGGCTTCACGATTTCGGGAAGCGAGGGCAGTCCAGACAGCCTTCGCGAACGAGATCGTCGACTCTTCGTCGGGCCGAAGGAGGTCCCGCCATAGGGCGAAGGGGACGGAGAGCCCGAACGCGCTGGACGGCGAGAAGACGACGTGCGGGACGCCGTGGTCGCGGGCGAAGCGGTGGGTCCACCCGAGGAAGAAGTCGGAGACGACCGCGCAGGGCGGGGAGAGGTGGGACTCGAACCACCGGGAGAGGAGCGGGAGGTGGAGGTCGCGGAGGGCGTGGACTTTGGCGACGAAGCGCACCCGCGGCGGGTGTGGCGCGGCGGGGGGCTCTGGGGAAGGCAAGACGAGAGGCTGGAGCGAGGAGGAGGAGGCGAGGAAGGGGTCGAGCAGGTGGAGGTTGTCGAGGGTGACGACGACGGTGACGGTGACGGCGGGGGCGGCGAGGCAAGGGAGGAGGAGGAGCTTGGCGGTGGTGGTGCAAGCGTGAGGGGAACGACGGCGTCGGCTTCGCAATTTCGGGAGAGGAGCTCAGGGAAGTCTAGTTCTCTGCGTCTGCGCCTCTGCGGGTAAAGATAGAAATAAAATTAGGGTTTTGCTGGCGTAAAAACCGGTTCCCGGGTGGGTAATCCCTCGGAACCAGTTCCCGAACCTGTTTAAATAGGGTCTGAGTTTTGGGAACCGGTTCTCGGCCCAATTTTAACCAGAACCGGTTCCCGACCCTGTTTTCCTGGTGGGCCGGACCGAGAACCGGGTAAACCTGGTCCGGTTGCACACCCCTACCATCGAACAATGAGAAAATATTGAATGCTTGGATAATGATAAAGGCCTATTTGGCAACTTGCCAAATAGTGCTTGTTTTTCTTCTTTTGTTCATAGGAGTAAATTTAGAACAGAAATGCGTTTAGTAAAATTTTTGTTCCCGAGATCAAATTTCTATTTTTTTTTTCCTGGAAGTAGATTTGGAACAGAATCGAGAAGTAGAAAAAAGTTAATTCTTTGTTCCCGGAAACAATTCTAGAATCAAGTCTACCTATTTCTTCTTTTTCCTCCTCTTTCTTCTTGTTCTTCTTCCCTCTCTCTTGTTCTTCAAGTGTTGCCACCACCACCATTGTTGTTTGCCGCCGCCGCCGCAGACCACCGCCGTCCGCCGTCGACCACCCCCGCCAGTTGCCGGCGAGCTCGCCAGGCCTGTCTAGCGAGCTTGCCCAACCGCCGGCGAGGCCGAGCCTTGCTCGGGCCCAACCGCCTCGCGGCGAGCGGCTCTACCGACGAGGCACGGCCCTCAGGGTCGGCGACACTCCGGTGAGGTCGCCGACCCTCGTCCGGCCGGTCGCCGGTCATCCAAGGCTAGCGACCAGCCACCTTGAAGAAGAAGAAGAAGAAGAAGGGGAGAAAGAAAGGAAAAAAAGAAAAGAAGGAAAAAAAGGAAAAATAAAATAAAATTATTTAAAAAATAAAAAAAATGATTTGAAGTAGGAATTGAAATTTTGCTATATATAGAATATATATTTAATTTTGTATTTTAATTTACTATTTATATTTATAGTTTATACTATATTTTATTATTTACTATTTAATAAAAAATTGATTAGTTAATATTTTTATTACTTAGTATAAATATAATTAATCAGTAAAATTTCTATGATTTGATAGCATTTTAGAATGAAATAGAATTCTAAATCCATTTTTTTTAAATTGAAAATATAATATGATTTCTTCACTTATAAGAATACAATTATATTGGTGAGTGATTTATGAGAATTCAATATAAATTGCACTCATCTAAAAATGTAATTGAAAAAGAATTGGAATAGAAATTTTATGTATTTACCAAACGCATTTTTGTTCTTTTTCTATTTCAAAATCAAAAAATTTGTGTAATTACCAAACACGTTCTTTTGTTCAGAAATTATTCCTCAGAATATAATAAAAAATAATCATTTCTGATCTTAAATTGTTCTCGAGTACAGAATGGTTACCAAAGGCTTAGTAGGCCCAACATAAGTCCACTAGTTTATTGCCACTTGTACACTGAGCCCTACTCTTTTACTTTACTTCCTTTTTCTTTTCTTCTCCCGTGCAGAGCTTCAATTTCTCAATTTTGCCTGCCATGGCGAAGACAACTGAATCCTTAGAAAGCTTGCCCAACAACCCTATCTGATATCCAATGAATGAAAAGGGCCTCATCCCGGAAGTCGGAACCATGGGAAGAACCAAACCCGGAATGAAGTGCCTTTTTCTCCCCACCTTCATCCACGTTTCTTTCCTAAATCGATATCTCTCACTTGCTCTAAACTACCTTTCTTCTTCCTGTGAAGCGTCCTTTTTTCAATTTGTCATAACAATTTCGTAGTTAAGTGAAACAATTTTTCTTGTCTAGAGGTTTGCCTTTCTTGTGAAAATCGATCAAACCCCATCACGCGACGCATTTGTTTGACAATCCTGATTTATTGTCCAAGCAAATGGAATTGGAGCCTTTACGATTTTGGTGTCATTTTCGCATGGTGTTCATTGTGTGATGTTGGATCAAATTATTCTGATCGTGATATGATCAGACATCGTTAATTTCCAATCGGATGAACGCCATGGAATGGTCTGCTCGGAATTGCTTCTTCTTTTAGTTCGACCTCAAACCGCAACCGCAAATTAAAAGAGGTTCTTCTTCAGTTAGTGTGAAGTTGCTGCTTTGGGACGTCAATTTCCTTGCTTGTGCTCTTCTTGACTGGTTCTCTCGCCATGAATCCTTGTCTTGCCACTCCAATTTCGGATCGCGGTCTGCAATTAGGGTTTCATGGTTTCCGAGCATTGCGTCTAGAATTTGATTATACGTTCTTCAGTTCATTTGGTTTTCTTTTAATATGGAAGAAAGGTTTTGGGGTGTCATTTGCCAGGTAGACAATAGGACAATGACATTTTGAGGTTTCACCACATCTACAATTTGTTGTGTTTACATCTCGCATTTTTGCCTCACCGACTTAATCGAAGTTTATTAAATCAAACTTTTCTCTCTCCATGTGAGAGCTCTCTCTATGGATAGTAGTAATAAAAAAATTGTCTAAAAAGTTCTAAACTTATTACAATTTTTCTAATATAGTTATAAACTTTTTCACATTTTTATACTGCCAGTTTTGACCTGAATTTACTTATGTGGACACTGACCGTCGTATATAACATAACTAGCGTTAACATGAATAATTTTTAATAATATTTTAATATTTACTCTGATTTTTTTTTCTTTTTTCTTTTTTTCTTTCTCCTTCTAGTAGGCAAGGGGAGCCCTCGCCAGGGCTCGCCATCACCTAGTTGAGCCTTGCCTATGGCGAGTGATGGTGACCACTACTCGACCTTGGCCGATGGCTGGCCATCACTTGTGGTTGGTCACCGTCGCACAAACAAAAGGAAAAAGAAAGAAAGAAAATAAGGCAAAAAAGAAGAAAATTAGAATAATATGATTAAAAATTGTTCATGTGAGTGCCGATCATGCCATGAAGACGATCATCATCCATATCGGTGATTTTTTGCTGGATAAACTTAACTGGCATAAGATGAAAATGTTTAGGACTTAATTAGAAAAGTTGAAAAATTTAGGATTAAATTGGTAAAAAGATAATAGGTTTATGATTTTTTACAAACCCTAAACTTTCTTTCCCTTTCCCTTTAGCCATGAATACCACGAACCTAACTATTAGCGATATTGGCGAGATTTGCTCTCCTATTCAAGGAAAGGACATATTGTGGGCAAATCTCTCAATTGATAGTTTTCCTATTTTTGAAATTTCCCTTTTTGTTGCGGTGAACCCTATGTACAAATTGTAGAAGAATGTTATGACAAAAAATAAGAGAGTCGAGAGTTTTGTCCAAGGAAGTAGGCACATTGCTGAACCTTGTAATCCTTGTGTTCTTTTCTAATTGCCTTACTAAAATTCAACATGGTATCAGAGTAGACTGTTCATGTTGTACAACAATCTGCATTCTTCGGTTAGTGCTTGTTCTTCTCTTTGTTGTTGTCATATCATTGTTATTACTAGCAAAGCATCATGGATGGGTCAAAGAAGTCAGGAGATGCATCCAACACAACAAAGGTGTATGAAGACAAACAATCAGCGGTTGACTTCATTGTTGCTAAACGAAAGAAATTACCTTTCTTGGTCACGAGCTATAACTGTTGCTCTCGGGGGTAGATCGAAGTTTGGTCACATCAATGGGAAGATTAAAGCCCCTCCCGTGATGGATCCCAAATTTGATGAATGGCAAGCGAATGACCACAGTGTGATATCTTGGATATTCAATTCCATGGGGTTCCAATTGAAAGTTCTTCGTACAGACAATGGAACTGAATATACCAATCGGGCTTTTCAAGTGTTCCTGCGTAGCTTGGGAGTCATTCATCAGACCTCCTACGTTGGAACTTTGCAACAAAATGGAGTTGCTGAAAGAAAAAATAGGCATCTGCTTGAGGTTATCCGAACATTGTTATTCTCAGGAAATTTACCCAAGACATATTGGGCTGACGTAGTCCTTACTAGCTGCTACTTAATCAATCGTTTGCCTAATAAAATGTTAGGGTATAAAGTTCTAATTGAAAGTCTATATGGCCGAAAGTTTGGTATCTCTCACCTAAGAATTTTTGGATGTGTGTATTATGTGCATTCTCAATCTGGTGACAAGCTGGATCCACGGGCTCGAAAGTGTGTATTTGTGGGATACTCCAATGTCAAGAAGGGATACAAATGCTATGAACCAAGTACTAGACGTGTTTATATTTCTCATGACGTTGTCTTCAATGAGGCTCACATGTTTTTTGCTAGGAATCAAATTCAGGGGGAGCAAAATGACTATTCTGAATTTTTGCTTCCTATCCTACCTATCGAGGATTCAATGTTGGATCAAGAGGAAATTCCAACAACGGCTATTCAAGGGAGTCAGCTTGTCCTTAATGTCGATGACGTTCCTGATATAGCTGCCATTACAACAGATGGGGCTGATTTGGAAGTAGAGGTTGAAAATGCAACAGAGGTAGATCCAGTAGATACGGTACCTAATATCTCGGCCTCAACCCGTTGGTCATCACACATTCCAAGGCCTTTAACACAGCTCCGTGATTTTGTAACATATCATACGGCTCAGCATCCTATTCAAGATTTTATTGGGTATGATAGAATTTCCCATAATTATTTAAGTTTCTTATCTACTATTGAAAATCAATAGGAACCCAATACCTTCTTGGAAGCATGTAAAAGTAGTGTGTGGGTGAATGCCATGAAAGATGAACTTCAAGCATTGGACCGTAATCAAACTTGGGAATTTGCTAAATTGCCAAACGGGAAAAAGACAGTTGGATGTCGGTGGATTTACAAGATCAAATACAATAGTGATGGTTCGGTTGAGAGGTACAAAGCTCGGCTCGTTGCAAAAGGGTATACTCAAACATATGGGATAGACTACAAGGACACATTTGCTCCTGTAGTGAAAATGAACACTGTTCGAGTCATTCTATCTGTGGCAGTTAACTGTAGCTGGCCATTGTTTCAGATGGATGTGAAGAATGTTTTCCTCCAATGAGACTTAGAAGAAGAGGTTTATATGGATCTTCCTCTAGGACATCCCTTAGAGAATAATAAGGAAATGGTTTGCAAATTAAACTTAGCAGGTATTGCAGAACTTAAACAGTTGTTGAGCAAGGAGTTTGACATTAAAGATCTTGGAAAATTGAGGTATTTTTTGGGGATAGAGGTAGCAAGTTCTAACAAAGGTATGTTCTTGACTCAAAGGAAATATATCCTAGATCTATTGAAGGAGACTGGTAAGTCGGGTGTTAAACCTACTAGCACTCCTATGGATTACAACAATAAGACTATGTCTAAGGAAACACCATTACAGGATATTGGGCAATTTCAGCGTTTGGTAGGAAGATTGATTTACCTAACAATTACTAGACGTGACATTGCTTATTCTGTTAGCTATGTGAGCCAATTTATGCAAAAACATACACAAGGACATATAGAGTTGCTAAACCAGCTCCTTCGATATCTAAAGGCTTCTTTAGGAAGATGAATATTGTTGAAGAATAATGGTAATACAGAGATTGTGGGATTTACTGATGTTGATTGGGCTAGGAACCCCATGGATAGAAAATTTACCATGGGTTTTTGTACCTTTGTTGGTGGAAATATTGTTACTTGGAAAAGTAAGAAGCAAACAGTTGTGGCTAGATCTAGTGCGGAAGCTGAGTATCGAGCCATGGCTACTGTCACTAGTGAGATCATATGGCTTCGTCTATTGCTTCAAGAATTGGGTTGTGATGCCATGTCTAAACCTATGAAGCTATTTTGTGATAATCAGGCGGCAACACACATTGCGTCAAATTCGGTCTTTCATGAAAGGACCAAACACATAGAGGTCGATTGTCACTTTGTAAGAGAAAAGGTTCAAGATAAGACAATAGAGACACCATATATTCGTAGTGGGAATCAACTTGCCGATGTCTTCACCAATGCTTTACCCAAGGGAGTATTTCAAGATATGGTGAACAAGTTGACCTCTGACGATGTCTTCGCTCCAACTTGAGGGGGAATATTGGCGATATTGGCGAGATTTGCTCTCCTACTCAAGGAAATGACATATTGTGGGCAAATCTCTGCATTGATAGTTTTCCTATTTTTGAAATTTCCCTTTTTGTTGCGGTGAACCCTATGTACAAATTGCAGAAGAATGTTATGACAAAAAAATAAGAGAGTCGAGAGTTTTGTCCGAGGACGTAGGCACATTGTTGAACCTCATAATCCTTGTGTTCTTTTCTGATTGCCTTACTAAAATTCAACACTAACAATACACTCTTCGCACATTGTCGATTTCCCACAAAATGTCTGTTCCATCCAAAACCACCAATCCCCCATAAACCCTAAATCATCATTTCCTTCCTCCGTGATCTAGTACTCCCTCGTATACAATCTTTTCACGTATAGAAATTCGTAGTTGCCACCTCCTTCTAACACAATTTGGCTTTTCAAATGGTGGAGTTCCCTTCAACCTTCATCCCAAATGTCCTTGTGATTTATACCCTTTTCTCGCTGAATTTTCTTCCTATGTGTTTTTGCGGAGACCTCATTGCTGGTGGGTGACCTCCGTCAATTTGGAATCGAAAAAATCTAGGGAATGTGCCCCACTTCTAAAGCAGCCCCTAGAAGCCTCTCGTGTAAGTGGACTCTGTTTTGCCAAAGCTTGTTACTCTCTTCGAGGGCTTTGAAGTAGGTACAGTGTCACTTTGGCCGTTATTTTCCCTCACGTCATATTGCTATACTCTGCAAGAAACTAGGTGCTTTGTGGTCAAAAGATGATGAGGTAGCTGTCGATGACGCTGTATCAACTGAAAAAAATAAGTGAATGCTCATTCTCTTTGGAAATTATACTCTAAACCTAATGTTAACTTCCAAGCATTTGAAAACACTATAAGGAAAGTTAGAACGGTGACTCCGTATTGTTTGACTGAACTGAACCTGGTATCTACGCATTCACCTTCAAGTTTGAAATTGAGAAGAAGAGTGTTATTGATGCTGGTCCTTGGTCTTTCTCGAGCAATATCTTGGTTCTTAAACAGTGGGAACTCAATAACTCTGCACAGTATCATGAATTTACCCATTGCGCCTTTTGGATGGGCTCTCATGGATTGAGCTACAAAAGATACTCACCGAGTGGCTTCTAAAATCGGTAATTTACAAGAGCTGAAATTGGAAGCATAGGGCAACAGTCCGTTCAAGGTGGATAGAGCTAAAATATATAGAGGATCTTTGATGCACTGATGCAAATACATATTGATGCTTGTGATGCATTGAAGTACTAGATGTTCTTAAGAGCTACAAATGTGTTATGACACTTTATTCTCGCAAGAAATACTGAGGTTTAGTCAAATTTTGGTGGTAAGTTCAATGCATATATACTTTGACTTCTACTAGTATCTATAATCTATTGGGAAGAGCTTACCCTTGATTGCAAATTTCTTTAAATTTTCTTATAAAAATAGTCATGTGCCCAATTGATAATATCCAAGTTATGACCGTATAAACTTGCTTGCTTATACTTAGTTTTAAGCTTTAAGAGTTGCAAGCAATACCTTACAAAGTCACTTCAAATAAGTTATTTTATTATCTATATAAAAGATTTTGTCGCCATAATAGAAAGGCCGGATTTTTAAGAATGTTGGAGAAAACTCCTTAACTGTTTTGAAGTTGACAAAATCTTTCCAAAATCTAGTCTGAAGACTTCCAGACTTTAATGTCAAAGTCTGAAGATCGCCAAACTTTAGGATTCAAAGTCTGCCCACACTGTCAATTTCCAGACTGAAGAATGAAGACTTATCCAAATGCGAGATTATCTTTATTTCTTCAAGGATTCGATTCGTATGGCGTATGAATGACCTTCTGGTTGGATACTATCTTTATTGGAATCATTTTCGATATTCAAATCTTTTGGAAGGTGTGTAAACTTGGAAGGTTCTACTTATGTAAACCAAGATCCTGATTATATGAGCGAACATGATTGACGAACTTTCATCACAAATCTTCAGACGACTTGAGATCCCCTTGATTGATTATGTCCAACAGGTAGATTGGAACAATTTTTTGGAAAGTGCCAACGGTCGTGAAGGCATGAATGATAATTTAAGGTGGGCTCTCCAGTTGTTCGATAGAGTGCGTGAAAGAAAAATTTCAAAGTCTAAAACTTCCTCGTTCCTTGTTATTTCATTCACTAAGCTCAAAATTGTATACAAAAGAGAGAAACTCATAGTGAGATTTTGTGAGAGACTAGTAGAGACTCTTCATTGAGAAGTCGAGATCACCAAGTTGATTCTTAGTGGAATCCAGCCAGTGGGCTGTCAGCGTGGGAGAGTGGACGTAGGCTTGATTTAAGCCAAACCACTATAAATCTTGTGTTCTTATTTTCTTTCATAAACTCATTTATTTTGATTCGTAGCTCTAATTAACTGTTTAAGTCTAAACTCTTTTATTTTATTTGAAGTTTTATCTAATCGCTAAAGTTTGAATTCGACTGTGATTTTTTAAAGGAAAATTATTTCCATTAAACTTTGCGAAGGTTTTTGTTCACACCTATATACCCCCTCTAAGTGTTCATACTAGCCATTTCAAAGAAAACCTCCTTATATTTTTGGAAGTTGACAAAATTTATCCATGATTTATATCAATCTTAATAAGTGCAACAATTGTTTTGCTTTAGGTAATATCCATATTGAAAGGACCTTATGATCAGTGAAAGGATTCTAAATGACTATAAGAACCTACATGAACAAGTCCAACAGAATGGAGAGTTCATATTAACTTGGAAGTATAAGGTTTTGTAAGTCTGCAGGATCTACATAAAGTTTGTTAAAATAACTAGAAAGCCAATATAAACTAAAGCGTGAATATCAAGCATAACGTGAATAGCAGATCATACTATGTGAATATTAGCATACTGCTTAAATGTAAGTAGCATTACGAATATTAGCAATGTATAGCGTTAGTATTGGCAAAATACCGAGTAGGATGGATATTGGCAGAAGTATTGCAATAATTGAATATAAGCATAACCCTAATATTACATGCAACAACAATCTTGTCACGATCTGCAAGCTTTTGATATGGTATGGATTCATATCTTAAAATATATTGATTGAATACTAGTCTCTAAAGATTTTATATGCAAGATATCCAATCACGCAAGATATTTTAATTGATTGACAATCATCCCAAAGGCAAGAGACTTTTCATTCCACTTTTGAAAATAAAGATTTGATTGTTTGGGCAACCAAATTTATTAGAATTCTAATTTATTGACCTTAATTGCTATCCTAATTTCTCAACAATTGTTCAATAGTTAGATTGGAAGATGATCCTCTTGAAGATTGTCCAACAGGAAGTGGCTACTAAGGAATATAAATAAATACCGAGGTGCCCAAGAGAAAGTGATTGATCAAGAGTTCACAATTCCTTTTTTCAAGAGAACTTTATGTACTTTACAATTGTCTTCTGTGAGTTGAATGTAGTGAGATAGTGAGCCCTATCTACTTGAGTATTAGCAACACTTACTTCAAGAAGAATGCTTGAGTAGCACTAACTAGTGTAACTTCTTGACTATTGACTAATGGAATTCAATCAATAGGCTATTAGTGTGAAAGAGTAGACGTAGGTTTATGTGAAGCCAAATCACTGTAATCTCTGTGTGCATTCTTGTTCTTCATCTTTTTGCCTATGCTCCTTATTTGATAGAAGCATGACACTACATTGTTTGATATAAACCACTTTGTGCCTATATCTAAATTCTATCTCACTAGATTCAGCTTATATTAAACTTGACAATTTGAATTCAAAGACATTTGTCAAGTTTATTGAAATCACATATTCACCTGCTTCTAGGTAATACTGTTAGACAACATCAACACCTACTCCTCATGTGTCATTGGACGAGAGATGTATTGGTCTAAGCTAGAATCTAACCTTCAAAATGCACTTTAGGGAGTGAGAGAATTGCTGAGTGGGTGCTTAATTGTGAAAAGGCAAATTCAAACTCACTGAAACTTGAACTTGTTTTCAGAGTGCTCTTGAATATCTAAAAAAGTAGAAATAGCTGTGTTTTGTCAACATGTAGATCCTAGACAAATAGTGAAGTAAGCCATGGCCATAAACAAGAACTACTTGAGGTGGAATTTTGGCAGAGAGAATAGAGCAAAAAGAAGTAGATCTTATTGATTGATTGGAACTCATTGCCTAGAGAAACATCGATGATAAACATTATTAGATTGGTGATTGTAAATTCCTTGAAATATGCAATAACAGGTGTATGCAGAGATTACGCTAGAAATTTGGTCGATAGCTTTGCAAAACCAGTAAAGGTTTCATCGATTCTTAATGCGGAGACTTAGGAGTTTGAGGAAGCGTTGAAGTACTATAAATACTGTGCATATCATAAGCTTATTAATGAATCACATAGCTTATCAATGATAAGCTATTTCAAAGGAGAAGCTCATCCCCCATGAAACTTGCAGGCCCTTTTCTCGGACTATGGGAATAGAATGGCCCAATTCCACGATATCACAGTGGCCCATTGCTTTTGAGAGTTGAATTAATTAATCGATTGAATAATTAAAGCCTGCAGTAATTGACTCCAAAACCCCCAAATTAGGGACCTCCTTGCACCAACTAATCCTTAATGAAAGAAAGGTATTTCCAACAAAAATTCCTTTTTTGAAGTTTTTTAAGCCATGGATCCTCAATTGGCCAAATGGCAACATGAAATCCTCAATTAACCATTTACCAACACCTTTAATTTGCACTTAAACAAAAAACATTGATACCACACTTGATAAAATTCAACTAACTAAGATCCGTATATAAAATCGAGAAAACCCAGGTTTGAATTAAAATTACATATCTCATTCAGTCAATCATTGTTTGAATTAGAATTACATATCGAGTTTTACTATTAAATTTGCTGACACAAATGACATATGGTGACGTGATAAGTTCATGTGAAAATTAATAGAGTAATTATCATGAAAAACCTTAAATTTATCACATGGATACTGTATTGAATTGGGATTTTTTATGATATAAATATGGCCTTGCCAAGTCACCATGTGTTATCCATGTCAATAAATTTAATGTTAAAATTTGACAAAAGTTAACAAATGGTAAATTTGTTACATGTATACTAATTTTGAGTTTTTCTTGATTAAGAAATTAATTTGAGTTGAATTTGTCACACGTGTACTAATTTAGTGTCTTTGTAATAAAAAATTAATTTGGAGTAAATTAGTTAAAGGAGTTTTTCATGGTAATAACTCGAAAATCAAATAGAAATTGGTAATGTAAATGGACATGCAATTCACCAATCAATTTGTTTTTATCAATTTCGTTTGAAACTTTCTAAAAACTTTAGGCAAATCTACCAAAGTTGAATTTAGGGAAAAGTACATCGAAATTCTAAATTTTATGTAAAAATTTATATAAGTTTTAAAAGAAAAATCAGATGCTTTAGTGTCATGATTTTATTTAAAAAAGTGCAATATAAATTGATGAGAAGCATTCATCTACCCCTGGTCCTAAAAATTACTCTCTCTCTCTCTCTCTCTCTCTCTCGCTCGTCCATCTCAATAGTTCTCCAATCTTCACTCCCCTCATTTTCCCTATTTCCTATTTCTATTGCGAGTGTTCATCTCTGCAATGCTCTCCTGACATCCGTTGATGTCTCACCCCACCAAACGCTTTGCCACCAGCGCTTCCACCACCGGCCCCTCCTCCTCCTCTTCCTCCTCCGGCGACGGCGCCGCTCCTTCTCCCTTCGCTGCTCCACCCATGAAGAAAGCCAAGTCCCAGGCCGTTGCCGGTTCTCTCGACTCCACTACCGCCCACAAGAATGGCCTCCACCCACATCCTGCCAAGCAGCAGTCGCAGCAGCCAGGATTCGATCCCGAGAGCGATGTCGTCTTTGATCCTGCGACCATGTCTCTTGAAGACGGCATGAAGTCGGACGACATGGTGGCAGGGCACAGCGTCGCCGCCAATTTGTCGCGAAAGAAGGCTACGCCTCCGCAGCCTGCCAAGAAGCTCGTTATCAAGCTTTTAAAAGGTATGTTCATTCCTCGATCTTGGGTGGATTTGGTTAGGGCTTTCTGTTTATGTGATGATTTGGTGAGTTCTAATTACTGAGCTTGGATGGATTTGCTTAATTTTGTTTGGAAGATTTCTGATTCGCTGCCGTTTCAATAAAATTGTTGACTGTTGACCGTCAAGAGTTTTTGGTTGAGGATTGATGGGGCTTTTAGATTTTGTTATCTCTTTAGTAGGGGTTTAGGTTAATTGAGTGATGGGAGATGGGTGAGAATCACAGAGCTGGTGATACAGTGATTTCTGTATTAGATTGAGCAATGAGATTCTGTATTGCAGACAATTTTTTCTGTTTGGCTACCGATTATGTGCCTTGGGTAACAATATAAAAGCTATAGAATCTAATAATGACTATGTGTGAAAGTTATTTTTCCATTTTGTTTCATCGTGGCATCTTTCTACCCTTTAAAGGGGTCAATTGAAAGTATTCTGAAGGGCCTTTTTTTTCTTTCTTTGGAGCATCCACAGGTGCATGCCTACATGTATGCATGTGTGTGGTTTTGTAGGTATTCAAGCATTTTACTTTTGTGCCTTTGTTTTGACAGAGATTAAAGGATTTATTAGTATAATATATTGCAGTACATTAGAAATGTATGAGGAAAAAAGGAATAACAAGCAAACAGAAGGAAAATATCACTAGATTATATGAAATCTGAAGAAGATGACCACGTCGAATAAAAGAGAAGAAAACAGAAGCAACTGGAAATTGTGAACCCTCAAACAGTCTTCTGGTGTTCTTGCCAAGTAGGTCACATGAGACAAAGCGATGCAATGCTCCTCGACTTTAGAAAATAAGTCTCAGACATAGGATTGCGACAGCTAAATTACTAAATGGCATGTTTGGCATTGCTCATACCACTTTAAACGAGCTGAAGATATGATTTGAGAGCTTGAGGGCGAAGTCACAATTAAGAAAGAGTTGATCAACAGATTCACCTAAATGCTTACACGTACAACACCAGTCGGTGAGTGTTCAGAATATTATACATCTTCCTACTCAGTGAAATCTATCATAGATGTGGTAATTTTATCCCTGCACATCTATTAACTTTGGAAGATAAGGTTAGTGTGATTGGTATCGCTCCCCAGTGTGGTGATTCTTTGATATATGGCTTCACCTGAAATACTGATTTAGCAATTTGTGTTTTCCAGACATGCCAGTGAATCTTCTTTCAATCGACTGCAACTGAGCCAACAAGGATAAGAAACAGAGGGAATGATAGATACATACATGCATGCATGCAAACATACATATTGTGGCTGATTTTTCTATTGTCCTTATGTGTCCTCAGTTGCCTTTATTCTTCTTTCTCAAGTTGTGCTGAGAGATGGAGTTGCCTTATATTTCTCATTATGATATTCCTTTTTCTTGGTGAAGCCAAGCCGACACTTCCCACAAATTTTGAAGAGGATACATGGGCAAAGCTCAAAGCAGCTATAAATGCAATATTCTTAAAGCAACCTGTTTCCTGTAGTTTGGAGGATTATTATCAGGTAGATTTCTCTCTCTTCTATCACCTGGATTCAATCCTTTTGATGCCTACATCGTTTATCAAATTTGTTGTCTGTAGGCTGTCAACGACCTCTGCCTACACAAATTGGGGGGAAATCTTTATCAACGAATTGAGAAAGAGTGTGAAACACATATTTCAGCGGTGCTGCAGACTCTCGTCGGCCAGAGCCCAGATTTGGCAGTTTTCTTATCACTTGTTGAGAGATGCTGGCAGGATTTCTGTGACCAGATGCTGATGATTCGCAGCATAGCCTTATATTTGGATAGAACCTACGTGAAGCAAAACCCAAATGTTCGGTCGTTATGGGACATGGGGTTGCAACTTTTCCGAAAGCATCTTCATTTGTCAGTGGAAGTTGAGCATAAAACTGTCACCGGTCTCTTAAGAATGATTGAAAGGGAAAGGTACAATCTTTGTTTTATACATGATCTGTAGCATTTGCTTAAATTGCAAGGATGATTGAAGAAATAACTTGAGACTTGACACTTGAGTCGACCCTGTCTTCTTTTTGGGGAAAAAAATGTTAGACACAACATGGAGGGAAATACAAATGGTTGACTCAAGTCTCAATGAATTATGAAGCTCCAAGAAGATGCTTGCGTTTCAGAAAAAAGTTTGTTTCAGCCAAGCTTCGTTATAGAAAAAAAGGAAACTTGATGTGATCTCCACATGATTATGATGCTCTGGCTTACTGCAAGAAATGGAAAGAGTTATATTATGTTTGAGACACAACATCTATGCAAGTTATCTAGTAGGAATTCTTTAGTTTGGTTTCTGTCACCAGAAAGATGTAGTTAAATGAACCCTTTCTATACAGATCTCCCCCCCCAAAAAAAAAAAAAAAAAAGGCGGGGGTGTCTCTTGGATGAGTTCTTCTTTCATATTTTCACTGATAATAAATAAAATAAGTATCTAGAAATTTTGAGTCAAAGTCTTTTCCTTATCTAGTTGTGCTAAGCTTTCTTCTGTTGAATTCTTTAGTGGAATGGGCAAAGTTCTTTTGGAAATTTTAACCACCTAAGAAAGTTGTTGACCAGACTTTACCAATCAATCAACCAAGTTCTCCTCATACAATGGATATATGACTCTAATGGAAGATTTTCTTGGTAATGTTCCGTGGTTGCACTAAAATTAGAATAATCCTTGTAAATGTGGATTGAATTCAACAGTATGGTGGTTCAGCTTGTATAAGATAAACAACGTCAAAGATAATACTGCTTATACTCACAAATGATAACATTCTCTATGAAGATTGTGTAATAATCCTGATTTTCTAATTGTCCTGAGCTTAGCAAGAAGAGATTAAACTTCTCGGTTGTAGCTTATGAATTTATCGTGCTGGGGAGATGAGTACCTTATGCATATATTGTGCTGGGTATTGCATCAGATGTGTGAGTTGTGCCAGGCCCTACAGAACATTTCCTGTTGTGAAATATTCTTGTTGCATATGGTTTATCTTTGGCAGTTTGCTTAATCCTTTTCAGTTTTGTCTTCTTGAGGTAGCTGATTGTGTCTAATGTCTAAATAAGACTATTGCTGTGGTTTAACTATTTCCCTTGGATAATGATCTCCCTTGAATAATGATCTTTGATTTTTAGGTTGGGTGAAGCAGTTGATCGGACACTTCTTAATCATCTTCTGAAGATGTTTACAGCTCTAGGAATTTATGCAGAAAGTTTTGAGAAGCCATTCCTTGAGTGCACATCCGAATTTTATGCGGCTGAAGGCATGAAGTACATGCAGCAGTCAGATGTTCCAGACTACATGAAACATGTGGAGGTAAGTGAATTTTCTTCCATAGAAATACTTGATTGTTACTTTTGAAGAAAGTGATTTTCTTTAATTAGCTTGTAGTTAGCTGTTAAATAACTTTCTGGTGAAAGTTTTTGTGAATTAAGAGGTGAAAGAAATGGTTTTCTGTTTTTCATCAAAGCTGTTTAGATTTGTGCGTGGGGATGAAGTTTTAATTTTTAGTGTGAGGGGTGTAGTTAAAGCATGTCATTTTGGAAAATGTGTTTTTATTTGTCAGAATTACTTAATATAAAGAAGTTTTGCAGGTTAGGTTGCATGAAGAACATGAGAGGTGCTTGCTCTACCTTGATGCTAGTACAAGGAAGCCTCTAATTGCTACTGCAGAAAGGCAACTTCTAGAACGACATATACCTGCTATTCTTGATAAGGTATAAAAACAGCAATTCTTTTTCAGTGTCTTCTTCCACCACCCCTGCATCTTTCTTGTGCACATAAGTATGCACAAGTTTCTTTCTTTCAAAATTACTGTATGTGTATCATGAACAAGTTTCTTTCTTTCACTGTATCCATGTCCATAGAACTATCCCTACTAAGATCTCTATTTACTTGTATGTGTGCACCAGAGTGATTCTTTCTTTGTATTTGCTTTGTAAATGTTTTTCTCTGATTTCTAGGGATTCATGATGCTGATGGATGGAAATCGTATTGAGGACCTTCAGAGAATGTACCAATTGTTTGCAAGGGTAAACGCCTTGGAGTCATTAAGACAAGCACTTAGCTTGTACATACGGCAAACTGGTCAGGGTATTGTCATGGATGAAGAAAAAGATAAGGACATGGTGCCGTCTCTTTTGGAGTTTAAGGCTTCTCTAGATGCAATATGGGAGGACAGTTTTTCGAAGAACGAAATGTTTTGCAACACTGTCAAGGATTCATTTGAGCATCTAATCAATCTTCGTCAGGTTTGTGTCTTTCTTGCTTGCTTTTTGTTCTTTGTGTTGTACTTTGAAATTATGACTAGTAGATCCTCTGTTTCTATGAAGAATGGATACTCCAATACCTCTCTTGGTGACTAAATTTTGAGGAATTGACTTGATAGAATTTGTGGGCATGTTTCCTTTTCTGTGATATGGAATTTGGTCAGAGCGTGCAAACATTAAGAGGAAAATTTGTGACACTAAATTGCAAAATATGGGCAGGTGAGAAATTGATTGACCATCAAGGGATGATTTTTTACTCCTATTTTTGAGAGAAAAATGAATGGAGAATGATATTTGGAGATAGTCATATTTCATAAGGGGGGGGGGAATTGGAGTTTAGTCCTCCATGTATTGGGGGTTGTGGGGCTCATTGAATCTCGAACTTAAGGTGTTCATCCCTGTAGCGCCACTTTAGGCAATCGTCACCACTTATATTTGTTTGTTAAGACATGTGAAGTGCATCTTTCTTTTGGGTTTTCAGATGAAATGACTATCTGGCTCTTAATTGAACGAAATTACATTAAGAAAATTGAACGCGAACAAAAAAAAACAAAGAAAAAAATTAAAATTTTGTGACAACCACTGTGGAAATAGCTTGAGGTTAGTGGCAATAACCTTTGTAATGCTGAACACGTGGTCCGTACCAATTCAGCTCACTTAGAGAGTACAAATGACCACTGCCGCGATGTAGGGAAAATTGCATTGCAAATTCTAAATCTTTACAGCTCCAGACCATTGCCATAATGTAGGGAAAATTGCAATGCGAATTCTAAATCTTTATGTAATGTACTCGGGTCTAGGACATTTGAACTGGTGAAATCAAGTCTTAAGCCTTTATGGAAAAATCAATCAGATCCTAAATTTATGCTAAGAATACAATCTAAAGCTGCCATGTGGGCAAATTATAAGTGTCACATAGGCAATATTAGGTTTTGTTTACCTAGGGGACTTGACTGCACTTTTTAAAATGTATTAAGATTTGATTGCATTCTGCATTTATGGTAGAAGACTTTCAGTACACTTTTCCATGCACGTGTATCATGCTCAATGTCCATCAATGATTATTGACTTGGAAAAAGACATTTCATTTTATCAAAATGGTCTTTATCTATGTAAAGCATTTTGACCTTTGATGTTGAGCAAAATGTGCAGAGTGGACATGAGAGAATGCTTCATTGAATTAGTGGACATTAGGAAAAAAGAAGGAAGAAGTAGTTGTAATGGAATTTCTGTAGCTTGAAATAAGGATAAGCGGGAGATATTCTTTCGAGGTGATTTGGATATGAGAAAGATGAACTTTATGCAACTCTGTGATGGATATGATGGTTGAAAGGGAACATGGAAATTCTAAAGCCTAAACAACTGGGATTCCTGATTTTCCAGACTTTTTGACTCTGTCCTCTAATTGATTATATATGAATGTGTGGCATATCCTTTGTGCCACTTCAGTCAATTTTTTTTTTGGTAAAGACACTTCAGTCAATTTTATTGATTAAGTAAAGTTAAAAAAATAAATAAATCAAAACCTTTAGTTTTTGATTGTCATGGGGATTATGGGAAGGACAGCATGAGCAATTGGAAATTGGAAAGGAGTGTTTCAAGCACCGTTGTACTGTCCCTCTCTCTCTATGTATATGCGAGATATTACTGTACAGTGGCTTGAAGGTTAGAATTTTGGTGCTATTAAATCAAGGAGGAAGTGCATTAAGATACTTTGGATGGGTGAAAAGATCTAGATGTCGCATAAAACCATGTGGTTTTATTGGGTAGGCCTATGCCAATAATGCTTAGGAAGGTTGAAGAATGGACTAACGCATGAAATGGGATGGCTTGCTCATGGAATTCCTATGTATACTTATGCTTAAAGAAGTCAGATGATTCTAGTGTCAGGAGGACTAAACATGTTTCATTCACAAAAGTTGCTCGGAAAGGGTGCCAGCATGCAAAAACAGCATTACAGAATGGAGTTTGGTGCTGACAAAATAAAATGATGGAACTGAGGGGATGGGATTGGGTTCTTACCATCCCTGCATATTATGAGTATGCGTGTTAGGTGCGAGAATGATGGGCCAGATATGGCATATATTATTCTCTATGGATCGGTCTCTTGTGGAATTGTAGAATTAATGCTCTTTGGACTATTTAATAGAAAAGTAGCTTGTATATAGTTTATGTATCGCCTAAGAAAAAAAAAATTTGTTTACATATATTGCAACTTGATTGATTACTTGTTCATTGGTGTTGTGATAATTTTGCAGCTAATGACTGATTTGCTTCTCATGACAGAACCGACCAGCTGAGTTAATTGCAAAGTTTCTTGATGAAAAGTTGCGTGCTGGTAATAAAGGAACCTCAGAAGAGGAATTGGAGAGTATACTTGATAAAGTTCTGGTTTTGTTTAGGTTCATCCAGGTTAGCTTGCTATATCTAATACGTTCTTCTGCAAAAAAAAAAAAATATGTCCTGTGATTCAAATAAAATGTGGAAACTTTGCTGGAGAATGTGAACTATTTTCACTCACCTTCCCTTTTTTAAGGAAGTCATATGGAATTGGTTTTTCATTATAGGGAAAAGATGTGTTTGAAGCATTCTACAAGAAGGATCTTGCAAAGAGACTGTTATTGGGGAAGAGTGCTTCCATTGACGCAGAAAAATCCATGATCACAAAGGTCAAGGACATGTTTGTCATTAAGCACAATATGACTTGATTTTTCTTTTTTCTGTCTATTTTAACTTAGACTAGCAATATTTTGACAAACTGTGTACTGTTAATTCAGCTGAAGACCGAGTGTGGTAGTCAGTTCACAAACAAACTTGAAGGAATGTTCAAGGTGCGTCTTTGTTGCAGACTTTGTTTTGAACCATTTGAATCTGCTTTTTCTTATTGTAGATATATTTTTTTCACTGTTGCCAAAAAATCATATTAGATGATCTGATACCTCTTTTATGCTAAGAAAATCCATGCGAAAAAATTGTGGTCAGGAGAAAAGGTCAAGCCTATCTATCCATTCCTTTTCAATTGAGTTCAGTGTTTCAATATGATTTACCTTCTTCCATGCTACTAGAATAAAGAATTCTTTCCTCTTTTTTGGAAGTGATGGCTTCCTGCTTCAATTCTTGTAATGCCTATGCTTGTAGTACTGAAAGGAAAAATAAAATATGGTAGAGGGTGTACTTGGGTAGTTTTTAAGTCTCTAAGGGCGCGTTTGGTAACGATTCTGTTCCCGAGAACAAATTCGATCGAAATGATTATTTTTGATTCTGTTAGGAACCGATTTTGAGTAAAAGAACGCGTTTGATAAATGTACAAAATTTCGATTCCGGAATAGAATTGCGTTTGATCACCGTGTTCATTGATTCTATTCCAAATCAATTTATTTTAATTTTTAAATAATTTTTGTAATTTTTTTCCTTTTTTCCTTTTTTCCTTTTTTTTTTTTTTTTTTTTTTTTTTTTTTTTTTTTTTTTTTTTTTTTTTATTTTTTTTTTTTTTTTTTTTTTTTTTTTTTTCCGCAACCGGCGGCGCGGCGGTGGCGGGCGGCGGCGGACAGCGGTCGCGGATGGCGATTGATGAAGAAGAAGAAAAGAGAAGAAGAAAATTTTTATTCTCAATTTTGTTCCCGGAACAAGAATCAACTTTTTTTTTATTCTTGATTCTCGTCCCAAACCGATTCTAGGAACAAATTTGTTTCTAGGAACAAAAATTTTACCAAACGCGATTCTCATCCCAAACCGATTCTCAGGAACAAAAAATCAGAATCCCAAGACTGTTGGGATAGTTACCAAACAGGCCCTAAATATGCTTTGAAGATGTCATTTTCCATTTGGTGTAAGTTTCTTGAAATTTCTACCTTTTCCAATTTTTAATGTGTCTCAATAAGACTTCTCCTATTTTTGCCTTTCTTAACTATGTCTTAAGGGCACTTGTTTCAGCTTCAAGCAACGTGTAGTTGGCAGATGACTGATTTAGCCTTCATTTTCTATTTTTTGGCTGAGTATTTAGCCTTCATCTTACTTGCTAAGAATTTGTTGCCAATCTTACTCCTTATCTGAAGAGTATGACTTTTTAATAATTTCATCCGGTTCCCATGAGAAATTGATCACTGAAGGAGCTTTTGCCAAATGTTTCTTTTTAAGAATTGCTCCACGGAGGTTCTATACTACTGCTGATATTATTGTGCAATTGTTTTGAGAAGACTCTTACCTTTTGTATTTTAGATAGGGTGGTCAAGGTGATCATCATTGGTCTAGAATTGAAATGTTACCACATGTTTCAAAAGCAGTTAGGCAGAATCTTAGGGTGCGTATAGTAACGTTTCTATTCCCGGGAACAGTTTTTTTTCAGAAACACTTCTTCTTTTTGTTTCTGTTCTCGGGAACAGTTTCTGAGTATTTGAAAGCGTTTGGTAATTACACAAAATTTCTGTTTTGGGAAAGAAATGCGTTTGGTACGACCCGATATATTTTTATGATTTAGACTTTCTTTTAATTTATTAATAATTTTATTACATTCTTCTTTTTTTCTTTTCTTTTTTTCTTTTTCTTCTCCTTCCGCCGACGGGCGACCGGCCAAAGAAGGGTTGGCAAGGTCAGCCTTGGGGAGGCTCGCCGGCCACCAGCCACCAGCGAGGTCACCCCAAGCCTCGCCGTGACTGGGTGAGGCCGAGCCTCGCCCTCGTGGTGGCCGGGCCTCGCCGGTGGCCAGCGAGCTTGGGCGACCTTGCCGGGGGCCGATGAGGCTCTGGCGACCAGCTAGGGGAAGAAGGGAGGAAGAGAAAAGGAAGAAAAGAAAAGGGAAAAAAGAACTTGATTCTTGATTTTTGTTTCTTGAATTGTTCTTGGGAACAATAAGCAACGTCTTTTTTGTTTCTTGTTTCTATTCCAGAATTTGTTCCTAGGAACAAAAGATTTACCAAATGCATTTCTATTCTATTACTACTTTCGGAAACAAAAGAATAGAAATACCCGGTTCTTAGAGCCTTACCAAATGGGCCCTTACTATCCTTAAGCTACCTGCGAAAGTTGACTTGACGTGAAAAACCCCAAATCGATATACTTGTGACAAATTTAACAAAAGCTTTCTTATTGTAGCTAAAACTTGAAGTCAATGTCCTTAGGGTTACTAAACAATTGTGCTTACCTGGTTGTGCAAGTGAACTTTGAGGTATATCCTTGGGCGTTCCGTTGCCATGTGATGACATCTTTGGTCAAGATGTGAAATGTTGCTCAATGTTACAAGAACATTTAGGGTAGAATTTTACTATTATAGGCCACCAATTGAAGATGACTTAGAAAGTTGGAATGGCAGCTTTTTTATTGTAGTTGGAACTTGAAGTCAATGTGATACTAAACAAGTGTGCTTACCTGGTTGTGCAAGTAGACATTGAGGTATATCCTTGTTTTTGCATTGCCATGTGGTGATAACATAGGTGCTTATTTTCGACAAAGAGACATTTTGCTTGTCAGTGACTTTTGCCTGGGTTTACCCTTTGGAATGCCTCAGGTTGGAATGTGCTTATACTTTAAATGGACTAGTTGGCATGACATCTAATATACTTGTAGGAGATGTTTACTTGTAAATTGGTCATTGATCCTTTCATCTAATCCTCGTATGCTGTAGCACAGCCTATATTCATTTTCATAACAGGCCTTGCTTTGTTTATGCATGTGGGACTAACTTTTCGAACAAATTCTTGACATGCAGTCAGTATATAAGATGAAGAGGAAAGCCACTTCTATGGGCCATTGAAAGAAGTCTTCTAATTTTGAGTGATAAGTCATAAAGCTTGCAAATTATACTTTGTTTGACTCTTAAACTCATCTAAAATAATTCTCATCCATCTTGCGACAGTTCACTAAACTTTTTCTACAGAATGGGTGGTCTACAGTTAATTCATAATTGTAGCGAACTTCATCCTATTTTATTTTCTCTTGGTTATGCATACAAAAATTTTGCTTTCTTCATATAGCTTCTGAATCCATATTTGTGATCAATTTATTTTACTCCATATTGCAGCATCAAATGTCACTAATGTCCAAGTTTTCTTTTTTTTGCCCCCTAGGACATTGAATTATCAAAAGAGATAAATGAATCATTCAAGCAATCGTCACAAGCGAGGACAAAACTACCATCAGGAATTGAGATGAGCGTCCATGTGCTGACTACAGGGCAAGTTTGTTCTTATGTGAATTTCTTCCCGCTTTTCCTTCACCAACCCTGGAAAACAGTAAAATAGTAGACCCAGTGACATTTTAGTCTAAGATTTTGTCTTTCTTACTTTAATGCAGGTACTGGCCCACTTATCCACCAATGGATGTAAGGCTTCCTCATGAATTGAATGTTTATCAGGTTTGCTCTGGCAAGATGGCTCAATGTCTCTGAGTTTTGATCCTGGAAGTTTAGTAGTATTTTCTGACGTTCTTATACTTGGTAACAGGACATATTTAAGGAGTTTTACCTTAGCAAGTATAGTGGGAGACGTCTAATGTGGCAGAGTTCATTAGGTCACTGTGTACTGAAGGCAGATTTTCCGAAAGGGAGGAAAGAGCTGGCAGTTTCCCTATTTCAGGCAAGTCCATCCAATACCAGTTTCAATGGATGACAAGTCCCAAACTAGAAAGCCCAAATTTGCAGTGAACAATAACTCAAAACTGATGAGTTTGTTTAGGCAACACTCCTACAATTTTCTAAGCATCATCATTCTTAAGAGCACAACTGCATCACATAATTCCAAAGTGAATGCTTGCCAAGAGTTAGTAATTATCAATTGTCTTGAAAAGAAAGAAGTAAAAAACAGTATTTGTTTAATCTCTCCTAAACATTCAACTCCTAGGTGAAATGGGAACCTTTAAACAAGAACTGTAACTGTAATAGGAAACCTTTACAAACTACAGAGGAAATATATTAATACTTAAAATAGGAAAGGGAATACTAACAGGATTCTAATGAAACTCAAATCCTAAAAGATGAGACCATTAATTGAACTTGGAGAAGAATTCTAATCCTTTAGGACTTTTTTTTTCTTTTTTGGGTGAGTCAATGCAATGGTCCATTTTCACCGTGGTGGAAAAAAACAATATCTTGGGCAAATGTTGGCTTGCTTGATTTTGTTGACTGCATTGTTCCCCCCCAATTTGGAGAAAACTCGTCCTCAAACTTCAAAGTGCTGAACAATTAGATTTGTGAATTGTCCCTTTCCGCATGAGTTGATTTTGTTGGTTGCATCACTGACGTCCTAAAAATCATGCAAATTTTATTTTATGAACCTTTATGTGTCTCCTGTATTTTAACTGTTTTTCAATCTGCTTTCATGTCATTGTGCAGACAGTTGTCTTAATGCTATTTAACGATGCTCAGAAGCTTACTTTTCAAGATATAAGAGACTCTACAGGCATTGAGGATAAGGAACTGAGAAGAACTCTGCAATCCCTTGCCTGTGGAAAAGTGAGAGTCCTTCAGAAGGTGGGTGCCATGGATCAGTACCCTGATGTACTTTTTTGCCTGGTATTATTGAACTGCTGGTGTTTTAATATCCTAGGTTTCCTTGACAGGTGCCCAAGGGCAGGGATGTGGAGGATGATGATTCTTTCGAGTTCAATGAAGCTTTTAGTGCTCCTCTTTATCGAATAAAGGTAGAGTTCTGAGATTTAGTTCAGTCATCTTCACCCAAACAACCCGCTCCCAACCCACACCTATATTTCAAGCTAACAAGTGTAATGTTCGTTGGAATGTGATCTTGATGTTGAATTTTCTTAACGAGCTCGCAGGTTAATGCTATCCAAATGAAGGAAACAGTGGAGGAGAACACAAGTACCACTGAAAGAGTATTTCAGGACCGTCAATATCAGGTTCTCTTAACTCGTGCTTTTTCATCTCCCTTAATTTTTATATGCCGATTGTGTATCTGAGAATGGAGAACAAATGTGATCATGAGCCATTAGTGATAGTTTGTCTGATTGGTCGAATTCTAGGTTGATGCTGCCATTGTTCGGATAATGAAGACAAGGAAAGTGCTTAGCCACACGCTTTTGATAACTGAACTGTTTCAGCAGGTAAATGTATACTAAATAGCCTGTATGTCTTTTTTCTGATGCAGAAATAGCACTTCAAAGTATTTCCACTATCTTGCTCAAAAAAAAAAAAAAAGTATTTCCACTATGTGGGTCGTTATTAAACCAATTCATTATTAGAGCTAGGTTAGTTTGGTTGTTACTCTGAAGCACTCTGCATTACTCTAGCGAGATTAGCAGAGGTATTCAGTCTGTCATTTGTTGGATAAAACCTAGTGTCTTAGTTATGTTATAAAAAAATCGATTGTCTTGATAAGTGCATGTTATGGAGCACAGCTCGGCCGGCTTTTGATACTTGATGTGGGATCGGGCCCACGTGACATGCTTAACACTGGGTTCGAATCTTTTCAATGTTTTGTTTTGTTTGGGAGAGGGGAAAATGAAGATAAATAAAGAAAATTGGGGAAATTTTCAAAACTTTCCACTCGTTTCTTCTCACAAAAATTTCGATTTCTTCTAAGTTTCTACACCCCCTTTTCATTTTCACCCTTTTCCCTCATTGCTTTAACAAAAGATTTTGCTATTTCTCTTTTCATTTTATTTTCTTCCAATTGATTAATTTCATTTGAAAATATTGGTGCGTAAACTATGTCAACTCTTTTATAAAACTATTGTATCAGGTATAGATGGGTTATCTTTTTTTTTCTTTTCTTTTTTTTTTTCAAAAATTAAATGATCATTTGACATATGTGTTACTTTTTGCCCCTTCCTTCGCTGAGCAGCTCAAATTCCCTATCAAGCCAGCTGATCTGAAGAAAAGGATCGAAAGCCTGATTGACAGGGAATACCTGGAGCGGGACAAGAACAATCCTCAAATATACAATTACTTGGCTTAGTCAAATGTGCTATTTTGACTCAGAAGATGTCACTGTATATGACCAATGACATGAAAGTTAGGCTGCTCTTTTGGATTTGGAAAGCGTAATCCCCCCATCGGATTTTATTGTACAGTTTGGGCTGATCAGGATCAATTTTACCGCCTTTGGAGAGCATATTTTAATGCAATCACCATTTCTTTTACGGAGTATGCGCATAAGGTGCTGGCCATGGGGTGTGGACTTACCGTGACCCACAGCGCGAGTGGGACGGATTCTGGCTGTGCCCTTTCTTTGGTTACCACTGCGTAGTCGCTGCCTGCTTGATGTCACTCCATCACCGCACTCAAGGTCTCACTGTCTTATCCTTCAAGCATGAATATCCGGTCTTGAAATCTCTCGTCTGATGGTTCCGTGACCGACCTCCCAGCCAGCACACTTGTTCTGACCAAAGTTCACATTGTTTGCCAAATTTCTAAGTTGGATTACGGGTGTACCCATTTGGGCTTTTATCCTCCATTTATCATAAATATGCTAGTTTTGTGATTTTTCAGGGTTTTTATTTCAATTTAACAAAGTATATTTGTTACAAATGTACTAATTTAAGATTTTTGGCAGTTAAAAAATTAGTTTGGAGTAAATTGTCATAGGTGAACCACTATAGGGTTTCAAAAAATTGATTTGAGATAAAATTATCACAGATGTATAATTTTAGAAATTTTCATGGTCAAAAAATTAGTTTGGAATAAATTTATCATTTGTGTACCGGTTTGAGGTTTTTTATGATAAAAAATTAGTTTGGGATAAATTTGTAACATATGCACTAATTTAAGATTTTTCATGGTATTCATAAAAGTTTATAACCACCGCCCTAGCGGCAGCGTTGGTTCGGGCCTTCTCCTCCTCACGATGGGGAGAGGTTTGAATCTAAGCGTTGTCGTTAGAGATTTTTAAGCGTGGCGTTGGGGTAGTGAGTCCTTCGCTAGCATTACCCCAGGGTCTTACGTTGCTAACGATTTAAGTAGGGGGCCTGGCGGTGGGTTGTTATATTAGTCTTCCCTGAGGTATAGGGCCCGGTCCTCATGAGCTGTTTGGGCACGAGGGCATGTGGCGAAGTCCTTGGTCACCAAAAAAAAAAAAAAACATAAAATTTTATAAATTATGGATTACTAGCGATTCTACCTTGATAACTAAAATTTATAAGCCCAAAACAGTAAAAAAAAAAAGACCCAAAAATCTAATAGAGGAGGATAGAAAGTTGGTATGATGATGTAGTATAAAACAACACAGTTTTAAAATTATTTTCATATATTCTATATTTATATATTATCATCTGAAACATTAAAAATAACAAATATAGAAGTGGCTTAGGCCCTGTTTGTTAACATTCTTTATTTCTGTTTAAGAACAAAATTTCTGTTTTTTTGTTCCAATGAACAAAAAAAAAAAAACACAAAATGCGTTTGTTTTTGTTTTTGTTCCAAATCTATTTTTTTGTTAAAGAACACATTTGGAATAGAAACAAGAAACAAAAAAAAAAAAGTGTTTCTTATTTCCAAAACAATTTTTAAGAACAAATTTTCTCTTCTCTCTTTTTCTTCTCTTTTTTTTCTTCTTTTCTTTTTCTTTTTTCTTTGGCTGGCAACGCCGTCGAGGGCCGGTGACCTCGCCGGAGCGTCGCCGGCCCCTGGCGAGGCTCGGCCTCGCTTGGCTAGGCGCTCGGGCTCACCCGGCGACCCTAGCTCGCCCGGCCCACCGGCGAGGCTCGCCAGCCTGGCGATGGCCCGATGAGGCCGAGCCTCGCCGGTGGCTGGGCGAGCTCGGGCTCGCCGGATCTGGGTGAGGCCGCCGGCCCTCGTCGGCTGATCACCAGCCATGGCCGAGGCCGACGACCAGCCAAAAGAAGAAAAAAAAAATTAAAAGAAACAAAAAAAGAACACAAATTTACCAAACGTGTTTCTATTCATTTTTTATTCTTGGAACAAGTTTACCAAAGGCGTTTTTTTGTTCAAAAATTGTTCTCCGGAACAGAAACATTTTTTTCTATTTTTGTTCCCTGGAACAATTTTTAAACAGAAATGTTACCAAATGCGCCCTTAGTGGGTAGCTCAGCATGCTCATGTTTTTCTTTGGGCCACACCATATGTCATTTTGTCTAGATTTTTATCGAATTCTAGATAAAATTTCACCCGTAATTACTCTAACATGACAAATTGCTTTTGAAAAGCCCTCTTTTTTTTTTTTTTTTTTTGCTTTTTATCTAAAGGAGGAGTGTTTCTTTTATATAATGTGGGAATTGATCATTTGAGGATGTACACGGTGTGTTTTATTTGAATAGGATTTTGAAAGAAGACTATGGGAAATAATTTATAAAGTATATGCACTTGTGTCATAGTTAGCTATGCTATGAGATCTCCCATAAGTCTAAATGAAAGATCATGTTTTAGGCCTCAAAAGAAAGGCACGATCATTTGTTAGAAGTCCTAAAATATCTTACAGGCGGCACAAAAGATTAGACAAGCTTAAATCAGGTGATTTTTCATCAAAAGAGCCCTATTTTTCAGAATACTTATATTGTACAACAGTTGTATAACAGCAAAATTGTCCTCAAATACGGCTTCAATGAAGTCGTAAAATAATGAACTGAGCCCTAGCATTATTACTAAACACAAAAGGGAGCATGAATTAGTTTAATTCAGACAATTGGAAGCATTTGCATCATGCAACCTGATAGGCTCTTCAGGCGTAGCATGACTTTACCTTCTTGAAAATTACGGCTAGCCAATCAAGTCATACCTCCAAATCGATCAATCAGAAAACATCTTGAAGCCTATAAAAGGAACCTCAAGCGGCTCTCCCGAGGAGGACGGAGAGAAGGAAAGGCACCAAATTCAGGGGCAAAACCAGAACTTTTGTAGCAGCAACTTTGAAGAACTTTAGAAAATGTTACCCCTCGCAAGTACCTGGGAACTAATGATGTTTGGGAGTTCAAGGACACAAAGTTACACTAGAAACGGTAGTGACTAGCCCGAGGTTAACAGCAAACACGGCCGACGATTCCCAAAACCATTCAGATCAGAAATCTCCGAGAAGTCCACATCATCATATTCGAATTTTGACCTTTAAACCTACATCTAGCATGTGGATCAAGGTACTATTCTTTGTGAAATTAGAATTCCAAGAGTGCCATAACTTCTTCTTCTTCTTCTTTTTTCACTTAAATGCCATAGATTTTAAAAATAAATCACTTGAGTGCTATCGACAATTTGTCTCATCAGAAAAATCAATGTGGCATTAAATAAGAATATATAAATTGATGTGGCTCGCTAGTAAGCTAAAGTTAGTGATTGATAAGGCAAATGGCATTGTTTAGACATTTGATTAAATATTCCTAACCTTGTCTAAAGAAATTGGGGCAAAATTTAACTTCCTTCTTCAAAAACCCTAGTTGAAGCACAATTCTTCAAATTTGGACAAAGCATATAAAATTTGCAATGGGGACCAGGAGCAAGAGAAGGTCATTTTTTTTGGTTACGAAGCCCTAATTTTTCCCTCCACGCCGTCGCCTTTTCTTGTGCCTTTAGTCTTTGTTGAGTGAGAGAGATGATACTGAGTAAAGAGAGCGAGAGAGTGAAGGAGAAGACAAGGCAGGCGCAAGAGAGAGTAAGCTTCATCGTCCACAACGAGTTTTAGATAGGAAGCTTTGAGAGAGAGAGATGTTGTCATTTGACAAAGCATTTAGAGAGAAAAAGACATTCCCGTTTCTGTAGAGGAAGCATTAAGATAGAGAGAAACGGCAATTACGTTTTCTTTTTGTACTCTGTCATGTTGGATAAAGATTTTCCATGTTGGACTACAATTTTTTTTTTTTTTAAAGTCACGTTGAAATGAAAAATCAAGTGAAAAACCCATGTATTATGAATTGCTAGAAAGGGCACTCGAGTAAATGAAAAAAAATTATGGCACTTAAATAAGTGTTGTATGAAAGTTATGACATTCCTAGTATTCTAATTTTAGCCCTTATGTGAGTTCAATGAGGACATATTTTGAAGGCATTTGCTAGGATTTAGAGCAAACCCCCGTTGAAGGAAGAGTTAGTGTAATATCGGGGGACTTCCAAAACCAACATTTGGGTCATTTATCTTGATCCCATCCGAAAGGGGACATAGAAAAGGGATACTAACTAGGCCTAGAGGGACATAAACACTCTAGGAACTCTCAAGGTAATAAAGGAGAGGTTGATACAAGAACATCACAAGGAAAGGTATGAAAGAGATTTCCCAAAAGCACTGAAGCTAAACAGTTAGCATCACAGATCTGCTGCAAATGTTCTTCGGTTTTTGTTTTGTACACGTGAAGTAGCAGTTGATGTTTGACCCATTCTAGTAATCTTAGTTCGTATAATGTCTATATAATCTTTTGCATAAATTTCTTTTCAAGCCCACTTGGTGTGTCCAACTCATCTTCTCCCGATCATATCCGCCTCAATCTGCACTTAATTTCTAATAGTGAGAGTGAGCTTGTTCGAATTTTCTTCAATCAACACCAATCGATCCTAGGTAGTATAATTTCTTTAGTATCCTATGCATATATTTCACAGATTTTTTAGTTCATTTGATAGTCATAACACATTTTCTTCCCGACCATGTCCCCCTCAGGCCCTTAGTTCTGCATAAAAGTTTTTGGTAGTGATGGTGATTCTGTTCGAGTTTTTATCTATAGATAACCATTGATAATTGACCTGACATTCCTATCCTAGTTACCGTAGTGTCTCTAGCATCTTGTAGATAAATTTTAGTGTTTGAAGCCCATTTGATAAGTCGAACTCACTTTAGTATGCCTGCCTTAGTACTGCATTAAATTCTTGACAATAGCGGTTATCAAATTCAAGCCATAAGAGCCGATATCCGACTTAGTCCTTCTATTATAGTTAACTATAATGTCTTTAGTCGGTTGTTCACAAATTTTTGCAACTTTTCAAACTCTTTGATAAAGATTGCCCGGCAACCCCCTTATTTTTTAATGTACGTTTGCCTATGAGTCAATTTTATCCTCCAAAAGCAGACTTTGACACTCGGCCAAGTTGAGCATGACCTCTAAAGGTTCAAACTTGAGCAGGGCCCATCCAATGACCTAAGTCTGGGAGTGAAACGATACCTCTTTTCCTTTCCCATTTCATGTGCCTCTCTTGTCCCTTGCAAAAGTATGGTTCTCGGTCTCAATATAAGAACTGGCCCAAATCACTTGAATCGATACGATACCGATCGGTTCAAGCCAAAGTTGTTGTTGTTGTTGTTGTTGTTGTTGATAATCTATGTTTACAATCTATGTTTAATTATCTCCCAAATTTCAAAATTCTTAATATGCCATTGTTAAGTGATTGAAATTTAATTAGTTTTAACTTTTTGATATTTGATCATTACTTTTGATTTTTTTATTTTAAATTTGTAATTACATCTTTAAATTTCTAAAGTCTTTTGAGCCGGTTCAGTGAATAAAAAGTTGGCCTGCATGATAAGTCAAGCTTGATCCAAGTTATGCTAAAAAAATTACGGACCTTTTGGAATGCCGAAAATTTCTAGATTTCTATTTTCTGAATCTATTATTTTTGTCATTTTTTTTGCCAGAGTTTTCCAATTTCATTTGGAAACGAGTTTGATATCCATATCTGTCCGTTCTCAAATGAAAACATATACTCCAAACTCTCAAACTTAAAATGAAAACCCCAACATGATATTTTTGCCCCTTTTTTTCAAACTTTAATTTCCTAAATCTTTTAGCACCTATTCCGTCGAGTCCCAAAATTTATGACATCGTACCATACAATACCGTATAAGAAATCCCATAGATAACTGGCCTCTTTGTTTTTCATTTGACAATTTCACCATCTTAATAATCAAAACAAGAAAATAAAAAAGAGAAGCCCAAAATCTGAAAGCAAAATGAAAATGCACGTCTTCCATCCTCTTCCATTCCTTTCAATTTGCGGACAGATTACAAACCCAGAAAACAAAAATCACAGCAAAACGGAGAGAACATCGAATCGGAGCAGAAGAAGAACAATCGCGGATCGGACGTATCGTCGAAACCCAGAAGAGCAAGAGAGCATTGATCACGCGATCTTGGAAGGAACGGCGGGTGCGGCGTCGATGGGCTTCTTCGGCTCCGAATCTAGGGGGTCAGGGCTAGGGTTGGGAGCGATCAGAGGGGCGCGACCATTGCCGCCGCGGTCGTCGTCGGGGTCGTAATCAGGGTTAAGGGACCGGTCGATGGCTTCCCGGCCTCGTTCGAGGCAAGGCTTGCAAGCGATCTCGATGGCGATCCAACCCAGCACCACTCCCGCGATCGCTATGAGCGCGCTCGTGATCGCCGCCATTTTTGTTGCTCTCCTTCCGCACAGAGAGATGAGAGGGACGGCGAAGAAGACAAACCCCCCCAGACCCAAAGGCAGGCTCGAAACGGTGCGAGTAGCGCTTCCGATACGAATGGGGACCGAAATAGAAGACCCACCACTCGCAATGACAGAGAGAAAGAAGATGCTGGGTCCGACTCCAAGTAGCTGAAATTGCCCCCGCCTCACACCCCTTTTAACCCAGGCTCACCTTTATAGTAAATTACATCATTGCCACATTGGGCGTGAGTCGGAATTCATTCGGACCGAGAGCGTGTACAAACATGTCGATGTGAAGTGGTAAGATCTTTTTCCAAAAAAAAAAAAAAAAGGTGTTAAGAAGATGTCAAAACTAGTCCCATCTTTGATCGCTAATTTCGATCCTAATGCTACCATAGAATCGCAAAAATTTAGTCCCCCATTGGAGAATTTGTTGAAGTGTTGGTTGACATTGAGCAGGCAAAGAGCGCACTCGTGCCTTGCTCGGGGGTTGTGAGCTGGGACCCCACCACCTCGCAAGGGTGCTTACCCTTCTCGATTGCCGCTCAAGGGCCTATTACCTTTGTAGAAATGCCCGATTCATATGCGGAAGGCGAGTACAATATCAGTGGCTTCGCCGTTGGTATAGTGAAGGAGGATTCGGTTATAGATGGAAAAAAAGTTGTTGGTGATATGCTCATTGGCTTGCCGTCAAGTCTCAAGTGGGGTGCATTCGAATGGTTTCTCTCTTATCAGAAGGATTCAGTTTTATCTTGACCCAATATGTTCACGTGTGCCCTCTAATTCTATGATCTTAATTTGCTAATTTCTTTAATAGAGTTTTGGCCCGAAGTGGTCTTTCCTTGACAGACCAGCTTAGCTTGCTGGTGAAGCATTGATGGCTCCTACTGCTATTTATGTCAATCAAGTATCTTTCTCTCTTTCTTTCACTCTCTGATATATTTCCTTAAAAAATATAACTGGAGTATCAAGACTGAAGCAAAATATATGAGTCAAGTACCACCCTAATAACAGCATTGCTGTAGTCTTTTTTTTTTGGTAGAAAGGGTAATAAATATATTGAGGAAAGGCAAATGTACAGACAATCTCGGTACTAAAACTTACACTCAGGAAGAGAATCAACCTGAGTGGAAGGATGCCGGAATGTAAAAGGAAATAACCGCGACTGAAGACAAAGTCGCACAAAACAAAACAAGCACGGCAAACAGACTGATGCATGATGGGGGTGAGTGATTCCAAAACGGAATTTTTTTTTAGGGGATTTTTGTGGTTAAGTATATATGGGGGAAGAAATGAAAAGGAATAAGAAAAGATCCTTCCAAGGTATAAAGGCCACGCCACCAACCGAGGATGAGGATCGAGATCTACGAAGTTCACCACCAAGGCCTAAAGCTTCTACCAGCCAAGGATAAAGGACTTCGGGATAGGAGAAGCTCATCACCAAGGCCTAAAGATTCCACCAGCCAAGGATAAAGGGCTTCTTGGCTCACCACCATGGAGTGATCTACGCTCCAAGGATAAAGAAACCGAAATGAGTTATCCACTCTCCATAGGAGTTCACTCAAGTAGAGGAAATCTCACCATTTTCATTCATGAAATTCGTATCTCTCCTACATTGGATAGTTTTCCCCACTTTATAGGAGGATTTTAGCTTTAATACATATTAAAAACAGACCTTAATAGCCTAGGAAATGAAACCTTCGACTCTTGGACTGCATAACAATAAAGACACATATTAACTTAATAAAAGCCTTTATTAACACGAGAACTAAATGCCTTTAATCTTCGACCTTCCGCATTCTTGAACTGCATTCTTGAACCTTTGGCTTTCCATATTCTTGAACCGCATTCATGAACCTTCAAATTCGAGCTCCTCCCTTGACCAGAAAATAATCATTCTGAAACTTCATCAATTGGTCATTCAAGACATTTAAAATAGCCTCCCATTGATAGTTATCGATATACCACAAAGTACCGATAAGTAATTGACATTATTAATTTAAAATGATCCATTGAAGCACATAATGCCCAATTTCTTTCTTGGCTTGGATAAGTATCGATGGTTCTGAGTTGGTTGATGGAGCTACGTTGAATGCTCCCGCATCATCCTCCCCGGGTTGTTTTAGATTTGTCCTCAAATCTAGAAAGTTTTCATCCTCCAAGTAAGGAGAAAGGTCTCCCACGTTGAATGTTGCCGAAACTCCAAATTCTCCAAGAAGGTCAATCTTGTAAGCATTGTCACCAATTTGCTCCATAACTTTAAAGGGACCATCAGCTCTAGGCATGAGCTTGTTCTTTCGTCGAAATGGAAATCTCTCCTTCCTCAAGTGAAGCCATACAAGATCACCCGGTTGAAATTGAGTCTTCTTGTGATGTTGATTAGCTTTCTTCTTGTAAGATTCGTTGGCCTTTTCAATCTTGGATCGAATCTGCTCATGGAGCTTCTTCATTGATTTAGCTCTTGTCTTGCCATCAAAGCTTACTCCGTTTGGCCATCGGTTTGGGGATCACAAGTTGTGCTGAATAAGAGTCTTGTACCAAGCATTCTCCATAGAGTCCTCCAAAAGTAGCTTAAGAACTTGGAATCACGATCCGACACAATGGTCTTTGGTACTCCATGAATGCGAATAATCTCTTTGAAATATAATTCAGCAACATGAGATGCATCATTGGTCTTGTGACATGGCACGAAATGAGCCATTTTAGAGAACCGATCGACAACCACCATGATAGCATCTTTTCCTCTTTGAGTTCTTGGCAGAGCCACAATGAAATCCATGCTAACATCTTCCCAGGGTTGCAATGGTACCAGAAGCGGAGTATACAAACCTTGATGGAAATGGCTTTTTGATCTTTTGACAAGTCGCACACCTTGAGATGATAGCATGCACATCTCCACTCATCTTTGGCCAATAGAAATGCTCTTGAAGAACCTCAAGAGTTTTGTTAATACCAAAATGACCAGCCAATCCTCCACCATGCGCCTCTCGAATCAGCAATTCGCGAAAAGAACTCTTCGGCACACATAATCGATTTCCTTTAAAAAGAAACCCATCTTGCAAAGAATATGTACCTTGAACTCCCCGCTTGCAATTGTTGATGATGGATGAGAACTCCGCATCTTCAGAATAAAGTTCTTTCATTGATTGAAATCCGAGAATCCTAGAGTCCAGAACAACAAGCACAGAATATCTTCTTGATAAAGCATCTGCTACAACATTAGTGTGCCCGGGTTTATATTTTGAGACAAAAGAAAATGATTGAAGAAATTCTACCCATTTTGCATGTCTCGAATTAAGCTTGCATTGGCCGCTAATAACTTAAGCGCCTCGTGATCAAAATGAAGGACAAATTGCTTTGGCCTCAAATAATGACTCCAATGATCAAGAGCTCGGACGATGGCATAGAACTCTTTGTCATAAGTTGAATAATTTCTCTTGGAATCGGATAACTTCTCGCTGAAATATGCCAATGGCTTTTGTGCTTGCACCAGAACGGCAACAATACCAACTCCACTTGCATCACACTCAACTTCAAATACTTCATCAAAATCAGGAAGTGCAAGAATAGGAGACTCACAAAGTTTCCGCTTGATTACCTCAAAGGCGTTTTGAGCAGCCTTTGTCCATTCAAAAGCACCATTCTTCATGCATTCAGTTATAGGAGCCATAACGGTACTAAAGTTTTTGACAAAACGTCGATAGAAAGAAACAAGTCCATGAAAACTTCTTACATCAGAAATGGACTTCGGAACCGGCCAAGTCTTCATAGCTTCCACCTTGGCTTGATCAACAGAGATTCCGTCTTTCGAAACCACATAACCAAGAAACACAATGCTTGGAGAGAAGAACTCACATTTCTCCATTTTAGCATATAGTTTTTGATCTCTCAAGACATTAAAGCCCTGTTTTAAATGAGAGATATGCTCCTCCTCGTTCCTGCTATAAACAAGAATATGGTCGAAATAAACAACGACAAATCGACCAATAAAGGAACGAAGAACCTCGTTCATAAGTCTCATGAAGGTACTCGAAGCATTAGATAATCCGAATGGCATAACCAACCACTCATAAAGGCCTCGGTCTTGAAAGCCGTCTTCCATTCATCACCTTCTCGCATTCTGATTTGATCATAAAGGCCTCGGTCTTGAAAACACAGAGGAACCATATAATTCATCTAGCATATCAAGTCTAGGTATAAGGTACCTATACTTAACGGTGATGTTGTTGATGGCCCGGCTATCAACACACATTTGGTATGTACCATCCTTCTTAGGTACAAGTAGAGCTGGAACAGAACAGGGACCCATGCTTTCATGGACGTATCCTTTGACGATAACTTCATTGACTTGTCTTTGCAACTCCTTTGTTTCCTCTGGACTGCATCGATAAGCTGGCTTGTTTGGTAGTGGAGCACCGGGGATCAAATCAATTTGATGCTCAATACCTCTTATGGGAGGTAATCCATGTGGCAAATCCTCCGGGAACACATCTACAAATTCTTTCAACAAGCAATGCATTTTTGGATGTATGGGTCGCTCTATCTCACTCTTTTTCTCGACCACAAGCAAAGCAAATACATTCTTTTGTTTGCTAATGGCTCTCTCAACCCGTGTTTCACACAAGAACAGATTTTCCTTACAAGTGTTTCCCTCCCCAGGTTAATTATTATGTATCAAAGAAGGACTCAATGGTAAAAGAGTAATGCATTTTTCTTCCTTATGAAAAGAGTATGTATTTTTCCGGCCGTCATGCATAGCATTTATATCAAATTGCCACGGTCTACCCAATAACAAGTGGCATGCCTCCATAGGAATCACATCACCTGCAACCTCATCTCGATAGTTCTTCCCAATCGAAAATGATATAAGAACGCGTTTGGTTACCTTGAGTTCATTCCCTTGATTGAGCCTTATGAGCTTGTATGGTTGAGAATGTTTCGTTGTTGGAAGCTTTAACTCGTCGACAAGAGTTGTCGAGGCAACATTGGTGCAACTCCCACCATCGATGATCACCGAACACACCTTTCCGTTAATAGTGCAACAGGTGTGAAATATATTCTCCCTTTGCTCTTTAATAGTAGAAACTTCAACATGCAATGCTCTTCGGATGATCAACAGCTCGCAATCATCGGCTTTCTCCACAACTTCTTCTTCTCGATCAGATTCATAAATATTTTGGTCTTGATTGCCCTCAACCTCTTCAAGCGTCAAATTGATCTCCTCAATTTCTTGAAGAGTCATAACTCTCCGATTTGGACAGTTTGCTTGTAAATGCCCAAAACCATGGCACTTAAAGCATTTCCTCACATTGCCTTCAAACTTCTTTTGGACTTCTTTGGAAGGCTCTGCAAGTTTTCCCTTGCCTTTGTCTTTTGTCGACGTACTCTCGCCCTTGCTTGAGGAAGCACCCTTAAAATAGGATGTCGCCCTTGTTGAGGTTCTAGAGGAAAACCTCTTGCTCTTCAATTGCTTTTCGACTTTTATAGCTAACTTGCATACGTCTTCAAAGGATCAATAAGGTTGAAGTTCAACGATATCGGCAATTTCTCGATTCATGCTGCCAAGGAAACGAGCGATGGTTTGCTCAGGAACTTCTGGAACTTCACTTCGCATTTTGAGTTGTTCAAACTCATGAATGTATTCTTCAACACTCATCCCCTGTTGTCTTGGGGAATTCAATTTGAGAGAAAGATCTTGCTTATAGTTGTCGGGCAAGAACCTCTTCTTCATCAACTTCTTGAGTTTTTCCCAAGACTTGATTCGGCCTTTTCCTTCCCTGGCTCGTTGCTGCTTTAGATTCTCCCATCATAGAGAAGCATATTTTGTCAACTTTAGGACAGGAACCTTACATTTCTTCTCATCCAACTAGGACTTGAAGTCAAAATTTCGTTCAGTTGTGTGTAGCCAATTCACAAAGTCGTCGGGGTTGAGATTACCATCAAACTCAAGGACCTCCACTTTAATGTCTCTCTCATCTTCCTTATGCCTCCCTCTTCGTCTTCGTCTTCGAATTGGAGATTCAAAATCATTAGAGTGCAGAATTGTTTGGTTGTCTCCAGTGGACTCGGAATCGCCATCAGAATTTTGACGAGATTCGGAATCGTCACGCCGATGTTGTTCATTGGCACGCCTTGCTTGCCGTCCTTGTCTCGTCGGATTCTCTAGAAGATTGAGGACTCGCTCCATTTGTTTCTAAAGATTTTGGATTGCACGATCTTGCCTTTCGTTGTGCGCTTGCTCCAGAGTCAAGCCTCTAGGAACTTGTTCATCCATAAGGAATTTGTAATAGAAGAAAGGAAGGAATCACTCAAATGAGTTGAACCTTGAGCTCTGATACCAATCTTTTGATGCGTGATGGGGTGAGTGATTCCAGAACAGAATTTTTTTTTAGGGGATTTTTGTGGTTAAGTGTATATGGGGAAGAAATGAAAAGGAATAAGAAAAGATAGAACGATCTCCTTCCAAGGTATAAAGGCCACGCCACCAACCGAGGATGAGGTTCGAGATCAAGAAAGTTCACCACCAAGGCCTAAAGCTTCTACCAGCCAAGGATAAAGGACTTGGGGATAGGAGAAGCTCAGCACCAAGGCCTAAAGATTCCACCAGCCAAGGATAAAGGGCTTCTTGGCTCACCACCATGGAGTGATCTACGCTCCAAGGATAAAGAAACCGAAATGAGTTATCCACTCTCCATAGGAGTTCACTCAAGCAGAGGAAATCTCACCATTTTCATTCATGAAATTCGTAACTCTCCTACATTGGATAGTTTTCCCCTCTTTATAGGAGGATTTTAGCCTTCATACATATTAAAAACAGACCTTAATAGCCTAGGAACTGAAACCTTCGACTCTTGGACTACATAACAATAAAGACACATATTAACTTAATAAAACGGGAACTAAATGCCTTTAATCTTCGGCCTTCCACATTCTTGAACCTTTGGCTTTCCATATTCTTGAACCGCATTTGTGAACCTTCAAATTCGAGCTCCTTCCTTGACCAGAAAATAATCCTTCTGAAACTTCATCAACTGGTCATTCAAGACATTTAAAATAGCCTCCCATTGATAGTTATCGATATACCACAAAGTACCGATAAATAATTGATATTATTCATTTAAAATGATCCATCGAAGCACATAATGCCCAATTTCTTTCTTGGCTTGGATAAGTATCGATGGTTCTGAGTTGGTCGATGGATCTATGCTGGATGCTCCCGCATCACAGACTACCGGCAAGATAACCACGACAAAGGCGGAGAAACCATGCCAACGAAAGAAATAAAAAAAAAACCCCTAGAAAGGCAAGAATGGCCAAGGGAGCTAACACCCAACTCGAATAGAGCAGCAATCGCACCACCACACCCGAGAATCAACCAGTCAGCTGGAGGTCCCCAGAAGAGAAAATAATGGGGTCAAAATCCCAAGAGCGCTGTAGTCTCCTATTTCTAATGGAATTCTCCACACTCCTGAAGGAAAGGGCCTTGTCTTTCACAACTTTGAGTAAATGCTTCTTCATGTCGAAAACAGAAACCGGTTCTCCCCTAAAGAGTATGTTGTTCTTGTTCTTGTAAATGATGTGGCAAATCGTACCGAAGAAAAAACGGACAATACACTTATAAAAATCCTTCCCCGAGAGTAGAGAGATGGCTCAACTGAGGTTGTCCTCCCAAGATCCGTTGCGCTATGGAAGATTACATCTAGACGCCCAAAAGAAGGCAAGACTAGAAGTAATACGACATTCGAAAAAGAGATGATCAACAGAGTCCGGCACATCATTGCAAAATGGACAAGAAGCAGCCTCAATTCTACCATAAGATAAAAGGAGAGATTAAGTAGCAAGACTACGCCTGGTAATGAGCTAAATGTTGAATTGATACTGAGGCAGGATGGCATTGTTCCAAATGAAGGTATGCCACCTGACACGAGCTTTCTTCCTTTGGATAGCCTCCCAAGCTGAAGCAACCGAGAACAGGCCCAACGACTCCCCTCTCCACCAAAAACAGTCTAGGCACCGAGACAAGGAGGGAAGAGGCGACCCCCATGCCTCAATCTCCGCCCAGAGAGCCAGTCCATCGTCGGAAAAGAGGTCAGCCACTATAGCCTACCTGGAGAGCCTTGTTCTATAGATAAGTGCATCTAAGAAAAACAAATTTAAAGGCCCCCATGGGTGCCGGTTGTCAAACCATAGTGACACAGATGATCCATCTCATATCTTCCATGAAAAGCTCAACCTAACTTTCGCCTTGATTTATAAAATATTTTTCCAAGCCCAAGAGCATAAGGTCGGCTGCTTTACAACCCAAAAGTTTCCATTCTTTAATAACATCGAATGGATCCACTTGCACCATAGAGACTCCTTATCTGAAAACAAATTCCATATGTGTTTGAGTATAGCTGCCTTGTTACACTCCCGGAGTCTACGAATACCAAGACCTCCCTAAGTTTTTGGGAGGCACACCTCGTCCTAGGAGACCTTTGCTCCCCCTCTCCCTAACTTAGGGCCTCTCCACAGGAATTGTCTAAGAATACATTCAATTTGGTCAAGCACTAAGACAGGCAATAAAAACACATTGGCCTAATAGGCTGAATGGCATGGAGTACTGACCTGATCAATTGAAGGCGTCCAGCAAAAGAGAGAAACCTGTGGGCCTAGGATTGCACCCTCACCGTAATGTGTCTAACAACGTTAGCACAATCGGCCTTTCCCAGCCTTCTCGTGATAATCGGGACACCTAGGTAGCGGACTGGCAAAACCCCTTCTTGAAAGCCAAGCTCCAGGAGGATTTGGTTTTTAAGGGAAGGCGAGCCATCCAATAGGAAAACCTCGCTCTTCCTTGAATTCGGTTGCAAGCCACTCCAGGAGGAGAAAGTTTGAATCCCATCCTTAAGGAGCGAAATTGAAGGCATTTGACATTCACAAAAGAGGAAGACATCATCTGCAAAAAAACAAGTGCGAAAGAGAAGTAGGTTTGCACCTCCAAAAGAACGTAAACTCCGGTTGCCGTGAGCTTCTATCAAGAATACCGGAAAGCACCTCCATAACCAAGGTGAATAAATAAGGAGACATGGGATCACTTTGCCGCAGGCCACGGCCCCTAGGAAAAAAACCATGAAGCTCCCCATTCAACGCGAGCATTGCTGTAGTTGATATGCAGCTTCTTTAACCTTATTAACAAGAGAGGTATCAAAGGAATAGCCCACATTACCTGTGGTGGGTTTACTGATAACATACCACGAGTGTTCCTCGTAGGCCTGGTGCCACCATCTATGGCGACTCTTGGGTGGTTCCTCCACAATTTAAGTGGATTCAAAAGGTTGGTTTTCCGTCCTAGACTAGAATTTTAAATAGCCAATGGTAAAGAGCCTGCTCAAGCATTGTATATCATATAGTACAATGTAGCCAAGCTATCACTAGCTCTTCTTAGTAACTTAGAAGTTTACGTGCGATTTCTTCTCCTCTATGAGATGGGTCACACAAAAGATTCTGAGATGAAGCGGACCATCAACATGGGCATTGGGATGGTTTTGGTGGTTAGCCATGAAGCTGCCCTTTGAATGCTAGGTGATAAAGAGATGACGGCATATCGCATTGGTGATGTGGTTAACGGCGAAGCGGTGAGTCCCTACTAGGAACAATTCTATACCCTTCTAAGATATGTTGTACGTTTTCATCATTGTATTATAGCGAATGAGTTATACAACGGTGTAAGGCCCTTTTTTCCCCTATAAGATGTGCATGATTGACTTGTGAAAAGATTAAGGAAATTCTAGTTTTCTTTGGGTTATAGGAGAATTCTAGTTGTGCTAAACCTTTTCAAAGCAATTTTAATTCTCGAGCCGAATTTATATCTGCTTTTCGTGACCCTTGCTCTCATGCCTTAGAGGTGAATTTGCAGCCTTGGGGCTTGAACTCAAAGAGGATGTACAAAACCTGCAAAAGAGTTGCCTAGCTGATGCAGAATGATTTTTATTCTGAAGTTCTTCTCATCTCTATTTGCATCATATACTATGACATTTGAGGTGTTCTGGTTGTCTCTTACCAAAGAAATCAGTCACATACCAATTACGCAACTAAGTCATATGGGACTTTGCAATTTTATGGAAAAAGCTGTGGACAAGAATTAGTGAAACTCTTGAGAACTTTGCACCATTTACAAAGTGCCGCAACTCTTTTACAGAAACGCATTGACAATAATCGAATGTGGTTTGAAAATCATAAATGCTGAATGGGGTTAGATTGTGCTTCGGTTTAGCGTTTCATTGTACTGAATGTATGAAATATACCAGCAGCTTCATTTGTTCATAGAATTTAGCTATGAACTCCTCTGCTCGTGTCAATTCCTTTCTCTTCCTCGATTTCCATTCTTCCATCCTCCTCCTCCTCATCAAAACGAGTATCCTCCTCGCCTCCATTTTCGAGGAAGCTCTTTCTCATAGCATCGTACCCGTGGCATAGTTGGTCTTCGTCGTCATCGAACCAAGGGGTTGAAAGCATTGGTTAAAGGAAAGTCTTGAGGATGCATTTTGTAACTTTTCCCATCTTTTCTCCTACTTACTTTTATATTCAATCACTCGGTATTATTAGCAGCTAGAAAAACTTACTTCCTACTTCATTCCTTCTAAATGATGTTCTCTATGATACTCTTTGCCATCTTGGAAAACTCCACCAGTTTGCAAGGTAAAATAAAGCCACGTGATTCACTGGTCTTAAAATCATCCACGTGTTTGTCCATTTTGTAGAATCATGGAAATCATTTACCTATTACATCATGTAAAACGGATTTTAATGCAAAAGCTGGAAGATGAAAGGCTACACATGTCCAACATATAATTAGGTTGCCTGAATAATTTATGATATTTCATATTGCAAATATTTAAAATGGAGAACTATAGAAGATCAAAAATGGGTTTGGGTTGCACATAACCCTCTTGGGCTTCCCAAGCTCGTGGGGTCCATTGGGCCCATTAATAGGTTTGGGCCCACATTGGTCCTCTTTGTGGCTCGTTTTCACTTTTCTGATTTTCCGCGATCTGCCAATGAAATCGAGTTTTCGAACCAAGGTAGCATTCTTGGTGTTTTCATGGTCTATTGATCCCCATTGTAATCCTAATTTGAAGATTTGCCATCATTGTAATCCTGTTCCAAAAATTAAGGCCGAATCGAGGATGTCATAAAAGCTAAGTTGTTAAATTGTTTAAAGAAATCAAGTTTGATATGATACATCTTGAGATTGACGCAGAATTACTTTGGTGAATGTTTAATTGATAGATGATCACATGGTATTATTGCATGACATCTTTATATGCGATTATTGCTATCGTATGATGTATGAGCATTAAATGCTTTTGCATTGGCTAATGAGAAAGTTAAATTGGCTTGGGTGGTGATATGCTTGTACGATCACATAACTGATTTCGTATTCGTATGATTACGAGGGACAATGCTCAACAGATTTCAAATGCCCCCACGTCAACAGAATGCCATTCGCAAATGGATTTTGGAAAGAAGCTCCTTAATTCGAATGTCATCTTTAAGTGAGATTGAGACATTGCTATCTCCAATCTCCAATGGGGAAGGATGATGCCCAATTAAGCTGAAAGACCACTGACGTGAGTGTTGGTCGTGGCCGAGACTGATTGAAATAATCTAGACTTGTGTGACGTGTTGTGCATACAAATATTGATATTTACATTTATATTATTAAATTATGATCATCATATGGTTATTGGAATGATGCACTCACATAGTGATTAATTATGCAATAATTGGACACATGATAAGGCAAATAATGGCTTTAATATTCATTTGCCATCGATAGGTAGGCTATATGTTTCAGGCCCCACGTATGCCCGAGTCATTTAGCCATATCTGTTTCGGGATCCCCATGGACTAATACATCGAGGTGACCTCGTATCTGATTGGGGGGACAAATACCCGTTATGAGCAACATGTAACCACCATATGGGTGGATGAGGGGTCAATGAACTCAGTTATCCACTAGTTTATGGTTTGGTATGTGTGGGTTGGGGAGGATATGTTTGGCCCTCCCCAAAACTTTGATCGATCTCCAGGTGGGGGACTTAGCAATGCCAGCTAGGATCCAATGGACCTGGACGTTCTCAATGGTGCTATTACCAACTCGGAGACTGACCTAGATGAGTACCCTGACTTTGAGCCATGGTACCATGTGTCGATATGGTACTAGGAGCGCGTGGGGTACATCACTTTTTGAGGTGACCCTCATAGTAATAGATTTGCTAGACTAACCCCTAAATCCTTTTGGACATGTGTATGGCCAATATTTTGAATTTGAGAAAGGTTGTATGTAATGGTCAATGTATGTGTGTATATATATATACTTATATATGGAACTATGTTCTATTATATATAAGTGTTTTATGCTGTCCTTGCTTATGAATGATTGGGTGGTTTTATTTCTGCTTCTGCTTGCGTGTAATCAAAAGATAAAATGGATAAATCGGTGACGCCCGTTGGGACGCCTGTGGCATCCTAAAAATTTCATAGTGATCTCTAGATACATTACGACCCATGAATAGGTGATGGAAGCGCCATCGGACTATATTATAGTCATTAAGACTAATGGATTTCAATTCAACAAGTCCGAGCATTTAATGGACAATTGTTTTGTTGGAAATCTATCCTATGTCCATGTGTAATCAAGGATGGTACTAAAGGATGAATTGATAAAGAATTTTTATTCTTAGCCGTGTACTCTATAAGTTGGATTACCATCGATTAATGTTGCAACATTATAAGGCCATGTGACTAATTGAGATTATGAAATTAAGTGGGGATTAACGTGGAAAAAATAGGAGCAAGTGTGGGCTGGACACTTAAGCCTAAAACTGCCCAAAGCAGCCCACCCTTTCCCCCCTATTCGGTCGACCAAGGCTGGCCCAAGCCCGGCCCATTAAGGCCACCTCTTTGCGTGAAGAATTACAAGTGGCGAGAGGGACTCTACAAGTGTCCATTCCCATGCAAAACCTCATCATTACTAGCTAATCATGAGGGTGAAAGGAAGAAAAAGAGAGAGAGAGGGGCGGAATGGACGAGGCAGCAACCGAGAGAGAGAGAGAGTGTTCACACGAGAGAGAGAGAGAAAGCCGAGAGAAAGAGAGAGAAGGAGACCGAGCGGGCAAGCGAGCGAGAGAGAGAGGAGGCGAGTGCGGGCTGCGAAGGGGAAGAGGAAGGTCGTCTTCCGCCGGGTCCCAGCTGCCGCCGTCGACGCCGCCTAGTCCCGCCGTCGATCGAGCCGTGTTCGGTGCCCCAAGTTGCCGTTAGTGCTTGTTCGGTTCCCCAATCTATGTTTTGCTTACTGTTTTATATAGCTAAGAGTTGGTGGATGTGAGAAAGGTGAAATTTTAGAGCTGCATGTTGGATTTTGCACATGTAAGATGAAGCCAGATCAAGAAAACTAGGAAAAATAGGGCATGCATTGTGGATTTCGAAGTTGAGATGGAACAAGAATTTGAAAATCTGACTATGGAGGATTTTTGGAAGTGATAAGGCTGTGTTATAGTGTAATACACTTGTATCTATTTGATTGTGGATATTGGAGGTCGAATTTCAAGGAGTAGGAGCAACTCACATTGGTTAATGGACTGTTTTGTGAAGAACAGTGTGACCCTCGGTGACTCTTTGATTTTTCTGAAATTTTCCAGCCACAATTTGACTTTGAGTCCATAATGAAAGTTGGAGAGCACATCTGTAAGAGTAACATATCAAAAATTTAGCATAAATGGACAAGATTTGGTCGACGAAATAATTTTTATATGGAAATGCTAAATCTGGAAATTTTAGAGAAACTGTAGCGAGAAATACCGAAGTTTTTACTCTCGATATGTATGGAATTTGACTTGGTGTTCTCCATGAAATTTGTTCCTTTAGGACTCATTGATAATGTGTCAAAATGTCATAATTTTCTGAGTCTATTTACAATTTAATTCAAAATATTTACCAAAGCTGTGCATGGTAGAATCGAGTGCTTTATTTTCGAATTTTCACAAAGTATCTGAAGGTGAATGTGATGTTTGAGTGGCTATGTGATATGATGGTATTGGCCGTGGATAATTGTGCAATATTGAGATGTGTTAGAAGGTCCATGAAACGTCTTGTTTTAGCATTTGTAAATTAAAATGCTAAATTGTTATTATTGACCCTCGGGTTAGTGATACCCCGGGAGTTAGGATGCCCAAAGGATCGAGTGAGTCGATGCCTTGTGGATGCCCGGTGGCCTTAAATGGCCGAATACTGGAGGTTTTTCCTCGGGAGTTTCGGGATACCCGGTAGTATGCTTGTCGATACGCAATTCCGGATGGCCAAGGTGACCATTTTCATGGGAGGCCCTCGAGGTTCCTCGTGATGCCATATGGGGTATGAGATGCCTGGAAGCGTCATTCTTTCCGGATACCTGGTGGCCCTAAGTGGCTGAATGTCGGAGGCTTTCGTGGTACCTGGAGGGATGCGAATGTCAAAGAGATGCAAACATTGGTCCTCTAGGGATGAAACCCTTTTTAAATAATAAAGTGAATGATTCTACTATAAAAGGGTGTGAGTTCTGGATATGAGACCGAGTGTAGGGCATGGAATAGAATGTGATATTTTAATTTGGCCCAATGATTGAAATTTGTCTATCTTGGATCTGTTGTCAACACATGGAAGGATGTATACCTATTCTCTATTTCTTGTCTTGTCTACTATACTTGAATCTAGATGTTAATGGTAATGCTTGATATAGCTTGATGAATGCTTTACTGCTGAGTGGTTGTACTCACCCCTTTGGGGATTAACATTTCATATTAGAGATGCCTCTGTTACAGGTCACACGTGGTACTTTTTGTGGCTTCTCGTCTGACATCGAGGTTGAGTGTTCGGAGCACTCCTATAGTGGTGTTCATGGATTGGTATTCATCCGTGTTCGAGTTTTAGTTATGTATGACGTGGGTCAACCTGATGGCCCTCGGCCGAGAGTTCCTGTCCGTGCATGTTAGTCGCGACGGGACCATGATGGGAATGCTGCCGTCGCCGCCAGCCGATGGATCGAGCTGGAGCTGATGGTGCGTGTGATGGGTAGCGGATGACACTTTTTGGATAGCCAACATTGGATGATGGATCAGTGTACATGACTATTGTAGAGTCGAGTACTTTTGGTTATAGCCGAGCTTAGAAAAGCCTTGGCCCTTTGAGGTACCGACTCTTAATGTCCGATCAAAGTATGTAAATAAAAGTGGTTCGGCACAAACTTATATATATGAAATGTGTAGTTGGTGTGTATTGCATTGTATTATTTAGTTTGAATTTGGGTTTGGGAGATGTCGAATATGCTTCCGTTATATGAACTGCGCTAGGACCGATTGAGATAATATAAACCCCAGGATATACGGACCCACTATAATTAAATGGTATCAGAGTGGCATGTTGGTAATCTAACTGTGGCGACCCTAATGGCTCGGGGGCCGTGACGAGGGTGCCACAACGCCACAATGAAATGACCGAAGAGTAAGGGGGTTGTCATGTGTCAGAGGGTCGGGGCATGACACAAAGTAAAGCCTTTTCTATTCATTTATCATCGATAGATAAGTGGCATGTTTAGGGTGACTCCAATATGAAATACCTCCTTATGCGAGGATGAGGGAGTTTATTTCATTGTTATTATTTAAATGTTTCAGGCCCTAAACATGCGTGAACCTTTCCACCATAGACTTTTTGGAGTGCTGATGGACTAGGATAGAAAGGTGACCTCATATTCCATTGCGAGGATCGACACTCATTACGAGAGATACGTAACCACCATTTGAATGGGTGAGGGGTTAATGAACTTAGTATTCCACCGGTTTATGACTTGGTATGTCTACGTAGGGAAGGATCTATTTGGCTCTATCTGGGGACTCAATAGGCCTCCAGGCAAGGTACCTGGGAATGTTAGCTAGGATCTCATGGACCTGGACGTTCTCGATAGTGTTGTTACCGACCCGAAGTCTGTTTTGGATTTGCACCTTGACCTTAAGTCATGGTACCTTGAGTTGATAGGGTCTTAGGAGCACGTGGGGTACATCACTTTTTGTGGCATGCTCAAAATTTGACCCTATTCGGGATACGATAAGGGGGTTTGCCTTTATCATTATGTAGTCAATAGAATTAGACTTTGAATTGGTTCGTGAACCATCAAGAGTATTAAACTTATTGGGAAAGACAATTTAGCATTTCGATGCATACGACGACTAAGGAACTCAACCATAAGGATCAATGGTGAACAATCTTTAAGTCATTTCAAATTGATCTAAGAACAATTATAAATCGATTCGACAAGAATCTAGAATCAAATTGCGAGTGATTTGGCACAATTACTATATTAATTACGAATAGCACCAAACCAATTTTAGATAATCATGTAGTTTGGAACGAGTAATTGATTGCTCACAATTACATGAGAACTAAGGATCTTCTGTGACTTGAAAAGGCTCGAAAATGGATTGATATCAAATCAACCACGGGTCGAACTCATGAAATCCATAAAGGCCGCCTATTGGTTTAAATTATGGTAAAGCCGCATTTGATCAATTTCAACCCCAAATTGTAATCCAATTAAGAGTATTGGACTTTAGAAGTTTAAGAGACAACCATTAGATATTACTTCATCAAATTCCTTATTTATCAGTAAAGCTTGAATTTTTTATAGGTAAAATTAGATCGGGAATTGGAAGCCCAATGGGCTCACGAACTTGGAGAGGCCTGGTGGCCCACATTTCCTTTAAATTTCAACCGCAAGGGCTCAAATAAATGGAAATTACGGTTATGCCTTTTGAGGCCCATTTTGGATTTTTTTTTGGGAAAATTATACATAAAGGGCCAATCACGGCTGGCCCAAGGAGGCCCATAGGTCAGTCATTCAAGCCCACTTTGGTCTTTATTAGCTTTTACAATCCTGAGTCCATGTGCGTGAATAGTGAAATGGCTTTGTCAAATTACCATTTTGCCCTTTTTAGAAGCCTTGGCCTTACACGGATGCAATTTTTGGACAAGACAAGGATGCAACACTTACACGGCCATGTGAATAGGCTGTAGGATGGTCGGGATAGAGCTTTAGTTTAGCCAGAAAAAGGAACGTTTTGGCCCTAATGTATCTACCTAACTCGTCTAGCACATATAAAAAAAAAAATGCATGATTTTATTTTTCGTGTGCATCAATTTAAGTTAAGATGGAGTTGACGTTACACGCTTTTGCTTAAAAATAATGGCAATGACAGAGGGAATGTCATGGCAGCCCTAACGGGCTGGAACTAACAAAGGAAATGGCAATGTCGTGGTCAGCCGGGAGTGGAAGCGGTCCCATCGTGCGTCCATTGGCCCGAACGTACATCCCGATGAACCCCCTCAACACGGGGTCCGACCTGTGACCAGTATCCATCGTCCGGATTATAGTGATTCGGATGAATGAAAGATTCGGGAAATTGGGATCGACTTGCTCCACTTGGTCCCACGTGAGATCGGTAGGGACGCTGTAGAGCATCATGGGGGATGCAAGCAGTAGAGGCATACTTACATGTTTGAAAAATTGTGGCACCCCTTCAACGGCCCCAGATCCATTAGGGTCGCCATAGATCACTACATTTCACTTGACCTGAAGGTCTATTACTCTGATACTAGAGAATTTTTGTAACTCCATAAAGTCTGGGGGTCCATATCTTTTCCATCAGTCCCTGCGCAAATATGGTGGAAGTGTATCCAACATCTCTCTTTCCATATTCAGAAACGATGCACACTAACTAAAACACTTTTATATGTAAAGGCCGGACACTTTTAATTACATAAACTAAGTGGACAATGGATTGTCGGTACATAAAAATGCCGTAGCTTTCTAACAACTATAAACACAGAGTCCATCAGTTAATGCCGACATCCAAAAATTTCCTTCCACTGCTGTTCCCATCCCACAGTCACACCTAGCCAACTTGCCCATTTGCTGGTGGCGGTGGCAGCGGCCCCAGCGTGAGCCCATCTCAGCTGACGAACACGGCTACAAACTCCTGGAGCATAGGCCTAGTGGGAAGACCGACATCAAACATCAAAATCACCCTCACCCGTACAAATAACAGTCCTCGAAGCTCAGGGTCCTGGTACTCCAACCGGTCCCACTGCAAGTCGATCGGGAATCCATAGTATGTGCCAGGAGGTACTGGTAGCAGAGGCACCACCAGCCAAGGATAAAGGGCTTCTAGGCTCACCACCATGGAGTGATCTACTTTCCAAGGATAAAGAAACCGAAATGAGTTATCCACTCTCCAATAGAGTTCAGTCAAACAGAGGAAATCTCATCAATTTCATTCATGAAATTCGTATCTCCCCTACATTGGATACTTTTTCCCTCTTTATAGGAGGATTTTAGCCTTAATACATATTAAAAACAGACCTTAATAGCCTAGGAACTGAAACCTACGACTATTGGACTGCATAACAATAAAGACATATTAGAACTTAATAAAAGCCTTTATTAACACGGGAATTAAATGCCTTTAATCTTAGGCCTTCTGCATTCTTGAACCGCATTCTTGAACCTTCAAATTCGAGCTCCTCCCTTGAGCAGAAAATAATCCTTCTGAAACTTCATCAACTAGTCGTTCAAGACATTTAAGATAGCCTCCCTTTGCTAATTATCGATATACCACAAAGTACCGATAAGGAATTGACATTATTCATTTAAAATGATCCAGCGAAGCACATAATGGCCAATTTCTTTCTTGCCTTGGATAAGCATTGATGGTTCTGAGTTAGTCGATGGAGCTACGTTGGATGCTCCGCATCAGTCTCCAAAAGGGGTGAGTACAACCACCCGATCTAGTGGCCGGTGAATCACTGATCAAAGAACGAGCAGCCGCCAGGTTTAATGATTTGGTTGGATCCCTGGATGTAGTAGCTGGTGAACCGCTTCTTCTTCTTCCACGAAGATTCAGACAAAACCGAGCTTGGATGGAACTGAACAAGATTTGGCGAACGAATACAAGGGTCAAAGGCTTTCTTATTGAGAAAGGAAAAAGAGGTTATTCAGTAGCCATCGCAGGTTTCATTACTTTTCTTCCATTCCGTCCTCACATAAGGAAAAGGATCAAAAATGATCGATTCAGCATTGAGAGCATTAACCCAAAAAGGACGAATATTGTGGTGTTCTAAGAGCGGCAGATCAAACAAGAACTTGAGGAGCTTGCCAGGATGGCTTGGTAAGCAAGCAACCACTGATGTAGGCGCCAACTCCCAGTTCTTTTCTCTTCTTTCTTTTTTAGTTTAGTGACAGTTCATCAAAACAATTGTCCAAGATTGCTAGATCGAGCACGCGACGCGCATAGTATAAAGTTAAAGAGGGGGTTGTCTCCTCTTCAACATTTCTACGACTTCCTTGCCTTCCCCTTTTCAGATAGCTCCTTTTTATCTTCCCAGATTTTCCTCCATATCTTCGCCGCCTTCTTCATCATCTTGTTCCATCCTTCAGGGATGTTCGGTAGGTGTCCGGGCCTCCTAAAAAATCTTTCCGACAAGAATGCTGCTTTAACATTGTAAGACATGGAACCGTCTCGCTCTTGTGAACACTGATCATAAGTGACAAAAGCCGCCGGAATCCTCATTTTTTGTCCATAAGCTCTCCTCGCTACTCTAAGAATTTCAAATGTCTTTTTATACACTGGTGCAGATGATTGCCCCTAAGGCACCGATGGACCAAGGCCTTCGTCTATCACCCGAATTTATTGATTCACGGCGTCGAGTATTTGCACTTTCGATCTCGTGACTCGACCTGTAGACGGTGATACCGCCACCTTCGAGGACGTGATCTTCTCTTAGTCACTTGTGCTGGTGGCGGAGAGGTCGGCGCTTGTGTTCTGGCTCTGGGGGGTGTTCCCTTTCTAAATTATGACGTACTAGGTTAGGTTGCCATCTAGGTCTCGTCTCGGTCGGGGGTTGACGAGTCAAGGCGCTTCCTCTTCTTTATATAGATGCGGATGGAGAAGGAATTCGGATCCGCTTGGCTCTTTATTTATTAAAAAGAAATGTATTCCCACTTGTGGGAGTTGCAGAAGATAATACAAATTTAAAAGAAATACCCGAAATTTGAAAATATGCATAAAAATCAGTATGGGAATGCGGAATAAGGGGCGGGTGAAAACCCAACATGGTAGGGTAGGACGGGGAGGCAAAGATAAAGATGGTAGGCATAGTCAGCCCTGTAGGTGGAGGCACACGAAGACCACACACATATCTCTTTTGAATCTATATCCCACGCTCATCAGCTCTTCGGGAAGAGAAGGACTCCAGTCAGGAGAGATTTCTGAGTGCATGAGTTGAGTTAAGGAAGGGGGTCTTAAGCCCCCATGGGGAAATACACAGGAAAGAGGGAATGAATTTCTTGAAATCAATATCCTAGGCCAGCCCGGAAACTCTCCAATCAAATAATAGGTCAACTCCCCTTTAATGGTAAGGGCAAGGGGTCAATCCAATCCGGTACCTTCGCTTCCTTGTTACACATATCCTATCTTTTATTTAAATACATCCCGCCCACATCACACTCAGCCCTTACTTGGTCAGCTAAACATTTTTGAAAAAAAAAAAGACTTTTCCGGTCAGAAGTGGGGGGGTTGGGTGCGCTTCTTCTTCCTGCTGGTTCAGGAGCTTAGGCCCAAGCGCTAATAGTTTCCTAGTTGGAGTTGGCACACGTAGGCCCGGAACCGGAGGTTGGTTGGCGCATTCGGTAAAGTATTCCGCTAGCTGGCGCATAGCAATAGCAAGCAAGAAAGCTCAAAGCCAGCAGTAAGTAAGGTCCAGAGCAGGAGCAAGAAAATGGATTCGTGAGTGGCTTTGTCTTTCGTGAGCGTAGGTGTAGGCAGTAAAGGAGCACGTATGCGCAGGTGCCGGAGTGAAAGCCAGTTGCTAGCTAGGTGCGCTCGAATCCCTTGACTGCGGTGCTATTGAATGGTATAGAATCGGACAAGCAACTTCTTGTCCATGGGGAAAGGCCGGAGTGAAAGCTCAATCCAAGACATGAAAGCGGAATCACAACTGTCGAAGTAAGTAGTTCAATGCCAATGAAAAAGACAAGGTTTAGCCTAGTCTAGTCCTAAGGAAAGCAAATTACATATAATTAGATGTCATCTCATGCCCCTCTTTGAATGGCTTGTTCAAGAAGGGATTTCTGTTCTTAGAAAGAAAAAGCTCTTGGTGAATACCATGTTAGGACAAATGCTATCGAGTCCACTGCTTGAGAATACCCTCATGGTGGTTCAGTCAGTTAAGAAGAAAAAAAGAAGTTTCTAGAGGAAGACAGAAGCAAGGGAGGACCCGGCAATCTTTTACTTTATTTAAATCGATCCCACACCTGGCCTCAAGGCAGATAAAAGACCAGGCAAAAAAAGGCCATAAACTATACCCGGCTCCAGGCCAACCTTACCTTAATAGCCGAATTAGCATCGATTGAATCACAAATGGACGTAGTAGCTTAGATAGATCGAAAAAGCTGTGAATAGGGCTTCAGTTCTTCTTTTCCCAAGGTAGTTCACGGGGGAGGCAACTCAATACAATAGGTAGCTCAAGCCGATAAAGAAGCTCAAACCAGGCTCAAGGGAAAGAGATGAATGGATAAGAACGATCCCAGATGCCATCCTCAAGTCTGATTAGGATGATGCTTGAACTGGATCCTCTAAAGGGAGTTCCACCGGGGGGAAGAGGAGGTAGCGTTGTCTCTACTATATAATGATTGATTTTCTAGCAGTGAAAATGCAATATCCGATGCAGTTAGCTCGAGTGAAGGAACCGAGACAAGTAGGCCAATTTTCCCGCACCATAGCGTGGTGATACCCTCCCATCTGACCCCGGTAAACCACCCCATCGGATAGCCTAGACCTCGAAGACTGCAAAGTAGATGCCAATAGTACTCTTTCCACACTGGCATACACTGCAACTTGAATATTCACAGGATTTGCAGAATTGAGCAGATCGGCTGCACTATGCCTCCTCCCCGAACCATAAAAAGTCGAGCCACCAGCAGCATAGGCAGCAGATACATGTCCACCAATTTATCCACTACCATAAGCAAGAGCAGTTTCAGAGGCAGAGAAAGGAGCATGAGCGGTTTCAGGCCCAGTTGTAAATCGTTCGGTTCCACAACCTACAATATGAAATGCTACAGACCCGAAACCGGGCCATGATACCCGTAGAGTACCCTCTCAGACCAGCCCCTGCCTATAGTTGTTGAACCCATCGAACCCCCTCCCACTAGAATAGTTTAATTAAAACTCCCTGCTATGGGAGAAATCCACTCCTATGGTTGGACGGAGACATGGCAACGGTAGTTGTTGGACCACCAGCGAATTTATTGAGCACATATGCCCCTAAACTTTTAGAATCTAAGGCCAGGTGGTTCCTCCCCGCATTCTGGTAGTCGAGAGGCCCCTCTTGTTTAGGTTGTTCCTATTACTTCGGTATGTCTTACCGCAGCAGGAGCAGTATTCCCATTACTTAGAAAATGTGAGACACCTCGTGCTCATGTACAAGATACTATCATTACCCCGGATAAGTAGACATCCAACCCGTAATCGCAACAACCCAATTGCAAGAGCAACAGCTCTACCAAGAAAGCTATATCCCCCCGAGCCAAGTGGAGCATGCATGAAGGAGTTAGATGCTTCTTTTTGTTCTTTTTGTTTTGTTGGCACAGCTGGGTCATCCTAGACTTCAACCAAAGATCTGCCCATGAAGTGAATCATCGCACCCACGGTCCGACCAAGTGAGAGAATCAATAGATTCATTTCGAGAGCGATTCATCCGTCCGAACACAGCATAGAACTCTCTGTTGTACTACGCTCCAAGTGTGCTTTCCCTTTTCCTTACCCTTGCAAGTCTTTGTAATCTGATGAGAAGAAAAAAGAAGGCGTTAAGAGACAGTCCCTCCTAGCCCAACCCTAGACACTCTAAGATCCTTTTTCCAACCTACTCGCATTTCGTGACAAAGTAACAAAGAAAGTCAGAGTGAGAAAAAAATATGACTGATGAGTATTGGCCATATGTGATCGAACCTGCCATAACGAAGCCTAGGGTGGGTACATCCCACACCTGTACTCCAGGTCAGGATGCCAACTTTGCTCAGTGTCCGATTATCCATCCCTACTTGGGTCGGAGCACAGAACACACAGATCACCACGAGACCCGTTCTTTATGCAGTTCCACGGAAAGCCTTAATACACTCCCAGAAACACTACTCCGGTACATCTGCTGGAAATTGATTACCTTGCAAGGCAATGAATGTGGCCCCAGTATGCAAGCTATTAAGTCAGCCACACTACCAGGCAATCCTTACCCGAATAGCATAGTGACAGGTGGATCACCAGTGGGGAATAATATGGGTCCAGTACTCCCGTCACTAAGGACTATGGGTACACTTTCTCCCGAGTGTGAACGGGCCCTTTTTTTTTTATACAACTGGCTGAAAAGTCATCTTTTTAGAATCGTCTGATAGGGGAACGTCCCTATTATTCCTTTGATGCTTTGGTTTTCGCAGGAAAGGGTCAGGAGCTTTAGCCCTTAGCGTGTGAGCTTTGATGAAGACTTGCATCACTATTCGTTGCCTCTTGGCTCGATTGCTCATTTGCTTCCTCCTTTGGGCATGAAGTCTTTGGTGAGGCCTTTCTTCGCCTGTTTAAAAGCTAGCCCTTGCTCCAAGATCTTTTTATTTAGCACTAGAGGAGCCCCCCAATCTTAAAAACCGATGGAATGCGATCTCATAGGCAACTTCTATGAGGGCTGGACCCCCAGCATCTGTAGAAGGGGAAACTCAATCATGAAACTGAATTTCCAAGCGGAAGGAAGAAAAAAAAAAAATAAACTCTTGCAAAAAATCTTTCCTTCTTTTTTAGTAAGGAGGTCAGCCGCAAGTATGAGGGGACATTCCCTATCATACAGAAAGTAGGACAAGTTTACTAAAAACTTCAGCTTCTTCCCAAGCTAAAGATCCACCCTGTCTTCCATGTGGGGTGTCTAAAGCCATACCATCCAGACATGGAAGACCCTACAAGAGGCGTTCCCAAGAGGCCACCGGCAAGGATGACGACTTCCTTGTCGAAGGAAGTGGAATATGTGATGGCGGAACGCAAAGTGAATCGACGTGGTGTCCCAGCTTAAACTTTTGACTTGGTAAAGTGGAAGGTTCCACCTAAGCAGGGAAGCTCTAGGGTTTTGCTAACCAGTGTGAAGTTGAGTTCTATGTTCCCTAGTTCATGCGAGGCTAACCTTCGGGTTTTCTTTCTGGAAAAACCTCCTACCTGATGGTTGCTCGCTACAGCCTTTAAGTCTCGCCTAGCCTCTCCTGGACCCCAGGTAACGAATCGGAAGTCTACCTTCTTGAAAGCCAAATGCAAGCCGAACATTCTCTGTAATAGCAACGTGACCACTCGAGACAAATACTTTGCACTTGTTTTTGTTCGGATTCAGCCCACTCCAAGATGAGAAAATATCTAAACTTCTCTGAAGCACAATAGCCGAGACCCAATCAGCTTGGCAAAAAAGAAAAAATGTCATCGGCAAAAAATAGGTGAGAGCTTCACTTTCTTGCATCTCCAAAAGTATTTGACCTCCTCCTCTGAAGTTCGGGCATTTAAAATCCCTCAGAACACCTCCATAAAAATCGTATATACATAGGGCGGCAAGGGATCACCTTGCCAAGACCACGACCGCCAAAGAAGAAACCATGTAATTCACCATTAATAGATACAGAGAATTTGGGCCTTCTAGCACAAACCATAATTAAGCGGATGATCCAATTAGGAAACCTGAAAGCCAGAAGCGTGAGTTCCAAGAAATCCCAATTGACTGTAACATACACCTTTTGAAAATCGACTTTGACGGCACATTTCGGTAGATATGGCTCTAAGTGGAAACCAGAAAACAATTCTAGAGCTAGGATTTTAACGAACGCATTTTGGGACGAGCCAATCAAATCATTTAATGCAGCAGCAACTCGATTGGCAAGGATTTTTGTAATAACCTGATAAATGGTATTACAACACGCAATAGGCCTATATTCCGTGACAGCTGAAGCAATCGGAACTTTAGGAATCAAAGCAAGGATAGTGTTGTTTACCTCCTTTAGAAGATATCCCAAAGAAAAGAAGTCCTTAACTGCTTTTAAGATGAGCGACCCCACTGTTTCTGATGCGGGAGCATCCAGCGTAGCTCCATCGACCAACTCAGAACCATCGATGCTTATCCAAGCCAAGAAAGAAATTGGGCATTATGTGGTTCGATGGATCATTTTAAATTAATAATCTCGATTACTTATCGGTACTATGTGGTATATCGATAACTACCAATGGGAGGCCATTCTAAATGTCTTGAATGACCGATTGATGAAGTTTCAGAAGGATTATTTTCTGGTCAAGGGAGGAGCTCGAATTTGAAGGTTTAAGATTGCGGAACGCCGAAGATTAAAGGCATTTAGTTCTCGTGTTAAAGGCTTTTATTAAGTTAATATGTGTCTTTATTGTTATGCGGTCCAAGAGTCATAGGTTTCACTTCCTAGGCTATTAAGGTCTGTTTTTAATATGTATTAAGGCTAAAATCCACCTATAAAGAGGGGAAAACTATCCAATGTAGGGGATTTCCTCTACTTGAGTAAACTCCTATGGAGAGTGGATAACTCCTTTTGGTGTCTTTATCCTTGGAGCGTAGATCACTCATTGGTGGTGAGCCAAGAAGCCCTTTATCCTTGGCTGGTGGAATCTTTAGGCCTTGGTGGTGAGCTTCTCCTATCTCGAAGTCCTTTAGCCTTGGCTAGTCGAAGCTTTAGGCCTTGGTGGTGAACTTCGTAGATGTTGATCCTCATCCTCGGTTGGTGGCGTGACCTTTATACCTTGGAAGGAGATCGTTCTATTTTTTTCTTATTCCTTTACATTTCTTCCCCATATACACTTAACCACAAAAATCCCCTCATCAAAATTTACGTTCTGGAATCACTCACCCCATCACGAATCAGTTTCCCAATTGGTTTTGAAAAATTCAATAGAGAAACCATCAAGACCCGGGGCTTTACCCCTTGCAAGAGAGAAGAGTCTTTCCTTTATCTCAACATTAGTAACCGGACAGGCGATAGAGCAGCATTACGCATCCGAGAGGGGCCGGTGGATGAACGTCTTCAACTCTTGAAGAGAAGGCTTAGCCATTTCACCCGAGACTTTTGACGGTAAAATGATTCTTCTTGGAGACACAGCTCAACAATAGCACATCATTGAAATTTCTCAAGGTCTGCAAGAGAAGAATTAGTGGGATTAACTTGAAGACCAACTTGGGTGCTGCGAAGAGCTTCTCTAGCTTCCGCTGTTCTCACCGACATGTTCGAGAAAGATTCTTTGTTGAGGGTCTCGAGGCGACCTTTTACAATCTGTAGCTTTGACACCAGGCGAAACATCGGTACTCCGCTCACTGGGCTATCCCAAGCATGATTGATAATCGATGATAAATCCAGGTGCTCTGACCAATAGTCAAAGTATTTAGAAGGCTTTCTTCTTAGCACCTGATCAAGAACTCTAACAATCATAGTAGAGTGATCGGAGATCCTCAAGTTAAGAAAAGAAGCTTCAAACAAGGAGAACTGCTGGTTCCATTTAGAGTTAAGGAACATCTACCAAATCAGTCCGAGCTAAGCATAACCGAATGATGTAGACCTCGATCCTCATCCTCGGTTGGTGAAGTGACCTTTACACCTTGGAAGGAGATCGTTCTATTTTTTTCGTATTCCTTTTCATTTATTCCCCATATACACTTAACCACAAAAATCCCTTCATCAAAGATTTACGTTCTAAAATCACTCACCCCATCACGCATCAATAAGATCATCCCATAATGGTCTACATAGCAAAAATGTATGATCTCCATAGACTGTCGAAATGTAACAACTCATGTTAGAGATGTTGAACGTAAGGTCAAGGAGAGAGGGGATCAAAAAGCAACAACATTGGGGTCCCAACCGACCCATATTCTTCCTCGCGGAGAGTAGTCATAATTAGCTGTGCACTTCCAACCTCTTAATAAGGTCAAGGAGATGGAATCAACCAAAGGTTCGGGGACGTTTGTCTCAAAAATACCAATCAAGCACAAATTTTTCCAGTAAACAAGCTTCCTGATCTCAACTCGTGTAATAGGACTGAGAATACCCCTAACATTGTAAAACCTAAAATACTTATTTACAATAGGATAGGGAGAGAATCATATCTTCTTAGAGGCCTTACGACCAGTAGAGGTCGTGTTGGTGTTCACCAAAGGGGGCGGGTCCTATTGGAGAAGCAACAGTTGCTTCTGGCCTTACATCTAAGATCTGGGCCCGATGTGAAGAATTGATGGAAAGTAAATCGTCATCGTCCAAAGCAGCATGTAAATTGGAGCACTGAGCAGTATTCGAGTGGGAAATCGAGTCTAACATTTTTACACGACCATCATGCACCTTGGAAGGGGCCTTCAAGAGGCCTTTGGAAATCTGCATAGGTGGAAGGAGTGGTGGTTTAATTGGTGCCGAAGTCTTGAACTTCAACTGTTGCCCACCTTCACTAGGTCGAGCTAAGCTGAAAGAATACGCCTCTTTAGTTGTAGGTTGCTTTTTCTTCTGTCATTTTACTTGTTGCCATCCCTTATCATCCGAAGATGAAATAGTCGCAAAAGGAGTCGAGGCGAGAGGTAGGGCCACCTCGCGAGCAACAACAGAGTCTACTTGAGGAGCTTTCTGTTCATCAATAGGTTCTGCAATCATGTGCCGATCTGAAGCGGCCTCCCCTGCTGGGCAATGTCCAAGATCGGGCCTATTAATAAATAAGGGATTGTCTCGCGTACTGTCTATAGTCTGTACATGTTGAGGGGGATTTCGCATGACTTGGAGATAGAGCAGGAGGAGCAGGGGCCAAAGACACATTCTTTCGTCAAGGGTTGTTGAACATTCTTTTCAATAGAATGAGCAACAACCGGATTGCATTTATGGCCAAAAATGCCACACCCTGTACAAGACGTGGGTCTCCATTCATATTCTATATCAACCACGCATGATTCACCATGATGAACCACCTCAATTGATTCACACAAATGCTGCTTTGCTGTGATTTCTACACAGACTCTGGTATAGGCTAACATTTTCATCTGTTCCGCTCTTTGGTGTACATAGAGTGGCCTCCCAACTGCGCTAGCAACTTAGCTAATTGCCTGTGAGGAGAAAGAAGCAGTAGGAAGATTTATAAGCTTTACCCACATTGGAAAGGTTAGATGAGTATCGATCATCAGCTCTAGGGCCGGCCTCCATTGTCGAAGAACGATAGGCACTCTTGAGACGGTAAAAGGCCCACCTTCTAATACCTTCCTCCGAAAATCATTGTCCGGAATGTGGAAAAAGAAAAACCCCCTTCCATTGGCTATAACTTCAACCAAGTTCACGCCGCAAGCTTTCTTGAAAGCAACTTCAGTAACTTTGAAGGGAATTCTCCTCCCAATATAGTGGCCAACAAGACAATCTTGAAGTTTAGGATCGGCGGCTTGAAGATCTTCGCCAGTCATTTCAATAACCGATTTATTATCAACGTAAGTTGGAGGGCAAAACTCCAAATCATATCCTTTGGTTGACACCCTTGCCACAGCCACACTCGCCCAAGTACGAAGATTGGAGCTTGTCGAGGTTGCTCTCTAAGGCCGTTTAGAACCCGACCTGCCTCTACTCCTACCCCTTGGTCCACCTTGAGCTTGGGTAAATCGAGCACAGACGGAAGCATTATTCAAACCAGCAGGGGCCTAGGCGGTAACACCCATATTCTTGGTCACAGGACCACCAGAAGAGGATGGACCATTATCGGGATGGGGGGGGGCTACGAGTACCAGAGCCTGGCCACTCATTTCGGGCCAAAGCCATTTCGGGAATTATAGCGGCACAGAAATTAAAATCACAGAAACAGGGGCAGAATACCCTAGCTAAAACTCGGCCATCGAATCCAAGGAGGGTCATGTACCAAGCCGAGCTTGAATTGGTTTCGAAGAGGCCTTCAAGGCACCACAGAACCCCAAGAATTGGCCCCAACGAACGGTCAACACTTCGGGAATCAGTCACGCAAGAACACGGATGAACAGTGAAAAAATCGCCATTGATTGTCGATTAAGTACGCACCAATTGCTCTACGGCAAAGCTATTAGGGGGTGGCTTGCTAATCAACTCTAGTGCCACGGGTTGAACCTACCTACATATTCTAACCATGGAGTGAAAGACTGAAATGTTCGAAACTACCAATTGGGGAACAAACTTATGGACTACCTAAAGAATAAACCATCTCGACTAATAAAGATGAGAGCTCCATAACAGGGCGCACTAAAAGCAGGTCTTTAAGAAACAAACCTGAAAGTAGGAAACTCTCCTTGGGATTCGATTTCCTCATAGGCCAGCCAGGAGAAAAACCGCTTTCCAAAGAGATTCATGAGTTCCAACTCTTCCTTTGAAGGCGTAAGGCAATGAAAAAGAGTATTTGACTTCCACTTACCTTGACTTCTCGGTGCTCCAAGCTGCGGTGTGAGCTGGTGGCGGAGTGGCGAGACGATGTGAGCAAAACGAAGGAGAAGCTGTGAGATCTCTAGTTAGCAACAAGAATAAAGCGAGATCGTGAGAGTTTTTGTTGAAGATTTGTTGAGGACGTTGATGAGCGAATGAGAGACGGCCTCCTTGTATGCTTCGGCTTCTCCGCCTGTTGACTATCTTGGTCGAATTCTTCAGCTTGGTGGCAGCCCAAAAGAGAGACGTGTGGAGTGGATGTGGCCCTTGGCTGAAAACCTCGTTGCCACTATGCGGAATTTACAGAAACGTGGCGGAGGTCTGGGGTCAAAGTCCTCATTCGTTGGTGAGCTGACGAAGGGAAAAACGTGGCTGATTTTGAGTTCATTCTCCCTTAATAATCAGCCACGCCTCATGAAGAAAGTGCGGTGGTGTTGTGAACGTGTCATGGAGGGTGAGTGGCCATGGGGAGTCGTGGGTTGGTGGCAAGGCGGCGTTGTGTGGTTGGTTGGCGTGGTATGGTGACGAGTTTAGTGATGCGGCCACGACAATCTTGGTACCCAACAGCATTTAGTTTTGTATTGAGCGGGGCCCAAATATCACATAATTTCTTTCAGATTGAGCCAACATTTGTTACGGTTGTTGTTTGATTTAAAGAATCTCCATTCCAAAACCACACGTGAGATTTTCACCCCACATGCTGTCTCCCTTATGTGCATAAAAATATGGTAACCATTTCTTTGCCCCTATGCCCCTTAAATTCTAGGAACGTGTCACTTCAATAACTTTCGATGGTTATACGGCATACAAAATACAAATTTGATTGATGTTTGTTAGCCCAACCATTCTTCTTAGTTTCAGTCTCAATAAGAAAGGAGCGCACTTTATGCCATAACCGTGACGCCCTGTCCCTTCGATGAGGAACAACCCTTGATCACTTGGGCCATTTGATTGCGATGTCCCAGGAGGTGTTGCCGACCCATTCATGTTATTATTTAGAACATACTTATGTGCATTCCGAACATCTAACTTTTCATATACATTGAAAAAGTGCAGCCACGCACTTCTAAAAGGGGTTTTGGGGTTAAGACTTGCACCATTAGAACTGTGAGGGCGACTTCAAAAAGTGATGCACCACACTACCTCCTAGCGCCCTATACACTAGCCCTCGAGCACATCCAACTCCATTGGGTCCCAACTCTCATTCCCAGGACTTTGAACTAGAGGCCCAACAAAGCTTTGAAGGGGGTTGTTTATGTCCTCCTCAACCCATAAGTACAAGGCCATAAAACGATAGGGCACTAGCTTCTAGAGCCCTCATCTACCCAAATCGTGGTCAGGTAATGTTCGTAATGGGTATATGACCCCTTAATAGGATACTTGGCAATCTCTTGACTTTGCTTAATGGAGGCCCCAAATCGAATGTGGCAGAAGGGTTTAGTCATACTTAGGGCCCGAAAACATTTAAACAACAACAATGAATAAGATGCTTGATCCTTGTGTAGGGAGGCGATTTGTCTCAGAGTCGTCTTAAACGTGCATCTTATTTGTCTCAGGTTATTCATGGTAGTCGATGGTTGTGTCCAATTAGAAAGCATGTGAGGTATGTAGGAAGATAGCACATTGAAGTGTTGAAGGGATGCATTGGAGTGATATGACATGAAAGTATGTGGCGATTATTATTGCATATTGTGTGGGCATTACACACTTTGTAATGATTAATACAAAAGATATGATACGAACTTGAGTGATGGTATGCTCATGTGATTACTTAAATACCATAATGCGATCATTATGTAGGGTGGTGGAACCATCATGATACGTATGATTATGCGAGACGATGTCCAATTAAGTTCATATTCCCCCACGTAAACTGCATGCAGTTCGCAGATAGATATCAGAACAAAGCTCCTCACTTAGAATGACATCCCGAGGCATTTGCATGTACAGCAAAATGCAATGCTTCATAGGGCATGACAATGCCTAGTTATGCCATGCGTTTGTATATGATGATGAGATATTGCGCGTTCTCATTCCCACCTCATATATACGTGATTGGTCGTGAGATTTGGCTAATTGCTTATATTGTAGTGCTGTTGAAGAAGTGAGATATCTGTTCATATCCATAGTTAAGGGCATTGTTGTTGATCTACCATCAATAGTTATCTTACACGTTTAGGACGATTAAGAAGTGGATTACCTCTATACATTGAGATTTATCTCATTAATGTTTGCTCAAATGTTTCCAGGCCCTACGAATGACTAAACCTTTCTGCACGTTCAATTTGAGGTCCTAGAAGATCAGAGTTCCAAGGTTCTTGAGTGCCTGATTGGAGGGATTGAGGACCATTACGAGTATTATGTCACTATAGTTTGGGTAGATGACAGCCTAACTAATTTAGTACACCATAGCCGAGGGAGATGCTGTTTGGTTCCCTTATGATGCGTGATGGGGTGAGTGATTCTAGAACGGAAATTTTTTAGAGGGGATTTTTGTGGTTGAGTGTATGGAGTAGTGTATAGGGGGAAGAAATGAAAAGGAATAAGAAAAGATAGAACGATCTATAAAGGCCACGCCAAGGTCTAAAGATTCCACCAGCCAAGGATAAAGGGCTTCTTGGCTCACCACCAAAGAGTGATCCACGCTCCAAGGATAAAGAGACTGAAATGAGTTATCCACTCTCCGAAGGAGTTCACTCTAGCAGAGGAAATCTCACCATTTTCATTGATGAAATTCGTATCTCCCATACATTGGATAGTTTTCTCCTATTTATAACAGGATTTTAGACTTAGGAAATATATAAAAAAAAAAAAAAGAACTTTAATGACCTAGGAACTCAAACCTTCGACTCTTGAGCTACATAAAAATAAAGACACCTAGGAAATTAAGAAAAGCCTTTACTAGCAAGGGAACTAAATGCCTTTAATCTTCGGCCTTCCACATTCTTGAACCTTTGGGTTTCCATATTCTTGAACTGCATTCGTGAACCTTTAGCCTTCCTAAAATTCATGCTCCTCCCTTGACCAGAAAATAATCCTCTTGAAACTTCATCAATTGGTCATACAAGTCAGTTAAAATGACGTCCCATTGATACTTACCAATATACCACAAAGTATCGATAAGTAATTGACATTATTCATTCAAAATGATCCATCGAAGCACATAATGCCCAATTTCTTTCTTGGCTTGGGTAAGCATCGATGGTTCTGAGTTGGTCGATGGAGCAACGTTGGATGCTCCCGCATCACTTTAGGGGTTTTGATGGATCCTTTAGAGGCGGGGTCTAGGAATAGCAGTTGGGACTCCACAGCCTGGATGTCCCAGATGATGAGGTCTCCCAGATAATGACTTGGATCAGGATCCCGACCCTTAGCTATGGTACTTTGGGGCACCCATGGTGTGTTAGCTGCGAGTGGGGCTAGGTCAACCCCGATCCTAGGTGAACATGTGCAGCTGGCTAAGTTTTTTCTTGTAAATGTGATTACCGGTAATGGTACATGTATGTATACTTGTAATGGAAGTGTGTTTCGATGCATCCAAATGTTTGAACACCTCTTGGGACATCATAATCAAATGGCCTTTGTGAATGATAGCGACGGATGGAACTCGTCCAAAGTGGATTCGAGTGTCACGCCTCGACCCGCTGGAGACGCGTGACAACCCACGCTCATCGTCACTCATATCCTTTAGGTTTTTCGATTGCGACATCCCAGGAGGCGTCGTCGACCTAATCACTTTATTCGATAAAATACGCAAGCGGAAGCATAAAGAATTCACCCAAACATATATACATATACGCATCCATGATGTCATTACAACATTCCAGCTTTTTATGTCCAAACATCAGCATCACTCGTTACGCCATTTCATGTTCAATTAAAATACGCAGTTACTCGCACTTCCAAAAGGTTTCAGGGTTAGCCTAGCTCCTCTATGTTGCAAAGCCGCTTGAGAAGAGTGGTATCCTACGCGCCTGGTCCGCATCTAAACTCAAAAAGGTTGGCTAGTCATGATTAGGCATGAAAAAGGTTTAAACAACAATGAATGATATAAATTCAATAAGTGAACACCCTAGACCTGGCGTAGGGAAGTCGTTCACCTCAGAAACGCCCGAAACATGCAAGTTATCCATCGACGGCAGATCAATAAAGTAACCTTAGCTTTGCCTTAACTATAACATGGGTGGTTATTCAACTTCCTCAAAATCATAAATGTGAGCATAGAAACAATTCTTAAAACACCTCCTACACTAAGGAGCCAAACATGAAAACGTGCAATAGAACATAGTCATGCACCCATGCATGCAATAATCAAGACCTGCTCATATATATTAATCTCATGTCACACGTGGGTAGACTATAGCATCACTTTTCACTTCTCAAAATATCTATTCATGCACTCATGCATTGCAATAATCCAAAATTGCTCATATATCAATCTCAGATCACAAGTGTGTCGACTTTTCATTCATGTGCTCATGTACTTTTCACATAACAATGTCAAGATTATTACAACCACCTAGGGCCCAAGGTCAAGCCGAAGGTTCACAGTCATCCTGCAGAACCAAGCATCATCTTGCCCCATCGGGCAAACTATTATCCCACGTATGCATATGTCTTAGGACGGCGTTCCAATAAAGACCTTCGTTACAAAATTCATTCGCGAACGGCATCTTGTTAACTTGGGGCCATGTCATCATAATAACTTAACACATACATTTCAATAACTTATCCGATGAAAGGCTTATCACGATAACCTACCAATAAAGAATGATAACCTATCATGATAACCTATCCCAATGGCCCATCAGCAAAGCATGATAACCTATCATGATGACCCATCGACAAAGCAAGATAACCTATCAGAACCCTATGATCACTTATCATGCAAAACCCACTTATAACATCAACAAAACATCATTTAACCTTAATCTGGCACCAAACTAATTCCAAAATGCAATGACAACCTTATTCAAGGGCTAGAAAGGCACTCACTCTCGGTTCTAAGCTTCGTAAGTGACGGCGAAGGTGCGACAAGAGTTGGATGGCTGCTATGGTGCTCGGTGGTGGTTGGTCACCTTCCAAAGAGATCACGGCAAGGGTAGGGTCGGTGGCACGAATCACAGTAAGGCTCGACGAGGCTTGACGGTAGTTGGTCGATGCTTGGCAGCAGACAACAAGGCCAAAACAACCAAGGGACTGTGGTGTGAGGTTGCGAGGACAACGGTTTAACCACAGCGACGATAAGGGTGTGAGGCTTCCGGTCATACACCGTGGCTCCAACCAAGAAGAAAAGAGTGGGATATGGTGTCATATCGGGACTTCACCCAAGCCTCGAAATACTTAACAATCCATGCTGCGTTTACAAGCTTGTCATCAGACTATGTTGTTGGTGCCACCCATGGCCACCATTTCGCCACCACCATTACCGTACTGAACCACCACGTCTCATTGCTTCCCCGCGGCATCACCTCGTCATCACATCTCCGCCATACTATGACAGCTCGACCATCACCTAGTCCATTATCTCCTAAAATTTTCTTCTTCATGAAACACCACAAGCGAGACCAACGTCTACTTCCTTCGATACGTTACCAAGCTGCCTCCTCACGCAATTCTCCTCCTTCCCGTGCATACATGCACATTATGAAGAGAGGAGCGAGGAACTCCCACCATTGAAGAGCATGACCCACGTCGACCCATCCGCTTCTCCTCAGCTGGCCACCAACAAAGACCATGACTTCACAATGCACCCACGTTTTCCTCCTTAGCTTGACAAGAATTGAAGACTTTGACTGCAAATGCAGCCACGTCCTTGCGTGAATTAGCAAGGTGTCATGAATAACGGAAAGAATTCTCACGCAATGACACCAATCGAAGGAACTGTCTCCTCCGCACCGTTCATCTTTTGCCATGGAACTTCTTGTCACTTGACGCCACCAGCTCGCACCGTCTCATCACTCCGGCACCAGCCTTCATCACCAAGGATTCAAGGCACGTAGACCTCGACTATTCTCTACTACGTGAATTCCGCCATTGTGTGGTGAGACGTGTTCCTTCGGAATCCTACAAATTTCTATTATTTCCATGACCTTCGCATTATTTGGAGAATTTGGAAGTTGTTTGGATGGACCACGACTCTAAAGGGGGAGTGAAATGCGTGATTTTTATCGTGGTCAAATTGGTTTGTGAACCCATGAGTTTACTGATTTTGGTATTGGAGAACGTTTAGGGCTTTATATAAGAATTGTTTTATATTATACGGAAATTTTGAACTTTCGAAACTTGATCCTCCTATTTGTGGCTCCATCTGGAAAACTGGAGCTTCTATGGGTGCTTCAGGTAAACTAAATCAACTGAAACTCCAACCGGCTGAAGAAGAAATCGCAATAAAGCGTTTATTCATTTTTTTTTCTATACTCGCTACGTAAACTCCACTACTCGGATTTAGTCTCGTATATATTCCTGCCGAGGAAGGGTCTCTAAGGCCGTTTATTAGCGTGAGAAGGCGGTTCAGGCGACTTTGAAAAGACACTCTCTCCGGTAGCGGGTTGTAATTAATCTCAGCTTCCGTTGAGATGAGAACAGCTTTCGCTCTCTTGCTTTCCAGCGCCCCTCACCCGCAAGCAGAGGCTCTCACTCCACTTTTCATAAAATAGAGAATGCTTTCTTTTGAGAAAGGAAGAAATTTTCTTTCTAAAGCAGCAGCACCCCGAGGGCTCGTTTCCAGCTCGGCTCTGTCTCACCACCCCTCCTCAAAAATGAAGGGAATGGACCGCAAGCAGAGCAAAGTGGTTTCTAAAACTTCAGCAAGCTCGGCAGGGAACTTTCCGAGAGCAGGGCTTTCAAAGTAACTTGGCCTATTGATCTTGACCAGCCTCGACTGGTTCCACAGCAAATGGAACTTGCCTGTAAACTATTCCCTCAGCTGGCACGACATTGAGAAGAGAATTGCAAATATCTTCACTGGTTTTAGAAAATTGAGTCCAGTCCTGGAAATGGTTCGCACAAGGAAGGAAAAGGTCTCACACCGGTGTAAAGTAAAAGCAATTTCCTTAGACTCAGAGATTGCATTTGCTGGCCTTTAACTGGCTTTACAAAACAGGCTTTTATCACAGCCTTGATCACAGGATGGGAAAAGTACCGGCCTGGACCCCAAAAAAAGAGATCACCATCGGGACCGGTACTGCTACTAGATTACCCCCTGTAAAGTAAACACTTTCAAACTAGCCAGCTGGATCTCAAACTGGAGAAAGAGAACTCCCCATGGCTGGGAACTCACAATCGATAGAGGGGCTTGCCACAGAAAGTCCAGAAGTCGCTTGATTCTCTTCTTAGGAAAATGCATCTTCCTTTCCTGATCGAATGGATTCCCCTTTTACTGCAACTGCAACAGAAGGGGCTGGGGATTAGCTGAGCTCGAAGGCAGATGGAATGGCACTTTCTTTTTCCGAACTGGCTAAAAAAGAACTCACTTGCTCAATGGCTGACAAACGAACAAAAAAATCAAAAATCATGGCAAAGGATCAATTCTTTAAATGACGAAAAACCAACCTACGGCCTAATGGCTAATCTAAAGCTCTACAAATAGTTAAATAAAAAAATTCTGAATGTCTCACTTTACTGATAATAAAGATTTTTATGGGGAATGATTCAATCCATATTGATGCGGGAGCATCCAGCATAGCTCCATCAACCAACTTAGAACCATCGATGCTTATCCAAGCCAAGAAAGAAATTTGGCATTATGTCGAGTTGATGAAGTTTCAGAAGGATTATTTTCTGGTCAAGGCAGGAGCTCGAATTTGAAGGTTCACGAATGCGGTTCAAGAATATGGAAAGCCAAAGGTTCAAGAATGCGGAAGGCTGAAGATTAAAGGCATTTAATTCCCGTGTTAATAAAGGCTTTTATTAAGTTCCTATGTGTCTTTATTATTATGCAGACCAAGAGTCGAAGGTTTCAGTTCCTAGGCTATTAAGGTCCGTTTTTAATATGTATTAAGGCTAAAATCCTCCCATAAAGTGGGGAAAACTATCCAATGTAGGAGAGATACGAATTTCATGAATGAAAATGGTGAGATTTCCTCTACTTGAGTGAACTCCTATGGAGAGTGGATAACTTCTTTCGGTTTCTTTATCCTTGGAGCGTAGATCACTCCATGGTGGTGAGCCAAGAAGCCCTTTATCCTTGGCTGGTGGAATCTTTAGGCCTTGGTGGTGAGTTTCTCCTATCCCGAAGTCCTTTTATCCTTGGCTGGTGGAAGTTTTAGGCCTTGGTGGTGAAGTTCGTAGATCTCGATCCTCATCCTCGGTTGATAGCGTGGCCTTTATACCTTGGAAGGAGATCGTTCTATCTTTTCTTATTCATTTTCATTTCTTCCCCATATACACTTAACCACAAAAATCCCCTCATCAAAAATTTACGTTTTGAAATCACTCAGCCCATCACGCATCAAAAGATTGGTATCAGAGCTCAAGGTTCAACTCATTTGAGTGATTCCTTTCTTTCTTCTATTACAAATTCCTTATGGATGAACAAGTTCCTAGAGGCTTGACTCTGGAGCAAGCGCACAACGAAAGGCGAGATCGTGCAATCCAAAAGCTTCAGCAACAAATGGAGCGAGTCCTCAATCTTCAAGAGAATCCGGCGAGACAAGGACGGCCAGAAAGGCGTCCCAATGAACGGCATTGGTGTGATGATTCCAAATCTCGTCAAAATTCTGGTGGCGATTCCAAGTCCACTGGAGACAACCAAACGATTCTACACTCTAGTGATTCTGAATCTCCAATTCGAAGACGAAGACGAAGAGGGAGGCATAAGGAGGATGAGAGAGACATTAAAGTGGAGGTCCCTGAGTATGACGGTAATCTTAATCCTGACGACTTTGTGGATTGGCTTCACACAACCGAACAAATTTTTGACTGCAAGTCCTATTCGGATGAGAAGAAATGTAAGGTTGCTATCCTAAAGCTGACAAAATATGCTTTTCTATGGTGGGAGAATCTAAAGCATCAACGAGCAAGGGAAAGAAAAGGCCGAATCAAATCTTGGGAAAAACTCAAAAAGTTGATGAAGAAGAGGTTATTGCTCGGCAACTATAAGCAAGATCTCTTTCTCAAATTGAATTCCCTAAGACAAGAGGGGATGAGTGTTGAAGAATACATTCGTGAGTTTGAACAACTCAAAATGCGGAGTGAAGTTTCAGAGTTCCTGAGCAAACCATCTCTCATTTCCTTGGCGGCATGAATCTAGAAATTGCAGATATGGTTGAACTTCAACCTTATTGGTCCTTTGAAGACGTATGCAAGTTAGCTATAAGTAGTTCCTTGATTATCTTCAACCTTATGCTCCTTTCTAGTAACCATGGCCATGCCTTACTCACGTCAATCCCCCCTCAACCACCGGCAAGAAGTTAGAAGGGATTTGTGGTCTTTCGTGGACAGCACATCCCTAATGTCCCATGCTACTAATGCTCCAACCCACCCGAATGAAAGAGTTGATCACATCTCACTAAGAGGGGGTTGGCAAGCAGGCCTCAATCCTAACTACTACTCCTATTTACCTACTCTTGTCAAAGTACCATTAGGTTCTAAGCAGCAAGGGTTAGTCAAGTTACTAGCCTAATCTCCACCCCTCCCTCCCTCTTAAATAATTTCTGATCCTACAGCTACATGAACCATGAATTATAAAAGTTCTATTAGGTTCTTAGTAGTAGTCAGAGACCTAATTGCTTCTTGTTTTAGAGAAGCCCACCTCCAGCCGCATTAAGGGAATTCCGGAAATTTAAAACAAAGGCTTGAAATCTAAGCCCATGGAGCAGCTTCACCTTCTCTCCTCCGCAGGCGTCCGTCCATTCATCTAAAACATAAACAAGTGGATTAGTACATATAAAATCATTATTTATTTTTTGGTAAAGTAATGTGGCTCTTTCCAATCGCAGCTTTCGCCGCCTTTTGGGCGGAAGTCGGTCTCTCCGATCCTTGACTAGAGGACACACTCTCAATCACAGCTTTAATGCAATTGAGCTCCTATTCAGAAGCTGTGTGTAGATTAACTTGCCTCATTACGTTGAGTCTCCAGGTCGAGGCCCACATGTTGTACTTCACCCCTCTCTTTACTTAGGGATGGAAGTTGTTCGATCAAAGAGAGACGGAAATGATTCCGCTATCGGACCCCCCCCCTTTGGTCAACCGTAGGCTGGCCCTTCTCAAGGATCGAGTGTGAAGACCCCAGGGGCAAGCTACTTGATGGCCGAGGAAGCTTTGTCCCTGAGGTGCGTTCTTCATCAGGGAAGACCATATATTGAGCATCCCCGGCAATGATGGCCGCTCTTAGGGCTAAATAAACGGCAAGGGCCATATTTCTTTATAAGCCCAATTTAAATAAACCAAGCGATAGGGCCCGCTCGCCGAGAGCCAAAGTCAGCTTCTCAGGCAGCAAAGAAAACAATTTAATTCGGTCTAAATCAAGACGAAAGAGATAAATAAAAAAAAAAGCCAAGAAAAAAGGACATAAATAAAAAAAATGGTTTTCGGTTTTCTATTCACTCATGATATTGCCAGGTTGACTCGATCCTAATATTGAAGGATGGGAACTTTTCTCGAAAAATGATCTCACGAATTGGAGTTGAAGCAATCAAGCTACTTGCCCTTTAGTAGATCATGACTCTTCTTTTCTGACATAGTTTTCAGTGTAGTTCGCCACAAGACATGCAAGCAAGGAACCTAGCCTAGTCAAGCTGCACCTAATCATCAAACAATAGATAACAACCAAGCGCAAAACACACATTGCAACCTAGCGCTTTCTTTTCTGAAAATTGAATTGAGCCTAGAGGTTTCAATGAATCTCAGCTAAGTTAGTCAGATGAATCACAACAAACATGTTCAGCCATCACCTAAGATGATATAATAAAGACGAGCGGCACTCGGAAGCAGAGTTTCATTGACTACTTGTATTGCTCTAAATGGGAAAGCTAATT